>CM072906.1:8630903-9230903 GCA_037013685.1 Acridotheres tristis
TGTTCCTGACCATAAACAACAGGAATATAAACCTGCAAGATAATTCTGTAACTCGTACTCATTTTTCTTGCAGTGCTTGCAAGAGTGTGACTTTTTAAATTTTCAGTGATTATTTATGATTTTTAAAAATCATCTTAACAGACAAAACACAAAGACCTCTCAAAAAACAAAAATCTCAAAAAAATCCTACCTAACATGATGGAAATAGCAGTGAAAGGAAAGGTCTGAAATTCTAAGGTTCCTAAACAGAGAATATTTTGTAAAATTAAATAAGAACTATCTGTTCTTTTTTTACAAACCCTTCATCTTGTATTATTTAACTGGCAGGCTGCAAAGGGAGGGTTGTTTTTTGCCTGAGTATCTTTAGGAATTGAAGGCACAGTGCAATTCCTGACAGTAACCATTAGGTGACCACATTAGACCAGGTAATGTAAGCCCCTGAAAAAAAGCAGATTACTGACCATAAATTTATTGAACCTCACAAAACTCTGCACTTCCATGCAAAGGAAATGATCTGACAAGAAATCTCCAATTTATTTATGTAAGAATTTAACTGGAGCATCTTTCAGTTTGCAGCGTTGTCTTTCCAAGTGTGTCACGTTGGAGAGTTGATCTTCCATATCCATACCTGACAAATATTTATGAAAGTTTTTATGGGAATAATAATGTGAATTGCAAGTACAGGGAGACTTTGTAATGACATTTAATAAAGGAGGAAAACAATTGCTGGCCAGCTCTGGAACCTTCCCCCTCCCTGCCCTTCTGCCTCACTGAAAGGTCACCCTGCACACACTGAGTGTTCTGTTCTTTGTAGGAACACTCCCCGAGCCCAGCAAAGTATTGATAAATAGAAATTGCAGACAATTGAAGGATGATATTTTAAAATCACATTGCCAATATTTTTCTATGGATGCCCTTTTTCTTCCTACTACTTTTAACCGGGGTTGGGTTGCCTTTAAGTCTGAGATTAATATGTTGGAAATACAGAATAATGTAAGCACATTGGTACAGGGAAAACAAGGTATTGTTCTTTCATCATCATGCAAAATATTTGCATTTCAAAAGCGATTTTCACAGGAAATTGCTGCCTCTCTTTAAAAAGCTGCAACCTTCAAAGGAATTTTTCAAGACTGTCAAGATCTGATTAATACACATGGTCATGGACCTCACTATTAGGAGTTAAGCAGATTTTTTGATGGCTCAATCTGTTTTATGAATTGAAGTTTCAGCTTTGGAATAAGTGACAAATAAAGGGCTTTTTTTCCCCTTTCTGGAAGGCTGAGGACAATGCTCTGATTTTTTTCTATCCAGGTAATTTGATGGAGCTGGAATTTAGTTTGGTAGGTACATTGGGTTTTAGTTTGGAATTACTACCTGCAATATGAATGGGGAAAAATGCAATAGTAGAGAAATTTCTCTATATCTTAATCAGATATTTGAGTAAATATATTTTTAATTGAAGAGTGACTGTTTAAAATCTATGTGTGGCAAATACATGGAGTTAATGCAGTGGAGGAAAATATATGGATGGGCAAACAACCCCTCAGCTGTACATGCCCACATTTGATAGGTGTCTGTTATGAACAGCTGGGATGGTTCATGTGGGATAACTCACAAACAGCATGGACATTTTTAGTGTCACTGTTGAGTTGTGGCACATTGACTTTTTTAAAAATCAGCTTGATCTTAACATTCACTAAATTCCAAGCCTCTATCATTTTTAAGGCTCCTCAAACTGGTGATACTATGCAACAAAAATGCATTTATGTGAAAATCAGTAGCAACTCCAGCAACAAACACTCTATAAAAGAGAATATCAGAAGGTGAAAAGATTGCTCAGAAATCTAAGATGCTTTTAAACAAGATTAAGATAAGGCCCATTAGGGCTCATGTTGCCAACCTGTCTGCATTAAGATATATCTTGCCTGGTGCCTGCATCTTGGATGATTCATTCAATATGTGTCATATCAAAGTCAGGCTATCCAGCAAGGAGAAAAATGCTAATGCTTATAAATTTTAGTGATAATCCATCATGATGAATTAACTGACCTTTCTTAGTAGCTTTTTTTTTTTTTTTTTAACAGAAGAAGCTTTGGACAATGATGTTAATGTTGGTTTGTTGTGTTCTCTGAGGCATTGTTGGATAATTTGGATCTGCTAATTGAGGAGTCATTACTTGGAAGCAAAATTTTTACAGTTGTAGTTGAAAAGGGTTTGAATGAGTGTTTTCAGCAGGAAAACTTAGGAACTGATAAAATTGTCTGCTTGAAAACCTGAGCTCGTTGCAGGGAGGTTGGACTGGATCCCATTTAAAGGTTCCTTGCAACCCAAACTATTCCATGATCACAATTAGCATAAATTAGCATATAAATGATTAATGCTGCAGTTGCACTGACTGTTTTCCATGAGAGTTTGGGGGTAAGGTTATAGTGCTGACACACAGCAACTTGTACCACTTGCAGAAATAAATGCTAAATTTCACAGCTGAGTTTTAATTTGTCTCATAACTTTAGGAGCTGCTCATTCAGAGTTCAGGCTGTGTCACTCTCATCCCATTTTGCTGCTCTGTGGGTTGATGATGTTTTCTGGAGTGGGAGCAGCCAGGATTGGGTGTCAGCAAATCCCTTTGGGCTGGAGCTCCTCTCTCAGTTCCTTGGCTCCCTCCCCCTGGCTCAGGTATCCACCAAACCTGCCCAGGAGTCTCAGGCAGGTGTTTGCCCTTGTGCTGACAAACCACTCTTGGCACCCTCCCACAGCTCCAGACAGGCAGGAATTAACAATATTAATTAACTCTGAGCAGTGTGGAGCTGCTTTCAACACCCTGGGACTCTTCAGGTTGAGGGGAATTATTTGGAAGCAGCAAGGAGGGACCTCAGTTTAACCTCAGGCTGTGTCCAGGGGTTTAGAGCCTGGCCTGATGTAAATGTGGCACCCTCAGATATGAGAGGCTGAGGGAGGGATATCATTGCATGGTTCATTCTCAATGTCTGCCTCTTCTTCCTTTCAGACAGAGCCTTTTCTTATTGAGATACATGAGATTGGTAGAAATTCTTGTTTTCAAGAAGTGTTTCAGTAACAGACAATGAAGAGAACTCTGAAAAGACAATATTTTCTGTTCTAAAACTTTCTGAAACATGGGTTTGTAAATAAATTATAAGAAACCCTTTTTTTTTTTGCCATCAATAAAACAAAGCAATGCTGCTTTCAGACAACTTTTACTTATTTAATAAATTACTTCAATAAATTTCCAAAGGATGGTAGTCTGTTTAGCCCAGCCTATTAAAAGCATTAAGATTTGAGCACTGGCTGTTAAAATGAGTAAATGGCAATATCACAAAGTTAAACAAATGCCAAAAAACATTTTCCAGAGTACTGGGATTGTAACAATACCATTAATGAGGGCAAAGAGGTTTTAATGCAATTTGCACATTCTAAAGTTTCAAAAAGAGGTTTTGAGTTAGTGCATTATTAATGTTCTGAACATCTGGAACTATGTAAGAGCCACAGACATTGAGCAAGTGCAGGGTTTCCCCACTAGGTCTGATGCTGACTGATTTCCTCCCCAGCCAAAAGCTTGTTTTTAGAAGTTTGAGACAGTAAAATGACAATATCCAGATAAGAGAGAAACATTCCACAGTGTCTTTTTGCTTGTATTATGTACGAGGAAAACTTGGAAACCATTAGGTTTGTGCAATTAAAAGGTGAATTTGAAATTAAATAGGACAATGGTTCTTTGCACCACAGATGGGGCTCTGAGGAATTATCTGTTAAGTTCCATAAAAATGTTGAACTATTTCTGTATTATATGCAGGGATAAATGCTTCATCAAGAGGAATATTCTCCTTGATGTTCCTGCTGACAGCTGTAGGAGGGCTTTGAAGAAGAAATTTACTCCTGTGTGTAAATATTTGCAGGGTGTAGGGATCTGTTCGTGTCATTTATCACAGAAATTTCTTCTTTCAAGTTACATCAGCATTAACTTTCTGCATAATTTTAGTGTTAGAGAATGCAATTGACACAGTTACAGAAATGTAGCACAGTTAAAATGCTGCAGGAAATGAGAATGTTGCAATGTGTCACCCAGTTTTAGATGTTTTGAGTGCAGCTAATGCCTCACATCCCTGGGATGGAAAGGAAGATGCCTTTAAACAGGTCTGACATTTCAGGAGTGAGTTACAAAATAATTGTCAATTAATAACGATTCTCACTTTCTGCCCAGCATTTGCTTTCTGCTCCCAAGGGAGAGGTTTTCTCATTCTGCAGGAACCTCATTTGTTTGCAGTGGTGCTGTGACAGTGCCTGGGAGCCCCCAGAGCTGGGGAGGGTTTGAGGGACAGAATCCTGACACCTTTCTGCCTCAAACTTCTGCCCAAAAGCAGAGCAGGGTGAGGGAGCCCTGAGGAGCATTGGGGGTTTGTCCTGCACTGAGCAGTGCCACGAGTTGTTTTGGTGCTGCCCCTGGAAGGGCTGTGACACCACAGTGACCCTTTGGGGTTTTATTTCTCTTTGGAAGGAAAGGCTCCTGGCCGGGTTTAAAGCTGCTCCTTTGTCCTTGCTCTGATGGAAATCTTAGGGAAATGATTTCTGGCTGATGGGCCACGATTTGGGGCAAATGTGCTCTAAAAAAAGCTGAATTCTAATGGCTCCCAAATTATTCATTTCAACATTTGCATCTAATAAGCATAGATAGAATTTCATTTTCCTTGTCTATTTTTATTTCTTCATTGCTTGTTTTTTGCTCTTCCCCTGCACTGCTAGTTTTCTTTTTGAACTTTATCTCAGCTTCTTAATGTTTTATGGGTTTTTTTTTCCCATTAATCACATACAGTATCTACTTTCAGTTTAATTCTCTATTTTCCATCATTTCAATATCAGTCATATAAACTGTCTAGCTATTGAGGCTCTCACAGTCATCCAAAAATACAATTATCTGAGGTGCCTTCTGAGAGCTCCAAGAGCTCCTGTAAATCTTCATGTGATTCCTGAAGTCTACAGTTTGCTTTTCCCATTGACTTGGGCATAGAAATGTCTGTAAAAATCCCTGTGTGAGAGGGAAGATTTATTTTAATCATTGCCTCACAGCACTTTGCTCTGCTTTGGGCACTGTTGGCAAATTGCTTCAAATAGAAAAAAAAAAAAAAAAACAGTAGCAGAAGGAATGATAAACTCCATAGAAAAATAATTGGAATGAGAGGTTTTTGTATAAGCAGGTATGTAATATTTATCTTTAATGTCATCAGTTCAATCCAACCTTGCCAAATTAAATTTGCAGATGGAGCTGGCAATTCACAGCCTGGCAGGATCATTTCTTGTGCAATTACAGAGGCTACAGCAATCTCACAGCCAGAATAGTGCTGGATTCTGCAAAGGAATAACTGAAGTGTTGGCTAGTTCAAGTTCCTCTAAACTTTAATGATTTATTAGAAGGTTTTAATTTAGAATTTATGACCTTGAGTTGTCTGAGTTTTATTATTTTTGGTGGGGCTTTTTTTCCCTACTGCTTGGTTACCAACAGCAGGCCAAGATAAAAATTTATCTTTGGGGATCATAACTGCCAATCTGCATAATTGCACAATGTGTTTTCTTTCTTAAATAGTATGACAGGATCATGGATGTACACACCAATTATGGAGTGATTTTCCTGATTTCTGGGAAATTGGAGACAATCCAAACATTAGAGATGCCTTGAGACCTTAGAGGAGATGATCCAGGAGCCTGTGGCTGCATGAGCAGGTCCTTCCCCTGTGACTCTTCTTGTGCTACTCTGGAGCTCCTGAGCAAAGGAAAAGTTTTTATCCTTTTTATTCATTTTTTTCCTAGTTAGTTTCCAGGTGGCTTTGTGAACTCTGGTGGCTCATCAGGAGGTCAGAGAAGTGTCAGAGACAGCTCAAGGGAAGAGATGATATTGCACATTCCAAGATCATCCTTTTTTTGTTTTCAGCCTCAGGAATGAAACATTTTCATGTTTCTGGGGGTTATTTTTTAATATGCTTTCCAGTGGTTGGCTGTAATTGGAGAATCTATCAAGATCCTCCTTTGAAAATCCTGATTTTTTTTCACTGTGGCTGATGTTCTGAAGCTTTGGTGTGAGTTTGCAGCATCCTTTACTGGCTCTGTCTGACTGTGAATGAAGCAAAGAGCTGCAGAGGCACTCAGGTGAATATTCTGGGTCACTGGCCATGTGGCTGAGGTGATAGGAAAGGAACGTGGTGCTGTGCAGAGCCTCAGCACCAGAGGCACTGGAGCTCTTTGCTGACCCTTTGCCACTCTGCTCCTCCTTGTGCTGGAATGTTCTCCTCAGCCCAGGGGAAATCCCCACGTGTGCCTCGGTCCCACATTCTCATTTTGCATTGCAGCCTGCAGAGGATGAGCAGACACACTGCTCATGACTTGCTGAGCTGCTGTGGTGACCAGCGAGGGCTGTGCAATAATTCAGGTGCCCTGTGGCACTTGCTTTTTTACACGGAGCAGCTCCTTGCTGCCGGTGCTGCTCGTCACATAAATCCGATCCGCAGCGACAGTCGTGGCAGATTATTGGATATTATGTCTAAAAAAATTATCTGCCGTGCTGGCAGATGAGTGTTTGGCCTGTGAATTTCACACCCTGAGAGTTGGGCTGGTTAATATTTTATTACACCGTTAATTTAAATAGCCTGAGCAGACAGCATCAGGAAAATAAACGAAAAATCTATTATTGTTTCTCACTTTGAGCTCTGACTTGTCAGGGTGCTGTAAGCTGAATTGTTGTAGCTCGTTAACACATGCTCCAATTTCCCTTGTAATTAACACTTGCTGCTTGCATATTTTTCCTCTCATTTAAGTAGGAAAATGAGTTTTCACAGTCAAGAAGTTTGCACTCTGTGAATGATGGAGCCCTAATAGCAAATAACACGGACGTGTCTTTTTCCTCAGGAACTTTCAATAAAAGGCAAAGAAAGCAGATGTGAGCAGGGAATAATATCTGTAAGCAACATTATTCTTAGGAAGGTGTGTCCTGGCCAGGTCATTTGAACATTCATGTTGTTCTGAACCTTTACAACCTGCAGAGTTGTTGGTCCCTTTGCCGTGGCTGTGAAAGATTCAGTGGGAGAGATGTGAATTCTTCATGTGTGCAAAACACCAGATATGAGAGAAAATAACTGGGAGAGGATTTATTTAGGGAGCATGGTGTGTATCAGCAGTGTAACACCTCGTACAAGAACCTGAATATTAAATGTATTTAAAGGAATGCTTGGGCTGTTTTAAATTCAGAGAAATTCTGCATCACTGGGGGGGTCTGGGATCCATTAATTTATGTCTTAGAAAATTAGAAAAATCATGCCTCAGTTTTATCTCCTGATGGGGTAAGCAAGCTCCTGTGTGAGAACATTTAATTAGTGAGTGATGTGTTCTAAAGAGTATTCATTGCATTTTAATTCATTTTACAGCTCAGCAATGAACTAATTTTTAGCAAAAATACTTCAAACCAAGTAACTTGTAATGTGCTACAGTAAAAACTTTGTTTTCATCTTTTACTTTCTATTTTTGATCATGAGGTGAGAAATTACTTTCCTAAGAATCAGAAAAGTCTGCTATTTCTTCTTTCTCATTTTTATTTTAGGGGGACAGAAGGGAAGGAGGGAGAAGGGATCGAGCTGGGTACTTGGAAGAAATACTGAGCTAATTTATTTATTTATTTATTTATTTATTTATTTATTTATTTATTTGGAGTTGTCTCATGTGTGTGATGGAGGGACATGAAGGGTTTGCTGTGGGGACACTGGGCTGGGGGAGGAGAGCAGAGGCAGCTCAGAGCTGTCCCCAGGCCTGGGGGAGCCCCAGGCTCAGTCCTCCCTTCTGTGCTTCATTGCTCATGTGCCACCAAGACTATCTTGGATTATTTTTTTTCTCTTTATTCTGAAAAAAACAAAGAGGTCAGAGATGACTGAGCTTGGCTTCTGGCTGGGGAAGAGCAGCACTGGAGATGTTGACTTCATCCATGACCAGTTCATCATTTTCCTTTTTATTCCACACAGGATTTAAACCATCCTTTTAACTTTTTTTTTTTAATTTTTTTTTTTCTGGAGATCTCTCTTTGCATGAAGGATTTTCCCTCACTGGGATGGGGAGGTGTAATGATAACCCAGGGTGGATGTACAAGCAGTGCCTGAAACACAGAACTTGTTGTCTTGGTTAATTTTAAAACCACAAAAGAAACCCTGCTTTGAACCAGGTTGTTCCTGAAGAGCTGCCACCGAGCCCAAGGACTGAACAAAGCATGTTTGGTGGGCAAACATGTTGTTTTTTTTTCTATTTTCTATTAAAAATCTTCTTTAGCTGCAGAAGCAACGTATTAACAGTGTTATTCTAAAATCTTTGGTGTGCAAAACATTTCATTTTTCATTACTGTTGTCGCCGGTCACGTTTTCCATTATTTAAGGGCCTTATTGAAAAATTGATGGTATGTTGGGAGCAGAGAGACATCCTGTGGCTGCACTGTTGATTTATGGCACATGGAACACACTTCAGTGCTTCAGTTTCCTGCTGCTGAGCAGCACTTTGTCACTGTCCCCAAAGAAAAACGCTGCCAGTGAAATCCCCCGTGCTGCCCCCGAGCTGAGTGATGCATCCTTTGCCTTGGAAAATGATGATGAATTATTCACCTTTTATTGTGCTGGAGTGTGCACATGGTGATCAGAATCTTGTTCATAATACAGAGTTTTTCACTGTGGTCAGGGTTTAGCTGAATTATGGAATTGTGTTGTACAGTAACTTTATTTTCTTTTTCCCCTCTTTTTTTTTTTTTTAATTTTTTTTATTTCCCCCGCAGTGTCCGTGTGGATAAACACAGATTTTACCCCACATTTCCCACCATATTTTGGGGATCTCAACACCATTCTTGGTCCTAAATATTCGAGTTTATTTCATGTTTGTTTAAAATTCTCCTTGAGAAAATAACTACAGTACTTCCCAATTTAAAAAGGCGCCTTTTCCATGGAAATTCTTGAAATCACACCTCCATGGTTTTCAAGTTTTATCCTTCAAATTCATTTTCTGCTGTGAAGAAATAGATTCAGTGGAAAATCTCCTGCAATAGCACAGTTCTGTAGATTCCCAATCCAGGACAGAAGTGGGGAGGACAAACCCCATGAGCACCTGGTAGGAAAATTCAGAGTCTCTGATCTCCCTTCAGCATCCTGGGAGAAATGTCAAATACCAGAATAAATGAGTGATATGGCTCCAGCTCCCTGCACAGCCCTTTGGGTTAATAATTGTATTTTTTTAAATAATTTTCTCTTTTGCTCTTCTGGAGAATTTCATTGCAGAGGCTCTGTGAGTCTTTGGGAATGGAAATCAGGCAGGAATTCTCCTGGAATTTGCACTGTGGGAAGCAGGAAGGTTCAGAGCCCTTCTGTGCATTGCTGAGTGATGCCCCCTGAAATAATAAATAATTGGGAAATGTGCAGGAGAAAGCAGGTGGAGCCTCTACTTGATAAGAGAAACATCCTTGTGTGGCTTCTCTCCACTAAAATGCTTCATTAAATCCATTTATTTTTGGTCCATAAAGACAAGATTCCCTTGTCCATGTGTATTTATATGGATGTTTAGTATTTCTCTCCAGTTTCCTATTAGGAATGGGAATTTAAACTCTATTTTGAAAGGAAATTTTACTTCAAATATGAAATATTTTGGCACAGATATTTTCACTTTCTCTTCAAATTAAATCTGTTAGAATTGGAAGCTGAGAAAAATGAAATTTGAAATTTAAAATGGAAGAATACATTTCTATTTTGCATTGGCTCAGTCACTCAAATGAATGAATTTTAAATACCTTGTCCTGTGTTAGAACCCTCCCATGAACATGAGGAGGGGCTGTGAATCAGTCTCTTGCTTAACCTTTCATGAAAATCTAATTGAGTGCAAACAACTGCTTTAAATAATTCAATGGCCTCAGTTATTCTTGGCTGGTGCAGTCCCAGCCCAGAGCAGTGCAAATGTCTGGGTGTTGAGCAAAATTGAGGCTTTTCTCTTTTTTTTTTTTTTTTTTTTGGGGGGGGGGCTGAAAAATATGATTAAAATGACCTTTGGAAAAAGTGTATGGGGTGAGTAAGAAGAAGAAAAGGTGAAATGTAAATTATTTCTGCCAAGTGGGTAAATGACTTGTGGCCCAGAGGTGAATATTGTTTTAGCCCTTCTCAAAGTGGGGAATATTTTTTGGTGATTTTGATAAATGTGGTTGGGTTTCTTTGCTTTGCTTTTCATCCCTTTTGCTCTCGTTGAGGACATTGTGCTTTTTGTGGTGCTTTTTAAAATAGTTTAAAATAGTTCTGTGGTGCTGTTCTGAACTGATTTCAGAGATTGGGATAATGGACATTAGGGTTTATTAATAATAATTGGGATAATGGACATTAGGGTTAGTTAGCCCAAATATTTTCCCTCCTGTTTTTGGAAGGAAACTCAATTTTCCTTTCACACCAATCCTTTCAGGCAGTTTGTTCTTGTGCCTTCAATATTTTATTCCCATTTTATTCCTCTCTTTTCTTTCTTCCTTCTGTTCTTTCCTTTCTGTTCACTTTTAACCTTTTGTTTTGGGCTTGGTTTGTTTGTTTTTTAACTAAGGGTGAAAATGGAATAATTCAGTCATCCTATGACCCCACATTGATAAACTCTTTGTAAAATCTTCTTTTTTCCCCAAAGTGAAGAGTTCCAATATTCCCAGGGCTCAATTGCCTGTAGGATTCTGGGTCATTTAGTACCAAGTTTTGGCAAAGTTTAAAGTTCAAGAATTCTGCTAATTCTCTACTTTTCCAAACCATTTTAATCCTTGAAGAAATTAATTTAATAGGAACATGTGATAGCAAAAAAAGTGGGTGAGGTCTGGCCAGATCCACTCTGCAGGATTCCTTTGAAATAACAGGAATTTAAGGCCACTATTTTAAAGCAATGCCTTGATTTGATGACTGAATATGTTTTAGGATTATCACTGATACAGGGACAGTTCCATCCTTTCATAATGGAAGTAGAAAATTCATCCAGGTAAATTCTCCTGGGACCAGAAGGATTGGAACAAAAAACTTGCAGCTGTGGCTAAGCAGCTGACTCAGCAAATCTCCTCCTGGAAGTTGTGAAGGGAATTTCAGTTCCTCAGGAATGAGCCACGATCAGAACGTCTGTGCCTTGGGATCAGCAGAGCTTTGCTTGAGTGCAAAAGATGATCTCCCCCAGCCCAGCAGCTTCAGGCTGGAGAAGGACCTGTCAGAGTGCATGGGGATTTTTTTATTTTTATATTTCTTTTCACTGAAAGAAAGAGGAGAGGCAGCTGATGCAGGTGGAGGCTGAGCTGTTCTGTGATACAAAACAACCCGTGCTTGCTTTCTGTGCAGGCAGCCCCAGTGTAGCAAAACAAGGGAAGTGCATTTCTTCTCAGCAATCTCTGAATGGGAGGGTTTTCAGATTAAATTAAAAAAAAAAGCTTCTTTGGGTGTGCCACCTGTCATTTTATTGGCAAGATACAAACTCTGCAGAGCAGGGGATAGAGCAGCACTGGGAGTCTGTGGCACTTTCCCTGTTGATGGGGGAATGAGAGCCCTGCTTGGTGCCAGGGGCTCCCTGCTTGGTGCCAGGGGCTCTCTTTTCTTCCTAGTCTGTCCCTTTTTCCCTTCCCAGTCTGTCTGTCCCTTTTTCCCTTCCCAGTCTGTCTGTCCCTTTTTCCTTTCCCAGTCTGTCTGTCCCTTTTTCCCTTCCCAGTCTGTCTGTCCCTTTTTCCCTTCCCAGTCTGTCTGTCCCTTTTTCCTTTCCCAGTCTGTCTGTCCCTTTTTCCCTTCCCAGTCTGTCTGTCCCTTTTTCCCTTCCCAGTCTGTCTGTCCCTTTTTCCCTTCCCAGTCTGTCTGTCCCTTTTTCCTTTCCCAGTCTCTCTCTCCCTTTTTCCCTTCCCAGTCACTCTCTCCCCTTTTTCCCTTCCCATTCAGTCTCTCCCCATTTTTTCCCTTCCCAGTCTGTCCCTTTTATTCCCAGTTGGAGCAGGCCCTGTGCTACCAGAGCAGGTTGTGGAGGGAGCCCAGCCTGGAGCAGCTCAGCTCTGGAGTTTTTTGCTGCCTCCCTCCTGTGGAACTTGTGTTTGACCCTTCAGACACATTTCCAGCCCACTGGAGACACACTTTGATTTGGAGCAGTGTTTATTCACAAAGAAAATCCTGGGAGCAAACCCAGGGAAAAGGCTTTTAGATCAATGCTGCTCCCTTGGGGAGCTCAGACTTTTTGCACTAACAGTGGTGCCAATACTGTGATTTTTATTAAGAAAAACCTAATGGCTCTTCCCTTTCTCTCCTCCAACTACCTGAATATTTGAATAATAATGAAAAAGTGCAACTTCATATCGTTCCAGAGAGCCAGGATTTTAAAAAGCAAAGTTTGGAGAAGTGGGGTTATTTTAAGAGTATAATGGCAGATTTTTGAGAAGGGTTACAAAATGTTTGTGTAAGTTCTGTTCACCTTGAAATACCTTTTGTGCAATTATTGTATAAATGTGTGGGAAACAAGACAGCTTGTAGTTTTACAGGTTCACAGTGCAAGTGCAATGGTAATTATTTTTATTTTTTTAAGAGTTGTTAAACTACCCAGTAAAGTCAGAGCTATTTTACTCTGCTGTCAGGTGTTTCTTAGGTCATTATCCTTTTTATCCTGTACTGCTCTGGAGCATCCTTGGATATTTTTAGGTGTTTTGTTGCCTCCCTAAGCACTTTTGATGATTTCTGTGATACTTTTTTTTTTCTCTGCTGAAAAGGTGGGATCCATTCATGACGTAAACCAGTGCTAAAATATTTAAGGAATATTTTATATAAAGAAATTAGCAGGACAAGAGCTAAAATAAGCCAGAATTTTTCTGTTAGGCCTTTTCTCAGCTCTTTTCTACTCCACAACTCCCTGCTTGATGCAATGGTGAAAATTACAATCAACTTGCCTTAGGGTAAAATACATTTAACAAATCTCTGGGTTTGCTTCGTGACCTGGGAGCCCCCTAATGTGATTTTTGGCACTGTATAAAACAAAGCAGCAAATGGAAAAGGGCAAAGCTTCTCCTTTGTGGGCACACCCAGGAGGGTTTGGCCTTGGAGTGCAGCACAATGGAAGGAGGTGGTGGGAAAACAGCTCCCCCCAGCCCCAAACTTCCAGAAAACTTCCAAAACTTCTTCAAAAGGCAATGCTGGCATGGATGGATGGTGGAGCTGAACACTGAGCTCCAGGTTTTTATGGATCACAGCTTACAGGTGTCTGTAAATTGCAGGGAGGACTAAAAGGGAAAAGCAATCCCAGTAAACATCCCCCCAGTGCATGGGAAGATGACAGATTCTTTCTAACAAGATTTTCTGCTCTCTTGGAGGAAGACCATTTGTTAATAAAGCATTTGAGAATCCATTTTTAAGGGATTTAATAAAATATACACAGGCTGCCTTCCAGTGCAGGAACTATTATTCCCTTGGGTGGGAGGAGTGGCTGACTGGGGGCATTAATGGTTCCTTCCTGTGATTCCTGGCATTGGATCTCGCTCCCATTTGCACTTTTCCAACCCAAAGTGAAATAATTTTTTATGAGAAACCCGCACTTGGTTCCTGGCTCTTCTGAGGCATGTGTGTGTTCTATATTTTATTTATTTGTATTCAGTCAGTTCCATAATTCTTGTTGTTTTAATGTCTGTCCATGCCATGGGTCTTGTGTTTTTTGTGGATACAAGGAAAGTTTCCATATCTAGCAAACTCCATTAATGGAAGAGGTAATAGCTGTTGTGTGAATTAAATGAACTGCTCCATTCTTGCCAAAGATTTCATAAATAATTCCCATATATCCATCAAAATCACAGATTTTCTGTTGTGATGGTTGCTGTCAATGAAACAAGAAACCTGAAGCTTGGTCCAGGAGAAACTTGTTTGGAGGGGCTGGGCAACCCACAAAGAGAAAAGATATTTTCTTAAGAATTTGGGTAAAGGTTTTCTCCAGCCATCTTTGCAGTTCTGAATACAAATTTTCCTGAGAGAAATACAGTGGGATTGGGGGATTAAGGAATTTTTGTGAGGCATCTTGTCCTTCTGGCAAGGACATTTCCTAGGGGTGTGTTGGTGAGAAATACCACAGGGTGGGATGAGAGGAGAGGAGAAAATCAGGGGTGAGTGACCCTTAGAAGTCAAAGCCTGGATGGTTTTATGGATGGAAATGTGAAATTGAGCTCTAGCCAAGGATCTGCTGGGCTCTGTCCCTGGCAGTGCCAGGAGGCAGCTGAGCAGGGATTGCTGAGTGGGGCCCAGCTCCACAGGAGGAGGAGGAGGAGAAGGAGGAGGAATGAAATGTGGGCACTTAACGATGTTAGAGCCCCTGGCAGATCCCAAATGGATGTACTTAGAGCTGTAATGTGTTTGATTCTTTGCTTTCCCAGAATTATCTCCACATCACATCCAAGAACTGAGGCCACAGTGGCAGGCTGGGATGGCAAGATGGACACTCATTGCTCAGTCACAGGATTACAACCTTTATAGAAAAAGAGATTACAGACAGGATGCTGCCAGGAAATGGCAGAGCTGGGAGGGAAGGGGACAGACAGGAGGACAGACACATTGAGCAGAGGTGATTTATTCTGCAGCCACAGATGTGGGTGGGGGAAACTGTTCCTAATACTCATCACTTCCTCTCCCTGTGCTTGCTTGCTAATGGTGTCACAGCAATAGTAAAGCAGGAGTAATTCCCTGAGCAGAGGCTGGCACAAAACAGGGAAAATTCCAAATAACAGCATTTGTCCCCTCTTGTGAGGAACCCATCCAAATTCTTCATGTCAGAGAATGAGTTCAGATCTTTAATGCTGAGGACATGAAAAATGTAAAGGGTCTTGTAAGCAGTTTCCTAACAATTTTCAAATGTGACAACAATTAGTTGTTGCTCATTAGTTCTGCTTCACAGTAGCACTTAAACTGTGGATCTGGACACGGGACAGATTATTTTGGTAACAATCCACCCATTCAGGATCCTGGGATCTTGGCTGGAGTGCACTGGAAACAAGTGGGCTGCAGTGAAGGGATGCTGTGGCTTTTGGAGGAATGAAGCAGGGCAAGTGCAGGTTCCAGATGGAGCAGTTTGTGTAGCCTGCAGCAAAATATGGAAAAGTCTTCAGGAGGGGAGTGGAGGGAAGTGCAGACACAAGAACAGCACAGCCCTTATGGCAGAATGTGAATTTAAATCTCATATATGAACCTCAGTAACTGCATGGAGGAACACACTGAAGATCACTGAGCAGCAGAAGGGTGAAAGAAAGGATTTAATTTAATTTAATTTAAAGGAGCCAGGGCTCCTTGGCTCACTCTGGAATGTGTTTCTTGCCTTCCCCTTGTCTCCAGGGCAGTGCTGTGCACCTCAGGGAGGAATTTTTTACTCCCTGACTTGATAAAATTCAATGTAGAAGTTGATGCATTTGCTAAATGACCCCCACCCAGCTGACTTCAGGTTCTGTGCTAATTTTAAACTTTGATTGCTGTAATGCAACATTTTCACTATTTAAATTAAAAGTGAGACACGTTTATTTGGTTGAGAGATTTGAACATGTTCTGGCTTGGAGTGAAATGTGCACAGTTCAGAATTTGTAATTTTAGAATTTTAGGTGTAACAAAGTCGATGGGCTCTTCAAGAAGCAGAGGAGGCTGATATATCCTGCATCAATATTTCCTTTCCCAACTTCTCTATGTAAATTTTCAAGTATTGAAATGTTCTGGAAATTTAAGATACGAAGGCTTGTTTCAAATTAATTTGGAATTTGTTTCTCATCTTACTTAGTGATCAAAAAAACCAGGGAACTTCAATTTTTCTTTGGATGACATTCCTCTACTTTGAGGAATACCACAAGGTGCTCTTTAGTGCCCACTGACATAGATTTAGAGACTTTTGCTTTGATAAAAATCTGCATTATTTCTAATTAGTAAAATAAGTGCACCCCCTGTTTGCCAAGTGCTGCACAGCTGAGGTTCTGTGCAAATAAAAAAACTGAATCATATGAGTTCACTCAAAGAAATTCTTTGTGTGCTTCATTTGAGCACTTCAAGTGGGTGACATGGATTTTTCTGTTGGTTTTCAGATGCTGGAGAAGTTAAAGGATCGTTGGATTCACACTGGCTTGTGGAGGAACCTGGAGGATGTGAAAACTGTCATTGCAGAGCCCCAGGGAGGGGCCAAGAGTGACTTCGATGAGCTGCTGAAAATCTACTATGATGCAATCAAATGTAAAGGAGAAAAAGGTACATTTTCCAGCCATTCAGAAGAGTTGATGCAGACCCTTCAAGTAAAACTCAAGGTTGAACATTTTGTTGTAGATACACGTTGTTCTTGCATAATTAATTAATTATATAGTGTAAAATGATTTTGCTGTTTGATGGTCGAAATCAGAATACAAATCTCTCTTTTTAGAGCCATTCCCCTTTTCCAATCAGTGTATTACACTATATTATAATTGCAGCTCTTTGAAACATTTTGGTGCAGGTTCCTCCTGCTCCTCAGCCTCTCCCTGCAGTAATCAGTGTGTTCCTGCTGTGTTGCAGATGGAGCTCTGCTCATAGCTGTGTGCAGAGGGAAGGTCAGTGAGGGGCTGGATTTCTGTGATGAGAATGCCAGGGCAGTTGTGACCATTGGAATCCCCTTCCCAAACGTGAAGGACCTTCAGGTAGGACATCACTTCAGAGTTGTACTTGATTTTTCAACTAAATATGCACAAAATACCTTTTCTCTATGTTTACCTTGAACTTCTCTCCATCCTATTTGAATTCTTTGAGTTACCTTGCACAGGTAAGAGGTGGAGCAGCTTTAAATCTTGCTTTAAATAAGGCAGGTTATTGCAGAAAACAGGTGAAAAGATAAAGGTTGTTTCATTATATTATTATTATTATTTGACAGTAGAGCTGTGTATGTCCCACTGCTTGCACTATCTCACCTTTCTAATCCCACTGCCTTCTTTAGTGTAATTTTGTGTCCCACTTCAGCACAGAGGGGAACTGGAAAGCTTCTCCAAGCTTGTGCTGCTTTATTAGCCTGCAATTTTGAAGCATGAATTTATGACACAACATAAACTCTTCCTGGAGACTGAGGACAGCACTATTTGGAATATTCAACCTCCATGTAACTTTAGGCAAACACTTGTAAGAGCCTTGTAAAAATAGCATTTTGAAATGGCTGCAGTGAAATAAATCTGAAACTATTTGTGTTTTTCAGGAGGTGGTGAAAGCAGCATCCTGTTGCACTGCTGTGTAATTGCCCACCTCAACACTTCCTTCCTTTTGACTTGAGCAGGGCTTGTCTGACAGATAATGTTCCATTAGAGCAGGCACTGCAGAGCTGAAAGGAAAAGAAAGCCAATAAATATAGAAAAGTATTTTTCTAGGCTTTCTGCTTATTGAAAATGAGGTTTGTTATTGGTTAGTTTGTAACAGCATTTCTTTCTAGTGGTCTGTGCCACTGAGGTGCTGCCACTGCTCCCAGTCACTGTCACTGCTCTGCCCTGTGTGTTCCTCTGAGGACTTTTGGGACTGCTCTGTGAAGCCAAGAAACAAAGTGAAGGATCACAGAATAAATAAATACCAGGAGCAGCTGGAGTCTGCTTCTCACTAATGCCAAATCAAACAAGAAAATCATAGGTTTGCACTTGAAAGGCCAAACAGACTCAGCTTTGGTTTGAGGGATGTTTCTGAGCTGGAGTGAACAAGCAAAGGCTTCTTTGTTGTCTGCAGCATGTGCCTCATTGCAGCCTTGCTGGGAAAAAGCCACATCCTACCTGGGAGCTTGGGTTAGGGCACTTCCCCCAACGTTTGCACAATTCCTTGCAGCACTCATTCAGCCACGACGTTTTTTGTCCTTCTAAAATACAATGCACTCTACTGTAGTGTACAAATTCACATTTAGAGTAGTCAGCCTCTTTTCTGGAGTCAGAAATGCTGGTTTGTAGGGGCATGTGCTGACAAGGTTTTTTGGAAATCCTTTGTCTGTTGTAGGGCTGGAACTTTACAATTAATGCCAAATGATTTCCTGAAAATCAATGGGTCTGGGTTCTAAATGATACAAAATTAGGTTGAAAAGGATGTGTTATGGCTGAATTATCTTCACAGTGGATATAGTTTGATTTTACCTTGAGTTCAACCAAATATTGCAAATAACAGAATCACAGGCACTACAGCACATTGCTGATAACTCTATTTTAAAAATCAGTGTTCTGTTGAACCAATTTTTTTTTTTTTTAATTAGACTGAAGAAAACCCCTAAATTTTTCAGTAGGGCTAGAAACAGTAGCTGCCAAATTGCAAGCAGCTCAAGGTCTGAGTGTGTCTATTTAGGGATGGGAAATGCCCAAAGCTCTGCAGTGATCAATTCTGGATGAGAGAAGGGCAGGCACCAGGCTCTCAGCATGAGATTTGCAGAGCTGCTGCATGGCAGAGCTCCTTGCAGGCTGCTGGAGGAAATTAATTTTATTTTAAATGTCTTTCTATTGAACAGGGTTTGGTTTTGCTCAAGCTTTTAGGGTTGTCAGAACCTCAAAAATTCTGCATTTATGCTGGTTTTTTTTACCAGCTGAGTTGCAAGAAGGGTAAAGTGAAGGAGGGTCACTCTGAAGAAGATTATTAGTACCTTTGTAGAAATATAAGAGAAGTTTGAAATATTCAGCATCTTCTTCAGCTCAGGAAAGGAATTGGAATTCCCAAATGAAACAGTTAAGGTTTAGAGAACAGTTACAACATTTGCTCTGGTGATGCAGTTGGTTGGTGTTTCTTTGGATTTTGGGGGGGAAGCAGAAAACTGGATAAAACCTGGAACTTCTGGGGAGGACCTTGAGTTTTCTTTCAGCAGCCATAAAATTCAAACCACAGTGACACAGGTCAGGCTGGACTTGGACAGAAAATTGTGCATCTGTGACTCTCACACTGCAATAGGTGCTCAGCAGAGGTACCAGAGGAGGAAACTGATAAAATGATTCATAATGACATTCCTTCAAAAATAGGAAATGCAAGTGATTAACAATTCCCTTGGAATAGCCATGAATTACATGCTTCTGAGATTGATTGAAATCACTAAAAAAGTGCTCAGCCTCTACATGAAAAAACACTTGAATGTCTGCTTTTTTGGGTTCATAAAAGTCCTCTTAAGCCTCAATTCCATAACCCCTTAGTCGTGCACAGAGCTCTTACTTGTGTGAGTAATCCCTGTGATAGTCCCAGGGCAGGGCAGCAGCAGCAGGGTTGCTGGAATTGCACCTTTGGAGAGCAATATTTCATGTTGGCAGTTTCATGTTGGCTCATCTCCACTAATATGACTTGTCTGTGATCAACCTGCTTTCTAAAATATGTTTTATGATTTGTGACTTGATTGAATAGCAGTGAGCTGTAATATTAGAGAACATAAATAATGTGACAAGCAGAGATGGATAATCCCACATATGTGTTATCTGATGCTAACATACTGTTAATTAACTTCTCTTAGATATTTTTGAAGTGTAGAATTTTGGACCCAGACATCAATCTTGGGCAAGAAACTCATTGTCAAGAGTGATGAATAATATCCAATTTTAGTTTTTCCATATGTTTGTGCTAAATATATGCCACATATCCTGGTATTAAATGGCAAATATTTGAATTCCTTAAGTAACTGTGGGCTTTTATAAGTTACAGTATTTTCTGTGGAGGCTTTAAAGGGAATAATTTAGTTTCACTTCAGCGTTTTTAGACATATTGTATCTTAGGTTCACTGAAAGAGGAGAGTCTAAAACATTTTTTTTCTGGGTTAGGGAGAAAGAAATTCTTCAGGCTCAGAAGTAGGACCTGATTATAAACAAAACTGATTGAAGAAAGAGGCCAACCCTCTAATTCTGTGTTATTGCAAAGGGTTTTATATTGCTGAAGAATCAGGTTGCTAAAACAAAATAATATAAAAGAAAATGTTCAAGGATTGCTCAAAGCTCTGGTGCTCTCAATGGTAGAGTTTGGCTTGAGTAAAGCAGGAAAATTTATTTCAGAGCCAAAAATTACTTCTTTGGCTGTGACCAGGATTTCCTCTGCCTACCTCTGGGACCTGAAAGTAGAGGTAGGAAAATCTGATTTTGGAGCCAAGTGTGACTTGTTTAGTTCAAGTCATAATTTACTGTTCTTACCTTGGGGAGCTGAAATAAAGAACTTGCTCCAAAATGTTGATAATGGGCAGCTCTGAAGTGCAGGCACTGAGCTCCCCTGGCCAGAGAGCATTTCTGCACTTCCACCTCTCCAGATGCTTTTGATCCTGCTACAGAAAAGTGAATTAATCATGGAGCAGCCAGCAGATCTGCACCAAAACCCAGCCCAAAATGCACAAAGTCAAACTTTCCCATCAGCACATGTGCAGTGCAAATAAAATCACAGAGGCTGGCAGTTCTGAGCACTGACATTGCTTGAGTTTGCCTTTAATGGGAGTTTTTTCCCATGGCCCCCATAGGGGAATATTTCCTTTCTTGTTTCCAGTGTCAGGACTTGTAACACAAAGGAAATCATCACTTCAATTACAATTTGCTGGGCTTTATGTAACTTAATGATAGAAAAATGATGCAGCTCTTTGGCTGAAGTTTCTTCTCCTCCTATCTCAACAAATTGAGATATTTCTATAATTTCAGAATAATGAAATGTTTCAATATTGAATTTCTGGTCCTGGTGGGATTTTTTAAGCCTTTATGTTTTGTGTCCCTTGAAGGGAGAAAGAAACTTGTGCTACCATAAGTGATTGCTGGAAAAATTCATTTCTTATTAACCATATTCTAGGAGAAGCAAGATTTCTAAGAAAATTATTGCTATTTTAACATTTAATTTAAGTTATTATTATGCTTAACCAGAGTTGGGAAGCATCTCTTGCACTGTATTAATTTCATCTTGCCTTTGCATCGTTTAAAATATTTTTTCACTTTATTAATAAAGAAATCTGGGCAAAACCAGTAGAGAACATGACATTTTTTTGGGGGAGGTCATTGTTGTGTTATATTTAGTAGAAAATTCCCTGTGAGGTTAAGGATATTTTAGGGATAGAAGACTTTTCATTTCTTCTTTATTCCAGAACTGTGAGAAAAAATTCCAAATAGAAAGTGGAGAGCAGCAAACCATTTCTGGAACTTTCATGGGTGCTGTGGTAGCACTGAGATACCTCCAAAACCTTTTTCTTCTCCCTTTTCCACAACTAACAAAGATTCCAGGATATCCACACCCTTCTTGCATCCAACAGAAATTGTGTTAATTCAGGAAACAAAATGATTTGAGAGCTGAATTCGTGGGAGCAGCTGTAAGATGCTGTGGCTGGGAATGGGAACTTGTGATTTCAGTGTGACAGGTGACACAGGAGGGTGGCATTGCTGTCCTGCTGGGGCCAGGCCAATGGCAACATTTTGGCCCAGATCACATCCCTGAACGTCTCCCCAAGTGAAACAATCCAGCAAATCCAAACTTCCCCTTTGCCTTTAACAGTTCACTTTTCCCATCCAGACCAAAAAAAAAAAAAAAATTTCCAAGTGATTTTCTTGTGTTTGTCTTGTCCTTAGCAAGCAGAGGTGACCTTTCAGTGTGTGAAGCTCTCACCGTGGGGATCAGTGACACTCACACCAGGGCCCCAGCACCACTGCTGGACCTCAAGGGACCCCCCTGGATTTCTTTCACTTCTGCTTCACTGGAAATTTTCTCTCAGTGCATTGAATTTGCTGTTGAGAGCAGAGCTTTGGTTGCAGTGGCTTTGCTCAAGTGCCCTGTTTGCAGTGCCACCGAGGCTGGCATCAGGAACTGGCTCTGGGGTGAAGCTGCCACCAGCTTTGTGCCAGGGAAACCTCCCAGTGCTGGGGGTGCCCAGGCTGCAGCTGCCAACACCTGCAGTGCTCCAGGAGCTGCCATTCACACTGGGGTTCAGGGTGACAATGCTGGGAAGGATCTGGCCATGAGAAACCTGGGGGGGTTCAGGGGCAGAGGAATTGGGCTCTGCCCAAAGCAGGAGGTGCTGCACTGGCCACTCCAGTGCCTTTGCCTTATCTGCCTTTCCCTTGAAGCTGCAGCTCATATTTATTTAAGCTTTTTGGGTTATGGAGAAACAAGGCAGCAGTGTTTTTTCCCTCTGTGGTTTATTTTTGTGCCGTTTTTTTCTGTCTCAGTAACTCTCTAGTTTTGGTTTTATCTCCATTCACATTGCACTGTTCAATCCCAATATCTTTCCATGTTGCCTGTGAGACACAGCAAGTCTGAAATCTGAATTGCTTCCTTTTTTTTCTTCAGTGGTATCCAAGGAAGGCAGTTTTGATAAGTGCACATGGAAATTTTCAGGCAGAAAAGGTCACCTGAGCAATTTGTGTGTAACAGTCATCCTGATGATAATTGAGCAGTACAAATATTGATCATGTCTCATATGCACTTTGGAGGGGTTGTTGCTGTTTTATAAGGAAATGCAATATTTATATGTGAAAATAAAAGTGTTATATTTATGTCTAGTGGCATTATTTAGTTACATGAACTCATTAAAATGCCCCTAATAAATTATTGTAATCGACAGAATTTAATTTGGTAAAATTCAGCTAATAAGCATTTTCTTATTCCATATTATTGATGTATTAACACTGCACTTGGAATGCTTGGAACATTTAAAGATAAAAATCTTACCATAATATCTTTGTTTCCTGTGGGCTAATAAATGGAAATGTTGTGTTTAGACATGGCTTTGAGAGGGTCTGTGAGGGGTGAGAATATTTGAAGCTCGTTTTTGACTCACCCAGCTCTTTACACGTGCATTATTTGTCTTAAAGCTCCCAGCCCTTGTTCCTGCTTTTGAAGTGAGTGAAGCACTGCACTGTTCAATGCTGCTTCTATTTGAGAATTTTCAGATGTAAAAGAAAAGAAATGGGTTTTCATGTCTTAACTTTCCTGCACTCACAAACTTTTATGGTTCCTTGGCATTTGCCAGGAGGAAAGTAGATGGCAAGAGTGTTCCTGAAAAATTCGAATTATTGCTATTTCAGGTGGAAGAGAGACTCTAAGTGGACACATGAGATTTTTAGGAGGGGAGATTTGCTTAAAAAACATGTTTATGTCTTTTTTGAGATTGAAGGAGGGAGTGACCACCTGGTATTTTTTCTGCTTGTTTGTTTTTAAGACGTGAGGAATTAGCAGATATTAAACGTGAATGTCTTTAAAAATTTCTTTGGATGATGTGAGCAATGCTTTTTGTTTTCATTACTATTTTTCCTCTCATAAAACCAGAGAAACAAGTTAGTGGAATGGCAGAAAACATTTCTATGCATTTTCTGGTTTTTCTTTCCATGCTGGGGAGGGAAGGGCACGAGCCACCTCCACCTGTCCATGCAGTGACACAGGCCCAGCTTCATTGACTTTTTCCTGCTGTTTTCTCTTCCTTTAACCCACCAGAGCAAATAGGAGGCACTTGGAGATGTTTGTGAGGTGATGTCCCATCAAAGAATAGGCCTGACTTGTTAAACAAAAAAAAATAATTCTAAACTGTTACTTATATTTCTTCTTAAAAAGCAAAGTTTGCATTTGGTTCAGTGAAGTAAAGCAGTAAAAATACCCCTCAAAAGTTTGCCAGGTGAAGTAAAATCAAACACAGTTCATTTTGCTGATTTAAATAGCACAAAATAAATAAATGGGCTTAGCCCACTTAAACTTCATGTTGTGGTACTGGCAGTGATAAATCAGTTTACAGTATTCTGATTGATTTTTCTTTAGAAATAATTAGTCCAGAATAGATTGATGTTTGTGTACCTTGCTGTTAAATACTGTTTGTTCATTCTGAATAAACCTGGTTCAGCCTGGTGTGTTGCTAAAAGGCTGCAGGTTCTGTGTGTGAATTATTTTGGGGGTCAAAACCAAGTTGTAGTTTTTGAGTTCCTTTTCCCAGCTTTGTGCCATGAGCTAATTCTTATAACCCATGGTCAACATGGCATAAATCAATTTATATCCTGAATAAGTCTGAGTTTCTTCACATGAAGGAATATCACCACAGGTAACTTCTTTTGAAATCGAATGTAACAAATGCCATTTAATGTTGTTGTCATTGGAGAAAAACCTCTATTGCTAATTCTCTTTGAAAAATCCACTTGAGCTGCAGCACAAACTGCCTCCAAGTATCTTTTCAAACCTTTAAAAAAAAAAAAAAAAAAAAAGAAATTGTTCATGGCATTTCTCTTTTTTGGCTGCTGTTTGCCAGTTAATATTGCAGAGTGAAAGCTGTCGAATTAATTAAGCATTAAAAGCAGCAGAGCTGTGCAGGTGGAACGTGGGGAGGTTGCAGTGAGCCTGTGACCTCCCAGACTGATCAAAGCCTAATCTGGGTGACAGCTACAGGATGGCACAGCTTGCCAGGGGCCTTGTGCAGCTCTTTGTCTGCAAATCCTGCCCCAGAGCTCCGAGGATGTTTTTAAGGATGAACAGGTAAAAGTAAAAGGCTGTCTTTTGACATTTTAACTAATCCCTTCTAGCCTGTGCTTTCCTGCACATTGTGGATATTTGCTAGCAGGAGGCACTGGCTTTTTCACATATGTAACATGTCAGCTTGAATCTGCTGTGGGATTGATGGGGGGGAATGCAGCAGTTCCACAATGAAATAGATTCTGATTGCATGAAAATGACAGGCCCTGGCCTTTTACCTGCAGCAGCCTCCCCCTGCAAACTGAGCTCACAGCAGTGCACGTTGGCATCATCCCTGCTGGGGCAGGGAGAAAATGCAATGCTTGTTTTCTGGTAACACTTCTAAAATTAATCTAAGGAAGTTTTAGAGGTATGTTACACACTTAGAGCAAGGGCTTGGACTTGAATCCCTCCCAAACTCATGGGGTTTTCTATTAAAAAATGGGGTTTATGTAATTTGAGCAATGAAATGTCATTGGTGGTGTGCACACAAGAATAAACTTGATAACACTGACATGTATTAGAAGAATGTGGAAGTCATGGATTTTATTTAGATTATCTGACTGGCTTGCATTTTACTGCTACTTCAGTGAGTTTATGGACATATTTTAAAATAATGTCATTTTTCAGCATAAGGCACAGGAGCAGTTATTGCAACACTGTTTGCACTGTCTGCTGGCAAAGCAAGGGGCTGCTAAACCTCCTTTTGTTCCAAATGGCCAGAACCTCACTGATAACAAAATTCTTCCCAAAAAGAAATTGTTATAAAACTGCCCAGGACTAGAAGACAAGTACAAAACACACCCAGCATATATTGTCAATGGTTTTTTTTAAAGGCTTCAGTGAACTTTTCCAATATCATTCCTCATTTCCAAAGGTGAGCAGTTACCCTTTTCTTTCTCCAGGTAGGATTTCAGTTTGTAGAAATGCACAGATAAAGCCAAATCCCTTTTTAAGGAACGTTTTAATGTTCATAAACCATTCAGAAGGAATCATCTTCTGTTTGGAAAATTACAAAGGAAACCTCACATGCCAGTCAGTAAATTCTGAGTGACTGGAACAAATATTAAATCTGTGAAATCAAACTGAATTTACTTTCTGGCTGTAAAGATTGAATTTGTAAATTTGACAGGCAATTTAAAGGGCATAAGTACATAAAATAAAATTTCTTATCCAAATGCAACTTGAAAGTTACCTGTCAGAAGAGGTTAGAAGTCTGCTGTTTTCTCTCCTGAAGCGTGTCCTTTCACTTGTCAGTTTAGAAAGGTTAATACTGTACAAAAGAGCAACAGAAAGACCCTTTTTGGTGTAGTTTTATGCTTGTTTAAAAAAAAAATAATTCAGTTCCCCTCGCTGAATAACAAGAATAAATCCTTTTGATCTAAATAATGTTCTAATGCAAATTGTTCCAATTCAGAGCAGGCCTTGTGTGTAGTTATCCATGTGATTGGGGAGGGGAGGCAGGGGATTTCTTGGGCACTTCATTCCACATTTTGAAGCATCAGGGATGTGTTTTTAAAAAGGTTTTTCCCTGCCTCATCTCCAGTGAAACATTTCCAAACCTCAGGAGGTGATGCCAAGCTGGGAATTTTGCTTGGTGTCTCTGATCCTGGTCCTTGGAGAGGCCCCTCTGTCTCTAAAGCTCTTTTGCAGCTTCTGTAGAGGAAGAAAAGTTGGATTTTCTTAACCCTGCCTTGGGAAAAGCAGGGTCTGGTGCCAGCTCTGGGTTTGGTGATGAAGGGAAGGATGGAGAACTCCAGTGGGACATTTCCTTTGGGAAGAACCAACAAATCTGGGCTTTGGAGCCCATCTGCCTCTGCTGGGTTGGGGTTTTTTTCACCTGTCTGAACAGTTTATCCTTCTGCCACTGGCACAGAGGTTGGGATGAGTGTGTGGTGCTCATGTCAATACCTTTAAATGATTGGAGCAGATCACAGCTAAGGGCAATTTTAGAAGCCAGAATTGGTTAGTGTACAAAATACAGAGTTGAAACACTGAATCACAATTTATATTTTCTCTTATTTAATCAATGTTTGCTTGTTTTCCCCTCTTAGAATATCTCCTTTTAAACAGCATTAATAAACCTAATTTTTTATGGTTTCTTTCTTAGGTTGAATTAAAGAGGAAGTACAATGACCAGCACAAAAGTACAAGAGGCCTTTTATCAGGGAGTCAGTGGTATGAAATTCAAGCTTACAGAGCTCTCAACCAAGCCCTGGGAAGGTGAGATAAATATAACTAAAACGATATAAATGTGTAGAATTTTTTTTAGGGAGATCTTTAAGGATTTATTCCTCACTTTTAGGATGAAGGGGTAAGTGAGGCCAAACCTCTCATATTGCAAATTTTGTCTCTTGAGCTGCTCTGTGCTGACAGCTCTCTGCTTTTCAGCATTGTTACCATTCAGAGATTTTGTTTTACATTCAGAACCCACTTCAGTTTAGTTGAAGTTTTATTGCTCATAGTCCAGATATGCAGGAAAAAAACCCCACAAACAGATACAAATAGTTCTTGAGCTTTAAAGCAAATGGAGATCCTTAGGACTTTTCCCAGGCACTAATTGTTGACACTCTCAGTGGGCTCAGAACAGTTGTTTGATATTTAGCCTACAAGTGTTTTTGAAAGGGAGAAATAGCAGTGGGGTTTTTCAGACCTTTGCAAAAGGTCAATTCAATTATTGTGCTCACTGATCTCTTCTCAGATTTAGAAGAAGTGGTATAGCTTCCCTTTCCTAGATGGAAAAATTCCCCCAAATGTTATTAACAGGGTAGAATTAATTCATCCTCCTCCAACAAAATTTATCATATAAATAAAGATTAGAACTGTCATCCATCTCTATCATAGGTGCTGTGCATTTGTCGTGGATACAGAGCCACAGAAACATCAGCTGGAAAAATCTCCTTATTTGAATTAGTCCTAATGCAAATGTGATGACATAAATGAAGGCTTAGAGAGAAAATGGAGAGAAATTGTAGCATTAGGAAATCTCATTGTGGATTCTTGTTGTTACAGGCCTGATTTCTTAAATTCCTCTTTGGCATCAAAGAGCATTAATTAAAATAGGTTAAGAGAGCCCTCAGTTGTGGAATACCAATAGTGAAATAATAACTGTGAAATCAGCTTGAAGAGCATAAATCAAGTTCGAGTGACAATTACTTATTATTTAATTTATCAGTTGGATGTGTAAAGTTAAATGGAGAAAATAGGCTTCCATTCTGACATAAAGATACAAATTCCTTCTAAAACCAGGAGCCAAAGGCCTTGCTGACCTGAGATGTGGGGAAAGATTTTGATAAAACCACAACATTCCACCAAAGAAGCTCTGTAATATTTACACTGCTTAGTTAAGAGAGGAAGACAAATGATGTGGTTTGATTGGCTGTTGAATATTTGTGTGTTTTATTTTTAATTTAGCTGTTTTCATGTAAACAGCTGAGGGAAATTGAAGCTTCTGATGACATCCATACCAATTTTTGGTGCATACAGTAGAAGAGCACTTCCTGTATAATTTTGCATATTCCAACTGACTCAGAGCAATCACTGTTTCCTAATCCCCACAGATTTTTGCTGTGTTCTCTCTAATTCTATAAACACTCTTTTTCCCCCCTCCCTTTTAGGTGTATAAGGCACAGGAATGACTGGGGAGCTCTTATTTTAGTTGATGACCGCTTCAGGAATAACCCAAATAAATACATAACAGGTAAGGGCTGAAAATCTCCTGGGGAAACTTCCTAATGTTGAAAAATACTGAAAACTCGGATTTACAGAAATGTGGTTGTACAAATACAGGTGAGTAGGAAGGGTCAGAATGTGCCACAGCCATGGAATAGAAATTGAACTGTTGAATATTCAATATACAAAAAAGGGTTTGCTGCTTGTAATTTTATACTGGGTAGAAATAAATGCAGGTGAAATAAAGCAGATCCTGCACACAACCTTTGAAAAAAATCAAAATTAGAAAATAAGCTGCTTAGGAATGTTTTTTTTAGCTTTGTTGCTGCCCTTTTTGCTGGGCAGAGCTGGGCTCACCTGCCCATGCTGGCCTTAGTCAGCAGGTGGAGCTCAGCTGCTGCAGTTGAATCCAGCTCCTGCTCTGGTGTCCAAAAATCCATCAAAATTATTGAAGTAAACGCAAGAAATTCATATAGGAGCACAAATAATCCGTATGTTCAAGACTTGGTAAGATTTCTTTCTCTAAAAGTCAAACTTCACAGAAAGGTGAAGTTCTCTGTTGTTGTTATTGTGGGTTTCAGGTTTTTTTTGGTTGCTTTTTTTTAAAAAATTGATATTCAAAGAATATTTAAATGGGTTCAAAACCACTTTCTAAAATCGAGCCAGTCAGTTTTTATTTGACTTCTGTGTGCTCCAATATCATCTAAAAAGCTTTTATGCTCAAGACATCAGATACTTAAGAATTTTAAATATTATTTGAATAGGTTATAATAAAACTTGTAGAACAGTTGTGATTCTTTCTGAGTTACTGTTACTTAATCTGACATAAAGTTGTAAAAGCTTCATTATATTCAAATTTTTATTAGACCCTGTTAATATGATAATAAATACCTGCACTCTGTATAAGTTGCTTTTAAATAATTCATGATAACAAGCAGAATGAACACCCAGGCATCAAATAAATGTAATGGTGTTCATGCAAGGCAGCAGTTTGAACCTAAAAAGAAGACTAGTGGAAAAGGGAAAGGCTCTTAATAGAAAAAGGATATTTTTAGTTTCCTTATCAGGATACTGCCATTAAATAAATCAAATTCCCAGCCCTGTAAAGGAGGAATTGTTGTAGCTTCATGAGCAAATTCTTCAAATCTTTGAGTCTATACCTACACTGAAATATTTGCACTGTTAGGCTGCTGTTTATTGCTGTGAAATACCTGGTAGAGGTGCTGTTATTCTGGAATAAGGTGTTTGTTATTCTGGAATAAGGTATTTGTTATTCTGGAATGTGTGAGGTTAGACCTCTTCACACGGGGCACCAAATGTGAGGTTTAGGAAACCTCTGGGTGCTCTGAGGCACCCACTCTGTCAGATTATTTTCTTCTTTAAAAAGCCAAGCAAGTTAACAGTTGCTATAAAGTTATTTATTGTAGAAGCACATCAGTCTCAAAGGCAAAAACAAATTAAAGCAATGGCAAAAAGCACATGGCATTAAAAGCAAGTGACAAAATGCAATGGCATAAAGCCATGGCATAGAGCCCCAGCTCTCCCCAGTGCAAGTTCTTTTATAGAAACTTTCCAACCAGCTGAGACACAAACTCAGCCACCCCTTAACCTGTTAGAATTCTGGTTCTTAGCACACCAGGCTGCTTATAGACTATGTGCATGGCCTGTCTTGTTCTAACTGGAAAATGGAAGCAATATTCTTAACTCCATTATGTGTGAAGCTGGGTTCTTGGAGGAAACACCAGCAGGTTTTTCAGCTTCTACTAGAACTTGTACTACTGTGGCATCTAAGGCCTTTTACTCACTAAAAGCACTTTAAACTTACTCCATTTATTTACTCACTCTATTTATTCCCTTACTCATTCCTTCTGAAGGCTTTAATTCAATCCTTGCATTGTGATGTGTCTCTGAAGGATTCAGAGGAGCTCCTGCCTTAGTGACTGCAGCAGACTGAGATGTTTGTTCCCCCCCAGGATTGTCCAAGTGGATCCGGCAGCAGATCCAGCACCACGGCAGCTTCAGCAGCGCCCTGCGCTCCCTGCACGCCTTCGCCCTCAGGAACCAGGGCCCTGGGGATCCTGCTCAGCCCAGGGACCTGTCACAGGCCTCTCAACACGAGGCCACCATTCCTCTGTCCCCAGATGTGTCTGCTAAAAGCCAGGAGCAGAATTTGGGCTCAGAAGTTGATGTGACTGCAACCATCAGCTCCGTTCATGCCACGGCGTGGGATGGGCCAAGTGACGGCATGGCAGCAGTGACACGGGGTATGTTCATTCCCACTGGCAATTTCAAATGTGCAGTTGCATCTTTTCAGGAATTTGAAAATTACAGAAGTGCTATAGTGGAAAATGATAATTATTCACAAATGTGGAGGAGCTGTGCTCAACAGACTGAAATTAATTCTCCTTCCATCTGGTTGTCTTAAAAGAATAATCTTTGATAAGTTTATAGTACAATCAGAATGTTTTCATTTTAATTTCTTTTTCCATTGAACATTATGAAGATAATTTAAAATGTATTTGAAACACATCAAGGTTAGCATTAGTGCAAGTTGAGCCCTGGTTCAAGCTGCATCTGTTGTTTAGACATTGCTGTGAGACACCTTCCATGTGCTCTCCTCTAGTTCCAGCTTCACAAGTAAAATCCATCCCTAAATTTTAGGAAAGGTGCTGATTTCATTTCAATCAAGAAAGAGCACAGTAATAAAAGATTACAAATTTCAAATCCAGCCATACTCTACCTTTTTGTGCCTTTTAATCTATTTACTTAAGACAATTCATGTGCAAAGATGGTTATAACATCTGGGCTTTTGTTTGTCGTATTGTTTTGAATGAATGTTGTAAAATCACTGTAAACCTTCTAAAACAGTGGTAATTCTCATGTGATAAACATGCTGTAAATCAGATACAATTCATTTTTTTTTTTTCAATTTGTCACAGGTGACCAGCAAGTTGATGCAGAGGGCCATTCTCACCATGTAAAACAGAGAAGGAAACATAAAGGCTGCACCCCTAAAATGCCAGAAATGAAAACAGAGACAGAAAAAATGAATGGTTGGACCAATGCTGATGTTGTGGAAGAGAATTGCTGCTCTGAACCACTGACTTCAACCCCTGTAGCCAAGAACTGCAGGGCCACAGGCAGCAGCCAGGAGCAAGGGAATGGGCCTGGTGACCTCATTGATCATTTAAATCAATGCCAATCATCATTAATTGCAGAACAGAAACCAAATGGACCAGAATCAGGTTTGGAAACAACTCATTCTTCAGTTAAAAATGCTGAGGCTGCAATTGCTGAAGGACATCCTGGTAAGGAAACTCCAGCAGCAGGGAGAGCTGAGCCCTCACCATTACATGAGGATGAGGATGAGGATGAAAGCATTTACTTCACCCCAGAACTCTATGATGATGAAGAGCCAGAGGAGCAGAGGACTGAACCCCCACTTCCAGCCTGTTGTAGCACTGGGAATTGGGTGGAATGTGGGAACTGCACAGTCCCTGCTGATCTTTTTGGCACCAACACCTCAGAAACACAGAGAGTGGCTGAAAAAGCTGGGGCTGGCAGAAATCCCCCTGGAATTCTGGAAAATGCAAGGAGCAGGGACAGTGCAGGTGGTGCTGTGGAGGTGGCAGCTGCAGCAGGAGCAGAGCAGGGAGAATCTCAGGACATGGAGACCCCAAAAAGGAAAGTCAGCCTTTCCAGATCCCGAAATAAAGGTGTGTCATCCTTCCTGCTGGGCAGCAGTGGCACCTGGTGACACTCTGAGTGGGAATTGTGCTGAGCAGCCCTCAAAACACCACAGGGCAGCCACAGCTTCCCTCTCCTCATGGAGCAAAAGCTTCCTCAGGCTCCATTTCTTTTTATATTTTATTATTTCTTATTCTGTTTTCGGAGTTTTCACTGTGAGAGTTTTGCAATGGGCAGTTTTCTAGAGATAAAATGAAAATTCTTCATCCTGACTTGATGGCTAAAGGACATCATGTCTGGAAATTCTGAATAGAACCCAAGTAGGATCTGACTTGGAATTATTGGTTTGTCCATTCCACATTTAATTAAGCCACCATTCAATACAGTCAAATAATGGGGTTTTTCCTCAGAAATCAAAACACCCATATAACCAAATTATGGTTTTCTGCATTTGTTAGATTGGGGGTTTTTTAGTAAAACATCTAGAACAGTGTCTGTGCAGATCAAGTCATAGATTGAGCCTAAATACCAAACCAGGTGCATTCTTCAGTACTTTCACCCTTTCCAATTTCTTACATCAAAATGTCCAGCAGGAGCTGTGCACATTTTGATATTTGATGAAGATGAGAAGCTTCTTTAGAGAAAAAATGGAGCTTTCTTTAAATTTTCCTTTTGTGAGAAGATCTAATTTCTGTTGCTTGGATTCTGTGTTTATTCATGTCAAAAGCTGTTCTCATTTGTATATCCTGCAAGCACTTTTTACATGTAACACATAGAATGTAAATTGTACACAAAATTCTTTGAATCTTGCCCAGTCTATTTTTTTTTTTTAAGTATTTTAATGTTTCTTTCATTTACTGCAATGAAAACAACCAGGATTTTTCTGTAATAAAACATGCTGACTTTTCAAGAAAACATTGTTCATTGCCATCCTGCACTCGTGTGAAGATGCAGGATTTTTGCAATCTAAAGATTGGTTCATAGGTATTGATACTTTTTGTTTGAGAGTAAAAATTAAATTAGTAATTGGTCATTTTCCATAGCAATTCATCTCTACAGAGCTGTGAACATGCTCATATCAGTAGGATTTCAATTGTGCCCTTTCTTTACACAACAAATTCATCTTTATGAAATTGGGCACCGTTTGCAATTGAATTTCTTTAACTGGCAGCATTTGACATAAAGCATTTGGTTCAATTTTTGCAATATTGATGATCAAGTTTCCTTGGTTTAGGTTTCCTGAATTTCACTTTGCTTTATCAACATTTAATTTAGTCATTCCAGTATTGAAAACCTCTGACGCATCTAAAGAGGAATATTCTTAATTTCTGTTAAATAATGCTGCAGTTGCTGTTGGTAGAGCCCCTAGAGCTGTCCTGGCAGGTTCTGTGCAGCCACATCCCCACAATCATTGATTTCATCCTCAGCAATCTCCACCCTCAGTTTTCCTAAAGCAAATCCCCTGCACCAAACCACTCTGAATTTTTGTGTGTCTGAGCAGAGAACACAGAAATCACTTCAGCTTTGTGACTTGTCTGCTCATCCACAGCCTCTTATTTGTCTTTCAGGAGATTTGTCTGTCTTTAAATCCATAATATTAAAAAAAGGGAGAGAAGAAAATCCATCTCCTTTTCCTTATCTGGAGCAGATTGTTCTTTTCTTGAGCTTGTGGTGTCTCTTGCTTTGATCAGAAATCCTTTAAGGCAAATCACACTCATTTAAACTTCATATATCAGATTAGCCATTATTTATAAAATATCTGTTCAAACATCAGCACTTGAAACTGTGATTTCTTGAAAAAATTTCTGTCCTCTGAAAACTCAAATGAACAGGTAAATAAAACCCCCTTTGTGTTCTGCTGGGTTTGGAAGGGAAGGGGTGGAGTGTTTCTTTTGGTGTAAATTCATTCTTAATTTGTCCTTATATTTAATTAGTGTATAATTTGATGTGTTAGAGGTAAGAATATTCTTTCTGGGGAATATATTTAAGGTGATTCTCAGAATTAAATGCTGCCCATTCTGCAGATGGAAGGGAAGTCAATAAACCGAATTTCTTAGAATTATTTATTTGGATTTAGCACATCTATCCAGGCTAAAACATTGAAAATGCTTTTCCTGCTTTGATATAACAGCTCAGTATATTCTCTATTGCCTAAAATAACAACAACATCTTGAATTTATTCAAGGATTGAAAGTTCAGAGGAGATGCAGCAGAAGGAAAGGTGCCCTTAGGCAAAGTGGCTCCTCCCGAGAGAGAAAGGTACCACACCCCTGCATTAAATACCTGTTCTGAGTGCTAAGGTGCAAGGGAATTAAAAATCATTTATTCTATTATTTTTCAAGTGAAATAATACCATGAAATCGTTTCTTCCTGATCTGCAGAGCTCTGATTTACACACTCAATAGATACTTTTGTTTCTTGTGGGAAGCACAAAGGCACCATCCATCCCAGGCTGCTTTGCAACATTCCCAACAAACTGATAGCCTGCAGTGTTACAGGCTGTAAAATCCCTCATATTTTATATAACAGTGTTAAATATTTTTAGCATGGTGTATATTGAATTGTTAACTCATATAAATGATAAATATCGACTCAGACTCCTATGAGTATTTCAAGTACTGTATTTCTGTGAAGCAGTTTTGATTTAATTTTATTTCTATTTAAGTGCTTTAATCTGCATCATTACTATATGCAAACCAATATTTCCATGCATTTGTGCATTGCCTTGTTAGAAGGAAACACTCAAGCAGCCTTGCAGGAAAGGACTTTATTGTGTTGTCTGTGGAGCTGAAATCCTGCCCAAAGCACAGGGTAAGATCAGTTGTTTCATTGGGAAGGGTGGGATTTCTCACAGGGATATTTTAGAATAATTGGTTCATTTCTCCTCTGGATTTGGTACCTGAATAAATGAGTTATGAGACCTGCAGAAAGCCTTTGAGGGCAGAGTCGTGACAAGAAGAATTATTTAAAATAAATTTATTTTTTCTGGCAGTTTTCTCCATTCAGTGGTCCTGCCACACTGACCTGTCTTGAGCTTCAACCTGCTATTTGAGGGTTAAGTGAAGGCAATTTCTGCCATTATGGGAGGCTGGGAGGAATTCTTGGGAGCATAGTGGTCCATTCATTGGGGTTTGCTCCTTCCCAGGGTTAGGGGTTAATTTGTTACCAGTTGCTGTGAGAAGTTTGGTAATACCTTGGCACAGTAACTCCATGAATCCTGTGCATGTTTGCATGGAACTATCCAAAGTCTGACTGAAAATCCAAATAATTCCACTGCTATTCTTCAATGTGTGACCTACCTTGAATTAATTTGGTTTTAGTCTGCTGTGACACGTTGTACCAAGTGGGGATGAGCTGCTTTTGGAAATTATTTGTGTTTTTATGAGACACTAATTTGGGAATGTCTAAAAGCTGATAAAAGTAACAGCAACTCTATTTTTTAAAAGTAAACTTCATCTTCAGGCCACTGGGCCATGTGTGATAATGACCTAATTACCAGATATTCTCATCAGTTACATGCAGAAACAATTAGAGATGCTTCTGTTTAAACAGTCTGGATCTGATAAAACCAAGAAAGGCCAAAAATCTCTTCAGCAAACCCAACCTGTGCCTCAGGGAGAACGGGAAATATTCCATATTCTGGAGTTAGAAAAGCCCACACTGGGCAGGCCCAGGTCGTGGGAGCATTTCTTACCTCCCTGTTTTCCCAAAAGAACCTTAAAGATTTGGGTGATCTCATCAGGAACGTTCCATTCACTCCCTGAACTGATCAGTGTCGTCCCATCCCTGGTGTAGAACCTGGGACATGGAGGCACAGAGCTCAGGAGAAGCTTTCTGAGGTCCAGGAATGTCTGCACTTAGCAGGGTGCCTGTTGTCAGCAAAAAGTTTGATGTTGTTTAAACTCAATCTCAGATGCCAGTTGATTGAGGAAAGTTAAAAAATCTGAAAATGAAAAAATAAATGGCTTTATTCAAAATGGATTCAAGCTCACTGGTTGATTTGGGAGTCATAACAAGGGGAAAATTATCTGTTGAAAAGTAAATTTTGGACACATTAAAAATTTTAAATAAGGCCTTCTTCCAAGGGCCATTTACAGCAATAGAAGTCTTTTCAGTGCCTGCAGTGGGTGTTGGATCAGGGCCTAAATTCCCATCTTGTAAATGTGGAAAGTTTGCAGCATGGTTGAACAGTACTGTATTCAAAACCATGTGTGTATATAAGTCTTACACCCCACTTTTTAAATTATAGGAATTTTGAGAAAAGCTTGCTACAGTAATAGTGAGCTGCAAATAATCTGGAAACTCTTCAGAAATGCCAATATAAGAAGTAAAGAATCCATTAATAATTGTAAGTGTAAAGCAGAGGCCATTTCAGAAGATGAAAATGTGATGATGGTCATCTCAGATGCTGCAAGTCTTGGGCACCTGAAAGAAACTCTGAAGATTTATCAGCTGCCAGTGGAAGGTAAATTCTTACTGATAAATACCAGCTCACATTTGTCAAACCCTTTTGCTTTAAATGAATTTAAATACCATTTACAACACTGACACCCTTCCCCTGGACCTTTTGGGAAGCTCATGGTGAGATTTGCCTTCCTCAGTGTTTAACAAACACTGAAGATGAGCTCCAGTGTCCTCTGCACTCCCAGATTTGTTGGGTCCTTTCAGAATATCCTGATGAAGAATAAAAGAAAAGGGTAATGGGCACAGAATCCTTTCCATTCCTTACAAGTTAAAATCCAGGAACTGGCCACGTGTACCCTGTGGTTAAAGGAGAAATTCTGTGTTTGAAAGGAAATCATTCCAGGTGTCAGCCCATGGAATGTGCAAGCCTTTGGTTCTTCAGGTGACAGAGACCAAAAATGAAGAATTTTGTTTCATATGTGGGCAATTCTGTTGCCCATCCAGTGGTGTTAGGATGGCACAGTTAATGAGATGTGATTTTTGCCACAAGGACTCATTTTTAGGAGGGATTACTGAGCATTCTTTACCATCTTTCTGACATTTTGAAATGTGAAATGCAACTGCTAAAATGACTTTTATCTCTTCTAAAAACCTCTCTTGATTCCTATAGAAACCACTTTTTCTTTCTCTTTGAAAGACCTGAATGGCAGTTTATCTTTAAATGCTATTTGGAATGAGAAGGAATCTTCTCTGACAAGTTACTTGCAGTGCAGGAGTTGTGTCCTTCAGTCCATTTCTCCAAGTCCTTTGATAGGAGCTGAGGTTACTCATTTCAGCAATGAAATGCAGTCATGGGTAAGTCAGATCAGTTCATTTTGTGTCATAAAAGAATCGTGGAGTGATTTGTACAGGAAATTCGAAAATGCTATTTTTGTAAAAGGTAGAATGAATATTTATCTAGATCATTTTCTATCATTTATCTGATTTTTACCAGAGATTTGAAATGATAGTTAAGAACTGAGTTCAGGTCACTGAATATATTTGTCTATACCTAATTTGTTGCAATGTCTACAATATTACATCTGAAAAGGGGTAGGAAAATAGCAACCATCCATGTCTTTCATGAAAGGAAAACCAGAACAAAACATATTTACACAAGTGCTGTAGACTTGAATTTTCAGACATGTAGTTTTATGTTAGTTTTGGCACTAAAAATAAAGAAGTTAATCAGCCCCTGAAGGATGAACATGGACACGGTTTAATGGAGTCAACAAGAAGAAATTTATTTATAGGTATTGGATTTCAATGTGAGCAAATGGAATTCTCAATAGGACCCTTTGAAATTTAGATAAGAAAACTCTGTATTTTTCTCTTAAAAGTGGAGGGTGAGGCTCCATCCTGAGTGATGTGTGCAGGTAAGCCCAGGACACCTCTGCCTTCCCTGCATTTTCCTTCATTTATTCCATGGAGAGAAATACAGTTGAGTTTCAGGAGGGATTTTTGAGACTGAATCTTTGCCAAAAGCTGAATATAATCCTCGTGTTTTGGCCTTTGTGTGTCATTAGCAGCTGTCCAAGCTGTTTGAAATGCAGAATATGACAGTGTGGTGATGGGACAAGGGTTGTGAAGAATTATTTGCCATGAATTTTGGGACTTCAAACACCACCATGAGGATTTCATGGCATTTCTAGCATTCATTTAGTATCAAACTTAATGAAATGTTACACTGAGGGAATTTATCCTGGCAGAATATGAAATAAAGGGATCCTCAGAGGCAGAATGAGTTGATTTTTTGTTTTATATTCAAAACTCTTTTTATGGCTCTTCCATCCCATCAGGTGTAAATATGGGACCAGCTGGGTTTGGCTTAAAAATGACAAACAAACCAATGTTTTCTTCTCAGCCCACCTGTAGATTGAATTACTGGGTTTTTTTAGCTAAAAATACTCAGCTAACTCCTGCAGATTTTCTGAATTAATATCTTCCTTTCCCATTCTTCCCTGCCCCTCTAGAGAATTGTTCTGTGGAAACCAAATTCTCTTTACTGCACACTTCATCGGTGGGCACATGGATATTGACTTGATAAATCCCTCGACAGACAAAACTTGAAAACAGTTGCAGAAATAAAAATTGACTTGCATGATTTGAAATGAAAGAACCCTCAGAACGTTGCAGGTTTGCAAGAGGCTGAACCCCCCCAGCTCTGGCTTTGGGACAGACACATCTAATCTCTTAATGCATGGCTTTGTTTCAGGAGAGGCTTGGGGGGGAAAAAAAATTATCCTGTCATCTTCCAGAGGGCTGGGAAACCATTGTCCATCTCTGCTTTGGATCTAACCGTGTCTTTGGGGTGGATTAATGTGCCAGGTGATTGAATGTGGGATTTGAGGGGGTGAGGAAGGAAACCGTTACCTTATTTTTTTGGATTTTGTATGTGAAAATATAATATTTATTTACAAAGGTAGGATGGACTGGGAATGAATGATGCTAGAGGTAAATACAGCTTTAATTTTATCACCTGCTTGCTTTAAATCCACTGCCTGTTGTTATCTTGTAATTGGGAATATATTCATGTAAATGAAGGCACACAGAATGAGTCCAAGGAGTTGAAAATGATGATTTATGATGTGCTATCATTTACCAGAGCAAACACAGATGCAATAAAGTGAAGAAGCTGTGATTCAGTCAGTCTTAGCTCCCAGCTCTGTACTCTTGAATCCAAGCCCCTGCTGTTGCTGAGCAATATATTTGTGGAAATAAAATCAACATTGGAGTTCCTACTGCTGCCCACCCTGTGGTAAATCATGTTCATTGTCATGAGCTATCGTGTGTCATCTGAAATTGCTTCGTGTCATGTGCTGACTATAAATCAAGTACAGTTGGTTCTGGAAGGCAAGGAATTGTTCATTTAATAGAAATCACATTGCTCCAGCAAAGCAAGCTTAAAATAGGATCCCTGGATTTAAGAGCTGTTATTTACTCCTAGATTTGGTCACTCTTTAAAGAGGCAACGCTGCGTTTTCATGACTTAAATTTAAGGTGGGATGAGCAAATTGCATCTTGTGCATTTTTGAAATCTCCTTTTTTATCAATTATTTCTATTGAAAATTAGATTTTTTAAATTTACTGCTACATTTCTACGAATTCAATTGCAGCCTGTGTTCCCTGTTGACCTAGAAACCTCCATTAACATGAAATCAGTGGCATATAATTTTTTTTTATTGCTTAAAACACCCTAAATAATTGTATATTCCTTTTTTGGGGAATAGAATTGTGTTTGTGAAACGGAATAGAAGGCAGTACTTTGGAATCAGAGAGAATATTTTGCTAGCACAAACGTAGGGGTGCTTTAAGATGTAGCTTAGCTAATGTACTAAACCACCTCTCATATGCTAAAAGGCGAACGAAACCCACAATTAAAATTTTAAACTTATTAAGGAGTTGTTGCTATCACTGATTAGACAGTCAGCTGTTGAGACAGTAGCTTTTCTAGACCAGGAGATTGTTTTGTTCATCACGTTACCACATTTGGCAAACTTGGCTCTTAATGCGCCTACGGGGAATTGCAGTGTGACCTCAATCTCAGTAAAGCCCGGCGGGAGGTGCCAGGGCGCTGCTCGCAGACTGTATATTTGTTATCACATGTTAATCAGATTCATCATTCTGTTTAATAAAGATTTCAGCTGCCACGCGAATGCATAATCGGCTATGTCTGAGTGCCCGTCTTTTGTCTCGAGCAGATTGCTCAAACTGTATTAAGCATCATTAGACAAAAATGACGACCTTATTAATTTGTCCTTTCTGTGTTTTCCAGCAGATTGGGCCTCATTATTATGCAAACACAGTACACAGAGCGGCACCAGAAGTAGCTCATTAATGTTTCTTTCCCCTTAGTACGTAACAGATTATTATTGTGAAGTGTGCATGAAATAATTGCTAATTACGTGCCTTAAATTGTACAGTGATTGTCTGTGTCGGGCTTTTCACCAGGTTTAAGGGCACTGTGGAAGGCCATCAGAAGCTACAGGTTAACAGTGCTGAAGCGACTAAAGGGGAAGGGAATCACAAAACATGCATTTTATCACACGTTTTCCTGCCTGGAAGGAGTAATTAGGACAGCTCTGGATTGCTTTGTAGTTACCTCTCACTCCGCTGCTTATTGTAAAAGAAATGACTCCCAGCTGGCAAATAATTTAATAGATCTGTCTGCCCGTGAATAGATGCAGGGGAGTTTGAACCGTGGCCTTTTGGTAAAAATCCAGTCGATTCTGCACTGGTAAAGCTCGACTTAGTGTGGATCCCTCATTTCCACACCACTAAAATCTGAATTTCCAAACGCTGCTCTTTCCACACCACGCATTTTCCCAGGCTCTCCATTTACTGTAATTCTCCTTAAAATTTGTAAGCATTACAGAAATGACATGTCAGGATTTGGCATGGCTCTGCAGTTTGACAACTTTGTGCTAAGTGTGTAATTGGTTTAAGCTGGGAGTGCCTCTCCCTGATCCATGGCACAGCTCCTGTAATCTCTGCCTGCCACCGGCGCTGATAAGACTTGGCCACAAGCAAAGTTTTTGCAGCGCTCAAAATGAAATCCTGATCCCTTAAGGGTTTGCGTGGATTTAGCTTTATAATCTGGTTTAGAAATTGTGAGTGGTCAGATCTTGCATCCAGGCTTTGTTGTGGAGAAGATGCCACGAAAACCGTGACATCAGCCTGGGTTTTCCTAACGGTGCTTTTGTTGACAATCGAAAACGAAATGAAAGAGTGGCTGTTTCTGAAGCAAAGTGTTTGTGACTGGCAATTATTTATATTGGATATGAGCACCGAAACAGATATCTTGGGAGGTTGGGAGGAGAACAGCATTCATCTGACATTACTTACATGAAATAATTTCAGTGTCTGCCTGCATTTGGTTGATGTTACATAGTTGCTTGTGTCAGCTGATACCACCGGTTAAATGTGGTGGTGGCTTCATAGAATTTAAGTTAAACTAAATGGAGCATGTGAGCTGTAAAATATTCTTTAAATAGTTCACGTAGATCGTTACTGAGTATTTCTGAAGCACAGACCTATATTACACTTCCAAAGAATCAAAATGGAATTGTTCTGTGGAAACCAAATTCTCTTTCCTGCACAGTTCATCGTTGGGCACATGGATATTGACTTGGTAAATCCCTTGACAGATAAAACTCGAAAATAGTCGCAGAAATAAATATTTACATGTGTTATTTGAAATTAATGTATTGCTATGAAAGGGCTCAGCTGTACTGTTAATGTAGAGATCCTGCAGCCACGATCATCATTTTCTTTCTGAATTTTCAGTGGTTGTTTTGCACACTGCTGTTTGTCTATAATATCACTCCAGTGCCCAGAAACTCCTCTCTGAAGCAGCACTCACAAGCATTGCAGCCAATTGTCAAATCAGGCTGCAAAGGACTCATGTCCACAGTGGTTGGACACTGAAATTGTCACATTTCCTTTGGACAATTTTCCTTTTCCTTCACAATTTGTATTTTCCTGTTCTTTTTCTGCTCTGCATTTCGTCCTTCCCTGCTACTTTGAGTTTAACTGATGTGTTTAGTTACCAATGTGAATTTATTAATATAAATAGAACCATTTTTTTTCAGTGTGTGATTGCATTCCATATGAAAGGCTGTGACCCACACATCAACTCTTGAGCATCTGCCTGTTGAGAATTTCCAAGAAATAATGTTCTGATGGCCAGGGAATATTGGAACTCACCTGAGTTTGTGTCAATGGATTGAATATTTTCCATGAGTCTGGCTTTCCCCTTCTGATGGTGTGCATCCAGAGATGACCTTGGAAAAGGTTTTTCATGTTGTTTCTTTCTGCTGGTGCCAGAATCTTTTGTCTCCCAGGAATTATCTGTCTGAATTGCTTTCCTTGTGCTTGACACTGAATATGTTTCTTTTCACTCAGCCAAAATGGGTTTGTTCCTCCTGTCTCTGTCAGCAGATCCTCACTGGGGTCAGTGCTGTTTCCAACTCTTTGGGAATATTGTTTGCTGAAGCCTTATTAAAGAAGAAAAAAATTATATTTATAACTCTGGGAAGAAGCTGAACAGTGTTTCAGTAAATGTCTCTACGTGTGTTTGCAAAATCTGCCATGTATTTATCATCACATCCGTGTTCTCTAGGAAAACTGAGAGCTCTTAGGTGTCAGAGACTGAATATTTTATTCTTTAATTCCTTGAGGGCTGTATTTAAGTGAAACTGAATCCTATGGAGTGAGAAATAAATGTCAACCTCTGAATCCTGTCCTGCCAGTGCTCCTCCCTGCTCATGCCTGCCAGGAAAAGTCTGACATCTAACTTAGCAGAATTTTTTGAATTCCAATGTATTGAAATTTGCTTTAAAATATATAATAATTTCTTTAAATAGTCTTTAAAAAGAGAGAGAATTAAAAATACTGACAAACCTGGTATTAGCTGCTCCAATGTATATTAATAATAAAGTGCTGAGACAGCCACAGCCCTGTGATTTATTGTCTGCCTGGTGCTGATAATCAAGTGATCTTTCATCAGGCAAGGCCAGTGCTCACTGAAGCTGTGAGTGGCAAAATCCAATCATTTTACTTGCTTCCTAGTGCAAAAATAAAGCTTGGCTTAAATGAACTCAGGTATGAAACTGGCTTGGAAGGAAAGCCTGAGCTGCAAAGTTCTGCCCTTTCCCCTCTCCCATCTCCCTCGGTGCTTCAGGCTGTGCCTCTGCAGCTCCTGCAGAAACTGCCCTGCAAAATGCATCTCTGGAATGGTTTGGATTGAGAATATTGCCATTTCTGTGGGATTATTTTCATCCTGGCTTATATCAGCCATCTGACTCGTGGTACAGTCCCACAAATGTTTTTTATCACTAAGATGAGTTCTGGGAGGCGAAGCTGCAGAAAATGAGTGCACTGATAGCTGATGCTTCAAAGCTATGGAAAGTGTCCAGTGGCAGCTGCTGAAATTCCAGCTTCAACATTCCAATTGTTTTATATTCCAGTGAGCAGCCATTGTTGCAGGCCAGTATTTTATAGTGATTATGGCAGGCCCAGGGTGCAGCTGCCACTGACCCCTCCAGCAGCCCTAACAAAACCCCTCTTTGTTATCACTCTGGGAAATGTCTTGGCCATTGTGGGGCTGAATTCAAACCAGCATTGCAGTCATGCACAGGGAAATTAAAAGCTGCACAATTCACTGACAGGAGTCTAAATGTCTATATTAATGATGGTGTTCAGGTCTTTTTTAAAATTGTACTTTGGTATCTTGTTACGTAATTAAAATCGAGGTGAAGTTAAAGTATCCGAACTCATCATAAATTTAATGGACTGAACTCTCCCTTTCTATAAATTTCTGTACTATTATAAAATGTAAACCTCCAATCAAGGTAAGAGGGTTTGTAATTTAACTTTTATTCTCAAAGTGAGTGTGCTTTCAAGTAGTTGGACACCAGCTTTACTAAGTGATAGCCATTTTTCACACTTTGGGAGCCAAGTGGCTGTAGCAGAATAAAAGAATTCGATTTGTTGCAGATGTTTTGTAACTCTGGTACCTCTGGGTTCTGTGAGCCTTTCCTCCTTGCTAGGAAATCAGAATAAAATTGATTTATAGAAGGTGAATATGGTAGTCTAGATTTACATAATTAAACTCCTCACAGCCTGTGGTTTGCAGGGATACTCCCTGTACAGTTGTGTCTGGCTTGCTCACTGTAGGAATTCCACTTTGGGAGCTTTTCTACTTCTTAAATTGCAACCATACAGCAATAATATAAGGTAGGGGGGTGAAAAGACAGACAATTACCACCATTCTTCCATATGTAATTTGTATATGGTATTGGTTATTTTTATTGTTGAAGTTCATAGTTTCTTCCTCTTGATGGAATACAAACATTTGGCCAAATTCTTTCCCAGAAGGAAGTGAAGCCAAACATAAATTTGGTTCTTTCTCCTCTCTGAATGGCTTGAAATAATAATAATAAAAAAGAATTGGCTAAGATTTGAAATTTTCCTGGTGTTTATAGAGAGATGTGTGGCTGTACAAAGATTTAGCCTTGTCTTTCTTCAGGAGAGGAATAAGGCTATCAGATACAGCAATACCTCAGCACATTTGAATTCCCATAAATCCTACGTGACTCCAAGCAGATTGGAGCTCTCTGCCCTTCAGTTTCTCAGCTTGGAGGTGAAAAAAAACTTCTGTGAGTTCAGCCTGTGTTCATTAGGTGCTCTGAAGTGGTCAGGTTAAAGTTTAAATAGTCTGCATTATTACTGAGTAGGAGACTGTGTCCCTTCTGCCATATACATGCTTCTGTGGGTTATTTTTAAAGCATAATAATTTTTTTTAATGGATGTTTTCTTTCTAATTGATCTAGAATCTTCCATGTATGTGCAAGACCTCTCTCTTTTTTTTTTTTTTTTGTTAATACATTGTAGAGAATGGTGGCTTTAGCTTAAGATAAAAGTAAAGAACTGTTCTTGGGCAGTTTTGACATCGAAGTTTTCTATTTTATAAACCTCAGCTGCAGTTCACACTTGTGGAAACTCTAAGTGTCCCTCTTATTTTTAACAGCAGCCCAGGGTATGGTTGAAAGAGGCATATTTCCATTTTGGCTTTTGTTTGAGCAGCTTCCAAAACATCATTCTATTTTTTTTTTTTTTGGGTTTTTTTTCTGGAAAATTTGCCAAGTCTAGCTCAGATTAAGTTTCTCTGTTAGATTTGTTCTTTTAAGCATCTGGATCAGAAATTGTATCCCATACTCTGTAGTAATGAAACATTTGGAAATCATCTGAGAAATCACAGTAAGCCACGATAGTCCTGTGCATTCTTTCTGAAAGGGAGAAAAATGTAGTTTGCAGAGTAGTTTGGGGTGGGGTTTTTTGGGTCGATGTTATTTTGTTTGAACCACCCCACCAAGAGCTGACACCTCATTCCCCTGGGGCACAAGCAGGTGTTGTTGTTATATCTCGAATTATTGCCATCTCTTTTATCAGAGCACAATACTGAGATGCAGATCGATTCCATGCCAAATTTGAGCACGCTCTGATATTTATGGGGGGGGGGAAATAAATAAATAAAGGTTGTTTTTACTGTAACTCATAAAGCCACAAGCTAGGGAATGACTTGGTTTGGGTTTTTCTGATGCATTGTGCTATTTTATTTATGCTTTTTAAAAGATGAACCCACGGTGGATGTGTAAGTTCATCAAGGCAGCTAAACCCCCTGTTTTACTGGTTTCAAATGAATCATTCGAGTTTATAGTAATAGAGAAAATGGTTTTCTCATGTCATAAATGGGAGAGCCATTGTATAAAGTTGGTCTGCTCATGCTCTGCTCGGAGTAGAACTGTTATTGAAGAGCAGAGTTTGTTGAAGAGAAACAGATCTGGACTCCAGGGGTCCAGAACTGGCACATCCTCTTCATTAGCTGGAAGGAGCAATGTTTGTCCATGGAATGGAGCCCCTCAGAAAGGATGGGGAATGGAAGATGAGGCACTTGGGGAATTTGGAAGGGAATATGTGTGTTTTGCATTACTTTTTAGGCAGATATATTTACTCACTGCAAAGAATTAGTGCTGTAGCCAAAACACTCCTTGCATTCCCCCACAGTCTGCTGTCCACATGAGCCACTGGGATTAAGAACCAGGCTTTGTTTTGGGTGGTTTGGGAAGTGCAGATGTCTGACTGTTAATGAGTAGTTCTTGAACTTTTTAAAATTTATTTCCCAACTATTTTGCTGCTTTGAAAGTCATGCAAAGCAACGAGAGAGCTGCCATGAATAGAAGCAGAATGTTGCCTTTCTCACAGTCAGATTTCAACTATCAGCTGATAAAACAGACCCCAAATATAAACCACTTGTTGCTTTGGGTTTTGTTATGAATGTCACCTTCAGGGAATGAGTCAGAGCCAATTTTCTCTTCAAGAGAGTGGAATTTTTACTCCTGTTGCCCTCTAAACTTGTGTTATCTACTGCACTTTGTTATGTGGTGTCTATTGTAAAATTTCTTCCCTCACAAGTTTGTATTGCAGCCATTATTTTAGAAATATTTAGCCTGGCTGGAAAGACACTGGAGGGTTATCAAAGGGGACAAGTCAGAGACACTTATCAATAATCCAAATTTGTCTTTCACCTCCAGGTTTGTTCAGCTGCATTCAGGAAAATCCCATTTGTTTGACATTGGCTGCCATAAACCTTTAGCCCACTGCTGTGTGGGATAACCTTGCAGAAGAATTTTTAGCAATATTTATTGTGTGTGTGTGTGTGTGAATAATCAGTTTTCTCGGTGGGATATGTCTCAGGCTCGTGGATCCATCCCTTCCCCTGGCACTGGAGGTGTTTTGTGCACCAAGGAATTCTTTCCCTGCCTTCCAAATGCTGGCCTGGCTTGGCTTGGGCTCGCTTTTAAGAGCTGATTTCTGGCACCTTTTCTGTGTCACCCCAGATCATTCATTTTTCCTTTTTCCCTAAATTTTGGGCCTGTTTGCTCCAGTGTGAATGTCCTGGTATTGATGGAGGAGAAAGTAGCCTGGGTGCTGGTACAGGAGCAGGAAAAGGCAGATGGCTGCTCTGCTAATGGGGCTTCTCCATTTGATCTCACAGGGAGAGATTCTTTTCATTGTCAGAATTTCTCAAAGCTCATTGATTTTTCATTCTAGCAGGATTTGTTTGCTTTTGAACCACTGCTGTGCTTTTATCATTAGATGCTGAACCTTTCACTGGGCTGCACATTTCACTAGTTTTTTGATACTTGCTCTTTTAGGATTCCAGCACAGAACTTTTTCCTTCCCCCTTTGCATTGAGAACACTCCTTAGATTCTGAATAAACCAGGCCCAGTCATTCTTTTTTATTGCTTGAAATAATCTAAGTGCAATATGATCTACATTCCAGTTTTAGCTTAGCACTCCAAAATATTAAAATAAAATTTTACCAGAACACTTTTGCTTTCTAATTCTACGTTTTATTATATAGCAGGATTTTTTTCCCCAAAAAAATTCTTAAAAAAAGCATTTTCCTAATTTAAACAAAACCCATGAAAGATACTCTGGATGAAAGGTCAGCTGTGTTCTACAGCATTGTTCAAGGTCTTCATCCTCTTCTGAAACTGGGCTGAAATGCCTGGAGATCAAGGTTGCAAAACTGCACAGAGTTTTCAGTTTTCTGAAGCTGTGCTTAAGCAGGAACAGCTGCACTCCTGCACTGCCTCTTTTTTAATTAGTTGAACCCACTTCCTCCACTCTTAACTTCCTTATGAGCTGGATCTGGAAAATATGAAGATAAGGATTTAATAGAGATCCATGTTTACTTACTTCAGCATTTGGGTTTATAGCCCAAAATAATGTAACTAATGTTTCTTTTCTCCTCAATTTATCATCTTATTATTAATATTTTTAGAATAAGCTGGATCCTGATCCTTCAAAGCTTTGTTTTCTGCAGTTCCAGTTGTGCCAGCTGCCTCTGGGCATCAGCCAAGCTCTTTCTTTAGAGCTCTTCCTCTACTTTATAGCTGATATTTCCCTGTATTAACACAGCCCTGCTCCTCTCACGGGAGGCTTCTCAACCACTGCTTTGCTTTGATTGCAGCTGACTGCTACTCATTAAAGATGCTCTTGCTTTTCTTTTTGGCAGAAGTTGGGAATGTCAGCCTTTAGAGCTCATTTGTCATCACTGAGCTGGAGGCTGACTCTCCCTTCATGACTCTGCTTTGGTGACAGAATCTCAGCTGTGCTGGCTTTAAATTGTCACAGTTTAATCTGCAGCAGAGCCCTGTGAAGGTGCTTTGGAGAGGAGCTGGAGCAGGGCTGTTCTGACTGCACAGGAACACAAATCCCAATTGTTTTGGTGCTTCATGGCAAGCTACAGAGAAAACTTGAAATGTAGCATTTGAAAGACAGTTTCTTCCTCTGTGCACTCCATATTAATCCATAAGGACCATACTAGACCAAAAAATTCAAAGCATAACCCAATTCTACCCCTGTTCTATGGCTTTTGTATCTACTCATGATTTCTTTTAAAATTATTTAGTATTCTCTATGCCATATTTAGAGAGTTCTAAAAGCTTGTGGTGGTCGAGGCTTTTAGGATTCCCTTAAATCAACTTTTGTGCCTTGGTGTAGATCAGTGTGTGACAAAAGGTGCTGATCACACCCCATGGCAGGGACAGTTATGGGAACCTCTGGACAAAATGAAATGCTCTTTAAGAGCTGCTTCCTATGTAAAATCGTGGTGAAAAACCCATGGGGATGCCTGTGCAGGTTTTGGGGCTTTTAGAATAAAAATTTTGTAATTAGCAAAAGGTAACTGAGATACAAAAGGGTTTGAATGAGGAACAGGTTTGCAAACAAATGGAGAAATTGCTGCTTATCTTGTCCCAAATTAGATTAAAAGGCCTCTTCTAGAAGTGAGTGATAAGAATTTATGGGAATCTCTGGTTCCATACTAATATTTTTTAGGTATAAAAGAGGAAATATGCCTGATGATATTAATTTGCTGTTAACTAATATAGTACAACATCAGTAAGTGGCAGTTAATCTATCAAACTCATGCCATGACATCTTACTTGTTGTTTTAATATGTTATAAGCATGAAATGTGTTTTTCAGGTATGTTTTACATTTGCACCAGGTAATGGAAAGTACAATATATTACGTGCTTGTGCCCCAGAGGAAACTTTTAAACAAAAATAATTGAATGCAATAAATCAGGCCCTGCTCTGCCCTCTGCTTTGCATCTCTGGGGCCATTCTTCTAGGGAGCCTTGTTGGGAGTGACAGGATCACAGAGCCCACTGCCCTGGCCCACCAGATATTTGCTTTGTGTTGTAAGATTGAAGAATAAAAGGAGAGAGAAAAATCAAACCATTTCTTCAATAAGCAGCTTCTTTCTTTTGGAAGATTTAGGGCCTTATTACAGGTTGCTGTTACCATTGGTAGTAAGCCTATAGTTTTTCAAGTAATTAGGAACATCCACAAGCTAATAAATCTGCCCTGAAAATTTCATTTGCTTGTGGACATTGTATGAGTTTGTATTTAACTGTGTCTCTGCATGGATGATTTATCAGGTGTTTATTCTCCAAAGTTTTCCTCCCAGGCACTGCTGAGATGATTTGATGCACACTAGGTTTAATAACTGAAATGCTGAGATTATTATTCCTGGTTGGTGTGGGGTTTATTTACTCCTTATCAGACACTAATCTGAAAGATTTCCTTGTCTTGTGAATGTGCAACTTGGTTTAGTTGATGCTTAGCAAGTAGGAAAATCTCCTAAGTCACTGCTCACAGCATCTGGTGCAGCACCCTGTAGTGAATAAAAACTAAAATCCAGTAAAAATCGCCCTCTTTTTTGTAAATTCAGTATCCCATTTGATCATTTCACGGCTGTTTGGGCTGGGTTTCTCAAAGGGAGTTTTGCTGCTTTCAAAGTGGTGATGGGAATGCTTCCAAGGATATCTCAGTGGCAGAGTTTTAGAAAGGAGGAATGGTGTGGATTATAAATAATCCAGCAAAAAGAAATATAGCCCAGGCTTGCAGCCTTGCTTCATCAGCTCCTTTCCCCACCCAGGTGTTTGTTTAGCAGGAACTTCACTCCAAGCTGGTTGGACAAGTCCAGTGTGGTTCCAATGCCAGCAGCAGCCAGGCTTTGTTATCAAACTGGTGCTTACAGTGAGACCTGCACACCATTATTGATCTGAGCACGATGAATGCTCCACTGGGCTCTAGATTAATATTAAAAACACTCTAAGTGAGGCTCTCACTTCCCCTGTGCTTTTATCTTTAAGAGCTACAGCTCTAGAAATGCTTTTATTCTGAAAAGAATAGAGAATGAAAAAAATCAAAATTACTTCTCAAAGTATCGCCGCCGATTTAAACCTGGTTTGGAATCTTCTCCTTTATAGAGATCTGTTTAAGAAAAAAAAGAAAAAAAATCTCAGCTTAAGACCTACTTAGCTTAGAATTCAAAATATTACCAGCAGACTAAAGCATGGTAGCTGAAACCAATTGCAAACAGATGGGATTTTCTTATTCTGATTGGCCATATGTTGCCAGAGGAAAAAAATTGAAAAATCCAGACAAAACATAACTCATCTAAAGGAAATGACCTTGATAGTTCTTGACTACTATATGGATTTTTTTTTAGAGCTAATACATAGAACAGTTCAAATGTTCTGTAAGGATGGCAAAATATTGTAAAATAAGGAATGTGGTGGTTGTTGAGGTCGTTCAGAGGGAAAATAGAGCTCTGAGGGAAAAAAAAGCCACAAAAACCTGACCAAAACCTCTGCCATAGACACAGGTGTAAACAGAAAGTACAGAGCTGCTGCAAGTCTAAGATGAATCATTCCAAGCCATTCTCCTGGGCATTCCTTCATGGAAATGAATAATAACTGGAAGTGTCTGAACAATGTAAATCACACTTGCACTTGGAAAAACCTCTTAAAATACAAATGTGCTCAATTTCTAATAGGCTGGGAAGTTTATGGCTTTAAAATGTGCAGCTTTATGTGACTAACTTCAAGAATAGTTCATATTCACTTATTTTCTGGACCTTAAATTCCCATATACACAGCAATTATTTGTAATTGTTAAAGAACTAAAAATTGCTGTTGTTCTATAGAAATATTCGTTTAACACTTGTAAAGGCACGTGGACTTAGTGCTTGTATTGTCTGTTGGATCTTTTATCTCTAGGGTGTCTAAATCTATTAGGACTTGTCTGATTTGTGTGCAGATAAGATTTATATAATTTTTATGATGTATTTATAAATGTGTTCAAATCATACAGGTGCACAGCATTCCCATATTTCATATTTTGCCCTATTTATCCTCTTTAGAGCTGGTCCTACAGAATGGTTTTTAATTGCATTACACATTCAAAACTTGCCACAGGACAAACCCCATACCTTGGCAAATGCATTTAGCCTCAATTTGAAACCCCCTTCCCAACATCTGAGAAGTGATTGCACCTCAGGGAGCACCTCAGTGGGCTTTGGGGGGATTAATAACAGAACATGCAAAGTAAGTTGACAGTAAAACTTTCACTGGTGTTTGGCTGAGCTCATGTAAATATGACACTGATGAAGTGTGACCAAATCCCTGGTTAAAAACTTCAACTCCTTTCCTATAGAAGTTGAAGATTATTATGGAGGGGTATTATGCATGCAGAAAGTAATTGAGTATTTCTCCCAGTGGAGGTTTAGATGTGGTGTTCAGGGGGTTCTGCTTAGTTTAAATTCTATTAAAAATATGTTATAGTAACATTGAATGCATTGTTGAAAGTAGCAATGAGCTTCATAGTTCAGTTCATCATTTTGTTCTTACCATGCCCGACTTTGCCCCCTTGATGTAATTGTTAGTTGTCTAAAAGTGCATCTGAAAGTGTTCATTATGATTAGGATAATTTCAATACGGTTTTTAAGCAGTTTAAAGCAGTTTCTACAGAAGTAATTGAAATAATCGTCTCATTTTCCAAATCAAACCCTTCTGTTTTGGGGCAAACTTAATATATATATTGTATTTTCATTGCTCTCTTAAAAAAGATAAAATAGGAGAAGTGACTCTCCCAAGTTATGTCATTTGAAAATTCAATGTAGAGATATAAAAAATATTTTAATATGTAAAAGTTATAATAATTTACAGCAAACTTCAGCAAGTAGAACAAGGGAGCCCAGGAAATGCCATTTTTTCTGGAATTAGGTTTTAAAAACTTATGTCTTTCTAGTGTGTATTGGTCTCTACCTGAATGCTAAATGTAGGGAATGTATTTAGATACTTTAAAAAGAATAAGGCAAAAATCTGGTGTTACCTTTAGAAATGAAAAACCCTGTGATCTATTGGAGTTGCACAGAACTTGAGACATGTTTAGAATTTACTGTAATTCTGGTGTGCACACACTTCACAGTCTGCTGCATGAGCAGGACAATGGAGTGCTTTGGAAACAAAGGTTGGTTTGCACAACACACAGAAACCAAAATTTGGAAAAGAACCCATCGAGCACAGAAACCAAAATATGGAAAAGAATCCATCGAGCACAGAAACCAAAATAGGGAAAAAATCCATCGAGCACAGAAACCAAAATATGGAAAAGAACCCATCGAGCACAGAAACCAAAATATGGAAAAGAATCCATCGAGCACAGAAACCAAAATTTGGAGAAGCACAGCAACCAGTGAAGGATGGGAGCAGAGAGACGTTGTGGTTTGGGATGAGCTCATCCCCAGGAGCCCAATGTTTGTCCCTGTATAAACCTTGGCTGGCCGAGGTTGCAGGGGCTCCCTGGGCTCCGTGCTGGGGCTGGGCAGCTCCTGGAGCTGGGGGGGTTTCCATGTGAGCCTCCAAGGCCCTGCAGGTCCAGCCCATTGGTGCTGGTGAAGCAGCAGAGGAGCAGCCCTGGAGTCAGGGATCATCAAACTCGTGTTGAAAGGTTTGGGAGGAGACAGCTCTGCTAACAATGCACACTTAAATTCACTGCAAACCTTCAGCTGCTGAAAGACAAGGGAGGGCAGCTCTTTATTGTTCTTAACCTCTCTTCTCTGGAGCTGTCATAGTGAGAAATAATATATTCAAAGTAAGAATTGCATAGATATCAAATCCTGAACAGTCATCAGCTTCTGTGTCCAGAGGCACAGCAATAAAATGCCTCATCTGGCTCGAGGTGCCTTACACACAGCCAGAGCTGTGTGGAGGCCTGGGAGAGAAAAAAACAAACCTGAAAAGGATATTTTTATCACTGCTGCCTCGGTTCCAAAAGAATCATTAGAAGCTTGATTACATTTGATTGCTTTGTTTGAAAATAATAACAAAAAAAAAATGGTTTCTAATGAGAAAAAAAAGAGCTCAGCACTGAATGAGAAGTGTTTGATGTACATGAAAGACTCTGGTGCTTTTCCTGCTTTGTTGAATTGAATTGTGAGACTCCTTGGAGCAGGTTGTAACATGTGCCTTGTGCATCAATGGATTCCAAAAGCAATTAGAAATACTCATGGAAGAAAGCTCTGCAACTAGAATTGATTTAATTATTCCAAGAACTGCAAAAAGGAAGTTAATACAGAATAAACACCCCACCAGCTCTGGAAATCCATAAACTGGAATCTGGGCTATGAGTCATTATAAATGTCCTGATTTTTTTTTCTCTTCATTGTCACTTCTGGCCACTCTCAGAAGAATGGAATGGTTCTGTGCATTCAGGTGGATGTTAAGCCTGGCCTAAAAGAGCTTTACTCAAGCTGGTAGAGAGCTTGGGAGATCCCCAGTGCAGCCTTCTGCTCCAAGCAGGATTAAATTCAGAGCAGCTTGTTTGAGAATTTGTCCAGAATGTTTGGAGGAAGGGTGGGGGAGATTTCCCTGCCTGCCTTGGCCCTGCTCAGTCATTCAGAGAGGACTTTTTGGTTGCTTGGTTTCCTTCAGTGCAGTGAGAATTCCTCTTGTAGAATTCCTGAGCTCATCCTTGTCCCATCCATGGGGAGCTGTTTCCATCTCCTGGGGGTACCAGGGATCTGCTGCTGTGCCCCCCCCCCCCTTGGAACTGGTGGAATTTTCAACATTGAATTTCTCTTTTCCAGCCTCAGCATCCCCATCCCCAGCTCCTCCTTCTCCTGGATCCCTCCTGGTGCCCTCTGCTGAACTGGCCCCAGTTTACCCAGTTTATTACTGGGCACTACTGGGCACCTCCATTTTGTCACTCCCTGTCACCTCAGGTGAGACTTTGAATCAAATAATGCTGGACCTTGTTAGAACCAGGGCATGGGATTAAACTGCTGATTTTAGCTGATTAACCTGATTTTCTGGGTACCTGAACCTTTACATTCTTGTCACTTTAAAGCACTGTACAGAGGCCTTCCAATACTCATGCAGGTCTGTCTGTGTTTTTAGATTATTATTATTAATATTCAGTGAAAAGGGCTTTCAGAATTTGGCCTCTTTCAATGAAAAAATTCCATCCATTTTCTAATCTCTCCAATCCAACTTGGAGGTAAAGGTTCTACATAGAGAAAAGAAAATAAACCCATCAGAGTTAGGCAGTAAAGAAATAAATATACTGTGGGCTGTAAAAGGGTGTTAGTATTCCAATGCAGTCTTTAATTTTTTTTTTCCTTTTACTCTACCAGCTATTCCAATTAAATTAAGCACCTTTTATGTGTGGTATCAGCATAGAGTGAATATTAATTTGCCTCTTGAGTTTGAGTAAAGAATATAGTTAATATACTAACTTTATACTAAGGTCTTGCTGTAAAATATTTATCTCTGGAATGAATATGATTATTATAGGGACACGGTGCTTAGCTGTTTATTGAAATGGAACAAATATATATTTCAGTAATCCTGCAGTGGTTTGTTTAAATAAATTAAATCAATAGAGGTGTAGGTGGTAGCTTTAGTGAGGTATGAGACTTTCTAGACATCAAATAAGTGACACAAAAACAAGACTCTCTTTATAATGGAAGGGAATTTTTTATACTTTGTGTAGCGTCCCAAATTCAATGTAATTTTTATTATTCTGATCTCTTTCAAATTTCCATCAACCTTTAAAAACATTTGACCTTTGAAGAGAGGGTTTTTTCCCCTACTTTGATTTTGTTCACCCTGTGCATTATAAAACACTCCCGTTATTTAACCCGTGTTTTGCTACAGAATTACCAAAAGAAAACTTACTGGGTTATCAAAATTATGAAAGTGCCACAGTTTAGTTTAATAAAATTCCTTTCCTCCTTCTCCCTGCAGGTTTAACCATGATGGGGAGGGGGCTTTGCTTTTCCTTTCCAGGTATTTGCTTAAACAATAGTGGAGTTCTCAGATGATTCAAGACTCATCAATAACACCAATGGAGCTGCTGTGGGCTGGTAGTAAGGAAATATTCTTTTTTAAGTGGCCAAAATTCTTCAGAACCAGCCTTTGCAGGGCTGCAGGTCCCTCACATTTCTTGAGTCTTTCTATTACAAAAAAAATGGGCTTTTAAAACTTTCTTTTGTTCTGTGGAATGGGAACATTCACGATGTAGCAGCACAATGAAAATAATGGTGTGGGGCACGATGGAGAGGGTGGGGCCGACCTCCAGTGCCTTTGCAGCCCCCTGTGTGTGTGTGCATTTCAAATACAATCATTAGCCATGTTTCATCAGCTCTGCTCCTTATTGTACTTAACCTGGGGTCACTGTAATATTTCTTAGTTTTAATGCTTCCAGATTTATGAAAGGGTCGCTGATAAATTCTTTTAATCCAATATGGCTTATTGATTCATGTATTTGAAAGATCTTTAATATCCTCTTTGTACCTTTGATTCCTTAAGTGTTGCAAAAAGGCAGAAATTGGTAATTGTTGATAACAAGATCTCTGGGCCTCAGAACTGTGTCTCATTCATTTAAAGAGGATTAGGGGAGGCAGGAGCTCACAGAGCAGGAGCCAGGACAGAACAAAACCACAAATAGAATTATGGAGAGAGCACACAATGGGTGGTTTAAGCATGTCTGTTGTAACAACAGGACTTGGGTAATCACGTGTCCCACCCTGGGAGAGGGCAGCTCACTTGTAAAAGAACCCCTGCCTTCAAATGCAGTGATCAAACGCCTCCTGAATTACAGATGTTTACTTTCATCAGTTTATTTGATTAGGGGCACAATGGAAGGATGGCGTGCTAAAGGGAAAAAGCATTTTGTGCAGGAAGGAAAAACTTGCTGCTACTGGAGAGCCTCTTAATTCCTATCCAAACGAAAACTGTGCATCTCTCCTGCATGAACTGAGTCAGCACTGAATTGCATTAAAGCCACTAAAAGGATGAAGGAATTAGAAAAGTACAAAAGCAAAACTTGTCCAGGCACGGAGCATTTCGACTTAAAAATGATGAACCAATTAGTTCATGAAGTGACCATCCAGGAAGTGCCAGTAGCTGCTCCAAGCACGACAGAGCAGACAGAGCTCAGCCTCTTTTTCTTATTTCTTTTTGATGTTTCCTAGAGTTCCAACATTTTTTTCCCGTTTTTCCATCAAAAAAACCATTCAGCTTGGCAATGTTCTGCTGAATAATTCATTTAGATCCATCCCCAGAGAGGCCTGGGCAATGTGACAGCTCTGCAGCTCCTGCTGAAGGGCCCAGGTAGTGCTGCCTGTGATGTGAGTGTGCTTTGCACTTCTCAGCTGGGGCTGAGATTCACATCAAACTCTCCAGGTATTCACCTGATCTGGAAAAACTGGCACTGGCAGCTCTTCTGTGACCTGTTAGAGAGGTTCCATGTGAGGAAATACAAAGAAATGACCAAGAGAAAGGAGGAGTTGCACAATCCCTGGGATATTTTTTGTGTGTGTCAGGATGAGAACACTCAGATCCACTCTGCCAGCGTGTGGGCACGACTCAGAACATGAACCTCACCTATGGAGGGAAAAGTTTTCTTGTTCTTGCAGGGAACCTGGCTAAATTCCTCCTCAGCCATGGCTAAGAAGGGTCAGGATGGTTTTATCCTCTTTGGGTGCTCAGAATTGCACTACAGGATGGTATAATGCCCAGCTATGATTGTTACCAGACGTGTGCATTTTTTTGCTATCAAGAATTTGCAGTAAACCCAGCGTGAGTTCATGTGAGTGCTGTGGCATTCAGCCAGAGTGGTTTCCCAGGGAACACTGTGCCAGATATTTCAAGCAATAAGGATATCTGCCTGATAAGTTATTTTTCTCTCTGGAATCTAAGGTTCAGATCCTTCTGTCAGCCTGCATGTTCTCCAATTGCATTCCAGATTGAGCTAATGATCTTGCAAGGCTTCAGACAGAAAGTGGAAGTGAGCACATGAAGTGCCAAAAGAAACTCTGAAAGAAGTCTCGATGTAGCACAGCAATAATTCATGGCTGATGACATTACCAGAAGTGATGAGTTTCACACATTGAGAGGGGATGTATTATTTCATAAAATAAAAAGCTGCAAAATCAATAGGAACAGCTTTGGGAGAGAGTGCCAGGAGCAGCCATGGCATCCTCCTGGAATTTAATAAGCAAATGTTGCCTGAAGGTTTTGTTGTTGGAGCACTGTGTTGTCAAACCCATCACAGCTCCCCGTGATCCATTGGAATTCCTACATTTGGGAATATAGAACATGGATCTGGTTCCACTGGTACCAGAGCTGTGCTGAGATACTGATAGCAACTGTTTGATCACTGTGAACATGGGCCAGGGGGCTTCCCATGGCTGACATGGGAATGACAGCAGAGATCTGGGGGGAATGACAGCAGAGATCCAGGGGGGAATGACAGCAGAGATCTGGGATGGAATGACAGCAGAGATCCAGGGGGGAATGACAGCAGAGATCCAGGATGGAATGACAGCAGAGATCTGGGGGGGAATGACAGCAGAGATCTGGGATGGAATGACAGCAGAGATCTGGGATGGAATGACAGCAGAGATCCAGGGGGAAATGACAGCAGAGATCTGGGATGGAATGACAGCAGAGATCCAGGGGGAATGACAGCAGAGATCTGGGGGGAATGACAGCAGAGATCCAGGGGGGAATGACAGCAGAGATCTGGGGGGAATGACAGCAGAGATCTGGGATGGAATGACAGCAGAGATCCAGGGGGAATGACAGCAGAGATCTGGGATGGAATGACAGCAGAGATCTGGGGGGGAATGACAGCAGAGATCCAGGGGGGAATGACAGCAGAGATCCGGGGGGAATGACAGCAGAGATCCAGGATGGAATGACAGCAGAGATCTGGGATGGAATGACAGCAGAGATCCAGGATGGAATGACAGCAGAGATCCAGGGGGGAATGACAGCAGAGATCTGGGATGGAATGACAGCAGAGATCTGGGGGGGAATGACAGCAGAGATCTGGGATGGAATGACAGCAGAGATCTGGGATGGAATGACAGCAGAGATCTGGGGGGAATGACAGCAGAGATCTGGGGGGAAATGACAGCAGAGATCCAGGGGGAATGACAGCAGAGATCTGGGGGGAATGACAGCAGATATATATCTCTTATATCTTTTATTTTAAAAGAGGTGAATATGGGTGCACACAAACACTTGTAGATGCACACACACGCATTAGGACATGGATATATGTATATAAATGACTTCCATTCTATATGAATTTCTAGATGAATTCCATAAGAATTTAAGCCATTCAGAACTGGCCATTCAAAGCTGGAGATTTGTTACAGAAAGTTTCTGGTTTAATCTCCAGCTTTAAGAGTCTTTCTTGGCAATGGCTTTGTTTATTTTAAAAATCACTGAGAAATTTAGGAGCATTTTACACAATGCTGAAAGATGGGTGGGAGGTTGTTCATTTAATTTCTGTGGCTGTGTGAAATCTTACTTGTCACTTCAGATCCAGGGCTGGGTGACTTCTGGATGTTAATAAATATTTAGAAATAACACACCCAGAGAAAGGGATCAGGATGTGGTTGGAGGCTGTAATAGATCTTTGCTGCTGCCTCATTGCTGGAGGAATGAGCTGTAATCTCAGGAAACTATTTATATAGATTGTGGTGACAAGGAAAGCACAAGGAGTTGTGACAAGTATGTTTGTGATGGCTCCAGAAGTATTTGGAGTGTTTTATTAATGAAAGGTTAAACAGATCCACAGCTTGTAGAAATGATAAGAATAACAAGTAGTGAATACATTGATTTTTGAACATTTACAGCTTTAAAACACAGCAGTTTACTTGGGATTTACTTGTTTACCCTTTTTTTGTTAATAGCTTGCTCTGAAGAAACAGAATTTGATTTTTGTGTAACCTTTTTTGTCAGACCCACCTAGAAGAGCAATGCATTCTTATATTTTCTTTTATTTGGTCCTGGTTTCCATATGGGAAGACCAAAAGGAGGCCTTACAGCTTGTGAAAATATTTTAAGTATTAAATAAAACCGGTTTGAAATTCTTTCTGCAAGCATTGAATATTCCATGTTTAATTGACATATATTCATATTTTTCAATGCTTTAATACATTTATTCTCCTGAATTACTCAAGTGGGTGAATCAGCCTTTTGAATTTCTCACCAATCTTCTCTTCAATCATGCAAGACAATAAAATTTGCCAGATTTGGGGATAACAACCCTGGATATATAATATTATAATTCTTGAAAAGAATATAAAACTTCAGCCTCACTTGGGTTGCTGCTGAGGAAATGAGGCCTCTTGGTTCAGCTGCAGGTGGCAGCAGAACACTGGTGTTATTCCACCCAGCCCCAGTATCTAAATGAACTTTTAACCAATTAATGAGATAAAATCTGATCATGCTGTTGAAAAATATTGATTTTTTTTTTTTCATTTGCAATCTGGAAATATGTATTTTTAAATTTATGTTTCTCTTCGGTATTACAGAGCATTCTGGTCTGCCAGGGTTCTGAGATTTTCACTCTGATGCCTGCAGAAATACAATTATTTACTTAACTCTAAATCACTGATATTCTGTGTATAAAGCCAGAACAGAATATTAAGCATGAATAAGATCAGCACTGTAGCTTTAAATATAAACAGATGATTTGCCAGATATGTTTGGACATAATCCTATCAAATTTTGTGCAATAGTCAAATATTTGTAAGTGGCACCAAAATACAAAATATAAGCTGCTTGTAAGTGAATATTTTATATTGTTTGCCTTCCTCTCTCTGAAGATTGTGGGAATAATTTGTATTATCAGAGATAGGAGATGAAAAAATGAGTCTGTGACAAACACAGGCAGATTTTGCATTTATTATTTGACAGTAGTTTTATCTTGGTTTTAATTGGAGCTGTTACTGAGAGCAGTAATACTCTGTCTGTCTTTTATCAGAATTCTTTTTCCCCTTAAAAATCTGAAATATTATAGAAATAGTTATAAAAAAATGCACATTTCTTATTGATGTGTGCTGAGGGTAGACTGACAATGCTGTAATGAGATCAAACCTTTTCATGGCATAAAGGAACTTCTTAAATCTGGAGTTACTGCAGTGCAAAGGTGGGGAAAGCACCACTGAGGACAATGGAGCTGCAAGTCAGAAAATGAGATTTGTTTGTTCTCTCTCCCCTTTCTCCTCTTCTTCCTGGTCACCATTCACAGCACAGGGAAGTTCAAAGCACACTTTGAATTTATTCTTCAGAACAAATAAGCAATTCCCAGCTTCCCTGGGCTGTTTGAGGTGTTCATTTTGAGTCACACATCAGCCTGGCCTGGGACTGTCAGGGCTGCATTCAGAGAAATAAAACCAGGATTTTAGAGCACCCTGAGCACTGCAGGGCCTTTTCTGTGCAGAATTGATTCCATCAATGTGCTAAAGCAATGATACAGAATGCTGTTATTATTACAGAATGATGTTATTATTGTTAATTATTATTACAGTGAAGGGCTGCCAGCTCTGGGGCACACCCGGTGCCACAGGAGATGCTTTCATTTGATCTTTAGTTAAATTAATCTTCTCACAGCTTCTCTGAATGGCAAGTTGCAAAGAACTCCTTTGGATCAGCACAGCAGAACAGACAAAAGCCCAGAGCAGCTCCACAGTCAAATGCTGAAATAACCTTTTCAAATCACCTCTGCAGGGTTGTCATAGCAAGAAACTGCAACCCCCAGCTCTTATTCCCCAGGTCAACACGAACTGAAGAATGTTTCAGCAGGTGTGCTTGTACTGAAACCCCCCAGCACAATGCTTGGCCCAAAAAACCAGCTCCTGTCCCAGATTTCTGCTGGAATTTGCTCTTAGGAGAAAGGCAAAATGGGCACTGAACTTGCACTCTTTCATCTTTGCTTTTATTTTCATTCCCATGTGAGGAACTTGTGGCTATTCCAAAGAGTTTTACAAATAAATACATTGGATGTGCATTCACCTCTGTTCTAAACCATTTTAAAATTTCCTTTCTGAGACTCTGCTTTTCTTTCCAGCCATTTCATTATTCTGGAGGAGGGGAGCAGAGGTTTCAGTTCTGCACAGTGCTGTCAGCCTGAGCAGAGTTGCTCTACACCGAGGTGATTATTGTTGGGCCATCAAACTGGTAATAAAATTCCTGCTCAGTGTACAGAACTTTAAGACAGAAGAATATTTTTGTAAGGAAATAGTCCTTTTGACTCTAATTAGGAGTGGTTTTTAGGATCAACCCCAAATTTGCTTTCAGAGATCTCATTTGCATATTCCCTAGGCTGTTTTACTTCCGGGCTTTTATATATTTATCACATTTTTGAAATCCATTTCTTTAAATACATATTTTGCTTAATATTGGCCTTGATATATTAAATCCAGCTCTTCAGTTCTGGTGCTTTGAGTTGGCTGCAGGTTCAGTTTTGTCTTTTTTTGCCCTGCACAGGGGTTAATTACGAAATGAAAATTTCACTTTAACAAAACGGCTTCGACTGGTTTATTGGAGACTTGAGTTTTATTCATTTGGATCAGCTGGTGCTGTTTTAAGGGGGCAGAGCTGTATTATAAATTCCAGCCTGTTTGGGAATGCTGAGTAGAGCCTGAGTTAAGAGGAGATGGGGCTTGGAGTGGGTGTGATGAAGGTCTCTGACAAGGCAAAAAAGCAAACATCAGTCTGCAAAATCTTGCTACAAATAAATGTATATTTTAATTGAATTGCACAGGTCCCATTCCCCTTCTCACCTCCTGGTTTGCTCACTGTGAAATTAGTTATTAAATCTTCGCTTTAAATCCTAAACAAAATGTAATCTTGTCTTTATAAATGTCTTATGGCTTCTCTGAGGTCAGTCCTGTCCTTTTGTTCTCCAGCCCCTTTGGGTTCAGTTCCCAAAGGATGGAGATTTGGCTCCACCATAACAAGAGCCACCCCACTTTCTCTTTGAATTTCTCTAAAGGTTTGTCCTAATGCAATGAGATGACTCTGTTTTTCCTCAAAATAACAATTACTGTTTTATTTGATTTTATAACATTTTTGAGAGTGAGACAGAGAAACATTTCATTTAGATCTCCACCACAGAAGCTCCAAACTTCACCTTTCAGATCAGTGTTTTCTGTGCAAAACCTGACCATTTTTTTCCCTGATAGAAGCTCAGACAAGCCTATAAAGCTTTTATAAGTTAATGAAGGTTTCACAGCAGCTGCTGATTGCCCAAGTCAGGCAGTCTCCAGCGAGGGAGGCTCAGCCTCTCCTCGGGATTGAAGTTCCCTGCAATCACATTGAGACTTTCCAGACTTGAGAGTGGTCACATTTTTCATAGCTGAACTGTAAATCATCTTTCACTTAGAAGATTTAGAGACAGACTGAGGAGCTAAATCTTGGAGTTTGCCTTCCTAACTAGTGGAAGGCATTAGATGAGCCTCATTATGGGGTTTCCTCAAGGATTAGAGAAAACAGTTTGGTAACGTTCAAAGTAGGACAAATACCATTACAAGTGTAACAACTTCATCCTTCTAATGAGTTACACGGACAATTAGGTGTGAGCACAGCACTTTTGGAAATTGCTTGGAGTGACAGAGTGGAGAATCAAAACCTTTCAGCTATGAGATGATCAGGAAAAAAAAAAAACCTGATACTGGAAATAATTAGTTGGAAAATGTTGTGATTGGGAACTGAAATATGTTCATTGTGATATCAGTTAATGACCAAAAAAGTGAAATTCTTCACTGGCCCTGGCAGTGTGTGAGTGCTCCTGTCACTGAGCCTGCTCACATCCTTTAGAGAAAACACCCTGCACTTCAGAATTCAGGCTGCTTAAATATTTGCTGTATGTAGTATACTTATATTTAGAGATATCTGCTGTAAACAAGTGTAGACTTCATATTTCAATATGAAAATAAGACTTGAATTGCTGTTACATTGTGATAAAATTCAGAATAACATTAGTTCCATCGGCTGCCAGAAACAAGTCCCTGGCAATTCTAAATGTATAATTTTTTCTGGATTGAATGCAGCTCAATTGAGATTTTGATTCCTGTCATTTTTTCAAACATTAGTGTTAAAGTTGTGTTCCTTAGGTACCTTTATTGCTTCTTCAGTTTGGAGGTTTTGTTTTATCATTTAAATGGTGGAGAACTCCCCACTGAAAATGCTGTTTATTTGTACGTAGTTTGAATGAGTCTGCTTTTAATACCACATTCGTATTTATAGTAGTATTTAACAACATTTAATTTAATTTCTTTGCTAAAGAAATGTGAAGTAAATATCACAGATATTTTACCACATAGAAATTGTTGACAGAGCTGTGGATTTTATATTAACCTTAAGGCAGAACCAGGAATAAATTTTCTTTTTTTCCCTTCTCAAATTTTCCCTTTTGAAAGTCAAGAGAGCTTCATGAAAATGAATTGTTCTTTTCTTTGTCATATAAAACAAACTGAAAGGAAGAGGTAACAGGCCACTGCTCACTGACCTCCTTTAAACACAATGCTGTGTAAATTAAATCCATAAGTGAGAAATACCCCACTCTGCCAGATTACACTAGAATTGCTTTATTCTTGCACTTATTATTATTATTGTATTTTTTTTTTTTTGTGCAGACTCAAAGCCAAAGCAATGCCCACAAACCCCTGGTGTTATCTCAGTACAGAAAAGAGATATTAGTGGGTGGATATTTTCCTGGAAAGAACATTATATTTCTATTTCTTTTAGACAACAATTTAACCTAGAGGACAGATCTTGTTATCTAACTAGTGACTTTACCTGGATATCCTGTTTAAAACAACAACAAAAAAAATCTGCTTTTTGTGTCCTGTGTAGTGAGGTTTGGCTACAACCCACTCCAACCTCAGCAGTGTAAGGAAAAGTCTCTGGGAATATGATTTCATGTTCCAGTTCCAAGTTCTTGTGCTGGAAAACAGCAACTAAAAGATAATTCTGCAAGGCACGCTCGTGGATTTCCCCCTCTGTAAAATGCTGGTGTAATTTATTTGAAAGCCGCTTGTGTTTTATTTTTGCTGGTATAGAGAAGCTCTTAGCATTATGAGCTTTGTCTGATTAAGTGCACAAAATGACAAACAAGGTTGTCCTGTGCTCATCTTCTTCCTTCTTTAGGCAGATAATCACCTTTAGGAGGCTGGATCCTATTCAGCTACTCTGTCAGTCAGCAATACCCCGAGCCTCGTAAGCCGCATTTATCAAACTAAACACTTGATCTGCAGCGGCACATCAGCTGCTGCCACGGCCTAAGACACAAGATGAAAGTTGCAATTAGGATTTAGGAGGACATTTTATTATCTGAGATTTGAAATAGGTTTTGTTAGTTAATCCAAACATCTTTCCAGATATGTTGACAGAGCCCTTCTGTACATGTACTTACTTCAGCTTAAGTGGGAAGTGCAGTGGATGTTGCCAAGATTTAATACCTCTAAAAGGAGAATACTTGTCAAGGGCAGGACGTGAGGGAGGGGACAGAGCAGTGCCTTGGGCAGCCTCCCTTCATGTGGTATTCAGCAGTGCTGGGGCAGCATTCTGCTGGCCAGCTTTTCCTGAAAAATAAAATCTATTCCTTAATAAAGGAAAATTAGTAGCTTAACCAAGATTAGACTATACCCCAGCTGCTTTTATAAGTCTGTCGATTGTGTATGAACTCTGCATGGCCAGGGTTCAACGTGTTACACACTGGGGAATCTCTCCAAAGCTTAAAGAGCAGAATAGAATCCTTACCTTTCTCATGCTCCCTAAAACGCCTCGTTGCTTTAATAGCAAGGCATTCTTTTTCTTATTGACATCTGTGGCCATAACTTTTGTATTTCCCTTGTACATAAGGTGTACACACATCTTGTGCATATTTCTCTTGTGTCTTTGGCATTCAATCAGTGGGGGATGGATCCCAATGGTTTTGTGCCATTTGAGTTGCTCTGGGGCTCATCCCATTGTCCCCAGCTCTTGTGTATTTTGATTTCTCCCAGAGGAGGATGGAGGTTGTTCCTGTGCAGGAGGAACCCTGGGAAGGTTTTCTGTCCAGCTGGATTCACCAGGCTGGAGCTGCTGTGACCACACTGGATCTGCTGGATCTTCTGTGCTTTGGTGTCCCCAGTGTCACCTGTAAATTTCTTTTCACTCCACTCTATTTGAAATTGGGTAAGGAAAATATCAACAAATCCCCAAATTTCATAACCACTGTACAAATTTAAGCAGGTGAATTGAAATATTCCTATGGAAATTCTCACTGAGTCTCTTAACTTTAGAAATCATGGATGACTGAGCCACTCTTTTACAGAAATACTGAGCTTCTTAAGCTAAATGAACTAATGTTGAGAAATTCACAGGGATTGTACAGCCAGGGGAATTGCAGAATTCCTCAGGCAAGGCTGTTCCCCATGGCTGCTGGTGATGGGAGTGTGGCTGTACAGTCCCTGGACAGCAGAGGTCCTCCAGACCCAGCTGTTCGTCCCCAAGTGGGAATTTTGCAGCAATTACCTTCGATTAGTCACTCCAGAAAATAATTTTGCTCAATGATTTTGTCATGGAGATAAACAAAACAGACATCTTGTTTGCCTTGATGTTTAAAATTATTATTATTGTGGAATATTTTCTGTTGTTATTTCCTCTGCAGTGTTGCAGTAATATTTTAGAAAGACACTTGGAGAGTTTAAATCCTCTGTGGAGTCTTTTGAAGACACATCCAGCACTATTTTAGCCAAGTATTTCTTGTGCCTCCTCTGTCATTTAGCAGCAGTGTTGCTGTCTAGAAACACAACTCTTAATTATTATCAGAAAACACAAAAACGTCTGAAATGTTATGGTTAGAATGCAACTGATAGCCAGAAATTATCAGGTCGCTTTCCAGTAAGATTGCAACGAGTTTTTGCCCTCAGCTTTGAGACACTAATTTTGATTATTTGAATGTGTACAGCAAGTAAAGAGTTCACAAGGCCTCTCGAATTTATAGGCTTGGGCAAAACTTAAATATTTGTGCAGTTAGAGAGGTAGCTGTATTATCAGCCTCTCATTCATAGATTTATAGAAATCTTACCAAAATATGGAAATTATAAATATTGAAAGTGGTTTTTCTCCTACATACTCTACTGGCTGAGCACCTTAACAAGCTCTGTCTGAAAACCATTCCAACTTTGTTGCTGGTAACTTCCCTGTAACCTGGGCAACTAAGCTTTGAGGAGAAAACAAGAATATAAGTAAAAGTAACTGCAGTTTATTTTAAAATATTTTCCATTATTAACACATTTTTAATAGCAGGAGACGCCCAGATTTTGGCTTCATTATTAAACATGCTGGAGAATGGGGTTTGTGCTAGAGCAGCTGCCAGCTTTGTGTCTCCACTCACAATTATTTCCAAACTGTTACCCTGCTACTGCTATTAACTGGGTTGGTCATTCACAGGTTTTTAGAAAGCCAAAAAAAAAAAAAAGAAGAAAAAAGGGCATTTTACCATTTTACTTCAATTGGGTTCACTACTGTCTTTAACCTGTCGTGTTTTCTGGACAATCTCACCACGGTGCCTTTTTGTAAAAGCCCTCTGAATGATGGATTAAGATCTGTCTTGGATTTTACATGGATTAAGCTTTAAATTAACATAAAAGAATAACAATGTGAATCAATTTGATCAAAGAAAAAGTGTCACTAATTATTTAAACAGGACACTTAGTCCCGAGGTTTAAAGGCAAAGGAGCGGATTTCCCTTGCATGTGGATCGAATCAGAAGTATCCCATAATTGACTCTTTACAAGACCTTTCTGCAGAGTAATGGACTAGATATTAAAGCCTTAAGTATTTAAAGTGAATTTCCGTCCTTCTCTAAATGGAGCTGCAGCACTAAGAGCAATTTTACAAGTCTGACACATTAGAGCATCCCTGGGAAATGCAGCCGGCTCCAGCCCCGCTGCCCAGAGCCCTGGCACGGTGTGAAATGGGGAGAGCTGGACCTGTGAGCACCACTGAGCATCCTCACAACCAATTCCAGATGGGAAAGAGCAGAGATAGTGCACGGGGATCTTTTTTATAAGCATTTAATTGGATTTATCTTTGCCACCTATTTCTAATTTTGTTGGTGCCTCTTGGGAAAATTCATTCTCGTGTGGCCTCGGAGCTCTTCTCCTTTCTGGGCTCTGGAGATTCCTTCTGCTTTTCTGGCTGTTCAAAAAGGATGAGATGGATGATTCTACAAATCATCTTTGTACCTGAAAGAATTCTTTATTTTCTCATAGCAGTTTTATTTTAGAGGGGATGCAGTGAAGTCATTCCCAAAACAGACACTGCTCTCTCCTTGTTCAAACTGAGCTCTTCTTCCTAAGGCAAGTAAAGGCTGTACAATCTATCCAATCTTATAAAAACAATCACAAATAAGACAGGAAAATATGAAAATGTTGTAGGTGCTCCCATTATTTACAGAGTTGAACCCATCCTTTTTTTCTTTTTTTCTAATTATTACCACATATAAAGGGGCATGTGTTATATTGGGGAATATTTCTGTCAATATAAACTTTTCTGTGTATTGATCCTTGTTTAAATTGTTGCTGTGCTTCGTGTTAGAGCCCATGAACATCTTCCAGCTCTTGATTTTCCATTAATCCATGCTCCAAGTGGTTTCTCCCACATTGTACCCCAGGTTTCACCTTTTGAGACAGCCCCATGTTTGTGGTACAATAATATTACACTGATAGAAAAAATCAGTTCCTTTTTGTATGGAAATCATTCCTATATGAATATTCCTTTGCTATGTGGTTTATACTGTGTAGACTTACAGGATAATGTTACTGGGAAAGCAAAAGAATCCTTAATATGGTACAAAATTTACTTTTAGCCAATTTCTGGCTTCTACTGTCAGGTAGAAACCAAATTACCCTGACATCCACAGGAGATAGTCAGGGAAAGAGCCTTGGGAAGGCAAAAATTTTGTCCCATATAGGCACAGCTTAAAATTCCAAAAGATGCAAAAAATCTGAATATCTGAGCTTCAATTTGTAACATCTGGGACTTCAAACCAGACATAAACAATATTGAATGAATTATAATTTTTCTGTTTCATCAAAATAACATTGCAAATACTGAAGCCACAAATTAAACTTTAAAATGAGAGTGGACATTGACTGTGATTACCCTGAAAATTGAAGTATTTCATACACAAAGATGAAAGAAATGAGGCTTAACTCTTGCAGAGGAGAAATAATTTATAAAAGTTGGTTTGAAACTCAGGTTCTGGATTTAACTGTTCGTTTTTGTGGAGGTGAAGAAAGAGAGCCAAGTTTTGAAGTATTTATTTTCACAATTATTCCTGGCCTTGTCCTCTGCTCTGAGCAAAGGACCTCCCGTGTTTTGGGCGAGCCAGGTGTTTGCCATGGGAATGTTGGGGTTCCTTCCCTCAGCTGCACACAGGGAATAAGGGGCTCAAAAAACCCCTCATTTTCTGATTTTGGCAGGGTGACCTCGTTCCCCCGGGCTGGGCTGGGGTTTGGGGCCAGGGCTGGTCCTGCAGGGCCAACCCCAGCCAGGATGCAGCGTGCCCAGGGACAGACAGGGCTCAGGAACTCATCCAGCTTTGCCCCAGGGATTTTAGGATTTCTCAGCTCCCTCCAGACTCCACATTGTGGATCTGCCCCCTGTCGCCGTGGAAAGGGCTTTTAACCCTTTAAGTGAGGCAGAAATAAGATGCACAGCTACATGGTCGTCTTTCGTGATAGGAAAGAAACAAGTTTATTCAGAAACACACTTGGTTTTATAGCAGGACTGCAACTCCCAGAGCGGAGAAAAGGGGATTGGTTCAGAGAGAAGACACCCCATTCCCAGGGCCTGGGCATACACCACAACAGGGGTTTGATTTTGTTATTAATTCCTTTTTATTTTGACCAAATTGTCACCCTGGGAGAAATTCTCCCCAGCCTTGAGCTGGACCAGCTCATGGGCTGGGAACAGAGCTGAGAAGATCCAGCCTGGAATATTTTTCAGGCTGTAATTTTCTTACTTTCTCAACATGTGTCCCTACAGCCCCCTGTGCACTGCCCAGGTAAATGGGGTTTGTACAGAGTGGACAAAGCAGAATTCCCAAATTCAAAGCTCCCTGCCTTTACACCCCCTGCTCGGGGTTGTGTTTGTACTCATGGCTTCCATCCTTTCTTTTTCCCTGGTGATTTCACAATGGAACAAAATGCAGTTCCTATGGCAAAGAGTTTTTTTCCATTGACCTTCCAACTTTCCACATCCTGCTCCCATGCCATAGAGGGAATATTGGAGCTCTTCTGCTGCTTGGACTGTAGAGGTCTGAGTTGTTAAACCTTTTACAGCTCAGGGGTGGATGTTTTGTATCTGTCTTGAAATCGAGAGTATTTAAATCTAATTATTAAAATTATTTATAAAAATTCTCCTGATTTAAATCATGCCAGAAGGTGATGCTGAGACCCTCAAAGGTCCTGAGCATTGTTGTACCAAAAAAGAGTTTCTGTTGCTTCCAAAGAAAGTAAACCCAAGAAAACCCATAACTTTTAACTTGCTCTTAAAATCTTACCAGTCTAATTTTTTCAGTCATGAGATTTCTGCCTGAAGTACTTTTCTTGGGCTATCTTTGTTTTACACCAAAACAAATATTTTGAGAAATGCAGTTTCCATTGATTCTCTTCCCCAGAAAAGCAGCTAGGAGCTAATAAAAGGAGGGGAGCTGCTCCAAGGAAAGCACTGTGGCTCTTGGAGATCTGCAGAGCTGGGCTGGGGAGCAACAAGAGCTGCTGTCAATCCCCTTCCCTTTCCTCCTCTGCAAGGCACAGCTGGGCTTGCACCCACGCTGGGGCTCCTTTCCTGTAGCATCCAAATGGAGATTCAACGAACTAATATTCATTTCTATTTAACAATGAACCTAAGCAATCACCACGAAAAACTGATCATAAAGCAAAGCCTGGTCTCGGAAAAATCAAAGTCAACTCTCCAGCTCTTGTCCCACATACATTGATGCTGTTCTCAGCTCACCAGAGCTGATTTTATAGGTTAAGAATAAATGTTAATTTCTAACTTGGAGCACCCAAAAGGAAATATCTAAAGTACAAAAGGCACCACAGGATGAGGGCAGGATCCTCTGTTTCTGTTGATGACAGAAGTTTGTGTTAACATAACCTCCATCACCAAAATAAAAACACCCTCATTCACCTTTTATCATGAAACAGCCACTGAAATAATGAACTGAAAGGTGTGTAGGTACATTAGAGCTCCATCAGGTGAGTGTGCTTCGTGCCACGTTTTAAACCCACATGGGCTGGGAACGCTAAAAGGAGAGAGGTTAAAGATCCTTGCGGTGATCTCCTAATGCAAGGAGGAGCCGAGCACTGCAGGGCCACATTGCAGCTGCATTTCCAAAGGCAAACACCAGAGCCCAGAGCCCAGAGCCACCGAGGTGCTCCTGCTCTGTCAGGCTGCCTTTAGCAGGGTTTGGCTCAGTCCACTTCGTGTCCAGCCTGCAAAGAAAATCCTTGTCCCAGCATTGACTTAATTCGGAATTTGCAGCCCTTTGAAAGCCTCGAATTGCCAAATTACTGAGGTGTCTCGTGGTACCTTTGTTAAGATTCCTCTGTGTGCTGCCTCTCCATCTCCATCCCATTCTTGCCTTGTGTTCCATGGTTTGCTTTGGTGCTAGAGTGGTTTTCAGTGGGGTTTTCAGTGGGGTTTCAGTGGGGTTTTCAGTGGGGTTTCAGTGGGGTTTCAGTGGGGTTTCAGTGGGGTTTTCAGTGGGGTTTCAGTGGGGTTTCAGTGGGGTTTCAGTGGGGTTTCAGTGGGGTTTCAGTCCAGCCTTCAACCTTCACAGCAGCGTTTGGTTTTTCCAGGGAGTTCTGTGGAGAACCAGCCCTGAGCCCAGCAGGCTGCTTGTGATTTGACACACACCAATGATTTTTTTTTAGCTTTGATTTAATTCCTAGGCATGCTATAAATGCCCTTAGAATCTACCAAGCTAAGCCAGTGTACATTTGTAAGTAATATCCTCAAGATGCAAGTAAAAATTGCTGATGTCTTTAAGCTCTTGGAGTCTCCTAAAGACTGTAGGCAGTTGTTGTGCCCCAGGCTCTGCTTTCTTGGATCCAGTACACTCTCCAGAATATTAATTTAACTCTGTTAAATTTCCTAGGGGTGTTAATTGAAGATGCTGGAAATAAAGGTATGAATTCTGCTTCAGAGTCACAAATGTTTTAATTCATCTCCAGACAGATTATTTTTAAGTAATGTGTGATTTGGTTTTCATTTTTACTTCGTTTTATTTAGGAGAGCTTTGGCATTGTTTTTTGCTGCTGTAGTTAATCTGTGCATTAGGAGGGACAGAAGTTAATTTATAGCATAGAAGACATTCATGCTGCCTGGGGAGTTGAGTCCATCACCCTGTGTTTATTTGTCAGCTGTTTAGGTTTCCTTCACTTTGCCTCACAGTCTTTTCTCTGCAACTGCTGTGTGCAGCATGAAATAAGTTCAAGCTGTGTATATAAGTGTGTGTACACAGGTCTCTGCTTCCATTCTGGCAAGCAAACCTTGACTCCTTCCTTTCTGGGTTTTTCTGAGGAACATGACTGCAAATCAAGATGTTTGGGATGGCAAAGCATCCAGAATCCCCCAAATTGTATCTGGAAATTTCAGCTTTCATAGAATGCATAGAGACAGGTCAGATCCAGAGCCAGCACACACCAGTGTATTGAATATTGTCAATTGAATAGGTCTAATTCTCCCTCCTGCTTTCCCTTTATATATTTATATGTTGTCAATGATTCATTGATAGGAGATTGCTAATGTAGGTGACCACTTAGAACATTCCTGTGGGAACAAAACTGTCCCTTGTCTTTTCCCAAATTAAACTGCCTTAGGCACAGTATTCATTTGTGTCACATTGCAGCCTTATGACATTCATTTTACTCCCTTCTCATGTTGCCAATATTTTCTATTATTATCACTTTCACAGCCTATCAATGATCTTTCTGCCTGTATAAACTGATAGAGTATCCTAAATATTGCTCAAGGTTGCTCCTTTCTCCAGGACTGCTCCATAGCTCTGCTATCAACAAGTTTCCAGGGATGATTTTTGGTTTTGATTGGCAGCTCAGCCCCACAGTTCCTCCTGACTCTGTCTCCCTGTGGCCACTCAGAAGGATCAGTGGTACAAAAATTCCTCCCATCCTCCAGCTGCTGAAAGCTGCTCTGCTGGAGCCAAGGCTGAGCTCCAGCACACTGCACAACTCTGGGGACCCCAATTGTTGCTTTTTGCCTGTAATCAGCCAGAAAAGGGCTTTGAAAAGCTGCAGGATGAATGGCTGAGCAGGGCTGCACCCATCTGCCCCCAAACCGTGTGGCTGGAGCAGGATGAGATAAAGGAGGAATCCTCCCTGCAGGATGGATTGTCCAGGCACTGCAGCTGACAGGTGAGTACTGCAGCTGTCAAATACTGACTTGCCACAAGCAGTACATTTCTGCTCTTAATATTAAAAGTGTGTCAGAATTTCCATTATGAACCACTTATTTTGTGGGTTTATTGCTTTGCCATAAAAATACACCTTGGGTTGAGCCCTGGCACGCAGCCATTTGGCTTCTTCTAACACAATATTAATTCAGAACATCCAGACAGTGTTTTTAAACACCAGTATCTGAGAAGTTGTTGCTTCTTTTTTCTCTTTTTTTTCTCAAATCTCTTGTTTTCTGCAGGACTCACCCAGAAATCAAAGGTGGCCAGATGTAATTGCTACAAGAATCTGCAACATCTGGAAGCCCTTTTTGGAAGGACTGAGACCTGTGATAAGAAAGAGAGTTCTGGGGACATTTAGAGAATTCCCAGGCCAGGTGGGAAGGCTGGATCCAGACCCCCAAGGCTGAGCTGACAAGGTCTGAGTGCCATCACCCAGAGAACCTCCCAGAAAATGGCAGAAAGAAGGAAAGATGAAGATATAAACTAAAATATTCTTTTTGGAACCGAATCAAAGGATCTTAGGTCGCATTTGTAGCTCACAGTGCAACAAATGATTGTCAGCCAGTGATCTTTGTGAGATGGGAAATTAGGACAAAAACCAAACTTGTAATTTGAAATTTAAGAATAATTCTGATGGGATATTTCAGATCCATTTACAAACTAACAAACCCTCTCCATCTGAGCTCTGGGCTTCAGGAGGAGCAGGGCTGGTCCTTTCAAATCCCAGCCCTGAGGAATGACTGGAAAGGTGGGCAGAAATTGGAGCTCCTGGCAGCCAAATCCTGAAACTCAAGTCCTGTTTGGAAAATGAATGATGAAAAGGGGCAATCCTAATCTGATCCCTGGCCTTGCTGTACAATTAGGAAAAGTGATAATCTTCGTTTGTAAAACAAGGAAAATTGGCAGCTGTGAAAAAAATAAAGGAAGTAGTTCAGTTTAATATTAGAGTTATGAAAAAAATTGGCCATAAAAGCTGTTCTGAGGCTGGCCAGGACAGAGCCTCAGAAATGGCTGGGGAATGTTCTTCAATCAGTTCAGGGAATGTGAGGACATGAAGCTGAAAGTGCTGAGCTCCAGAGGAATGAGGATAAAGCTTAAAGCTTTTCTCTAGATTTGGTCAGTTTACTTTCTGAATGTAAATTGGGATCTGGGAAACGAATGGAATAAAGTCCCTTTCTCAGCCTGGAGTTATTGGACAAGGTGGGCTGGAAAAGAATAAATTGGGCTCAAGCAGGGAGAGTGACTGCTGGCAGACACAGGGCTTTCCAAAGGTGGGGAAATTGATTTTGAAAAGTCATCCTCTGAGCAAGAAATGTAACTAAAATGATGGATAGGCTATGGAAGGATTTGGAGATCATTATGGCTGGTAATAGAGTAATACAAGCTGGAAGTATTGTCTTACCAATGAAATCCCTGGAAATTTGCTTTAATTATGTGGCTCAGATGAAGCATAGACTTTGCAGATAACTGATTTGGAGTGAGGAGATTTTCCCAGTGCAGCAGGCAACTACTACAGCAGCTGCTTGGGGCAGTATCAAAGTAAAGTGGTGGAAATCATGTTTTAAGGGCCAAGCATTTGCAGAAACTTTTGCTGCTGGATCTGAAGGAAAGGATGGGGTTTTTTTCTCTTGCACTAAGCAATTGAAATTCTAAATTCCTTTAAATGCAGAGCTGCAGCAAGATTTCAGGTGATTTCCCTGCAGCATGTGATGCTCTAGTGGGTCTACTTACTCTGGCTTTGCTCCAGCTTTCACAATTAATTGAAACTTTAAAAGTACAACGGCTTGGAGGTCAATACAAGTCCTAAAGGTCCAGGAAATACCTCCAGGATCCACAGAAACTTCCAAGACTCCACTGAATTTAGAGGTGCCATGGCTGCTGGTACTTGTGTGAACAGGGCTAAAGTCACCACAGCTGTGCCACAATCTCAGTTCCAGGGTACTGTTTGGATTCCCAGAAGTTTTTTCCAGTTAAAAATCAGTCCTCTGAATCCAATAAACACACAGGCTGCACACAGTGGTGTACCACAGATGGATTCTGAGGGAAACCAACCCTTTCCCAGCACCTCGCTGTCAGAAAGTGCTACTGGGCATCAAGGGAGTGAACTGGGATGGATAAATGAGCTTTCAACGATTTTTGGACCTCACTCACAGTTCTGATTAAAGTCAAATGGTGGCTGGAGTGGATTCTGCAGAGCCAAGTTACAGGAAAAAGGGGAGGGAACAGCTTGCAGAGCAGGACAAGGCCTGCTGCAAGTTTAAAAAGATGATTTTGGCCCAGCACCTGCTGCCTTTCGAGGATGGGAAGGAGCTGCTCCAGCCTGCCGGGATCAGATCAGCTCTAGATGGTGTCTTGGTACCAAGTACAACACTGAGGTGTGAACTGATGTGTTTACAAATGCTCTGTAACACACTGAGGGTCCTCAGCTGACATCAATTCCAAAGGCAAGGCAATCATTGGAAGCAGGGGTGATTAATTGTGAGCACACAGCCAGCCAGGGAATGGTGTCACAGACAAAAGGACACAGCAGGCACGACCATGCTGGGCAGCTCCCCAGCCGGTGCCACTCAGGTGAAGGTTGTTTTAAGGATTTTTTTAAGGATTACTGCTACTATTTCAGGCAGATTTTTTCGGTGGCTTTGTTAATATTGTAAAACCACTGCGTGACTTTGCTGAGAAGGAAACCGTTTCAGTGGCTGGCACAGTGTGATTTAACATTTGCAAAGATGTTTTTTAACAAAACCTCTTGTAACTGCTCCCATTTTCACATCCCCATGTTCCAAACACCTTCCAGGCTGGACACAGATGCTGACACTCCTGGCCCAGGGGCAGCACTGACAGAGGGAATCAAAGCACTGGAGGGGACGGGGGCTTGTTACAACAAAATGTTCTGTTCTCAGGAGAAAAATCCATATTCTGCTCAAAGAACATCTGACAGTGGTTAAATCCAGAGGAAGTTTCACCTTTGGAGAGGGTTGGCCAAACCCTGGCAGGCTGCAGGGAGGCAGGGATTGGGATTCTGTGGGGTGAGCTGTCAGGCACAGCTTCATCCACGGAGCAACTCCGGACACTGTCCCATCCCAGAGCATCAGGGAAAGGTCACCCGGGAGCCCCTGACAAAGTTTGATGCCCAGTTGGATTTCCTCCTGGAAATCTTCCCTTTGGGACAGGGAGCTGGAGCAGTGGGTGAAGACACCAACTCCTGCTCTGGGATTCCTGCTGTGCATTTTGTTTGTTAAACACCACAGTTGTGTTGAGGAAACACGTGGCTCTATCCTCCATTAGGCTCTCCTGACAGAAATATGCAGCAATTAATTTAAAATTATTAATTTGCTAGTGCTCATTAAGATGATTATGCTATTAAATTCTCCATCTCTACTGTTGGATGAAGCAAAGCAAATCTGTACTTTAGGGAAGGTATTGCAATACCATGTGGCTGGAACGTGTGTTTTTTATCTTTATTCATTTATAAAATATCATTATGATTCCTTGGCTCAGTGCATGTGAACTGATAATTTTCTTGCTACGTTAAACCAAGTGCTGTGAAAATTTGAGGGGATTTTGCTACAGCAGAGATTAAGCTTTGGATTTTTTTTGTATGTAAGCCATGCTTTCTAAAATGTCCTATTTTTCTGTACCTAAACCACCCTGGAGGTGTCATTTTACATTTCAGGTGTGTCACTGACATGTGCAGCACCAGATACCAGAGTTCCAGAGCTGAGGGGAAATGGGTTTAACCACATTTATGTTAAACACTGATATCTCAGCTCCTGCACACCACTGGTGGCAGAAAACTGCAAGGACAAAAGCTTGGAAATTAGATACTTATAAATAATCAGATGTTAACACCTTTGTTTCATTTTAAAGCTGTTGGAAGCAGTAAGGAAGGGTGAAATACTGGAAAACGAGTGCTGTAAAGATTTGCATCAGTTTATAAACCCTTGTTCCACGAGCTCCCATGGAAATCCATGGTCCTGCTGGGTTCCTCTGGGTGATCCAGGAATGCTGACCTGCACCACAGGGGCACCTTTCATGAAACCTGAGGCAGGGATGGTTTTTCATGTATGAACTGTTGATGTGGGTTTTATACAAAGTGCCAGGTTATGCTTTAAAAAACAGGATGGGAAGGAGAGCACTGGATGTGGGAATGCAGAAAGAGCACATTGTCATTAAATATCTGAGTCAGGAGTGAGATGTGCCTGACATGGGGCTCTCTGAGTCACTGACCCCACAGATTTGTGTTTATATATATTTATATTTGTACTTGAGAGGTGCTTGCACTCTGCAGTGCTGAGGTCTGAGCACCTACACGGAATTCTGGCCATTTTTGGTTTAAAATTTGACCTGCTTGGGGCCTGCCTGGAGGAAGGTTTGATGTTGCTGGATGTTTCTGATTTGTGTGATTTGGTGGCTGCTCTGATTTCTGCTGCTCCTCCCCAGCAGCTGTGCTGGCCCCTGGAGCTCACCCATGTGAGTGAAGGACACTGCTCTGTGCAGGGTTTCTGCAGGATCCCTTTAAATCCTTCAGAGCTGGGCCTTGCAGGGCTCATGGTCCATTCCAGGGAAGGGCTGAGCTCCCTCAATTCAAACCATCTTGCAGAATGAGGCCAAGGACTCTGAGGCAGGAAGAGGTGTGAGGAGAGCTTTATTGGTATGGCACATATTTAACCCATAGGAAAAGCCACAAATTTTACTCATTTTAAGTGTATTTCACACTTTTCCACTATTTGAAATAACCACATTTGTAAAAACTTCTTTTAATGAATAGAGCTCTTTATGTACAAAGGCAAACCCTTTTTTTCCCTCCTAAGTACAGTCCTTTTAAAATACTATTTCTTTTGTAGGTCTGGCTGCTTCCCTCATCTGTTCATTATTGCTTGCTGCTACAGAATCCTCCAGAACTGAAACCAGGCAATTTAGATTCTATTTGATCTTAGAAGACTTTTGCTGATCCATGCCATGCATTCATCAGGACTAATAAGACAGATAAGTAAAGGACTTTAATTATTTAATGCCAATCCCAACCAAGCTGGTGTTCAGCACAATATTTGTGTGTGAGGGATGGGAAGGAGGTACCTGGGTACAAATTCTGGCCCCACTGAGCTCAGTGGGGGCTCTGCCATTTCACTGCAACAAAGCCAAGGCTTCACCATATGTTTAAAAGAAATAGTTCTCTGAATGCTGGTAAATGTGTTTTTATCTTCCTTTTCACTTTTGAATGTTTGTTTACCTTACATGGCCTTCAAAGTAATTGAATGTAAGAACTTCTCATCAATTCCATTTTATTCCAAGTTTGAATTGCCTCGTTTTTTAATTTCTTGTGCATTTAGAGACCCCACATGGCAACTGGCCTGAAAACATGGTAGGGAAGCATTGGAATATTTTGTCTTGCTGAATTAAAGAAACCCAGAAATGAAAACATTTCCATTTGTTTATGTAACTCAAAAAGCCCTATAAAATTGGGCCCAAGCTAGCAAGAATATCCTTTCATGGACACAAACCCTTTTTGCAAGCAGACCACAAACACAGGGGGACACACACACACACATCCACGTCCTATCTCCCCTATCAATGACAAATTAGAGCAGGTAAAAAAAAATCCTCCCACTATTTGTCTTAGGAAATATCCACCACTTTTTTTTACAGGGAATTTGGAAAATATTTCTGTGGAAGGTGAAATGCTGCAGCACAAAGCACAGCCATGGGCACTGCGAGTGAACAGAGGGCTGCTGTAAAACAACCTTTTAATAAGGCATTAAAATGCCATCGACTTGGACACATTAAAAAAAAAAAAAAAAAGCTATGAAAACAAATGCCTTTCAAATAATTAGGATCTTATGCCTGAGAGCAGTGTTGATCTCCACGCAGAGATTTTCCTGCTGAAATCAGAGCAGGCTGAGGCTGATGGTCTGAGGGAGGAATTAGCAGAGCATAAATTGGCCACTCGTGCTGCTCCTGCCACTCACAGGCAGCCCCTGAGCCATCCTCCAGCCCTTCCACTCCTCCTTCCTGCCCCTAAATTCTCCTTTGTGTCCCCTAAATTCTCCTTTGTGTCCCCTAAATTCTCCTTTCTGTCCTTCAAGTCTTCTTTCTGTCCCTAAAGTAGCTTGGGAATTCACTTGGGTTAGGATGCCAGAATATTTTTTTTTAATTGAATCTCAGGTTTTTATCATGAGCATGTGAAAGGTTGAATTTGCAGATTTTTTAGGGTGAGTCTGACTGGCTGATAGAGCCAGAAATAGCTGCAAACTCCATTTCTGCTCTTAAAAATCTGCTGTGGGCTTGTTTTCACTTCAAGTAATGTGCTTGTATTCCTTTAAAGGTTTAGCAATAGTTTGTAGTGGTTGCAGGTGTGTAAAATGCATCAAAGTGTTGTTTAAATTTATCCTTTAATGCAATAAAATAATTCTTCAGGAAGAATTTTATCCATATTATTTCCATACTGTAATGTATGGGAAGAGAAAAATAATTATAATAAATGATCATTCATGTTTGTGTGTTTAAATCACAATTGCTGTGATGGTTGTTATTAGCACAGCTCAGAAAAGCTGCACTATTAAAAAATGTATTTGGAAGGATGTGCATCTGTGATTACATAATTAACAGGATAAAATAAATGAATATGGCTCTTGCCTAAGAGTTGGGCATCAGATTCTCAGCTTTAAGTTGGAACTTAATACTTTTTTTTTTTTTTTTTTACTCAAATAGCCTTAAATGAATATTGGTTTTCTTACATAATAAAATTACTGTTTTGATCTCCATTTTACAGACCACAAACATCAATAATTCAGAGAAATTAATGTATGTCCCTTCTGTATTGAACCTCGTTTCCTGTTTTGTCATTAGGTAACAGTTCCCCCTAAGGCACACGTTTTTCAACTTCCAATCCAGCTTGTGCCTTTCTCCCAGATCCTTTTCAATTTTGTATTTTCCATACCCAGACCTGTGCCCATGAGAAGAGCCCTGTGTGTAACATTCCCAACCATCAGACCAGATCTTGCCACTGTGATTTCATCCATTAATCAGTTTTAGCTGACTTGCTGCTCCACTGGCTTTTCAAAGTGTGAAAATCTGCACTACAGAGGAATTTTATGGATTGCAACCCTAATTTCTGGAGTAAAATTCTAAAGAACTGCTCAGGTTAGAAAACTTTGGGCAGAATTTTCAGGTTGCTGGGAATTGCTCTTAAGCCTGTGTTGCTTTTTGGCTGGAAGTCCATCCCAATTAGTGACCCTTGCATGGAGCAGTAGCAACAGAGAAGGGATTTGGTTGTTTTTTTTTTTTTTTTCAAGTCAGTTGTAAATGATTAGTCCAAAAGAGCAGCATAAAACTGTGAGTCCCCTGCAGGAGTCGGCTGGAGGAAATTAAAGGATCAACAACAGAAGGGAAGCACTGAGGTAGGATTGTTCCAGGCTGCAGCCACAGGCTGCACTCAGGAAATTGGCTCCATCAAAAGTGAGGATGCAGGAGTGAGGATGAGGAGGATGGTGCAGGTGATGGTTCTAAATCATGGCTCCAGATCCCAGCGCTTTCCAAGGGAGAGCTTTCCTCCCCTCCCCACAAAAAGCAGCTTTTTCCAGGTAAAAATGGAATCTTCTCTTTATGAATCAATAAAAGCTGGGCAGAAAATGTGAGCTATAAATCTGATGTAACTCAATAAATAACAAAGATTCCGTTTCTCCACAATAATATCAGCTGGATGGGGATTTTTACTGTGCTGTGCCCTGTGTTTGTGTGTGAGAGCTGTGAAACCAATGACTCGGGAGTGCCTGGCAGCCAGGTAAAAGCTTTTCCTTTAAAGTCTAAAGTCAATTCATTCTGCAGAAATCTGCATCTTCTGGGCCTGGGATGAAGCTGAAACCTTTTGCTGGTGGAGCAGGAAAGGATCACAGGAGGGGAAATGCATAAATCTCCATCTGGAGCCAAGTATGCTGGGAAGGAGATGGGGGAGCAGGAGTGCCAGAGCAGGCTGAGAGAGAGAAATTCCAGGGGAAAAGTGGAAGAAAGGAAGAGGAATGTCCCAGGAATTAATCTCTTCCAATGCTCAATACTTTCATCAGAAGCAAACCACTGGAAAGCTGTAAGCCAAATAAGGAAATTAGAGCAAAAATTAACAATATTCAACTATGCAGATGTCAAAAGAACCAACGGAGTTATTGGTGTTAGAGGTTATTGCCAGAGGGGAAAACTCAGCATGTCCTGGGTAATTAAGCTTCATTGGAGAGCATGGATCCCTTCTCCAGGTAAGAAAGTCTTTTATAGCATGGCATCTTTGCTATTGTAATTAAACACCATGGGCTATTCTGCATATGAAGTCTTAAACACTTTAGTTCTTTATCAGGGGATTTTACTGGCCAGGCATGAGTGTTCCTATGGCAAAAAAAAAAAAAAAAAACCAAGAAAACCCGGCTGCTATAAAAAAAGAAACCCAAACATTTCTTTTTATTACTCGACTCGCTGTATTTTTATATATATTGAGCCAAATTCATCCCTTGTGGAGCTCAGTTGAAGCCAATAAGGGCAGATTTGGCCCATGTCAATATGAGAAAGGTGGTGACAATTAAAATATATTGTTTAATAATGAGAGCTATGGTAGTGAAGTGTCTTTGTGTCTATGAAATTATACACCACGACACCCAGCCAGTGTGGAGCTGGGACTAGCAAAACATACAAGGCTGGTTTCTGATGGAAAGGCAAAAGCACTCTGACTTTTATGATTATGATTAAATATCACAAAGGCATTTGAACGAGGCTAATTTAGGTAACATCTCCAGAAGTCTCGTTTATAGTGCAGTATTTTACCATTTGAAAATATTTCTTGACTGTTTTTATGTGTGGCTCTCAAGGACAGCACGACTGGCTGTTATTAGCAGTAAGTAAAAGAACAGTTTTTATTTCACTTAGATTTGGGGGACTTTCAGCAATATTACAAAAAGGAATGTACCCTATTAAATGAAAAGTGAGGACAGCCTTTACTATCACTTTACACTGGCAATTCCCAGTTGTTCCCTGCTCAGGGCATGGTCCCAGCACATGAAAGGCATCCTTGGTACCCTGAAGAGCTGAAGATGTTTCCAGTTTCCACCCAAAGCAGAGAAGTTGTGGTTACCTGGGTCCTGCCCAGCAGCTCCTTTGTGTATCCATCCCTGTTGTGAAGTTTGGGTGAATTTACAAGCTGGAGTTTGCTGTGCTCTCTGCTGCACTTTGGGCAGTGGTTTATCCATAGCCAGGAAGCAAATCCCTCATTCCAGCTGCCAGGGAGGCTGGCTCAGCTTTGCTCTGCCTTGTAAATGTCCCAAATTTTGGCTCAGCCACTTTCCTGTTGGGTCTTCACTTAGCCAGGAGGGGAGGTGGGAGGCTGAGAGGGATAAGCAGGAGATTTCCCTTGGGGAAAAGTTTTTTCCCCTGGGGTTTCTCTGTCCTGAGCCTTGGCTGCTGCCTCTGGCTCCTGGCTGTAGGAACTGGGGTGAGGGAGGTCAGAGGAATAAAAGAGATTTTGTTGAATCAAGAACTAAACTGGCTCCTGATGGCCCTGCTCAGGAGCATGAGGAAGGTGGAAACACCTCAATATCTGCCTGATGGACCAGCAGAAAAGGCAGCTCCTAAACAAAATTAAAGATATAAAATAGCAGTTCTAATGCCACTGGTCTTCTAAGGAGTCTCTGACCCCCAAAAATGAGAGTGGGGAGGGAAATGCAGAAGAATAAAAATCATTTTTGCTGTGCTTATTACTCATTCTGAATCTCTTTTATGGAAATCTGGCCTTTGGCATCAGATTGAAATAATATTTTATTAGAAGAAAGCATGATTCATTGAAATGGTGCAGTGCAGTATCTATGGAAAGGAAAACTGGGAAGGACACAGGAGTTCAGCTGTGGAAAACCAATTGAAGGAACCATTGCCCCACCAAGGATCTCAACCACAGTCAGAAAGAACAGAAAGGAACAAAGTATTTCCAAACAAACATTTCAGTGTGGTGGAGGAGCCAAGTAAGGAATTGTTACTGTGCCAGACTGTCAGGAAGGGTCATACAGTACCTGTGGAAGGAGAATTTCCTGTCCTTTGGAAATTAATAGGATTTTTTTATTACCATCAATGTGATGATCAGGACTGGCCCATGTACCTGAAAAATTGAAACTTAACTGAAGGAGTAATAAGAGATCCCGGCAGGAAGGGGATGTTTAGTCTGTCTTAGATAGGATAAAATCACTTTTCTCCTCTTTTGCACATTTTCAGAGATGTGTTTTTTGAGCTGTGAGAAGCTGTGTTATCCATGGTTCTTTCTGTATGATGAGAAGAGAAGCAGCAAAAAGAAGTGAACAGAACAACCTGAACCCCTCCGTGTTACTGATTACTCAGAACTCACCCAACACTGCAACTCCTTTGCCTGTTGCTTTTGCTCCCTGGCAAGAAAAGAGAATTTATATTTCGTTATTTTATTTTTATTTTCCCCCCACCCCCCTTTCTCTCCTTTAAGTTTTCCAGCTCATTTAATTCCTGGTCCCTGACCTCCTGCTTCTCCTTCTTTTGCTGTTAATAGGATGAAAAGTGATTTTGGGACAATCTAATTAGCTGCTTCTCAGAGGTGAGGGGATGCTATTTCTGTGTTATGCATGAAACAATTCATTCACTAAGGGCTGGGGTAGGAGCATTTGTAAATCCTGAATTTCATGGAGCCTACAGCCTGCAAATGGAAGCTGTTTTCTCCCACATGGGAGGAATACAGGTAAGTGTGGGGGTTTAACTCCACATCTGCTGATTTTCAGTGGTAGTTGGTCTAAATGAGATCTCAGCACAGACTTCTTGGCATGTTGAAGCCACAGTCTGGCAGGAGGAGAGGGGGCTGTGTGTGCAGCAGGCACTGAGCTCCCAGCACTGCTCAGCCAGTTCTTACTGCCCTGAATCCTCAGAGCTCTGGGGTTTTTCAGTTTCCACATCCTGCTTTAATGTCTCTGCTGCTCCCAGGTGTCTGCAGCACTGCAGGGAGGATGTCAGTGCATCCTCAGGGATGGCAGCATTCCACCCTTCATTCCCCCTGCTGAATGAGAGGACAAAACCCCTCCAGCCCCTGCACTGAGCCCTCCCAGGCCTGCAGAGCTTGGGCAGTGTCTGACCAGAGTGAAAATCCCTTCCTCCTTCCCTGTTCCTGCTGGGCAAGGGCAGAGGGGCTACAGGCAAGTGCTCAGTTGTGATGCTGGGTGTAAATCCAGTGGTGCACTGTGATCCTGGACAGAAATCCCCGTGGAAGCTTTTCCTGGCCCTAAGCTGTCTCCTTGCCTTCAGAATGATAAATGGTGGGAGGGAGGGAAGGGTGAGGGGGAGTGGGGGGATCTCTCCCAGCTTTGAACTGGCTGTGTCGTCAGGAGGATGAGAAGGAAGAACAGACTCATTTCAGGCAGAATTTTTATTTGGATAAAATCCTTTTATTCTTCATCACCTTTGCTGTTCTCATGGGTAAGGCTTAGGCCAAGTCCTCCCCCAGAGATGTCTGATCAGGTGAGGCACTGTGGCTACTTTGATTTTTACTGGAAATGGAAATGGAAAGGATTCCCTGTCCCCTCTGCCATCCCTGCCCTGCTCAGGAGCTGTCCCCTCTGCCTCCAGCCCTGCACCCCAACTGGTTCACATTACTCTGATGCACCAGGCAAGTTCATCACCTTTGCAGGATGTTCTGTGATTGATTCCTCATGGCCAGGGCAAGCTGCTCCAAAGTTTCAGGCTGAAATGAGCTCTTGGATTTAGAGGGGATAACCAATGCTCTGGGTATGGTTCTGTTCCATTCTCAGCTGTCCTTTCACGTGTTGGAGTCACAGCTGATATTAAACACAATATTCCATTCAGACTCTTGTTATTCTCTCAGTAGCTGCTCAGATACCCTGGGTATGAGTAAAGTGCAGTTTCCAGTGTGGCTGTGTCATCCATCAAACTCAAATACTCTGTGGCTCATTCCTGAGCTGCACTGCACAGCCAAGGCTGCAGGCTGGGCTTGGTGAGGGGAAGATTAAAGGGCTGGTCCTGCTACACTGAAGTCTATAAAAGTTTTCCTCTTGACTTCAACAGAAATAGGACTGAGCCTTAGGATTTTGGCATGAAAACACAAAAATCTTTGCTTTTCATGTGTGCTGAGCTGCAGCAGGCATTGCTGCCTGCCTGACGTAAGGAATTGTTCTCTGTACATGTTGTTCTCCAGTAAATGTTCAAGGATTTGTCCATCCCTGCTGGCAGGGGCTGAGCATTAGGACACAGATCTGGCCCAGTGTCCTGTTATCAGTGTGAACCTCCCAACTAGAAGATACATTTGTCAAATTTGGATTTTCTGGACTGCTAAAAGCGTTGCTGCCCAAGTAGATGGTGCTGACATTCCACCTAATTTTTCTTATTAAAAAGTCAACTTTCCACCAGTTTGTAAATACAACCCCTCTGAAAATGTTCCTTGAAACTGCAGCAATGTATGGTTCAAAGCCAAAAATTAGTGTTTGCTGAGAATTAAGGAGAATGACAACAACAAAAAAAACAGATTAAAAATGTTGGCATTTGCCAAATACTCCTTCAAACCTCTTCCCCATCAGTATTCTTCAGTGGAACAAGAGCCTTGTGACCTGTTGTAGATATTCCTCCTCTTTTCATTGCAGTGAGGTTTGCTTTCCTTTTATTAAATGAGTTTCTAATTAACAAAACCTGCAATTATCCTGATTTTCATTGAATTAGTGTCATTAGCTCTTTGCACTAATTAATTTTTTTTTTTTTATTTCCTTCTCTCAGGACCTGGTTCCAAAGGTGGGCTGGGGCTCAGGAGGGCAATTTCCATCCTGGAGGCACCTTGGTGCTGTAAATCCACTGGGACATGTGAGCTGGCAATCCCAAAAGTGCTCAGACAGGAACATTGGCTGGCCATGAGCAGGAAAAGGATCTTCCTGCAGGAATGGGGGCACAGAGACCGAGGGAATCACCTTCCCCAGTCACTCCCCAGTGAGGCTGAGCAGCCCATGCCAGGTTTAAATTTAATTCTGGTTTAAGTAGGACACAGGCTGGGCAAGGAGGGGCTGTGAACCCTGAGATGAAAGCACCACCTGAACCCCTAAATGTGTTTTATAGGCATTTCTCTCATGGCACACTAAATAAGGTTCATGCTGGACAAGGCTTTGTGCTTTGCTGGTACCACTCCCAAGATTTCTTTAATTTTTAATCTTGATCCTGTTCTTTGCAGGGAGCAAATCAGTTCAAAACCTGATGTTTTCTACCAGCAAATCACAGGCTCATGATTTCTCTTCCAGCCTGCTATCACAGGAATAAAACCCCTCCAGTCACACTGAATTTAGGCTGCCTCTTGTCACAGTCAAGTGCATGGCACCTCCTTGGAGCAGCTCCTTAAATTAAAATATTGTGGATTTTTTTGCTGTTTAAGCACTACTGCAGAAACATGAGTGGCCAAGGAGAGAGGAGGGGTTTTTTTCCCCCTCTGGCTGGAATTTTTCACTATAACCATCCTCAAGGGAGTTCTCATCTTCAAAAGAAACATTCTTTCTATACAAGCTGCAAAAAGAATTATTTAATGACATCATAAATTAATACATAGAGGCACAAATTTTCCAAAATGTGGAGAGAGAGAAAAATAAATTCATGTTTGCCAAAAACACCCCAGCTCTTCCAGACATAGGCCCCTCTTGAGCCTGTGAGCTGCCAGTGATGCCAAATTGAATGGTGGGGCTTTTGGCAGGACTGAAGTTTAGCTTGTTTAAATTTTGGCAAATATTCCTATTACTCACATTCTCAGCAAGCTGATACAAATATTTGTTCTATTTAGAGGGAAGTCCAAGCTCAGTCTGGCACCGAGTGCTGCTGGGCTGGGTGGAACTGAGCCTGCACCAAGATTAAATTTGGACATCTACCTTAAAGAAAAACAGAATTTTAAAATTCCCTGGGCCTTTTAGTACAGATTAGAGCACATCAATGGAAACCAGTCCTCGTGTGTATTCAGGTTTTTCTCACTTGCTAATTTTTGCTTTAATCTGATTTGAAGTGGGCCTGGATTCCCTGAGCTTGGATTGCCATTCTGGGCTGCAACTCCGGGGCTGGAAAAGCCTCCACACACATGAACCTCCACATTCTTGAGAATTAAAAGCTGTTTAAACTGTAGTAAATCAAACTGGCACGCAGTGAGCACACTTGATCTCTTTTAAAGCTGTGCAGGTTGTTGGGATTTTTTTTTTAGTGCTGTCCCCAGTTTAGTGTTTCTGATTTGAAAAACAAGCAGAGCACATCCTCCAGGACACTCAGGATTGCTGAGCTCTGCTCCATCCCTGGCAATGATCCTGCTCCACCACGATCTCGAGCAGCACCAGCACCTGCCAAGCCTTTCCAGGTGGCAAAAGCAGGAGAAATCAAATGGGACCTGGGCTTGGGACTGGACACATACCCAGGTTAGAAAGCTTGCAATGAAAACATAAAGCAAACTAAAAAAAAATAACCAGTTTCCATCCCATAAATTAACAAAACCAGCTTTTTTTTTTTTTTTTTGTCTCCTTTGCTCATCTGGAGTGGGATTTGTAATGTAAATAATTCAATGATGTCTGAATGTTTTTGTCAAAGTCACACAGGAGGGGGATCCCACTAATAGGACTTTTTAGCCATTTGGAAATGGGAAATCTGCTCTAAGTGGCTGAACTGGATTCCTCTGAGTGGAAAAAGATTGTCACTGGAGAATGATTCATCCCATTTAATCTCAACGTCTGATCTCTCTCCAGTGACTATAAAAGGAACCCAGATGACCAGATTAGCAGATATCCAAATTTTGCACATTTTTATGCTAACTCAGCCTTTCCCAATCAGGTCCTGTACTCATAAATATCCTGTGCTATTTTTACAAGGAAAAGCTCATTATTTGGCACAGGGATTCCCAGGACACTGGCTCAGCTGCAGTGGCTGCTGTGGGACAGAGCTGGGCCCTGCCCTTTGCAAAGGCTGCCAGGTAAAACTTGCATTCATTACCTGATCGAGATTTCTCTACACTCCCTGCATTGACTGAAAGGTTCTGGGACAATTCTTCCAGGAATTGCTTTTTGAACTGCCTTAAATCAATAAATACTGCATGGATGAGCAGAAGGTGCATGAAAAATGGTTTAAAAAGCAGCGGTGATTATTCATTAAAAATGACATTGTCATTGTGCTGGTCACCTTTGTAAAACAGGCAGAAGATCCAGGAGATTTTCCTTTGCAGCCTGGGCTGCTGACCCCACTCATTTCTGGGTTCCATTTGTCTGGTTCAGTGTTGATCCAGTGTCACAGTGAGAAATGAACTGAGCATTGCAAATTCTGGGCAGTGACACCCCCAGACCTCTCCTCCCTCCCCCCTTTCATTCTTTACCACTGAGCTGCACCCAGGCACAGGAACGTGGTTTGGTGCTCTGGGGATCAGTGGCTGCTTTTAACTCGGTGCTCAGATCAACTCATGTGACCCCTAAAGCAAAGAAACGCCAGAAAAAATCCCAAATAAACCCATGGGCACCTAACACCTGATGGTGGAGCTTTGAGATGGTGAAAAAAGGGTCAGGTGTGCACCTTGGGAAGTGTGAGGTTGGTGTAGTCGGGCAGCAGGAGACCAAAGAGAGAGGAGGCATCTTAATTCACCATGGAAGATTTTTATACTAGTTATTGAAATGCACCCAGAGACAGCTTGTAGTAGTAAAATGACTTTATGTTCTGATATGTAAAATAAAATGTCCATGCTATGTAACAAACATTTAAAAATTCCATACCACCTGTATCTAATGTGGTTTCTAATAAAGATTTATCTGTAGCATATATGGGTTTTTTTGTCTAACCAATTCTTAGTTTTTACATCAAAGGTGTGTAATAAAAAAAAATTTAAATAGATGTCTTTCCAAAAAAAAAAAAAAATCCTTTGCAACATTCATTTTTATTAAGTATTTCATTCATCAAAAGCAAAGCTGAATTGGACACGTGGCCTGCATTTGTGATATATATAATTTTATATATATATATATATAAAATATATATGTATATAAATAGCTATTCAGCATGCAAAAATTGTAGTGATTTCCAAAATCTGGTTACAAAATCCTCACCAGTCACACATGAATTCTGCTGGGTGGGTGCAGGGGACTGTCCTGGCTGAAATGTGACCTCGGGGCTGTCACAGCCCCCTCATCCATCGGGCTCCTCCTCGGGATGGATTCACCAAAACACAGAAGCACCTCCCCACTCCCAAACCTGCATTTCAGCTTTTTGCCTTTGCTGGTTTGGGAAGCAATGGGAGGAAATTAAAAAAACCCAAAAACCTGTGCAATGTCTAAAGGCTGAATATTGTGCTCTTCAATGGAACCAAACTGCAGCATCCCCCCGGTGTCACCGTGCCTTGGTGGCACTGCCAGCTCAGCAGGATGGGCACTGCAGGGGACAGGAGCTCTGGGGGTGAGGGCAATGGCAGTTTTGTCCCAGAAGGAATTCCTCTGCTTCCCCACGAGTGTCAGCCTCCTCACAGAACCACTGGGGATGGAAAAGACCTCCAAGATGATCAAATCCACCGTGATCCGAGCCCCCCGTGGCAGCTCACAGGGACACTGCAGAGGGCACAGAGGAATCAGCCCCGGACACTTCCACAGTAAACAAAAGGAGCAATGAATACACTGGTTACAGATTTTACCTGTTCTACAAATATTTGTACACTGTAAAGCCTGCCAGGTCGTGGGGGCTCTTCCCTCCCCACCCCACCACTAGGAAAATATTCTTCTAGGCCTCCTTTAGGCTGAAAACAATTCTGTCTGAGTCAGCTGCAAAAGAAAAGAACATAGCACAGAAGGCACGTTTCAGCTGAATACGAAAGAAATCAAGGACCAGCAAATACAGAAATTGGTTCTGGAAAGTATTAGCGACTTTTAAGCTTAAACTTCATAAATATATTGCAATAAGCGAATGTGATTCAATCAAGGGATGGGAGTCTGAAGACACTGGGTCTGCTCCTAACGCTGCAATTAATTTGCTGTTTGGCCTCGGACTTAACTCTTCACTTCTTCGCTTCCCACAGCCACGCCCGATGTTGGTGTGGGGGCAAGAAGAGACATTTGTGCATCGCTGCCTTCTCCTCCGTGCCCGCGGCGGCCCCGCAGCTCCCCCGCGCTCCGCCGGCCCCGCGCTCCCGCCGCTCCCTCACTTCCCGAGGAACAAGGAATCTCTACGGACCAAAAGGGACAAAGAAGCGCTGCCACGGCAGTCCTGGAGCTATGCAACCCGTCAAATGGCTTTTCCCTCGCAGGTTTGGGAGGTTGTGGCTTCATGAGCCAAGGACCGTAAAAGTGAAGCTCGTATTTTTCCCAAATAGCCAAAATTTGCTCACGGATGTTTAACATTACAAGCAAAAGAACATGACTAGCTACGTCACTCGTTAGTCATGAAGATGGTTTCTACTGGATGAAGACACGGGAATGAATTTACTTGGGAGTCACTAAGAGCCTGGTGAATCCAGCCCACTGAGACAGGAGATGGAATTCTCTGTGTGCCTGAAGATACGAGCTCTTCACCCACACAAATCCCTCTGGAAATGCACATGTGTCTCACCGAAGTGCAAGTTACCCACAGGTATCAACACTGCCCGCACTGTCCTGGAGCAGGAAGGGGCTGCGGCGCGGGGGTCACCCGTCAGTCCAGTTCTCCACAGTCCCCATCCCTGAATGATACTGCAGCGACGACTCCCTGGCCAGCGAGAAGCTCTGCGAGTACAGGAACTCGTTGGCCGCGTTCAGGTGAGGAGAGGGCGCTTTCCTCTCGCACACGGCCGGGTGCACCCGCTCCCGGGGGAAGGCGGAGGGGCCGCGCTCCCGGCCCGGGGCCTGGCCCAGCTGGTTGTAGACGCTGAACGGGCCCTGCCCCGGCGGCTGCGAGCCCTGCCCGGCCATGGCCGGCAGCCGCGGCATCATGGGCGCGGCGGGGAAGTGAGCGGGGAAGGGCTGGTACGGAACAGTCTCCATGGTCTGCACGCTGTAGCTGGTGTAAGGTGCCACTGAAGTCCACATGTTGCAGCTCAGCGGGGGCGGCGGGGGAGGAAGGTCGTCCACGGCCGAGACGGCGGCGATGTCGGCGCCGGAGCCAGAGTACATGCACGCCTCCCTCGGGGCCACCTCGCCGCAGTAGGACGGGCTCAGCATCTGCTGCTCGTAGGGCGGCGGCGAGCGGAAATAGTGATCGTCCCCCACCGAGGACGAGGCGTCCAGGTAGGAGCGTTTGCAGGGCAGGTCCAGGTGCCGAGCGCTTTCTGCAAGAAAAATTCACGTTCAGGAGCAGCTCTGCCGGGACTGGGGAGTCCCCTTGGAGGCCGCGATGATTTCGCTAAACCGGTGCCCTTTCTCAGCTTAATCCAGTTAAACCATCTTAGTTTGGGAAAACAATGTACAACATCAAAAAGACATTGTGCTGCAAATGTCAGGCTAATCCCCCCCGGCCTCAAAGCACTCTGGTGACATTTGTCAGCTTAAGTGAGGGACTTCTCACATCAGGGATTACTCCACGTTCACCCAGATAAGGAGGGCCCTGGCACTCCTGCACGGTTCCTCCTGACAAATTCAAGAAGTCTCTTAGAGGGTCTTATCACAGCCTGCCTTCCTGTCATTGCAAAAATGACTCTACATTTCCCAGATATTCACGTCAAAAGCTGCAGAAACATTTCCAGATAAAGGAGCCCTTTCCCATCTCTGCACGGCCCCTCTGCTCCTGGGAGGACCATGGCCCTGCTCCCCAGCAGCTTTTGTTACTTATTAGGAATACTCTCTGGATGAATTAGTGAATTCATCTGCACATTAAACATCTGCTAAAATTACACATTTGCCTTGCAGCCCTCATTACTGATGCTGTTAGATTCTTCATTTAGCCATGATCAGAGGATTCTCCCAGCTTAAAGAAATTAGCAGGCAGTGAGACATGCAAATAGAAGGATTTTTTTCTTCTGTGCAAAACTTTTCCATTTAACTTAAAACATGCCATGATCTCATCTGATGCTGGACTAAAAGGAAGAGAATGCAGTCAACAGCTCACTTAAATTTGAGAATTAGTGGATGAGAGGAAAGGGGCTGCTCATAGCAAGCTCTCACAGTCCCACTGGCCTGCAGACACTGAGGGAATTGCTCATGGCTTTGCCTTGGAAAGTGTGGAATTTTGGTAATGCTAATGGCCTCCTGCAAACAATTTTGAATTCAGCTGATCCTAACAATGGGTAATTTTCCACTGAAGCTCTGTGCCATTTGAATTACACATTCTAATTAATTGTTTCATCTCTGTCTCAGTCTGAATTTACCTTCTATGGGACAAACCCACTAAAAACTGCCCCAAACAGCAGCTCCTGCCTCCTGACCCTCCAAAACACTCCAACCACAGCAGTATTTTTGAAGATCAAGGCCCAAGACACCAATCCAAACCGAACTCATGCTCTCAGGCTTATTTTCTATAATATTTTTCTAGCTGTGAGCTCGAGTTACCTCTTCTTTTTAGACAATGGTAGAAGAGCCCTGAATCTCTCTGTGCTGTGAAGGTGTTGAGTGGCAGATCTTGAGTATCCGAAGCTGCAAACTGCATGTGAGCACCGTTCTCATACTGATAATGCTGAAGGGTCTGGTGATTCCCATGGAGTGGGTTAACATCTGGCTTTGCTGACAGCTGCCCGTGACTGGACACCAACCTCTGCCTCATGATGCTTTTGGAAATTACTGGATATTCTTTGCTGAAAGAGGTGAGAAAAATTAAGGCTGGTTAGGCAGTGCTCAGCATCATCAGAATTACATCAAGAGAATGAGGAAATATTGGTTTGGCTCCCCCAGAGCATCTCCAGCCAGTGACTTCACCACCCTTTGCTTCAGACGATGAACTCATCGCGCTCCTCTGGGCGTGGGCAGGAACTGCCAGCACAGAGCGTGTCCGAGGCACAGGGAGGGCTTTGGAGGGAGATCAGTGGCATCCAGGCACGAGCAAACACGGTGCTGTGGCTGTGGCACCTTCCAGCTGCTCCTCCAAAGAGCTGCAGCCCGAGAGGAGCAGGGAGAGAAAGGAGGGAAGGAGGGAGGGAGGGAGAGGAAGGAGGGAGGGAAGGAGGGAAGGAGGGAGGGATGGAGGGAAGGAGAGCAGGAGAGGAGGGAGGGAAGGAGGGAGGGAGGGAGGGAAGGAGGGAGGGAGGGAGGGAGGGAGGGAAGGAGAGGAAGGAGGGAAGGAGAGGAAGGAGGGAAGGAGAGGAAGGAGGGAAGGAGGGAGGGAAGGAGAGGAGGGAAGGAGAGGAGGGAAGGAGGGAGGGAGGTACCTTTGGAGCCGCGCCACGCGCAGGTCGCTGTCGTCGCTGCCCCGGAAGCCCTTGGCAAAGGGGTTGTTTTCAATTTTCAGCTGGGTTATCTTTAAAAGAATAAAACCAAGAATAAAGTGTTTGAAAGCAAACCAGACCAGAAGTGCAGCAGCAGCAGGGCTGAGCTGGTGGGTCTCTCGGGTCTCTCTGTGAAATGCAGAGTCTGGGTCTTATTCTAGGCCCCGTGTTCTTTTTCTGGACTCCTGATAGAGAGAATTTATTTGTCTGATTTAAAAGGTTTCCTATGGTTCCATGTTAGAGAACCCTGTTTGTCATGGTGTGGCTCTCCCTAATTCCCAACCATTTAATACACCTTTATGGCCACCATTCAGTCATTTTAGCTCTGTGAAAAGCATCCCAACTCACCCTGCACAGCCCCTCTCCCTGCTCTGAGCCCCCTGCATCCCATTTTAATGCTGAGGAGAGCAGCCAGTTCTGCTTTGGGATGGTTTTGCATGAGCTTTGCTGTTACTGACAACTTCACTTTGAGCAATGTTGAAAAATCACCCTTACCAAAAAAACTCCTGAGAACACAGCTGGCCGCTATCAGTGCTGCAGGGGAAGGTGGTGACATGTGAATTTAAGCAGCCTCCAGGGCTCCAGCTCTTCCAGGGAAGCTCAAGCAGCTGATGAACCACAAGAAGCATAGGACCCTTCCAAACCCACAGCCTGACAGCAGGTTTGTACATCTTAATTTCATTTTGTTACTTGGTGATCGTGGTTTTCCTCTGACGTGAGCAGGATCAGGGCTTCACTCCCTCCTTGTCACCTTCCCCTGGCCTCATCCAGGCCAGCAGGGGATTTGGGGTGAGCACACACCTTCCTCACTGACCTGTGCTCAGGGGTAACCTCTATCCTCAACTTTTTTTTCTTTAGGAATACAATTATTTACAGCCACACTTCTTGCTAGCAGGAGTTGCCTGAGCTAAAAATAGTTCAGCAGTTTGTTTCTTCTAAAAGAAACCCAGACCAGGTTTATAATTGTTGATGCTTAAGAGAATAAATAAAACCATTCAGGTATTCCTCTGAGGCTGAGATTTTCTCAAGACCACACTGGGGTCATGGTGAGACCTTGTGCCTGCTGTCACCTGCTGCAGGTCCCTGTGTCCCCTGCTCAGGGCAGTGTCCATCCCCTGTGCAGAGCCCAGGGCAGGAGCTGGGCAGTGCCACAGAGGCTCCTCACAGAATCTTCACTAAAGAATTTGGGCTCATCTGGGACATTTTCCCTAAATCTGTCAGGTCCACTCTGTGCTGCCCCCCAGCCACAAACCACCCCCAGCACAGCAGTGACAGTGCAAGTGTGGAGTTTATGGAGCACTTTGGGAACTTTAGGGATGAAAGGCACCATTGACAGCAGACATTTTAAATATGTATTAAATATAAGCTCTTTTGAGTCTTTTTGGTTAACCATGTTTGGGCAATTGGTCACTTTACATCAACAGCTACAACTTTTCTACCTCCAGTGTCCTAATGGGCACTTTTCCCCCTCCCTGCCTGACCATACCACATCCCTGTTTCTGCTCTGAGTCTCTTAACTGGCTCACTAATTACAACATTTTTGCAAGGACTCCATGCTTAAAGCATCAAAGGGCACACAGGCATCCTGCTTGGGAGGAAAAGCTCTGGTCAGGTTATTGGGGAGGAAGAATTTCACACTTGTTCCTGTTCCTGCAGGATTTTCCTATGAATGTGTAGGAAAGGAACTGGTGCAGTTACACATGGCAGATTTCACACTCAGGGTGGCAGGAGGGTCTGGCAGTGCTACCTCACTCTGCACCTTTAGTTATGAATCTTGATGCACTTTAAAAATTCCAATTAAATTATTAATTATTCCTCCTACAGCAATTGGACTTTACCATTAGGAAAATGCCTGGGAGTGGAAGCTTGTGCAAAGGCAGAGCAGCAGCAGGACAGAATCTGAAGCTTTTCCATCCCCTGCTGTCGCTGCCCTGGTGAGGTGACACAGGGAGGTGACAATTTACTGTCCCACTGCTGTCAGTCGTGCTGGGATCCAGCCCTCAGACAGAACTCTGCCCACTGCACAGGTAACAGCACCTCAAACCACAAACCAGCCCTAGAGCACAGAACTGAGCCCTTTGTACTTGACACCCCCAAAAACCTCCCCCCCAGAGCCCTCCTGCCTCCACGTGCAAACCACAGAGGCAGCTCTGAGCTCTGTTTTTATGGTTACATTCCTCATCTGTCTCACTAAGCACACATTCTATAATTACTGTCCACTGCAGATTTATGAGCAAGCTTTACTGGTCATTATTAGATGTGCTTTGCTGTTTGAATGACATCTCAGCTCTATGAGCACAGTGAGTCAGGGCAGCCCAGGCTTTGCCAAAATATTGTTACCAGCACCATCCCTGCTCCTCCAGAGCTGCATCCCTCGTGCTTAAAGCCAGGATGGAAACTTGCCTTTTAAACCAGCAGAACAGGAAGATCCTCTCACAAAATTCCTGGCCGGAATTAAAGCATTTGTAGCCCCAAAAGCTGCGTACCTTGTGGTTCTGGTAGGAGGTGACAGAAATGAAGGAGGTCTCAGGGAAGACGTGGGTGCAGAAAGCCGTGTTCTTGGAGCCGAAGGCGTTGTTCTCATCCGCCTTCACGATGTGCAGCCGGGGCTGGTACTTGTGCATTGAATTAAGGATGATCTGAAAAACAATGGATGCTGACGTGAGAAATCCATTCTTAAAAGAAAAGGGACAAGCCGTGGCTGTTGGACACTCTGTAGCAAGATCCAAAGCGGGCAGAGCTCAGCTTTAGCTTCGCTTGCAGTTAGAAAGGAAAATTTACATTCTGGAAATGCACATGAACCAAGGCACAAAAGGTATCTGCAGCTCTGGCAAGCAGAGCTCAACTTAAAGCTTTCCTGGTAAACCCTCATTTTCCTATTGCTATTGGATAGAATCAGTCTGGGTGGAAAAAATGTCATAACTTTTTTTTTTTCCCCCAGCTCACGCCGAAGCTGTACAATATATAATTCACCAGCAGCCTGCTCTGTAAAGATTCCTAATAAATACTTTACTGAGCTGAAAAATACACAGTTTAGCAGAGGAAAAAAAAACAACACAGAAACCACAGGGGGAAAAAAGCTAGAAAGCTATTTTTCTTTTATCTGCTGGTAAAAATAAATAAATTAAAAAACCCCCAAAACTACAAAGCAGCAGCTTGGTTTTTCCTGCTGTTTGTGGAGTGGCTGAGTGTGGGTGGCTGGTCCAGGCACCTCTCCCTTCTCGAGTTTTGGCCAGTGAAAGGCAGGACCAGCACCAGCCAAGAGGTTTTTTATAGAGGGTGCCAGGGGGGTTGGGGAAGGGCTGAGGTCCAGCAGGGATCACAGCCTGGCTCCAGTAAAGGGTTTTTTTGGTGGAGCTTTTTGGGCTGAGAGGGGCTGCCCAGGCTCATCCCATCCCAGCACTGAGATTCCACAAAGCCCAGACACTGCAGAAGAAAATGGCTTCAAGAAATGGAATTTCTTTTAAGAAGTGGGATGCTTTAAAGAAAAGCCTTTATTCCTTTTACTGGGCAAAGAAGAAATACTGCTGCCTTGTTTTCTCAGCATAATCCTTTCCAATCTCCTCCTTCTGCTCCCAGATGGGCTCATTGAGCCTGGCTGCTCCTGGGGGAGAGGGATTCCAGCCAGGCTGGGGTGCCCAAAGCCCAGGGACAGAGACAGGCAAAGGGACAAGGAGGGGACACTGTGATGGGTGGGGGCTTCCACTGGTGGTAAATAAATGGGAGGATGGATGAAACAGGGATGGAGGGATGGAGGGAGGGATGTGCACTCTGCAGCACGGTTCACACTAATTATGGTTTTAGCCAATTTTGATGAGAATTACCACGAAGCTCTGTGGGTTTTGCTCTGGGATTGCTCTGTGTGTTCAGAAACCCTTTCTTCTCCATGGCTGCCATGGCCAGGAGAGCTCAGAGCAGCAGCTCCAGGTGCTCCAGCCGGGATGGGAGGCAGTGAATGGAGCTCCAAACCCCCTCAATCTGCTGCAGGTCCCCCTGCCCACAGTAGCTGCTGCATTATGCACCACTTAAATGCAATTTTTACTGTTGACGCTTTCCAGACAACCCTCCCTGCTCCCCAAGAGAGAGAATGAGGAATTTTTGGCATTTTATCAGCTTTGCATCAAGCCTCTGAACCACTTTGTGGCTGCTGATGTGCAGGGTGTAGATCTGAGAGGGTCGGCTCAGGTTTTGGGCTGGAGCCTTTTCTCTGCCTTTATGTATCAGCCACTCATAAAACAAAGTAACAGTCGAGGGATGGCACTTCCATAAGAGAAGGGACATTTCAATTTTCAGTAATTAAGAGTTGAGCCACGCAGATAAATAATGGCTGGCTGGAGCAAAATCTGGGGTTTGCTGAGCTCTCCTCACTGTCTGTCCCACACTGCCCAGGATGGGTGACTTTTCCCCAGAGCCAGAGCAACTCATCTTCACGATGAAGAAAACTTTAAACTGAGATTTCCAAAGGGAAAATTAGGAGCCCAAGTTTTGTTACACCCTGTGTTCCCCCTCCAAAGCCGGATCCACTGGGCTATAATGACCCCTTAAAAAAGATAAATGTATTTTTAATAACATCTTCAAAGTCGAGGAGACCAAACAATTTCCAAAACTTGGAGCCTGATAGAAGAGCTCAGGAAAAGATTTCTGACAGATGCTCAGTGTTTCAGTTGTGGCTGCAGATCTGCCTAGAGATTCATCATGAAAAAGCCCTAAATGGCCTAATTCTGCCACTGCATTTACAAGTCTGGGCATTTCTGTCCCTTGCACAAAAAGTGAATATTTGCCCACCTGTCTAAGTGTAATTCCTGTTGGAATTTGAGTGTGTGGCTCCCCAGGAGCTGCACAGGGGATTTCCCTCATCTTTTTGGGGATCAGCAACCACTCTCTGCATAAAACCAGCATTTTACTTAAGAACAAGAGTTCCAGCACAGAGGCTGTGTCTGCACACAAATCCTCCTTCCTTGTGCTTGGTGTAATCCCTGTGCATTCAAAATCATAACAAACCACCCCAAAACCAACCTTTAGCCACAAAACAGAGTCAGTGCACAGTGAAATGCCAACAATTCAGGCTAAATAGTTTTCAAGGCTGCTTTGGAAAGCTAAAAATACACAAAACAAATGTAAATTCCACTTCGGTGACGAACATCAGTGGAAAGATTAACTTCAAGAATTGTGTAAAAAATGAGAAGTATTTTAATTGATGGGACAGAGCCCTGAACAGTGATGTAGGAGCCCTCGGCCTCAAAGGTGATGCTAAAACAATAACTTTGTATTTTCCTGCACTTACCTTTTTCATGGGGAGATTAATTCAGTGTCAGACACTGTCACACACATTTTAAAAATTGTTTCTGGACAAAAAATAGGTAGTTTGGGACAGGTTGGCAGGGACCCAGTGGTGGGGACCCTCCTGGGCTGCACCAGGTGAGACCCAAAGAGCTCCTGGATATTTTGGGAAATTCTTGGCTGCTTCCCCTGCCCCTGGAACTGCCTTGGTGCTGGCAGAGGAGCCAGAGCATCCCCAGGGTGATGTCACTGCTACCCCTCAATGTCACACGTGCTGAGCAGAGAGCCCAGCCCCAAAGCCCAATGTAAGCTTACACAAACATCCTCTTAATTTTTATTTCTATTTTCACCCCCCTGTCTCCCTCCTTTGTGCTGCTCACACACTTGCAGCTGGAACTTCAGCTGTTACAGAACTCCACTTCTTCATTTTTTTGGCATTCCCCAGTCAGCAAGAAATGTTTCAAAATTGGTGTCATTTGCTCCTTTCATTTAATTTTACTCAGGAAAACAAACTCCTCTAACTTCCAATCTCTCACACTGCTGAGTAATGTCGGCTCCAGGGCCTGAGTTTGCAGGATGGGGCCCAAAGGCCACGAGCTGAGCTGAGGAAATGGTGCCACATTCCTTGTCACAAGGCAAACTCGCCTCGAAATCACCAGTAAAATGTATTTACTTTCATATGAAATTTGGGGAGTTGATTTAAGAGCTCCCTGTTTCACCAAGGTATCAGATGTCAGATGATGCAGTGGTTGCTATGGCAACTCCCCTTTTTATATTGAATAGTAAATGGCTACGAAAAAGCCACATAATTTTATGGTTGCTCCCGGGGGATCACATAACTAATATAAAATCTTGCATTTTAATATATTTTCTGCTTCTTTCTTCCTCCCCTCTATTCTTTCAAAGTGAAAAAGCCTTTGAGCTGAGGCTGGCCCTGGTCCCACACTGGGACTCGGAGCTGGAGTGTGACAGCCCAGAACAAAAACCTGACAATCCAGTTTTTTGCATGGAAAAAACGGTGTTTTAATCAAGGGGGCTCTGCAGAATCACCTCAATTAATATTTAGAGCATTTGGTGGTATAAACCATCCCAGACTGGAGGGTTTTTTTAGGAGTGAATGGTTTGGAGGTGCTCCATCAGCACTGGAGCTGACCCAGTTGTGCTGTCCAGGGGATTTGGGATCACAGTTCCCTCTTGTCCCTGCACCCACCCTGGGACTCCCAGGGACACCTCACCCCAAAGCCAACATTTTCAGTGGCAAAGACCCCTAAAATCACCCAGTTCAACCAAATAAAACATTCTATTCCCACATCCTCTCCAGCAGCTAAAAACACGAGCTCTAAAACGCCCCGAATCTCATCCTGTTGGTTTTCCCTCCCCAGGGGAGGATTCTCCTCTGCCTGTCCCGAGGCAGGGACAGGTTGGGCTGTCCCAGCCCCCAGAGCAGCCAGGCTGCTCCTGCACGGCTGCAGAGGAGCCTCCCAAATCCACACGTTTGTCCTGGCAATCGGCACGGAGGGGAATAAAAGCAAGGCTGGAAAATCCTGGGAAAAGGTTCAACATGAGCTCAGACAAACAGTTCCTTACGAGATGGCCAGAGCTGGGATTTCTGGGATTTCTGTTGGTTTTTTTTTTTTTCTCCCTCGGTTCTTTTTCATCTCCCATCAGCTGGAATTCATTGGGCACAGCTTGGGGCTGATCCCACCTCCACCCTGGCACGTTTTTGGGCAGAGCCCAGCTGTGACATCCTGGCACCCCCCGGGTGTGACCCCTGCCCTCTCCAGGCTGGCTCCCACTCCAAACGAGACCATTTCAGGATCTGATTCCACTGAAACATCACCAAAACCTGCTGCATTTGACTCCCATAAACCAATGATGTAACAACAAAAAGGTTTAATAGAGAGAAGTAAATCTTCTTTTCAATCACCAGCCCCCTGGCCACTTCTCCAGCATTTAAATGGAAACCCTGGATCCATCCCTCCCTGTGGCTCACACACCATTCCCAGTGGCACACAGCTCTGCTCCTTTTTTTTTTTTTTCTTTTTTTTCAGCAAGCAATGTAAAACTTCACTTTGTAATTTATTTGGGGCACCATTATTGCTCCGATTTCCTAAAATGAATGGGTAAAAAAAAAAAAAAAAATCCTTTCAGCAGAAGGCTTAGTGATGCTCTGAAAAAAATTGCCTGCAAATTTAAGGGTGGACAAATGGGTTTTTCCAAGGTTTAAATGGAGTGGGGAAAAGGTGGTTTAGTATTGGGAGAGATTAAATATAAATATAAATATAAATATAAATATAAATATAAATATAAATAGAAATGTAAATATAAATATAAATATAAATGTAAATGTAAATGTAAAATAAATGTAAATATAATTAAATATATGTAAGAAATTATATATTATTTTAAAACCTCATATATATATATAAATATATATATTAAAATAAATGCTGTATATAAATATATATATAAAAATATAAATATAAATATAAATATAAATATAAATATAAATATAAATATGAATATAAATATATAAATATATAAATGTTATATATAAATATATAAATGCAGGAAATTTTTAGCTGAAAATTGCTGTGAGCAGGACAAGAGGGGTGAGGCTGTGTCCTTTTCCCCCAGGCAGGATTTCTCTCGGGAGCTGCTGTGGCCCCACCCCTCCCTCCCTCCCTCCCTCCCTCTGCTGATCCCAGTGCCCGGGGTGACCAAGCTGCTTCCAAGGCAGCACATAAACCTCCCACCAGCACCCGAGAGGAAACTGCTTGGCCACAAGTCATAAAGCAAACAAATAAAAAAAAAATTATGAATCAAAATTAGGGTTTTGCAAGATTAGCAGGACGTGGAGCTAATTAAAAGTGCCTGAGTGCGTCTGACTGGCACAGGCAGAAAAAGGCTGATTTAATTAATAGAAAAATGAAAAGGAAACCCCAGGACTAGGGGAAAAATTAAGGCTTTCAGTGATAATCAAATAAAACCAAGTGTGCAAATATTAAATCTGAAGAGAAATAACAAACTCATCAGCATTAATGAGTAAAGCCAGTAAACAGCGGATTTGGGTCAAGAAAAACAGGAATATCACTTCAAATGCTGTCATGAGTGACAGGCCATCTATAATATCCTGTAGCTTTAAACCTCACCTGGTTACATCCCAGAAACTAAAATAAAAGCTTCATTTTAAAAGTAGATAAAATAATTACGGCAGATAAAAATATTAATATTTTTAAAAGCAGATAAAATAATTAATAAGCACCACCAGCAGCCTTGGAGTGAGGTGGGTACAGAGTTTGTAATACAACCAAGCTCAGCAATGCTGTGTTGGGGGAGATGAAATGAAATATCTACTTTTATTTGTCACAACCTCCACTTCTAATTCCTCCTTTCTTTATTTTTTGTTTCCCTGCAGGAATACCTTTATATATTTCAGAATCTATTTATATATTGTTTCTATTCCTATTTTTTTCAACTCCAATCTATCTGGACCCAGTCAGAACCTCTCAAGAACACTGATGTGATGCTCTTGCCCTTTCCAAGCTGCAGGAGCTGAGTCCTTTGGCAGAGAGGTTTAATTTCAGTGGGGTCACTGATAACAGCAGCACAACAACACCACAAACCCCTCCTGGGATGCTCTTGCTCCTCTCCCATTTTCCAGCTGGTCACTGGAGTGACTCCTGTCTGGATTCATCACTCGTGGTCAGTGCCCAGAAGGGTCCCCATGTCCAGCCCCAGTGCAGCTCTGAGCCCCCCTCTCCCAGCCCTTCTGCAGCCTCACACCCCCCTGAGCATCCCTCACCTGCCTGGGCCAGGAGCTGACCCACAGCTCCATCATGGGCACCTCCCACCCCATTATTTAAGTACTTTCAACCTCTGGAGAAAGTGGAATTCCATTCCTGTGGATTTATCACTGTGCAGACACACACTTGCTGTTTTCCCATATTGCCCTGAATCAGCTTTCTGAACATAACAAGTGTTATGCTCCCCTTTCCAGCAGAGAGGGGATTTTTGTGCATCCTCTGCAGTTGAGTTTAGCACAAAATAACCTGGAGTGATGGAGACATTCCTGTTTTCCACCTGGAAAACACTGCTAGGTATTTCCCAGGCAGCATACACTGGGAATGGGTAAGGGATGTGCCACCCTTGCTGGCACTTACAAGATTATTTTCACCTCTGCAATGCCCTGTAACTCCTCTGGCACAAAGCACCAGCCCTGCCACAATCCCTCGTGCTCATAATCACTCACCAGCCCCACGTAAATCAGAGGCTCTATCAGCTTGATTATCTCTGCATGTAATGCTTTGAAAATACATAAATTCAGATTTCCCTCTGAGCATAGGTGGCTTACAGTGCTTTCTTTGGGATCAGATAGACCTCACTGTAGCTAAACATTACAGTGGCTGCTGATTTCTTAATCCATTTTCAACATGAACGTTCCTCAGTTGTTAAGCCTGGTGTGAAAGAAGCCTTTCATGGATGAAAAATCCCCCCGGAGCAAAATATACAGCCCACGTTTTCAGGCTGTGCTGTGTGAGCTGGGCACAGCCTTACCTGCCACAAAACCTGCTCAGCCACAGGGGTTTGAGGCAGATTACAGAGCTCTGAATTAGTTCTGATATAAAACCTGCTCAGTTTTACGTGTCTGCATTGACAAATGCCTCCCGTGCCTCTGACTGTAACTAATAATTTACCACAACAGATAACAGGCCAGGGCAAGCAGCAGGAGTGAGGTTTGTGAGGCTGGGGAGGAAGGGCTGGGTGTCAGAGTGAGGCTTTCCCTCATCCCCAGCATGGCAAATAATCTCCAGTCTAATTCCATGGATTGCAGCAAAGGCTTCGACTCCATCGTTTATTAATTAAGATGTTTATCTTAATTATTTTAAGCCTCCAGTGTGCCTCCACTTCTTATAATCTCCCTGTGGCTGCTCATCCCTGATATTTAGCACCTATTACAGTGCACAGAGTCAGGGCACGGATGGATAAATGGATTCATTAATTGATGGAATAATGTGAAATTTCTGCTGCCTGTCTTTCAAATGAGATCCTGGGAGCTGGCTCGGAGGAACTGCACCCCGTGTAGGAATGGGGACACTGCAGTGGCCAAGGGTGCCAGGGTGGGTGACCCAGCACAACTGTGGCTGGGCAGCTGCCCACACACCCAAAAATGCCCCAGCCAAGGCTGCAGAAATCCTCACTCCACATGGTTTTGAGGTTTGGAGGAAATCAAAGACAAAAGGAAACACAGGCAGGCTCCGCTGGCGCACGGGAAGGCAAACAAACCCTGTGGCTTTTCTGACTTGTTTTTCTTAGGGAGCTTTAAGAAAGTGTTTGCAGTCACTGGGAACAAATTCCTAGAAATGAGAAGCTGTTATTATTCCTAAAGTAATGCCTTCGTGGGACAGACCCTGCAACAGCAGAACTGTTCTGAGCCTGAGCTGATGGGAGCCTTCCCCTCTCCTAGTGCAGAGTCCAGCTCTCCTCCCTGTGCACCACAAAACGAGGAGCACCACACCTCTAAAGCAGATAATTAATTTAGGAGCCTAATAAGGAGATGGTTGAGAATGGGTTCAGTCTCATTTAGCCATACAGGTTGTCAGTGCCTGAAGTGAGCAGGCACTTTAAAATTGATTATTTCAGGTATTTTCCCATGAATGTGAGAGGGAAGGTGCTGGGCTGTGGTACATGGCCCGAGGACACTGAGCAGGGCTCATCTGGAGCCACAGCTTGGTGGATATTACCCCAAAACCCAAAGCAGAGTCCCCACTGCCTCACTAAGGAAACCTTGTGGGAACACAAGCAGGCTGTTCATTGGAAAGGAGGAGGGGGTTAAAATCTTCCCTGTTAAAATGCAGCGCTAAAATCTCAGTTAAAAAATGACAAAGTCAGGAAAAGCAAACGTTTAAAGTTGCAAAACCAACACGGCACATCCTGTTTGTTTTACAGCCACATCGCACATCCTGCATGTTTTATGGTTTACATTTTACAGCATAAACAGTCGTATATTAAGCTGCAGAGTTAACCAAGAGAAAAACACGGAGTGAAAAAATGCCACGTGCAGAGCCAGGGGGTCGGGATGGCTGTGGCAGTGAAACGGTGGCAGGGGTGGCTTTGTGTCCCTTTTACTGAATGAGCCCTGGTGCCGTTGTTTCATTTCATTTCATTTCATTTCATTTCATTTCATTTCATTTCATTTCATTTCATTTCATTTCCGTGGTGCTTTCCCCCCTTCAGGGGCAGCAGAGATGGGCTGTGATTAATAACAGCAGCATTAAACAGTGCCGGGGAGCCTTTGAAGCTCACACATGTCTCAGTGGGGTCAGTAGGGTGGGGAGGGGGTCAGGGCCCAGCACGGGGCTGGGTTATCACCGAGTCCCTGCCAGGGCCCGGCTTTTGGAGGCTCAAAATCCACAAAAAATTACAAACACTGACAAAACTTCTGGATTTTTAGGAGCGTTTTAAGCTGGTGGGGTCCTCCTGCTTCTGGAGTCAACCCTCTGAAGTTCCAGCTGATTTAGCTGTGCCAGAATTGCACTTTCTGGACAGCTTTGGGAGGCATCAGATGTTGACTTCGAGTGAAAAGTTGCTCTTTAGAGGCTCAATGCACAATCATTTTGAGCAAGACAGACACACCCCTTCCCACTCTGCACCCTTCTCACAGCCTCCCCTGCCCTCCAAACTGCTGTTGCTTAAAACACCATCAGGTTAAAACCCACATCAGATGACACAAATGAGATTCTCTTACCTGTGGTACAAGGAGGAGCTGATGGCACTAAACCTAGAAGGATTTTTAAACACTCTCTTCTCTTCCTCCCATCAAGGATGGTTTATTTTTACGTGACTTTCAGCTCAAATTGTGCAAACCAGACAGCTCTGTGTTTTTATATGCAGTATCTGAGCACTCACTCTCCTGGCAGGCTGCAAGGGCCCTTGGTCTGAGTTACTGAATGCACTGGGGAAGATAACTGTGTGCTCCCCACCTCTGCATTCCCAATACACATGAATCAAGATTTTCCAAATAAAATACTTCATCTTTTTTAGGGCTGCCAAAGCCAGCTTGGAAAATCAGAAGTTTATGCAACCTGCTTCTGTGAGCTGCATGTACCACGTGCTGGGCTGCAAATCCCACAGAGCTGCCTGGAAAGTTCCTGGGCACAAAAGAAAAACTCAGTGGCATCCAACAGGACACAACTGAGCCAGTCATGGCTGCATTTCCAAGAGCAGGGGAGGCACACAGACCCTCTCTCTTTGCATCAAATCCCCCCCAGGACAAAATCATGCTGTTCCTTATTACCTAATTAACTAATTAACTGACATCCCACGCAGCATCCCAGACACAAACTCAGCATTACGAGCCCACCTCCACCCTAACCCCTTGCAGAATGTCTCTCTTACGTGTCCAAAGGGATCCAGGTGGTTGTTGGTGAGTTTGAGCTTCTGGAAGGACACCAGCTGCCTCATCCAGTGGGCTCCTGTGGCGGGGGAGTCGGGGTGCACGTACAGCCGGCCCGGCATGGCTGGCTCGGCCTTCCCGGCCACCATCCTGAGAACAGAGGGGACAGATGGCATCACCCTGGCACAGCCTGGATGTAGAAAAGCTTTTTGTCCTTGGAGTCATCCCAGCAACTCTCCTGCCAGCCCTGGGGGGATGCAGCAGGACATGGGAACTCAGGGAGGCTCCTGCTGCTCATGGCGGTTTTGGGATCCTTGTTCCAGCATCAAAGGCTGGCAGAGTCACCCCATCCCTGCTCCCACATGGAATTTCCTTGAGGCAGTGTCTCCACATGGACATTGTGGAGACACTTTTCAAGGAGGAAAACTTGTCTTGGTTTTTGGAAGTCTTCAAAGACCCTTCTGCAAAGGGAGATGGCCCTGCACAGGAGAAAGTACCTGTGGGCAGGAGTAGAGCTGGTGTGGCTGCACCCTTCACAGCCAGGCAGGCTCCCACAGCCTGTCCCAGTGGGAAGGGGCTGTTTCCCACTCTGGAGCTGCTCCCAGCACCCTTCTGCAGCTCCCCTTGCCCCACACCACCACCAGCTCTCATGGACACAAGGCCCAGCCATGAGACATCATTTAATGGCAACGCCCTCATTACTCCACATTGTTCTCCTCTTATAAAACCCCAATAAAAGCAATATTACCAAAACCAACAGAAACTTTCCAGCAGCAATAAAAGGAAAAGGGGAAACAGCTCTAGGGCTGGCAAAAACTAAATTAACCAGAGTTAACAACTATCCATCATCTCGTGTTTAATGTCTGAAACACACAAAGTGGCCACCGTGGTGCAGAGACCTTCAGTCCACTCTTCTTACCCAGAGGCATTCCAGGACAAAAGCACATGAAAAAGGGATTTTTAAAAAAAATACTGGAGCAGCCCTAATGTGCAAGTAAATAATTATTGCTTTCTGAGATGTCACCGGGCTCGTTCCCTGTGAAATTTTCCATTGCTTTTCACCAGGCAGCAGCCAGTGGAAGGGTTTGGGGAAACCACAGCAAATAGTGGCAGTGAGGGAGGCTGCTGGGCATTTTAGGGGGGAAAAGTCAAAAGAGAAAACAACACGTTTCCTTTGTCAGAGAGCAGAAATCCCAGCTGCCTCTCGGGTAAGTAACTGCTAGGAAAGGCACAGGCAAGGCAAGAATAACAAGAGAATCAGGGCTCTGAGCAAACTAACCCACATTTCGCTTTATAGCTGCTCTCCTAAAAGCAAAATATTACTATAGAAGGAAGGAATTTAAAACTTTTCTTGAGTCACATAGAGACCTAATTTTGAGGGCCAAAATGGACCATTAGATCATCCTGTCCAGCCTCTGGTACAAGGCAGGCTGTGGCTTTACCTTCCTACACGGCCAGACAAACCAATGCTTGGCCTAAAGCATCTTCTCCAAGAAAACTCCCCAGCCTAGAACACTTTGGGGATGGACAAGTCCCCAGCAGCACTTTTTTCCAGTAGTTAAGCACCCAGCCTGTCAATAATATTTCATTTTATATTTGACTAGTTTAAACTTCCAGCCCTGGCTCTTTGTCCATCATTGCTCCACCAAAGAGAGCTCTGGGACGTTGGCATCCCTCCCGTGGGAAGGTGTTTCTGTTGCTTTCCAAGTTTGCACAACAAATTGTTGATCCAATTGCAATTTTCTTATGGAAAACCAGGCAAACAGAAGTGTTGTCTTACCATTTGTTGTCACAGAATTTGTACCGGTGGTCGTCGGCCGGGACGATGTCGATCAACAAAATGTATTTGGTCTTGGGGTTCATTCCAGTCACCTTGACCTTGTAACTGGGAAACATCCTCCTTAGGGAAAGCAGAGGTTACCATGTTAGTGAGGGATGGAAGCACTGCAACTCATGGAAACTTGGAGCAGCAGCCCAAAAAGGCAGATCCACCCTCAGAGGGATTCCTGTGAGGACATTGTTGGTTTTTATTCATATCTGAATTAAACTCTCTTTCCAGAGCATGTGCCAGTGCAAAAGTGGGCACAAATTTGGGTAAGGGTATAGGGAGGGGAGCTATGTGCCAATGCCAGGAAAAGAAGGGTGCAGAGAGAGAGAGATATAGGGGGGTCAACACATCTCTGTTTGTGGGAGGTTTGGACAAAGAGCCCTCACTTCTACAGGAGGCTCTACCTGGCTTATGGCTGCATCAAAATTCCAGATTTCCTGCTGCTATGGGAGTGCTTGAAAGGTCAGGAGACCTGCCTACATTTCAGGGGAAACTGAGCACAGGCTTTGTCATTTACACGATCCCAATATCCACCAGGTCCCACCACTACCCCTGTGTACCCTTCAACAAACTGAGAATTGAGGATCAGCAAAGCCTGGGGAAACAAAGGGTTAAACCCCGTGGTGGTGCAGACAGGCTCCTCTGGCCTTCCCAGATTTCCCAAATTCACAGCACACCCATTAAACCTTGCTGGAGCCTGGAGCATGGCAGAGCTTCCCACCAAAATGTGCCTGTCCCATCGGCTTCAGCAACCAAACTAGAGAACCCCATAAACCAGTGCATCACTAGACAACATTAACATGTCTTACAGACCTAAAGAGTCTTTGTGATATTAATAAGAACCTTTTTCTAAAGCTCTGTGGCTGTGAAAACAGCAGATTCCATCACAGTCTGGCCTTGCAATCCAAAGGAGAGGGCCCTAATGGATCCTGACACTGCCATGGGCTTCCCAATCCCTGGAGGCCGTGTCAGCAGCCAGGATTTGCAGGATTAGGCACTTCACATCCTCAGAGTAACTATTTTCTTGGCTCCATCTTCCCCAGCTCCTCCTCATCCAGTAAAAACACCCAAGTCAATAGAGCAAACTGGCTCAGCACAGCCCTCCAGCCAGGACACCAAGTTCTCCTCCCCGCCGGCACAAGGGATGGAGGATGAGAATTGCCACATCCTGCACTCCTCCTAATTACCTGAATGAAAATGGGCCCAAATCCTGATGTCATTTCTCCATCAGACATCAAGGCCACTTTGTCCCCCACTTTATCCCTCTTTTCCTGAGCTGGTCCAGGTCTGCAGCACCATTTTGTCGCTGCTTGGGGAGAAGGCAACAAAATGGGCCCTGTTCAAAATCGTTTCAATTGACTCTTTTAACCGCCCTGCATAAATTCCAGATGTTTACCATGTAATTAGCCTGGACTAAAAAGGGGTGGTTTACCAATGTCCCTCTTTGATTTTCATTCATAAACTCTGCACTCCTCTTAACCTTGTCCTCCTACAGGTAAGCACCTGGGTAAATACAGTAGGACATTTCAATTTGTGAATACACAGCCCAATTCACACATTGAAAAAAATTGCATAAGGAATCCAATCTGAATGCCAAGATTTTTTTTTTTTTTTAAAATTAGGCCTTAAAATGGCATTTTAAAATGAAACAAAAAAAAAAAGAAGAAAAAAAGAGGTGAAAATTATTAAAAACCAAAAAAATGAGATGGACACAATTTGACAGTTTATCATACCTGCATTGGGGATTTTTATAACATTGAGCTTCTGAATTTATTTTTCCCTAAATCATTTCATTTACTGTAGAACATCCAAGCTGCTAAAGTAGCTGAACTGATATATTGTAAATGTTAAGTGCTTTTTTAATGGCATTTAAAATTAAGCTTCAGCATATGGAGTTCATATAGCATGGACATGCCTGAGTTTATAATGTTCTTTAGTATAGCCCTCTAAAATAAATACAAAGAGCCAAAGTACTACTATAATATATACAGCTGAAATTCTTTAAGGATAACAAATGGGGACTCACATCTGATTGAAGGTGTTGCTTAACTTGCAAACCACTCACTATCTCGCAGTGGTAGCATTGTACTCAGCAGTCCACAGACCCAGCTACAACCAAGTTTGCCAACTCTCTGCATTCTTTTCCAGGAAAACACTGGGTAAATTTTAGTAATTTGGCTGTGCATGGACATTTCATCATTATTATTAGCTGCTGCATTTTGGCCTTAAAGAAAAAATATGCGACTAATGTGCTGTCCAGGGACTTGTCAGTTTAATTTTCTTAATGAAAACATATTTCTCAACCCCTTGGCAGAGGCTCGTTTAGTAAATATCTCTTTGCAATATGATACAAACATGGGTTGTGCATTTCTGGTGGGAAGGCATGACAAACCTGAGAGCTGAGGCCAAGGAAATGCAGTCATAGAGATTGAATTAAAAAAAAAAAAAAAAAAAAAAAAGGCAAGGGACAGTACCTAATATCATGTCCTGGTCCTTATTAAACGTCCCGTTTGAAAGAAGGGAGCAGAAAATTGCACCAGCCCTGCTTGGGAGAGAGGCTATGCCTACAGTGGCTCTATAGAGCTCCCTGCCAGCTCTGGGAAGGGGCCAAAAACCTGCCTGCTTCCCCAAATTTCCTCCAGGTCAATGGAGCTACTGACAGGCACGAGGAGCTGCAGCTGAGCAGGAGCTTTGCACAAGCAGCGCCTCGGGCAGCGGGGCAGGCAGGAGCTCCGGGCGGATGGGCGGCTCCGCGGAGGATGCTCCGCTCCGGCCAGCTCCCGGACAATAGGTTGCTTCATCATCCATTGCTCGGGGACCAGCAGAGGCACAAAAATCACCCAGTGCTGCAATAAAACTTGCCAACGTCTTGCCAAGCTCTGGGAAAGCTCAGGCTGGCTTTGGTGGGAGGTCTGAAGCAAGATCTCTGTTTTATCCACCCTCCTTCCCGCACGGCTCCAAAGCGGGGGAGAGCATTGCTGCGCAGGAACTGGGGGCAACAACTGGGAATCTGGGGCTTCCTGGGCAGCGTGTGCAAGCAGGTGACATCTGATCCTCAGGGCACCTCCTGTGCCAAGGGCAGCTGCAGCCCTGCCTGGGCAAACGGGGCAGCTCGGTGAGGTTCAGTGATGGGCACAAGCGCAGCACAGCAACACCCAACTCTCCCATTAAGTTTGAGCCACCAGTACTCAGGAAATTAATTGCAGCAATTCCCGGCCTCATCATCTTTTGTTCAGACCCACCGTTTGGACACAGTGTCCATGGGCTGCAGCAAATGCCCTGAATGTGCCAATGACAATGCCACCCCTGGGATGGGGAAGTCCAGCACCAGACCAATTTCCTTCTAATTTATACTCCTTTTTTTGAAAGCCACACCAGGAGTGTGTCCAGCCCAGCAGCACACCTTAGGTGGAGGCAGCAAGGCCACTCAGGGAGCAGGGCCACCAGCCACCAGCAGCCCCACAGCTCCCCTGCCCACCCAGGGACCAGCCACGAGCCCTGGGAGCACCCGTGTGATGCACAAGGGAATCGGCACAAGCAGCCGAGCACCAGCCCCAACAGCCTCTTCTGCAAAACACCAAAACTGACAGGACTCCAGTTTTAGGCACATTTAAACCCATTTCTCCCTCCCTCCCTCCAGCTCCAGCCAGGACAGAAGGGACCATCCAGGCTCCTCAGCCCTATCCTGAGGGTCTGGTGTGCCCCTCAGAGCTCTGTGCTGGGTTTAGTGGCTCTGACAGGCACGTTCCTGTCCCACCCCTGCACGGGCAGGGACAATGTGCTGCTGTGCCACGGCAGCAGCTCTCACTGCCCCTCACAGGGCAAAACTTAAATCGGTTTTTATGTTCACAAAAGAAAGGCACCCTCAAAGAAAGCAATCAAGAAGAAAAGGCTACGGTGCCTCCTGTGTGAGCAGGACACCCCACATGGCACTAAAATCCCACAGTGATTTCCTGGGTGATGCCCTGGGGAGGGCAGAGGGGCTGTGCCTGGCTCTGGGGACTGTGGCCAGGTTGGCATCACCAGGGCTTGGCACCACACTGCCACAGAGCCAGCTAAACCCTTCCCTGCAGATGAAATGTAGCAAAACCAGTAAAAGCCAGGAAAATAAACAAGCAGCACAATTCCACAGGCCTCCCAAGCTTCAAAGATGATGTGCTAGTGAATTATTTGTTCTGATAATGAAGCAGTCACTGCTTAGCTAAGTTTATGCTAGGCACATTTTATCTCTACATGATATTCACAAATTGTTTTAAAATGAACTGTTAGAATAAGCATCTCTTGTTTATTTATTTATACTATTACTATCCAATCCCCTTAACCGTGGAGCAGTTGCTGACATGGAGCCAAAGCTTCTATTATGTTCAAACAAAGTTTAATTGATGTGTAATTGGCTGGTTGGATTTGGAAGTGAGTGATAAGAGGAAAGCTTTGCTTTCCTTTGGGGAAGCAGTTCCCAGCCTTTCAGGCTCTCCAGGCTTGGCCTCTTTTTGGGCATCTCACGTGTGTTTTAATCCCCAGATGAGCAGGTCTGGTTGATCCTGCAGAGATAGGTGGCTGTAAAGCTCCTGTGTCTAGCAAAATCTTATTTTTTGGGCAGGGGATGGCAAAACAGAAAAGTGGAGAGAATCAGAGCTGATTGAGGAGCTCAAATACTCATCTGAGCAGTGACTGTGCCACGCTGCACATCAGCAACAAACCCTCACCAGGATTTAATCTGACCCTCACTTAGATGCCAACACCATTCCTGACATGCATTAGCTGGGAAGGGATGTCTCTGACCAGCACAGGGTAAGCAGGGAATTCAAACAGTATTTCCACAGAGAAAACTGCATGCACCCAGGACACCTGAGCAACTCCAGCCATGCCCTCACCAAAGGCTCTCAGTGCTCTCTGAAGCCCATGGATTTACGTGGATTGGTGCTCACTGCACATCCCTGAGGTGTGGCTGCTCCTTCAGACACTGTTGAGTGCTTCCTTCTGTACTTTCAAAGGGGCAAAAACATCCCCAAGCACTTCAGCAGCTCAGCAGCTGAAATTCTATTTTTTAAGCAAACAAGACAAAGATTAGCAAAGACAGAGATCTTACAATCCTTGCTTTTGGGATGGTCAAGTAAAGCAGTGACAGGATTTTTGGAAGCTGCCGTGCTGTGCTGCCTGTGGCAGATCAGGTTGTGAAAGGATCAGAAAACAGCTGCTCACTCAACATCTTGGCTAACAAACCATGTTATGGCTGAGCAACCACCCCCTCAGAACCTGTTGGGCATGCTGAGATGCCTCCAGGGATGGTTTCAGAACACCGAGGCAGGTGACACACCTGCATCCCTGATAACGACTGATGTGGCCCCAAATTCTTCTTGAGAATTGGCCATGGCTGACTGAGGATGCTTCTCCCTGTCTTCACTGTTAGAAGGGAAAAGAATGGTGTGCAGAGGCTTCAAGAACTATGTCTCCATTCTGATGACTTTTCTTCATTTTTTTCTGATTTCCCTTCTTTTGACAAGTATTTCTTCCACTGACTTAACGCATCTTTAAAAATAATATTCTCCAGGGCAGATTAAAACAAATTTGGAGATGTCAGCTGTTTCTTTTAGCCTTTAAAATGGCATTTCCTTTTTGATAGATTCTTGCTTTCAGAAAATACTTTAAAGAGATCAAAGAGTTTTTCAACAGGGTCCCATTTTCCCAGTGTATCCTAACCCTCAGTCCCTTATTTCTCTTATCACCCACGCCACTCCGTTATGACGCTCTGTATACAAAGTAAGAGCAGTTAACTTTGAAGTGCTGGATTAGCCCATGCCAGATCCTTGCCTCAGAATAACAAACAATACAGGTTCAACAGGAGTTCTCATCAGTAGTTCATTTTTCAGCCCCAAATTCACTGTCACTAACACAAGCAACATTGAACTCTCAGTCTATGGGCAGATAGGAGAGATTTATCTGGTGGCAGGACCATGACCTAGTGATGAGAAGGTCAGACAGTTAAGGGATTTTTATATTTTGGAATGGTGAGGTTGTATTTTTCCCTTCTGGCTAGCACATCTAATTTTTAAATAAAACATTGTTTCTCACATACTTGAGAACTTGGTTAGCTGGATGGCTGCTTTCATGGTCTAGAAACATTTCCTTTCTTTGCCCCATGATGGCTTGAGGCACGGGCAAGCTCCTGGCCATGGGCTGCTTCCCTGGGCTTTCATTTTGCTGCAGCTGAAGTTGAGCAGAGAAGGTCCCAACGTGCAGGAGGATGGGAGAGGTGCCTCAGAGAGAAGCTGGGCAGGAGCGTGCTCACCAACAGCATTTCAGGGCAGCTTTGCTCCCTCTCCAGCCCAGCTCCCTCGGCAGTGGGTGAGGGAGGAGCCTCGGCAGCCTCGGCACTGGTGCAGCCACAGCCCCGGTGTCCAGGAGCCTTTGAGGCAGCAGCAGAGCCCCAGCAATGGTTGGGACCTTCCCCAGCTGATCTGGGCTTGACCAAAGCCTCTCCTCAGGCTGCCACAGCTCCAGCACAAGGACAGGCAGAGAAAGCTTTGGGAACATCCTTAACCGTGAGCATCCCATGTCTTTAAAAAGCAGGGATGGCTGCTTGAAGAGAGAAGTGTATTAAAAGCCAAACTCCCATCCCTGCCCTCCTCGGTGTGCACAAACTCTGTCTCCCTTGCCAAAGCTGTCAACAACTTTAGCAGCACAGCCAAGAGCCATTGGAGTTCACTCCTGCTTTTTCTCTAAATGCAGGAGTTTGCCTGAACAGGATAATTCCAGGGTCCCAAATTTAGGAGCAAGCAGATCAAACATTCCTCAAATATCTATTTTATTTCTATGTTTTAAATTGACGGCTCACATTCTTTCGTTGATCTCGGATATTAAGGTTTGCTTTTGGATCAAAAACCATCAGCAGAAATTCTTGTAACTGCCTCAAAAGATTCTGGACAAATATTTCCCTTTAATTGTAATGAGAACTGGGCATCCATATGCCCTACAGAGCCATGGAAAATTTAACTTTTAAAGGATTATTCACACAGGAAAGCTGCACCAGCTTAGCCAAAGCATTTATACTTCTTCAGACCTTGATGTCCTAAAAACTAGTTTTATTTTGGTTTACTAAAGTTGATTAGGAACAGATTTTTTTAAAACTGAAATAAGCCACTTTTAAAATGAAACGTGAACATCTAAAGGGGATTTGGGTCTTTTCTGCACATGCAAGATGCTTTATTGATTCTATTTTTTTCCTCTGCAGCATTTTCCTATATGTGCTTCTTAAAACCTGCTACCATAGAGACCAAAGCTGGCTTTGTACCTGTGCACATCCTGCACTCCAGCCAAAATTCAAATTCCGTATCTTGAGCCTCCTGTTACGTCTCAGGGACAGTTCTGCTACCACAGAGAAATGACACATTATTTTCTCTTCAGGAACTGCTCACAAAAATGTGAGCAGACATCCTGTGAACTGGCATTTTTTACTGATGAAACAAAAGCTTTATCAAATTGTTCGTCCTTGGCCATACCTGGCTAGAAATTGCAATGTTGCAAAGATTGGCACCTTGGAAAAATACTTAGGGAACAGCTAAATAAATACTCTAACAGGAAGAAATCCTAAGCCAGAAAGGCTATAGAAGCAAAGATGAACTTCCAGCAGAAATAAAGTCTGAAATATGAGATTTCACAAAGAATGGTTTGCCACGAGCTACAAAAAAAAATTAAATCTACAATTGTTTAGTTAAATAATAGCACATAAAAGCGAGAGGATGAAATCGGAAATCCAGATTTGTAATGAAATCCCTCATTTGCTTTCTGCTTTCCCCACCCCTCGTGCAATTTCACAATTCCTAAAATCCCGCAGGAAAGGTGTGCACAGAGAGATGCCCCCCACAGCAGGGTGGCCAGAGGGGAGGAATCCAGATGTGCAGCTGCATCTGCATCCTCTAATACACCCTATGCCTCTATTAGTGTCTAGATTGATTTGATTAATTTGATTTAATAGGATCTCACCGACTGGAACTTTTTTGGTGGTGGAGATTTTTAGGGTATTATTTTTTTGTCAAATATTTTTAGAGGGAGTGAGGGATTTTTTTATTGTTGGTTGGTTTGGTTTTGGAGGGGTTTTTGTTTCAACACACGCACATATATATATGTATATACACACATGCACATATATATATATATATATATATACATATGCACACACGGGAGGGTTTGTGGACAATTCTTTCCAAAAGCAGCACTCACAGCTCGTTCCCCCATCCCTGGAAAGCCCCAGCCGCGCTGTGAGCAGGGATGGGAGCCGGGATGCTGGAGCGGGGAGTGGGGACCGGGAGCGGCCGCCCCGCCGGGGCTCCGCGGAGAGGAGCTGCTCAAACAACGGCATCCCCTCTGCCTCCCAAAAACCTGCCCTGCAAAACTCCCCTCGGGATGGGCAGTGCCCGAAGGGATCACCCGTGGCCGCTTTTCCTCCCGTTCCCCTCCGGTTCCGTGGGTACCCAGCGCTCCGGGCAGCGCCGGGGACGGGGCAATGTCTGCAGCGCAGACATTCAGCCTTTTAAAACCATCACCAGATAATCCTCCGGAGGAGAATTAGAGCAAACCTCAAAGAGGAGGAAGGAGAGGAAGGCTCTGAGTGATGGAGCCGGCGCCCATCCTGCGGGCGCTGCCACGGGCGCTCTGAGGGGTCCGAGCGCTTTTCTCCAAAGTTCAGGGAACTTTGCTAACATAAACTTATCTTTTGATGATCCTCTTAATATAAAATAATCTCTTTTCTTCCCCCTCCCACAATGAAGCGGTCGGACATTAAAAAGATAGCGAGTGCATTTTAAAGATGTTTCCACTTTATAAATCAAACTTTCTTGGCAACAACATGATTTCTATTTCAATGCCGAGCTTGCTGTGCTCTCCTAATATCTCCTACAGATCAGTCCTAAGAGGGAGTAATAATCCCCTAAAGTAATTCTCAGCCCTAAATTCTCGATAATTTATAGTTGGCTCGTTCTGTGGAGCTCTACAAAGAACGAAACAAATGACTCCCCCTTTCCCCCCAACTAAGTTATCAATATTTGCCTTGTTTATACAAAAAAGCTATTTTACACCATTGCCATGGAATTAACGCTTCCGCTGAGCTTTACATTTCCTCTCCATTGAATGAACTTGTCATTAAAGTCACTCTCTTTTTTTTGTTGTTGTTGTTTGAAATTTAAAAATCAGGCTTCCATTTCTTTTCGTTTGTGCCCCTTGAGGTCAGACAGACCTACATTTAAGTGATTTCAACTAACGGCATTCAGGGGGCATCTCTGTGCCTGCTGGGAGGGGGATTAGAGTCCTGATTAGTGCCTGCAATTAGTCGCTTTCCCTCTTTCCACACCCCCCACCCCCCCAATGCTAAATGCAAGTGCACACAAATCTCCATTAACCATCGTTTTTTTAATTGGCTCAAGAGGAGGTTTATTATTGCGACTCTCTATTTAAATAGCTTGGGTAAAATAAAATCTGCATGAAGTAATAATTTTCATTTTGCCCTTTGCATGGGGATTAGCAGCGGATTGCAGCTCGTGGGCTGCCCTGCCCTCAGCACGGCCACGCGTGGCACCGCTCTGAACCGACACTCGAGGCACCACGGAATTTAAATTGTTCGATTTTTCGGCCTTTCTCATGCTAATTATTTGGTGTATTTTTGTTGTCGGTGCTGCGGCAGAGCCCAGCCCGGGCCGAGGGGACCGAGCCGGGTCCCGGTCCCGGCACCGGCGGCGCGGGGGCTGCGGAGGCTCCGGGGCTGTGCCTCGCTGCTAAAAACACCGATAAAAGCCCTCGTCCTGTATTTTTACACCATTTGCAGCTGAACTCAGTGGGGAAAAAAAAAAGAAAAAAAAAAGGTTCTTTTGTTCCGTGTTATTCATTAACATTTCAGCCACTTCTTTCATTATTTTTTAAAATTCGAAACTGTTTCTAAAAAAAAAATGTTAAATTCTTGTAGCTCGATGGCGCTGCACTGAATTTTGCAAATGGAGAATTTGGCTGGGGTAGCTTAAAAAACACAAAATTTTGTACGTCTTGTGGTCTACCCCCCATCCCACCTCCTGAAAGGTGCACTGCCAGCTCCACTGGACAAGGAATGTGGGACTGAGCCCCGCTCATATGGAGCTGTTTAAACAAGCCACATTAGGACTTACAGAGAGATAACATGCACGGTTGGGATGCTTAGGGTCTAGAATTTGGTACAGATATTACACATCTCCACACAGACACACTCAGAGACTATAAATTAAGGGTGAAATATCTGAGGTCTTGATCCCCTCATCTGAGCTGACTTAGGGAGCAGACCCATCCAAATGAACCCGGCTCTTCCCATCAGCAGACGCTGCAGAACAAGCCCTGAGATTTTTATACACCAAAATAAGGTGTGAAAAGGACAGTTACCTGCACCATCACTCCATAAACAGCCACATAGCAAATAAATGGAAGATTCCCGAGACATATAACCCCTCCCCAGGGCGAATAATGGGAATATCTTGCTTATTAGAGTCCAACTTCCCTACACCGAGCAGCACAGAGCAGCACGAAGGAAAGCAGAGGGAAAGCGCTCATCAATCCCAAAAATCCAATGCCGAGGGTTGGGTTCTGGGTCTCACAGTGTGAGCAGCAAACAGGGGAGGAAAGTCACACACACACTCCACGAGCATCCCCGGCTGCTCTGCACGAAGGGTCAGAGACCACAGAGAAATTAAAATCGAAATTATTTGTGGCTTTTTTCTCTGTTTTCTCGCCGTTATTTGAGTGTCTGGCTGCACAGCTCGCTAGCACGGTGTAAAACAAGCGATTGCAGAACCACTCAGCTAGGCTGGAATTAAATGTTAATTCCTCAATTTTTCTTTCCCAGCAGCAGCGAGGTGAGCCCGCTGCCGCAGAAGCCAAGGGCAGATACTTTGGTGCCCACAGTGACACCCGGCTAATTTTCTTGGGAATTATCTGATTCCCGAGCCAGTGATGGTTTGAGGTTTAATTCTGATTCTTAATTTTCTGACATTAATTCTGCCATCTAGCACCAGAGCAGCCCAGGCAGGAGCCCTGAGCAGATGCAGGGCTGAGTTCTCTGGGCAGCTAAAGCCTCTGTGAGGCTCTGGTCTCCCTCCCTGGGTGTGCACACTGAGGGGGCTCTGATTCGATAAAAATAACTATTTGTTTCCAAGAGAAAACAGATTTTTTTTTTTTTAATCCAGAAGTGGTATCCGTTTCTCTTTCAATTTTGAGATTAAAAGAATGTTCGTACTGCTAAAACTTCGGTGCAGAGTATCCCAGCACAGGTCTTAATGTAGGGCACAGAAAAAGGAAGGAGTTTGCTTAGTGAGGAAAAAAAATAAAAATCACGATTATGCTAATTTCCTAATTTAAAAATAATTTAAAAAAAATAATTGCCAGAGAGAATCGGGACTAAATATTCCAAACGACTCCACAACATTTTCTTGCATCTACATTCCAACTGCCACACTCAAACACATGTACAGTTTACACTGAAAAAACGATCTTACCGAAATCTGCAATCACAATAATATTTTTTAAATGCCACTGACTGTGGCAGCTCTGCAAAACCCAGTCTTGGCAAACAGGACATTTCATAGAGATCAGAAGCAACACATATTTGCAGGGAATTTTCACTAACCTGCCTGCTTTGGTTATTATCATTTCCGTGCCAGCTTCATGAAATTTCTTCCATAGCTCCTTCTCATGGAGATAGACTTTGATATTTTCTATTGTCTGTAAAAAAATTAAGATAATGAGAACAGCAAGAAATGATGGAGAAAACCTGTGAGAAGCCTGGGAAGGGCCATGGTAGGGCTGGGGTTGGGGACACTCAGGGCCCGCGCTGCAGCCGAGGCTCCGGGCAAAGCCACCAGCCTGTGCGGGAGGAGGATGGAGTCTCAAAAATTCCTGTGCCCTTTGCCAAAAATAAGAGAAACAAACGGGGGCCGGTTTTAATTGCAGACTTTCACAACCAGGCAGGACACTGCGGCTGAATGGAATTTTTTTTCTTTAATTTTTTTTTTTCCTAGGGGAAAAACGTCTGTTGGGTTAGACTCGCCCTAAGCCCCCCAAAAAACAGGGACCAGGAGCAGCCGCGGGAACAACGGATCCGCATCCAGGGCCGCGCTTTGTGCGTTCCGCGGGATGCTGGGGACATCGCAGAGGCCCGGGGCGAAGGCACAGAAGCCGCGTTTTATTTTAAGGATGGAAAACCCTCAGTGAATTCCCCGCCAGGCCGCAGCCCGGGAGGAGCGGCAGCTTTCGGTGCTCGGATTTGCCCTTTACCGCCCTGCGCATCGACAGCGGGAAAATAAAATGATAACAATAAAAAAGAAAAATGAAGAAAAATGAGCTTTCTTCGCGATCCCTCCCCATATCGCCGCCGGGGGAGATGCGCGGTGGCGGGCCGGGCTGGTGGCGGGGCCGGACGGAGCGTACCTGCTCGGGGTCGGGGAGCTGCGGGCTGCTGAGCGGCGTGGTGCTCCCCCCGGCTACGCCGAGGACGGGGGAGCCGGCGGAGGTGTCCGCATGGCCGGGCGCGGGGGCTGTTGGAAACCCTTCCTCGGTTTCAGACAGGCTTTTCTCCTGGAGCATTTCCTTGGGGGAGAGAGGCGCAACGTTAGCTCGCGGCACCGGGGGTCACGTCCAACCCCTGCCCCTCGCCCGGTCCCGGGCACGGCCACCTGCGAGGTCAGGCCCTGCCGGCCCGGCCCGTGGTCGTTCCTCGGGCGGCGGCACTCGGCGACACTGGGATGTGACACCGCCGGCCCCGGGGGAAGCCGCTGTGCCCGGCAGAGCCGGGCCGGGCCCGCCAGCCCCCGCGGGGGAGCCGCCCACGCGTGGCTGCGCTCCCGCCTGAGGCCAGGGCAGCTCACGACTGATGTGGTCGCAACCCCCCAGCCCCGATTCTTTTTCCCCTCCGGTACCCGTCCGAGCCCGGCCCGGTGGGTCTCTCTGCCCTGTCCCGTCGGGGCTGCGGGGGCTCCGCGACGAAGAGCTGCGGCGGAGCCGGACGGTGTAAACAGGGGGAGTGCTGGGCTCCGAGATAAAAGGGCCCCTCTTAAACTTGGACGGAGACTGGGAAAAGCCAATAAAGATAAGGCCTGACAGCTCCGCCGGGGCTGCCGCGCATCAACGCCGACTTTTACAGCGCGGAGGGACGCGGCCGCCCGCCCCGCTTGACGGACGGACAGACGGACAAACAGAAGGACGGGCAGCGGCGGCGCGGAGGGGGAGCAGCTCCGAGGAGGTTGCGGGGTGCCGGACCCGGGGACAGAAGCCGGAGCTGGCCGCGGATCTGCGGCCCCCGAGGGAGCGCTCCTGTCCCCGGGCCGCAGCTCCGGTCCTGCCCCGAGCCGCCAAGGCCGAGCCGCTCTTCGGGACAGCGATTGTGCAGGGGGAGAGAGGGGCTGGGACCCCAAACTGCAGCTCCAGCAGAGCTCCAGGGAAAGCGGGACTGGCACCCCAAATTCCAGCTTTAGCAGAGCTCCGGTGAGAGCGGGGCTGGGACTCCCAGCTCCATTCGCACCAGAATTCCAGGGAGAGCTCCCGCCGAGGAGCAGGACAGCCAGCCCGGCTGTGTGCGAGCAGACACACATACCCCAGTGACCAGCCGCAGTCTGCGGGACAGGGAGCACGCTATGGGGCTCAGTGCCCCGAGAGCTCCACCGGTCCCTCTACCCGGCTCGGGGTGTCGGGACGGAACAGCCCCAGTCCGGGCGAGGCGCGGATGTTTCCCGGCGTCCAACCGCAGAGCGGAGCCGGGTGACCGGGAGGGCACAGGTGGGAGGTGTCCGCCGCGAAGCCCGAGGGCAAGGCTCCAGAACCAGGACCGGGACCGGTGCTCCCGGCACGGAGCAGGTTGGCTGGCGGGGAGCAGCAGGGAGCAGCGGCACAGGCTGGCGGCGGTGTCCCACCCCAGGCCGGAGCTCGGTGGGCTACAGGGAGCCCCTCACCCTTGGACCCCTCGCTCCCTCCCGTCCTTCCCCCCGCACCCCGGGAACTCACACGGCCGGCCGAGGGGCAGGAGGCGCAGCGGGGGGCTCCGGGCTTGGCCTGGGGGCGGCTGCGGCATGAAGGGCATCCGCGGGGTGCTCAGGCCGGGAGCGGCTCCGCGGCCCCCGATGGCAGCGACGTGCGGAGCATCCCCCGCTGCGCGGATTCACTTTCCCTTGATCTCGGCGGAAAATGTTCCATAAAGATCCAGTTTGGGGCCTTTCGACTCCCTCCCTCTTTGTCTCCCCCCCCTCCCTTTTCCTTCCCCTCCTGTTGCTGACGTTGCCGCTGTCAATCACATCCCCTTACACCGACTCTGGCCCGCTCCGCCCGGCCCGGCCCGCCCGGCCCGGCCCGGCCCCGCTCCCGCCCGTCGGTCCGCACCGGGGGGCACCGGCGGGGGCAGCGGGCTCCCGGCCCCCGCGCACCGGACCCGGCCGCGGCCTTCCCCGGCCTGCCTCGGCGCTGCGCCGGGCCTGGCGGAGAGCGGAGCCACTCGTTGCTCCGGGAGGAGCCCAGGGAGAGGGGGACATCCTCAGCACCACCGCCCCCTCACAGCCCCGACGGTCCTGGGGCTCCCCACTGCCCGCCGGGGAGCCGGGCAAGGCCGGGGCTGCAGCGAGGGGCATAGGCCGCGCTCAGAAGGGCAGCCGGTTCTGCGGGACCCCGCGGCGGGAGCCGGGGTAGCCCGGGAGAGGTGATGGGGAAAAGCCGGGATCACGCCTGGGCAGGGGTCCCGCCTCAGGAGGGGCCCACAACCCCCCTGGGGTTCCCTGACCCTGCAGCGCAGCCGAAGCGCCCGTGTCCGCCGGCCTGAGGCCTGCCCTCGGTTGCGAGTCTCCCTTCGAGCCCGGAGACGAGGACAGGGCTTCCCCTCCTCTGCATGTCGCGACAGAGAGCCTTGAGCCTTTCCACAAGGCCTGCAGGAGCTGGGCAGCCACAACAAAGCGACGGCGAGGCCAGGCCGTCGGGGCCGCCCCGAGGTGAGGGCGGCAAGGGAAGAGGCCCCTCACACCGGCCCGCCGGGGCTCCCTCACCCTGCGGCACCGGCACCGCCTGCCCGGGGCTCCCACTGCCACGACAAACCCCCAAATCCGGAGGAGAACACACTCGACATAGCTCCCGAGTGCTGTCGCGACTCCAAGGGCCACTTCAGCTTGGTTGTCGTTATCGCCAAGCCACACACACACACACACCTTCCCCCACAGCGCTGGGCCGACCCTCACATCCGAGCCGCGCCCAGGCCGCGCGTTACTCCCTGCACATACTCCTGTCGCGACTGCTCCACTGCTGTGCCCCGCGCTGTATCGCGACAGCACCAGGCTCTGCGCTGCACTGTGCCCCTCAAGCCCCTGCTCATCCCTTCCTCTCCCTTACCCGAGCCGGAGGTCCCGGGCGGGCGCCGAGGCGCCGCTCGCTCCCGCAGCGCCGGGCTCACAGGGACCCCGCCATGGGCCGGCGGGCCAGGGGTCTTATCGGGGTTTTCTTGAAAGTGAATTTAAACCCAAACTCACTCCCACCGTCACGTGGTGCCGAAATTGGGAACAGGAGCAGAATAAAAAGTAAAGTGGGGTCAACCTCGTAATGAACCTTTTCCCCACTCCTACCAAAAAAAAAAAAAAAAAAAAAAGGAAAGGGAAAAAAAAAAAAAAAAAAAGAGGACTTGAGCGGGCCAGGGGATGCGAGCTTGGGATCGGCGAGCGGATCCCGCAGGAGCCAGCGGGATGGGGCAGGTGAGACCGGGCCGTGAGAGGGGACCTGCGACCGTCCTGTCCCCGCACAGACCGAGCGGGGACTGAGAAGGGTCTAAGGGTGAGGAGCCGTCCCGGCAAGAGGCCCGGCTCAGCGGGGAGCGCTGCTCCCGCCGCTGACCTGTCCCGCCCGGTTCCCCGCCGGTTCCGTGCCCCAGCCCCGCACACCGCGGGCACCGCGCCCGCCCCTCGCTCTGACCGCTCTGTCCCACCCGCGGGCCGGGCTCTCCCCGGGAGAGACCCGGGGCTCCATGGCAAGGTGAATTTTGGTGTGACTGTGCAGCCGGTACCGGCTGCTCGGCATTGTCTGCATGAGTCTCCCTTCAGCCCTTCCTCCCGCAATCGCCGCAAGGACAGGGGGAATGCCGGCCGCTGCCGACTTTAAATGCAGGTTTTTTCCCCTTGAACAAAATAGAAAGGGCGGAGGGGGCAATCCCAGGTGGGGACGACTTAATTAAATCAGACCCAAGGACTCTCGGGCCTCCTTCCAGCCTCAGATTTCCCCGTCGGTGCGAACGAGGATGCTGGAGCGGTGGGGTCGGGCCCATTCCCCACCATGCGGCCCCCGGTTGAGTCCAGCCGCGCTCAGCTCACCGTGCCCTGAGCCCCGACAGCACCTGCCCGTAGCGGGCTCCGGGCTCGATTCCTCCGGGAGGGCACAGATTTCCTCATCCCCCGAGCAGGGGGACGGGGCCGACACCGAGGAGTGAAACGTCCTTGTCGGACGGAGCCTCCGGCTGCGGCAGCTCCGTGCGCTTCCCGAAGGCTCCGGCAATTCACGGCGAGGCGAAACCGGCCCGACTGTCATCACCCGGCAGATAAACGGCCGGATCCCCGACGGCAGGGTGGCTCCTATTCACGGCTCATCAGCGCCGAGCCAAGGGAGCAGTGGGAGGATAAGCCCCGCTTTCAGGGACCAGCGCTCCAAACCACTCATCACTGTCACCGAGCTCACTCATGCCGTAGCCCTAAACACCGGCGATTAATAAAAGTTTTCTGTCGCTTTTCTCCAGAGTTACACTCGGTCCGCGGGCAGGGGAAACCCGAGTGGGATCCGTTCCGCGGGATGCTCCAGCGCTCCTGTAGCCACCTCGCCTTTCCGTGGCTCCTCTTCCCCTAAAGAAAAGCTGCTTGTCTTGGCCCCCAGGAAAAGCTGCCAACCACGACGGAGACGAGGGGAGAAGTGAACTCCGAGGCCGCACCCGACGGAACCGCGCGGCCCCGACGGCGGCGGCTCAGAGCCCCGTGCGAGGCAGAGGGCGGCGGGGGGAAAGTCGGGACCGAGCCTCGGTTGGGTTGGCATAGATTTACTGACTTGAGAGGAAACTCACCGGTTTACACTGCTGAGAAAGGTTTGAATGGATGAGTACTGAGAAAAAGTTGCCGAATTTGGCCAGTAACAAGGCTGGAAGAATGGAAGGCTAACACTGAGTTATGCATGGACTCGGGAGGAATTACAGAGCATCAGAGTCTTGCTTCTAAACAGCGACAGTGCCAAATTTCTAATAACTGTGTAATATGCTTATTTATACCATACAAGGACTTACAAACCTCATTGTGCATAGCAGCTGGGTCATATTTCTTTACCCTTCCATTCCTCAGGCTCTTTTGCCAAGAGACTGGTACCAAACACTTCTAGGCTGAAAGGAAAACACAAAATTTAATCGCAAAGAAACGATGACAAGGAAGCGTGGGTAAGATACGGGCTGACGTGCAGCCCTTTAATCTTAAGGATCTGCCTGAAATAGATTCACTAAGGGGGTATTGGAAATATGCACGGTTTGAAATGCAAGCGATTCTCTGCTTCTAAATCGTTCAGCCCAATTATCCACATGTATTTCCCTGACCTGGGCACGTTTGTAGGCTCTAAGGCTTTGTTTTAAACTGCTAAGTAAATATTTTAACGAATGTTTTAAAACGTTGTAAACGAACGTGCTGCTCAATCTCGCACCAAGCTCCGCTGGAACCGGGTAAATCAAACGAAGAACCGTATTGCGATTTGTTTTTAAATATTTGGGGGGGCTATTTGTTAATTTTATCTCAGCATACCAAGTGTACTCACCTCTCGTAATTTCAAACAAAGCTATGCAAAATGCAGCCCGGCAATGTTAAACCTATATCCAGAAATAATTAAACTATGAACGAATATTCATGTGTATAGGTATTTTTTAAAAGATTAAGTATTCTAGAAATAAAAGCTAACAATTGTGGAATCGGTTTAATTTTTGAAACTAACCTTAATTTTGTCCAAATGCGCTGGATTTTTATTTTTATTTTTGAATATACTCACTATTTTTTAGCATCTAAAAAACTAACATTTCAAATCAATTGCGTTTTTTTAAAAGGAAGAGATTTTATTATGAGCTTGGCAAAGTCTTTGTAAGAATGAATAGTCCAGAGATCACTGCCCTGGTGAGCATCAGTCTGAGATAGTCCCCAGTGGTATTTCCCAGCCATAGCTCTGATTTAACTTCAAGATTCACATACATACCAAAAAAAAAAAAAAAAAAAAAAAAAAAGGCAGCTCAGTCTATTTTGCAATAACTTTTTTGATTTTAATGAAAAGAGCCCCTAAAGCTACAACATGCTGGAGGATGGGAGCAGGCAAATGGAGCTGGAATGGAAATGATGATTTAAAAAATAAAAGGCAAACAAAGCCCAGCGCTCGGAGCATTCCTCTGCAGCTTGGCTTCCAGTGCCACAGCAGCCCCAGCTCTGCTTCCTGCACCCACCAAACTCTGCTGTGGGGTGGGCTCTGAGCTGCCACCGCTGCTCTGCCACTTCCAGCAGGTCAGTGGCTCTGGTGACACCATCCCCCGGTGGTCACAGGCACGAGCCTGGCAGAGAAGGGACTCAGGCAGTGGTGTGGGTCAGAAGAGGGGACAGCAGCCCCAGGACAGCTCAGTGTCCTGCAAGGACCTTGGTGGAGTGGAAGGAGGACACGTGGAACCTCCTGGGTGAAGCTGCTCTGGGGCACCTGGGCCGTGGGCAAAAATGAGAAGCACATCAATCCACCAAGCACAGCAAGTCACTTGTCACCAGGCAGGAAGAAAAGTGGAGAGGCTTGTCTTAAGCCTTGAATCAGAGCAAGAAACTGCCTTAAGGTATTGCAAAGCCAGCCCAGTACACTGGCAGAGGAATGTGTTGTGGCTCTGCACGGGGTCCTTGGCATCATCCATCTGTCACCCTGCAGGGATGAGGGACTGGGAGAGCCCCGCCCAAAGTGATTATTCAATTTGTGCTGGGGATGAGGAGGAGGTTATTGCTATGGGAAATCACTGTCCTCCAGGGTAAACAGAGGAAAATGCTGGTCTGGGTGAGAAATTCCCAGCGGGAAGAATGAAGGCAGCCAGCTGCCAGCTCTGTCTGCCCTGGAGCTGGGCATAGACCCTGTCCAAGCCCCCAGTGTGGCACAATATGATGCTCTGACAGAGGAACTCGGGCCAGTGGGGCCAAACAATCTTGTTCAAACATCAGAGCCCCCTCAGAGGGCAGAATCCCTGACCCAGAGCCTGAGCAAGGCAGCACAGCAAACCCTAACACCCCACCAGAGCCTGCTGCTCCCTTTGGCCAGTCCCTGTCCCCCACAGTGCTGCCCAGAGGGAACCTTTCTTCTTTCTCCCTCATCCAGGGCCAGATCCACAGCGTGGCAGGGGGTCAAAACAGGACTCAGCACTGGAGCTGGAGGAGGGAACAGAAAACACTAAGCCAGGAATAAACAGGAGCCCTGGGAATTAAACCCTTGCCAGATGCCTATGAGAGCCGTGTATCACCCTCCCAGGGATCAGTCCTGCCCTGAGTCCTGGCTGAATCACCCGGGGCAGGTTTAGGGGCTTTCAGAGCACGGGAAGGCAGCCGGGATTTCGAAGGACAGAGGGGAGAAGGGAGCAGCAGGAGCAGTCAGCCGGAGTGCAAAGGCTGGAGCAGAGGCACAAACACTCATCCGGATGTGGAGCTGCTGGAGAGGAGGAGGCACAACGGGATGGAGGAAGGAGAGGTGAGAGGCAGAGGAGAGCAGAGAGGAAGGGAGCTGTGGGGGTCTGGGGAGCAGGAGGTTGGGGGAAAGGGGCCACCCTGGAGGAGGGTTTTGCTTCCAAGGGCAGCACACATCACCAGGCAGCCTCTGGGATGTGGCAGCTCGCTCCCTGCTCAGTCACATCCCTCCCATGCCTCCATCCCACTACCCGGACACTGACGTGAAACACATTCCTTGGGCTGCAGTGGGGCAGGGCCAGGCCTGGGACAAATGCTCCTCTCCATTTTGGGGATTTTCCTCCCTGCCCAGGGAGTGGGTTTGCTCTGAAAGCAGGGCTCGGTCTCAGGGGTGCCATTGCCCCCCCAGTAAAGGGACAAGAACTGCAAAAAGGCCCTACATTCCCACTCCTAGGGAAGGTTTTCAACAGAAGCAAACAGGAAGGGAAATGTTAGCCAACTGGGATGGGGCCCATAAGCTGGGAATTCCCTCCTCCTGGGACATGACTCGCTGTGGGACCCCAAATTTTCTGCAGGTAGAATTAGGGAAACTGCAGAGAGGGGAGGGATGAAATGTTGGAGCAGCATCTGCCCCTGGCTCCAGCAAGGAGAGAAAGGATGGCTGAGATTCATTAAATAAAGAGACAGGAAAACCTTGCTTAAGGAGCTGTCTGGGAAAGGGGCCATTTCAGGCCTGCTGTATACAAGTGCCAGTGATTTGGGGCCAGAACAGACAATTGCTAAAATTTCCTCCAGGCTCTGCTGTGCAAGGAGCTGCTCTCCAGCAAAGCAGTTATACAAAGTCCTGGGGAGCTTACTGGTGCTTTTCCACTTGGGCTGACGGACCAAGCTGGCTTCATTAGGAGAAGACAAGGAAAAAGATCTCTCAAATTAGGAATTTTTTTCTCACACGACAGCTCAGAGCACTGACCTGGTGGCGCAGAGAGGACGAGGCAGCTCCTGCTGGAGGACGGACACAAATGTCTCACCAGAGAGTGGGAACAGAGAGAGGGATGGAAAACGGATTTCATGATCGTCAGGATCAGTCTGCACCTGTCATAAACCAACAGGGTGAAATTTGGGAAGAAGCAGGAGCAGCGGGGACAGCAGGAGATGCTCTCATGGAGAAGGTTTGCACCACTGAACTTCAGCACAGCCACAGCTACAGAGGGAGTCCAGGTGCTTCTGCCCCTGCCATTCCCTGCTCTTACCTGAGAGCCAGGCAGGGAAGAGAGAAAATTTGCTCCAAACCCCAAGCACTGCTCCACCACCAGAGCAGAGGGATCTGCACTGGGATCTCTCACCTTGCCCCAGGTGATGAGGCTGCTGCAGGTCTGCCAGCTGGTCACAGGCCTGGCCTGGCTGCTCTGGGACATCCTCAAGATCATTCCCCACCTCTGTCACATGATGTTCATCCATTCCCATGCTGGTAAAAGGCTGGAAAATGCTTGCCTGTGTTGTGAACATCGACCTGAGGAAGCACCTTGGCTAGTGGGGTCCTGCACTGGCTGTGGAGCCTCAGGGACTGTGGGAACAGCAGGCACAGAACCAGCAGCAGGATGGTCCTCTCTGATCCTGACACAGAAATCAGGAGCTGGGGCGGGGTTCATCCCCTATCTCCTGTTTTGCTGTGCTCCTGCTTCGAGCTGAACCTAGAAAGTGTAAAAAATATGGATAAGAAATGCTGACCAGTGCCTTCCACAGCAGCATCCTTCATGTACAGCACATTCTCAGCACCTCCAGCCAAGGAGAACGCTGTGGTTTTGCCTCTGTGCTGGTGCCACCGACAAAGTGCAGAAAAGCCTCAGAGCTCGAGATAAATGCCCTGAACCAGATGAAATCAGCCGGGAACACCTGATCCTCATTCCCACAAGGTTATGGTTAAGGTTGCGAAACGAAGGAAGTGCCGCACTGGCATGCTGGCAGCAAATCAAAGCAAATGACATTAATTAAAGCACATGTTAGGAATAGGAAATTAAGCTAAAGCAACATTTCATCTGCAGCGTCTTCTCTGGGCACTTTAGAAAGGGTATAAGTTTACTGTAGAGAAAGAGAAATGAGGAGGCTGGTGCAGAGGATAGATGTGCGGGAAGTTAAAAGAATTAGAGGAGAGTTTTAAAAGCTTTAGACTATACACTCAAGGTCATGTTCACTCTCTGTATTTATTTTGAGTTGTGAGTGAGGGGGAAGGCTGAGAGTGCTGGCTGGCACTGCGGGAAGACTCAGGCTAACGTGGACCAAGCATCCTTGAAAAGGGGGCTCAGCCCCAAAATTGGGACCCTCCACACTCCTCCCTTCGGGGCTACGCCAGGCACTGATGGACCTTGGCACAGGTTTTGCAAAAATAATTTCTCAGTTTTGCTTTTCTCACTTAACTCAGCCCCAGAATTTACCAAAGCTCAGCTCATCACTCTGGGCAGCCGGGGACAAGGGCACCACTGTCCCCTGCACAGAAGGGAAACTGAGGCACGGCATGATTAACAGCTTTGGAGCACGGGGCAAGCACAGGGCTGGGAGCACTGAGCAGAGCTGCACTCCAGCCCCGTAAGGAGCCACGAGAAGCCCCTCAGACCCTGTCCCATGGTCTCTCTCAGCCCTTCCTCCTGCCCTTGCCCCCGGAGCTGGCAGCGATGCTGCGGTCCCGACCCATCGGGGGCGTTGCTGGGGCTGCACTGACGCACCCGTGTCATCCCAGGTCACCCAGCTTTTTTCAATCATGGCCACATGTCTGTGCTGGGACTGTGAACGTGGCCACTGTGCCAGCTCACACGCTGCACGTAGATGGCACCCATGCCCTATGTCCCCATGGGAAAAGGGTGACGTCCCCATGGGAAAAGGGTGACATCCCCGCTGCCCAAGCTGTGCCAGGAGCTGTGCCGTGAGCACGGCAGGCTTTCCACCAGTGCCCTGCTCCACGCGGGCTCCTCATCCTCCCCTCTGCCTCCGCCGTGCCCCGGGGCGAGCATGGCACGCACAGGCAGCGGAGTCAAGGCGTGAGTGAAAGAAGCTGGGCAGCCGCCTGACCCCAGGCGCTCTCCTCCCTGCGCTGCTCTGCTCCCAGACCGGCTGCCGTGTTTCCCCTGGAGCCATAAATTGCTGGCCGGGCCCAGCACGGGCTCCCCACGGCGGTGTCTCCGCGATGAGTTACGAGGAGCGAGCGGCGCGGCCAGGGCTCCGCTCCAGAGCCCCAAGGCGAGCGAGGCAGCGCAGCTCCCTCCTCCCGCACAGCCCGGAGCCCCTTTCCTCCCTCTGCCACCCTGCCCACGCTGCTGTCCCGGCGGGGTTCACCCCACGGCACCCCCGTGCTTGCCGGTTTTCCGAGGAGGGCTGGCTGGAGCGCCGTGTTTACCCAGGGCGAGCGGGCAGATGGCTTGCTGACAGCTTCAGGAACACCTTGTAGCAGTTGCGGTGATTCCCGAGATCCGTTGCTTCCCATTTCAATTCACACATCATGATTTCTAAACCTCAGCTTGTACCTTCCCAGCAGAGCTCCCCACCTCCATCCTGGCTGCTCGCAGTCGCTACCAGCTCGGGAATGATGGGGAAGGGGATCCTGTGGCAGCGGCAGCCACCCCGACACTGCCTCCTTCCGCACCTGGGGCAAACCCCTTAACCTGCCAAAGACAGGGGCACAAGCAGCACAGAGGCTGGAAATTACTTTGAGGATGTGAGTACTTCTTAGGGATGAAGAATTCTTTTTCCATCCCCTTCTCCAGCTGAATAATTGTAAATGTATGGACAGAAAATGGGCTAGTGGAGTCTGAGGTTGGCATGTGTGAGTCTCTCCTACTTTTGGTGTGGAGCATCTCCACTTGGGATGAGTCCCTGCTGGGGACCAACACTGTCCCCACTGGCTGTGGGAGCCTGGTCAGCCCCTGCTGCCATTTGGGAGAAGCTCAGAGAGGCAAAACTGAAGCAGGGACTGAGCTTGGCCATGGTGGCCCCTATAAACAGCATAAGTTTGGTCAGCAGGAGGCTCACACCCAACTTCCCCACCTGGAACGGCTGCTGGCCCCCACCTTCCCTCCAGGAATTGCTTTCTGGGCCTGGTGGGACCCCAGAGCTGGTTGTGGGGACCTTTGTGCTCCCACCAAATTCCCCAAGCAAGTGTGAACCAGAGCATCTCGCATTTGTATGCATTCCCCTGCCCTCCTTGTGCTGCTGTGGCAGAGCCTTGGCCTCAGGGTGACAAAAGGAGTATGTTTTTCCAATTAAAAGAGCCAAATGTGTTTTCCTGCCAGTATTTAGTCCAGTCTAACATGCAATGTCTACATTTTAACCTTGAAGAAGCCTCTGGAGACGCTGCAAAATAAATCAATACTAGTCCACGTGCTGGAAAACAGAACCAATAAATAACTTCAGAGCAGCTTTTCTGTTTACCCTGTGAAATTCCCACTCTTGGCTGTGCGCTTCAAAACAGTGTCTCAAAATAAAATAGAAAAGAAAAACAACCCCCTGAACCCTTCATTAGTGGCGCAGCATGAGGCTCTCCAGCCAGGCAGAGCTGGTTTCAGGTTGCAGGTGCAGGGCCAATTCTCCATTGACCTCTAGGCTGGGATTTGGGATCGAGGTTGTCTGTGCAATGGTTTAAAAATATTAAATAAGACATTAAAAAAAATTATATATATATACTCTGCATGGTTTGTTATGGCATGGAAGGTGCTGGAGGAAAACAAGCACCTGAGTTCTTGGATATGAATATCCCCAGCCTGGCTCCTGAGCCTGATCCACAGCTCCAGGTGCTGCAGCCAGGATTCCTTGAGCCCATCCCAGACATGCGGGTCTGCACCCCACCAGCAGCCCAAGGTTTTTACCTGGTGTCATTGCTGTGTCCCCAAATGATGAGGGATAATCGTGGCCCTCAGCCTTCTCCTTCTGCTCTTCCCAGGTCATCCAGTTTGGAGCCAGCCAGAGATTCACCAGCTCTTCCTCCTTTCTGACAATAATAAACGTGTCTTTAGCTGTAGCATAAAATAAGATTTGCAGGAACTATTAAAAGGCAACTTAAAGGCATTTTTCTGCGTCCTGCTGAGGAAAGGTCTCATGTGGGAGGCAGGTGGGGCTGCAGGGACACACAGGGATGCTTGGGGACCCACCTGAGCATGCAGGGAGTTCCTCACAGCAATGGGGTGAGCTACCAACAGCCGGGACTGCCATCAGCAGCCTGTGCTGGTGGCAGCAGCAGTGACACGAGCACACAGAGGGGTCAGGATGCACAGGGACATCCCCTGCACAGGGCAGACCCCACACAGAGTGCAGCACCGACTGCTCTGGGATGGACGGATGGACACTCAGAGCTCCAGGAAGGGTAGCAGGAGGCAAATCCAGCTCCTCAGCCTCCCACCAAGCACGGCAGGGATGTTCCACAGGGAAAACCCATCCGCTGGCCAGGGGACAAATTGAAGCGATTTCCCTGACATCGCTCTCTTTGTGCTCGCCTCCCCTAAGGCTCGCTGCTGTCAGCGCGCATTCTGCAGGCAGGACAGCTCTATTAGTCCGACCCTTAAGGACTGGAAAAAACACACGGAGCAGCCGTGATCAGCAGGGCTGAGCCCAACACGCACCATCCCACTGGGAGAACAAGCCCTGGGGCTCGGAGTGACCTGCTGGAGAAGCGTCCGGGGGAATCAACCCCAGAAAGAAACAGAAGTTTTTTTACGTGGTGGTTCAAGAGCAAAATCTCTGCTGTCCCATCCCCACTCGGAGCTGCTCCTCCCTCCTGCAGTGGGATATTTAGTGTTTCCTCGGGGGCAGAAGCAGCTGACACATCTCTGGGCTGGGTTCTGACTCTAAAGCGCTGACCACATCCCAGGAGTTCCAAATCTCCTTCCCTGAGAACGAGCAGGGAGGGGCAGGACCAGGAGTTAATCATGTTGGAAAAGTCGGGGCAGCCATTTACAACTTCACACTGCTTTGGCACCCACCTCTGTGGCTGGTTTTTCAGAGCAGCTCAATTTTCACTGAGGCACTGGAAGTGTCTGAGCTCTCAGGGAGCAGCAGACTCGGTATCAATCTCCAAAAAGCTTCACGCTCCAAAGCATCCACCAGGAGAAAGTGGTGAGCACCTGAAATCACAGCACTGCACCCACCTGCACGGATTTATCCCCAAAGCCAAGGTCAGCCGGACATCATGAGCAGGACACATCCCCACCATGGGGGCAAAAGTGAAAAAACTTCAGGCTCTTGCATCCAGAAAGGTCTTTGTCCCTACAGTGACCAGGACAGAGGATCTGAGCATAGGGTAGGTGTGAGCCTTGCTTTGGGCAGTCTCTGTGCCATGCAGCAGCTCCACAAGTTCTGTGGGAAACGGGATGGAGGCAGTGTTGGCTTTTTATAGCTGGACACCAGGAGAGTAATGCAAGGGAAAAGGGATGCACAAACCTGCGGCTCATGCAAGGTAAACACTGAATTTTGTGTTTGACAGACTGCAGCTCACACATTCACATCCTTGTCCTGCTTTGGTGCAGCCCCAGGTCCTGGTGGCACCACTGCCACCCCTCTGCTCCTGTCCCTGTCCTGGACAACGAGGGGAGAGGGCAGGACCTTGCAGGGTGTGTGTCACACTCATCACTCACCTGTAAAAACATGCTGTGGGTATAAACTGGGCAGATTTAGCGACTGTAGGGCCTTCTGTTCTCCCTTACATCTCTGCACCATTTCCCCACCCCTTAAATGCTTTACATTATTTATTACATTTCATTTAACCCCAGCCACGTCCTCCAAATAAAATTTATTTTGCAGCTGTCATTCAGGTTTACTCCGGCCTTAACCCCGTAATCCTATTGATTCCCTCATTATTCTCGGAGCTCGGGATTGATTTCATGCCTTCTGTGTTATGGAGAAGCCTTTGCTCATTAATCTCACACACATTTACAAACAGTCCATCCTGCTCATTCATTATTTTCTCATTCGCTGGCTCACGAGGTTCTCAGCTTCTGCTCTGCTTTGCCTCCTGATTTTGGGGTGTGGATGGAGAGGGAACATAATCCCACTCCTAAAGGGCATCCTCACAGCCTGGATCTCCATGCCCAGAGGCAGAGGGTGACGGGCTCCCATGCAGGGAATCCCCAGAAAATCCCCCAGATTCGTGCCCTGCATCACCTTTGGGACATGCCCCAGGACTGCATCCCACTCAGGAAATCACTGAAACCAACTGAGCTGGGAAAAGCAGAGGTCCAGAACAAATCCAGCTGAGGAAGATCTCCAGATGAACGTCCTGCACGCACCAAGGAGCACCCCACAGCCAGGCCACGCTGCTCAGGACCCTACAGGGCTGTTGGACAGGTACAAGCAGTACCTGTTGCTGGAGTTTGTTGATGCACACACGTGTGCACGCCCCCAAACACACCAGAAGTGTGTTTATAGGGTGTGATTAATCATCCTGAGCAGTTAATAGAGCCCCATCGCTGTGCACAGCACTGTACAGAGTATGGAGGAAGACATGACCCCTGTCATAAAGGCTTAGAATAAAAAATAGGCAGACACTATAGTTCAGACACGTAATAAATCCCCCAGAAGGGCCAATCTCAAATATTTCAGCTCTTTCTCCCTCCCCCCCATAATATATAATTGTCTTTGTTGGATCAATACAGAGGGGCTTTGTGGAAGGAGCACGTTTTGAGGGAAGATTAATGTAGTGAATTATACATGCAGCTAGGAAGAATTCTAATATTCAACTTCCAGGAGGAGAAGGAAGGTCTGTGGGATCAAACCCTCCTTCCAGGCTGGGAGCACAGTGCCTGGTGGCACAGGCAGCCAAGGACCTGCTCCTGTGGGATGGTGGCAGGAGCCTTCCTGAAGGAATAGATGGATCTGGCCGGGATGGATGATTCAATGAGTGGGATTTCATAAACCAGAGTGCCTGGGCTGCATCCCTCACCTGGGGCTTGGGGCAGGTTTTGTCCTGACACCCTCCAGACACAGCCAGCAGTGAGCAGACAGATATTTGTCACTGAGATATTTGCCACTAAACACCTATTATTTACCCACAGCAAAGCCCTGTGATCATTTCTCTGGGTGCACAGACACCTCCTCACCAGGAATGAATACCCCTGATGTCACTAATGTGTAATGACACAGGGCTGAGGCCTGGCTCTGGTGAGCAGCACAGGGCTGGCAGAGCCTCACCAGCAAGGTGTGCATCCTGTGAAGCACAGGGCTATCATATGGAATAAATTTACCTGAATCAAGTTTTGATTAAATGCCATAAACATGATTGATTTGGTTACATACCCTCTGTATGACGGTCTGTTTAATTTATTTTTTCATTCTGAGAAGGGATGTTGCATTGATCCCAAACATTAGCTTTGACTACCACCATAAATTCCCATTTTAGGGTGACCTGCAGCAGCCTTATTAATATTTTTACACTTACCCAGCAGTTGCCGAGGTTAACCCTTCCACAACGTGCCCAAATTGTGCAGTGCTGTGGGAACAGAGGGGTGACCTCAACCAGAACCAGGGGCTGCAGCCAGCAGGGGAAAGTCACCTGTTTTAATGCCAGCATTCCAAAGCCACCAACTCTCCTAAACCTGCTCCCTGGACCCCTCAGGAGCAGGGGGATCAGCAAAAACCCCGAGGCAGCATCTCCACAAACCCTTTGGCAATGAAATCGTGCCCCATAGCGTGTCCAGAGAGGGCTGTTTGCTATCTGAAATCCCACAAAACCCAGCACAGCTCTCACCCTCCTCACCACACCAGCCTCTGGACCAACACTACCACAGATTTCCTCACAACATCTTCTATATCTTTCTTTTTATCAAGGGTGGGGGGAAAAAACCTGACCAAATATTTTTTTTTATATTACTAATAAATTGGAAGAATGCTTTATGTTTTCAATATATTTTCAATTTACTGCCATGGTCAGTATCTTGGTTGCTATGTGTATTTTATAAGCAGCGTCAATGATAACCAGATTTAGCTGTTGGTTTCTCCATAAATACCATGTTATCCACCAAAAGTGATCTCTGGTAACACAGTGTCATTAAAAATAATGCTGAAAAGCATCAGGGAAACACCAAAAGCAAAAGGAATAAATCACTTCCAAGCACATCTTGGAGATACTGGAATTTTTGAGGGTTTATTTGGAAGATAAGCTGATTTTTAACGCATATTTCAGACAGATCCTGCAATCCCAGTATCCACAAAACCCTCAAGTAACACATGAGCTCATTGCAGGCTCTCCCTGCCCAAAGCAGAAAGGGTTTCTATGCTCTTGCACTCAAGACAGTGACAAAAGACACTTTGGGCCTGCCCAGGTCTCATCCCTGGCAGGTGGGGACTCTCACAGCTGGAACCTACTTGATATCATTCCTATTTCCTGTGTGGTTTTCTATCATCCCTTTCATAAAATCCCAGAATGGTTTAGGTTGGAAGAGACCTTAAAGATCATCCCATTCCACCTTTCCCTATCCCAGGCTGCTCCAAGCCCCATCCAAGGGTCTGAAGAGCTGATCAGGACACGTGAGGGTATCTCTAAATACTGAATTATTCAGCAGAAACTGGATATTTCTGCTGCCCTCCCTTCAACCCAATTAAGCTGTACTTAATTGCAGAGCACATTTTCCCTATTTTCATATAACAGTGGGATCTGGGAGCTGGGCTGGTGGTTTTTAGGGAGAAGTTAGATGCAGCAAGGACTTTACTTAGGATTAAGAATTTTTCCTACAGCCCTAGAAGGGGTAGAGACAATGGAGTGACCTGACCTCAAGGAGCAAAGCTGGAAAAGTGATGCTTTGTCCAGGCTGGGGCTTTGTGCAGGAACAGATCCAACACACTGCCACCTTCCTTCTTTCTGGAGGAGAACAGCACAAATTCACCCAAACTCACCCAAACCCACACATCCCCATCAGGCCAATTTTAGCCTTGTTGCAGGCACATCTCTCACTCACCTCAGTTCTCTTTTATAGCCCGGACAGTTTGTTCTCACTGAAGTCAAGTCCATCTTTCCAGGGTGCTCTGCAATCAGGGAGGTCAAGGGAAAACATCCAAATCACTCAGCAAATGACCCAGCACAGCCTGAGCCACCACAGCTCCGTGGCACCTCAAATGCCAGCACTCCTCAGCTCTCCCCAGCCAGCACCTGCAGACCTTTAATTAATGAATTAATTAATGAATGCTCTGAGGTAAATTCACAAATTATGAGTGCCAAGCTTCCCAGGACTCTGCAAATATCACACAGGAGGTAAATCATCACATCACCAGATACACAGGGGGAGTGTGGATGGGTGCTGGCACCCTGTAAGTCCAGCGAACCATGAGCTACAACCCTGGAAACACAAAAACCGACACAAAGCCATGACAGCACGAGGGGTTTGTGTCCCTTCACCCTTGGCAGAAGCCAGAAAAGCCTCAGCTCAACAGCAGCAGAGTATTTTCCCATGGTATTCTGGTTTACTTACTCAGGAAAAAAAAAGGAATTATTTAAAGGTTTCATAGCCTCTTTTCATCTAATATTTAACGTGCAAGAGTTTCTGCATGCCTAGGTTAGGTAAACATTAGAGAAGGTTGTTTATAGAAATTATATACAGAGCGGTGCTGGTTTAATTTATCAAAAAAGGTTTTGTTGAAATAAATTCGTTTTACAGTGAAACCCACTTAAACCTGTTAAAGGAGTGACCTCGCTGCAGTGAACCTGTTTGTGCTTCACCTCAAGGGACAGCTCGAGCTGCACCACGATAGCATCTTCCAGTGTAAATATTGTAAATATTCCCTGCTCTCCCAGAGTGTGGGACAGGGAGACACAGGAACTGTGTGACACACAAACTGTGCCAAGGAGAGGGGTGCCAGGTGCCACAGGGGATGGAAGGACGTGGCCTTGGACCTCACAGGGAAATTTGGCCACCACTGCAGTGGTTTAATACTGCATCCACCCTGCTCAGGGGTGGCAGGCAGTGGCAGTAGGATTTTAGGTTTGCATTGGGATGCTGCAGGAGAAACGCAGGAGAAGTGCAGGAGAAATGCAGAAGTGCAAGAGAAATGTAGGAGAAATGTAGAAGTGTAGGAGAAATGCAGGAGAAATGCAGGAGAAATGTAGGAGAAATGCAGGAGAAGTGTAGGAGAAGTGCAGGAGAAATCAGGAGAAATGCAGAAATGCAGGAGAAATGCAGAAGTGCAGCTCTCAGCAGGGATAAGGGATGGGGAAAACCCTCCAGGCTCTCCCTACCCCTCAGCTTCATCTGCCACTGCTGCTTTGCCGTGGCATCGATTGCTATCGGCACCACTGCCGCTCTTCTTTTGGGAAATTACCAGAAATAACCCAGTAGCCATTTTTCCCTTCCCCTGAAATTTACTGCGAAGTGGGGAAAGGCAGAATCTCTGCTCTCGCCTCCCCTCTGCTGGCTCCAGCAGCACTTGGCTCACGGCTGGTTTTGCTCCTCTGCTTTCAAAGTTAAACTCGGTGAGGACAAACCAGGAGTGCACGGAATAGAGGGGGGAAAAGCCCACCAGCATTCCTCCCTCATGGCACGGGTCAGATTAACAGGGGGAAATTAATGCTAGCAGGTTTAATGGAGATGAAATGCTTTAGGAATGAGCAGATGCATTAATTTGTAGCATGTGGCTTTAAGAGTTAATCTCAGTCCGGAGCAATACCGGGAAGAACATTCATTCATTCATCCATTCAGGAGGCATCAGCCAGGTACAGGGCTTTGTGCAGTTCCCACAGTCTGGCCTAAAGGTATTTATAGTCTAGAGCTGGAGGAAAGAAAACACAGAAAAAAAGGGATGGGATAAGGGAAACTGTGCTTTGGAAGCAGTCTATGCAAAATCCACCGAGGCAGAATTAATATTGTCTCGTTAACAGAGAGAGCAATTTGAAATTATATGGGAAAGGTGGATAAAACCTGGAAAGCATAAGAGCCAGCTCTGATTTCAAAGTCCATGGGAGCATTCCAAGGCAGAGCTTTAAAATTAGAAACAGCATGCAAAGTTACTTTTCCATTGAAATGTCATGTTTTCCTTGAAAAGAGCTTTTTCCATCTCGAGAATGCGTTTTGTCACCGAGCAGTAAGTGCACTTCTCACGACAGATCTGCTGAAGCAAAAACTCTGGGAGAAAATGGCCAATCACATCCGGGGGTTTGGCAAACAAACAAAAGCTAAGGAGAGAAGAGGACAGCACATTTCCATCAGGGAGGTTTGCAGCTCATCCTGGGTTTCTGACACCACTTGGTCCCTCTGCTCTCCGTTGTCTGTCCTGGAGCCAAACTCAGGTGTTGCCTCCAGCTTCTGCCCAGAGCAGCAGTGGGGTGAAATCGCTTGTGCATGATCCAGGAAGGAGCAGATCCCATTCCCAGCTATCACCTGCATACAGGAGATCCCCAGTGCTCCAGGGAATGGTCCCCCTGTGATAGGGGTGACCCACAGCACCCTCCGAGCTGTGACAGCCACACGCACCACCCTGATGGCCAGCACAGTCACGGCTCTGCTGGAAACTGTTGTTTTCCAGGTTGTCCAAATGCCAAACCCCACAAACATGCTCTGTGGGACCCCCTTGTGTCCCCCCAACGTTGGGTATGTGACAGTGGTGTCACCCTTGGCTGTGCTCATCCCCAGCCAGGTCACAGAGAGCTGCAGGGGAGAAGAGGAAATTTAAGAAAGTGAATGTAAAAAGGGGATGCAGAACTCCAAGAAGTCACCGGTCCTTGGCTTAGCAGTGATCCCACTGCAAGTGAGACAAAAAGGGTCTGGACAAAGACCCCCCTTGCCATGTCCCCCACAAGCAGCCCTGTCCCTCCACGCTTTCCAGAGCAGCACAAACACACGGAGGGGACAGACCCCCGTTGCAGGGGGGTTGCAGGAGGGCAGAGCCTGCCCGTGTCGGTGCCCGTGGCCCAGCCCCGGGGCTGGCAGGTGCCGTGGGGACCCGGCCCCGCCCGCTCCGCTCGCCCCGGGCCGGCACAGACGGCCCCGCTTTGAAGCCCTGCCGAGGCTGGCGGCAGCGGCGGGGCTGGAATAAGATGGCTTTTAAACTCGGAGTGAGATGAAAAGCAGCCGGAAACGCATCTAAAGGGTGACTGGAGGGCTAAGCCTGCTTTTCTCATGCTCGCTTATCCCGGGCTGCTCCGCCAGAGACCGAGTCCCAGGGGAGCTGCTTTCTCAAGCTCTGCTGCCTGCCCCGGTCCTTTGCTGCTCACATCTCTCCTCTGCCGAGAGGTGAAGCAACAGCAGACTTTCAGCAGAGATTTAAAAACCCTTCTTTTTTTTTTAATCATTAAAGGTCCTGCTGTTTCCTGCCGCAAATCCCAGGAGCCCAAGCCTGGTCCTGAAGCAGCAGCCCCGGTGCATCACCCCAGGAGCTGCTGTGGTTCTGGAACAAGGGAAACTCCTGTGCTGCTTCTAGGGCTGATTTGGGAGGAGAAACGGGAGACTGGAGGGTGGCACTGCCCAGGAGTGGGCAGCGTTCAGCAGGCATGCACAGCACTAACAGGAGAAAAATAATTCCCTTCCCCAAAGCATTCCAGGCTAAATCCACTATTCCCATGTTTTCTGAGCACTGACCACCTCTTCCACCACACCCCTAATGGAACATGCTATAAAACCGTGCCCAGACAGCCCCATTCCCCACGGTGCCAGGCCTCCAGGCAGCCGAGAACAAGAGCCAAGGGAAAGCAGAGCTGTCTGGGGCACATCAGAGCAGAGAAATCACCCTGTGCCTGTTTCTCAACAGGAGAGACACCCCTGGGCATCATCAGCTGAATCATTGCTCTTACAGACCAGCCAAAACTTTAAATCGGGTTTAAAATACTCAAGGACCTTGAATGGCTTTTTACCTATTAGATTTCTGCTCTCCTGTGCATTAAGCATAATGGAAATGGTTCTGAGAAAAGCAAACCCAAAATGCCATGGCTCTTTCTTCTTGGAAAGAATTTCTTCGCTTGTCGCCTGCACAGAACCCCTGTGAGGGGCATTAGGAACACAGGAGGCCAGGAGAAGCACGGATCTAATGAGATTTGTGCTAATTCATGTGATTGTTTATAAGAACTACGCTGCTCTAAGCCTGTTAAGCCATTCTGGCTAGCCAGGACTATCCCAGCTCTGGGCTGGTCTCGGCTGCACACCCTCCAAAGCCTGAGGTTTGCTCAGAGCAGCTGGGCACACATGTTGCCTGGGAGAATACAGAAAAATCTTTTCCATTTCTCCTCAGCAGAGCCCTCAGAGCTCTCTCAGAAAGAATCTCCCTCTGTTTTGATGAGGATGCCCTCCCTGCACAAGGCCAGGCTCTGTGATTCATGTGCTGCACCCGTGTGAGCTCTGCATGTGCAGCCAGGACAGCAAAGCAGGAGCAGCCCCAAGGCTTTTGCATCCTGCAGCTGCCATTCCACCACCTCTGGGCTTCCCACTGGGTTCTCCACCAAGAATTTCCAGTACCAAATGGTTGTTGAAGAAGAACACAAGGACAAGCCCTCCCAGTAACTGACTCCCTGCCTCAGATCCCACAAACTGGGAGCATCTCCGAGCTGTGCCTGAATTTCCTCCCACCACCCAGCTGGAATAAACTGTTGTTGTTGTTGTTTATTCCCTTCTCTTTTTCTTTTTTTTTTTTTTCTTTCCTTGATTGAAAATTGTCTGAGCCTTCCTCGCTTCTCCCAGCCAAGCAAAAGGTTACCCCAGCAATCAGCCCTGTGGTGCCAAAGAGTCTGCACCGAACTCAGCTCCGACCTCCCCGGCTCTGGGGGAACCAGACATAAAGAGGGGTCTTTAATCTCAGACGTGCTCGCTGATAATCTGCTCTGCAATTTGCAGATAGGATAGTCTGGGCTCTCCCAGGCTCCAGGGAGAGCAGGGGGAGGCAGGACCACGTCCCCTTCCAGGCCTTGAGCTGGTTTGTGCATCTTCCTTCCAAACCACCCACAGCTCATGGGGCCACCAAGGCACCCGGACATGATCCTGTGCCCCCAGAAGTGGGAGTTTTGGCCTTGGGTTTGTAGCAGTCACTTGGGAAATTATAAACAGCCCGTTCCTGTTCTAGAAGGATCACGAGCATTGGTGGAGTCTCAAAGTGACTTGCAGAGGGGAGCAGTGAGATGGGGAGGGGTGGGATCCCCTTCCCTGTCCTGAAATGGGGTCCCAGCAAACCACCCCAGGCCACGGGCTGAGCCTGTGAGCTGCCAAAGCCATTTTTTGCCACAAGGAGCCATTTTGGGGTATCCAAGTGTCAGGATCCCTCCAGCAATCCCTGCCTGGGGGACCTGGTCAAGCACAATCCAGTGCTCCCCATGGTGGGGGGCTGGCTTGGCTGCTCATGCCCTGCCCCATACTTGACTAAGACCAGTCATAACACTCCCCAGTCACCCCAGTAAAAGGGACTAATCCTTTTAAATAGACCCAAAAGGAGAGAAACATCCTCCTGTTCATATGGTGCAGGACTCTGCCACCCAGCAGAGTTCCCCCTCGTGTCACCAAAGTGCAGCACATGGCACTGTGACAACATGACAGCTCTTCCAGGAAAGCTGAGATTTCTGCCCAGTTCTCTCCCATCCCAGGAAAATGGGCATTTCATGCAGGCAAAGGGCTCAGGCAGCCGGAGGGATGGTCTGTGCTTTAAAACAACAGGGGAAAACCGAAACAATCCAGCTGGAATAAAAATCCCTGCAAACGCTCCCTCTCGTGGAGGCCGGCTGCTCTCCTGCTGGCTGGGAGATCAGGAGAGGTCTTGTCCTAAAACTTTCCCAAGGATGAGGGGCTCTGTAGGAGCGAGGGGGGCTGGTGACACCCTCCCCTCTCAGCATCCAAGTGGTGCCAGCCCTCAGTGCCCAGTGGGATCTCTGGAGTGAGTGGGACACATCTGGTATGGGATGGGGTGAGCTCAGATCTTCATCCAGGGTCCTCGATGCCTTTGAGGCTTTAACAGCAAAATTCCTTCCCCTTCTCACTGATGTAGGCAGATAGGAATACAGGGGGAATAGAGGGAAACCCCAGGAGCACCTGCTGGCATTGGCTTTGGCTGAACCCCACATGGAACTGGCCTTTTTTAAAGCCATTTTGAGGGTGTCCCTGAGGCCCGACATAGTCTGGAAGGGGAAGACAGCTCGAACTGGCCCAGCACCACAGTGTCTCCACCAGCTCATTATTTCCCAGCCTGGAGAATTATTTCCCAAAAGTCTTTAACTGATTCCCCCCCAGCCACACAGGACTTTTGCACTGACAACACCTTTCTGCTGGGAACCGAGCCAGGATCTCCACAAGGTCATTTTGCAAAGACAATTAGGTAGTCCCTCGACAGCGCTGTCTCATTTTAATTAGATCTTATTTCCAAAGAATTACCGAGCGTGCCAGGCCCAGGGCTGGAGGCAAGGGCCATTTACAGGAATCAATGGGAAGCAAAGGACAGATGTACCTGTGCTCACGTCACCAGCTGCAGCAATGCCAAAGGGAGAGGAGCAGCCTTTCCTGCATGATTTCATCCATTAATTCCTCGGGCAATGAAAGACCTTCCGTGCAGACCTCAGAGCATCACTGCTTCAGGCTGCTGGCTGGGGCTCAGGCACCTCGCAGTGAGTATTCCCTGCGTGCTGAGAGGCTCTGGAGGTGTAGTGGGTACGTTTTTGGCAGAACCCACAAAGCTGGGGAATGATACCAGATCCTCCACAACCCACTGGACAGCTCACGTGGACACAGGAACACAAAAAGTGAACAGACACCCACACAAACGCCCTCAGAAAGGTGCAACATGACCATGCAGGTGGCAGGACACAGGGGACAGATGGACCGGAGGGCTGGCACAGCCTGGGGTACCTGCCACAGATCCCCCACTCCTGCGGTTTGTAGGGAGCCAAAGTCCTGGGATCCCTGATAGTTCCACCTATACGGGCTGCTGCCCCCGGGGAACTCTGTGGGGACCCCCAGGACCCTCCCGAGACCCCCGGGATCCTCTGGGGACACTCCCTGGGACCCTCCTGGCACCGTCTGGCGACCCCCCAGGACCCCCAGGACCCTCCCGGCACCCTCTGGGGACCCCCAGGACCCTCCCGGGACCCTCCCGGGACCCCCAGGACCCTCCCGGGACCCCCGGCACTGCCGCTCCCCCGGGGCCGCCCCTCGGCGCGGCGCCGCTGCGCCACCTGGCGGCCGAGCCCGGCACAGCGCCGGGATTCTCCAGGTTTGGGGAACATCCCGGGCAGGGAAAACCTCGGGTTTGGGTTTGGATTTGGGTTTTCCAGCCGTCCCACAGACAAACGGTGCCGTTCCCGTGCCGCTGGCCTGAGGCGCGGGCCGGGAGCGGCGTGGCCCCCCCAGGAGAGCAGCGGAGGGGGCAGCGGGGTTCCCCCGCCGGGAGCCTCCGCTCCATCCCGTCGGATGTCCCGAGCAGAGCCTCCTCCCTTCCCGGCGCGGCTCCGAGGAAGGCTTGGGAAAAGGCCCGGGCGGGCGCCGAGGGGCGATGGACCTGGCTGTCCCTCGGCATCACCCGCCGCTGTAAACAACCGGAATAAACCGAGAGCCTCCCCTTTCCCCTTTCCCACCCTGCCAGAAGAGCAAGGACGGAGCAAACGGTGCCTGCGGCTAAGAAGCGGCTCCGTATAAAAATAAACAGCTGCTTTTTCACTGATAAAGTTTTTAGCCCCCCTCCCCTCCATCCCCTAGACACCCACACGGATCAAAGTGGCTCTGGGAACCTTGTGGCAGGGAACAGCCTGGATGGCTGCTGCGTCCTTCCCGCAGCCCCAGCCCGGGACAAGGACCGTGCCCCCGGATGAGCGGGGCTAGGAAGTCTTTGAGATGTCGGTGCCCGGAGGAAGGACCCAAGCAGAGGCTCCGAGGGCTCAGCCCTGGAGCAGACAGGGAGAACCATCACAGCAGAGACCGGCTGGTCTGTACAGCGAGGCTCACGCCCATAACCCCATAAATCCCGTCCGGCCGCAGGTGCGGAGCCGCGGCCGCGCATCCCGCCCCGAGCGCACAGGTGCGCAGGGAGGCCCGGCCGGGATGGGGGGCGAGGCTTAGCCGGGAGCGAGGGGCGGGTGCATGAAGAGCCCGCCGGGGCCCCACTCCTGCCCTTTGTCTATTGATCCGCGATCGGGAGCCGCAGACAGAGCGGCGGCCCCGCGGGTAATTGGGGCTCCGGGGCCGTGACCGCGGCTGCGCTCCCCTCGCCCCTGCGCTCCGCGGGGAGCGGGGCCGGCGGGGCCCTAATTGGGAGCCAAGGCCGGGGCTCTGCCCGCTCCCTTTGTCGCGGGTGCGGCGGCAGGACGGCGCCAGCCCGACAGAAGGAGCTGCCGCCCCACCGCCCATCGCTGCCCGCCCCGTCACACCGGGGCTCCCCTTCCCCGACGGCCGCACCCCGCGATCGCTGGGAAGAGCTGCTGATGTGGCTCCTGGCACCACGGCATGCCCAGCTCCATGGCATCATTCTCAAACCCTCACCCCTTCTGCAATCAATGTTTAAACTTACAGAAAATGCAGAGTGACTTTTTATACAGACAGATGACAGGGCAAGGGAGATGGTTTTAAACTAAAGGAGGTGAGATTTAGATTAAATTTTGGTAGGAAATTCTTCCCTGTGAGGGTGCTGAGGCCCCGGCACAGGTTGCCCAGAGAAGCTGTGTCTGTCCCATCGCTGGGAATGTTCAAGACCAGGTTGGACGGAGCTTGGAGCAAACTGCGATAGTGGAAAGTGCCCTTACCCACAGCAGAGGCTTGGAGCAAGATAGGTTTTAAAATTCCTCTCAACCATCCTTTGGTTCTCTTATTCTGCCCCACACCCATGACCCAAAATACACAGTGATACAGGAACACAGGGCCAGCAGCCCAGATGGGGGGCCAGGGGTCCTGCAGAACCCCCCTGGGCTGCACAGGGACAAGAGCCGTGGCAGCGTTCCCCCTCTGCCGGGCTGCGAGATGCTCTGGCATGAGCTCATGTTCCTGTTTACAAACACCCGCCCATGGAGCCCTTCCAGCAGCGCTATTGTGCTGCACGGCAGCTCAGCCGGGGTTTGTCCACCAGGCCCACGAAGCCCTCAGGGCAGCTCTGCTATTTTTAGTGTCTGGCCGAGCACCTCGCGCATTGAGCTGGAGAAATTCAGAACTCACCACTAAACCCAGTGAAGACTTCGATGTTTGAGGACCTCACTGCTCTGGTGACACTGCACCAGCGTTTAGGTGGTAAAACACCAGCTCCAGACATCACCAGGACACCCAGAATTTTATTTTTGTGACTTGGCAGCAATCGCAGTGGCATGGCCAAGCCAGGTTTTGCCAGGTGCAGAGCAGCAGAGCCATGGGGGTGCTGTGCCGGGTGTGCCCCCGCGGGGCCTCCCAGCGCCTTTTCATAGCTGAGGAAAAGAAATCCCAGCACAGTGCGTGACTAATCGGTAGCTGCTCATCGAGCTGCTTGAATAGGGTTTCTCAGAGCCTGGGGACGGCCGTGGAGCAGCTCGGCTCCTGCTGGAACAGCCTGGCTGGGGGGGCCAGGCCCTGCTCCCTGCCTTTGGGCACTGTTCCTCAGGGTCACTATCATGAACCCGCAGAATATTTTTGCCCTCCCCAGTGAAGAGCAGCTTTGTGCTCAGTGGGCAGGTTGGGATGTCCCACTGGCACCGGAGCTTGGCCCCTAATCCAGGATGGGCCACAGGGCTGTCCCTGATACACCAGGATGGCAGGAACTCATCGTGACGCTGCCCCAGCATGTTCTGCAGCACCGCCACCATCACTGAGGTTTTCCCAACCACCTCAGCCTAAATCCAGCACGGTTGGATTAGAGGAGCCCCCACACTGGCACAGGTTGTGCCCCCTCGCTAAAAATAGAGCCCATTAAATTGCTGCTCGTCCTGAGTGATGTTGATTCCGAAATAATCCTGCAAGCCTAACTTTAGTCACCACACATCCCTCCTCCTGGTGGGAAGGCGAGTAGAAATGATCACAGAGGCAGCATCTCTCGCGCCGTCGAGGAACCCAGCCCAGCACCTCTCCCCAGACACTGCTCCGGGGGGTTCAAAGCCCTTTCGCTGCCTGCACCAACGGGAGCGCGGGGGAGGCCGAGGCGGGGCCCGCCCCGTCGGGGGGAGCGCGGCGGTGCCAGCAGAGGGCGCCCTGCGCCCGGCGCTGCGCCTCAGCCCGCGGGGACCGCGATCCCGCCCGGAGAACGGAGAACGGGAATCGCTGGGGAACGGCGCTGCTCCTTCTGCCGTGGCCGCACCCCGCCACACCCCGACCGGCTCCGGGCCCCGGGGAGACGGGGGGACTTAAAGCCCACGGCCCGCGGTGGCCCCATCCCCGACGGAACCAGCGTGCCCGGGTCGCTCTGTCACCCTCAAGGACGATACCGGTGTGCCCGGGTCGCTCTGTCACCCTCAAGGACGGTACTGGTGTGCCCGGGTCGCTCTGTCACTCTCCCGGACGGTACCGGTGTGCCCGGGTCGCTCTGTCACCCCCCCTCCGGCCGGTACCGGCGTGCCCCGGTCATCCCTTCCCCGTCACCCTCCCGCATGACCGACGGCGCCGCTCTGCCCTGCTCACTCCATTCCCGTAGCCGCCGGTGTGACCAGCGCTCTCCTGTCCCCGCCGGTACCGGAGAGTCCCCGCAGCAGCAGCGGGTCGGTACCGGCGGCCCCGGCTCTGCTTCCCCGGCACCGGCGGAGGGTCCCGGTGCCGCATCCCCGCCGCACCCGCGGTGCCTCCGCGCCCCCTCCCCGCGCACCTGCCGCGGCGGGGCGAGTGAAAGCCCGGGGGGCACCAAACCCCGGCGGGTCCTGCCCTGCCCGGGGCCGTTCCCGTTTTCTTTGCCCGTCAGCGGCCGCGGAAGGGGCGGCTCCCCCCCAACGCTGGGCACCTGCGGAGGAGCGGCGGCCCCGACGGGGCGGAGCGGCAGCGGTAATGAAACAGGCGGGAGCCGGCAGGACTTCTCCGAGTAGATTTTTTTTTTTTTTTATTGAAAGATGTGAGAATTCATCAAAACTGAACAGACAAGATACCCGAGTAACCAGCACGTTGCAAATCATGTATCTTTTTATTTTAAAACAAATATAGAGCACAGTCCTGTGATATTTAAATTTATTATACTTTTTTTTTTTTTTTTTTTGTTCTGGAGTGAAAAATAAAAACCTGAGGTTTATTCCTGCATTCTCTATACCCCGCACTGTAGCAATATTTTAGTTAGGTTTTGGATTCGTTAGTTTATTTTTTTCTTGCAAAAGTCCGTTAAAGGATTGAAATCTTAGTTTTAATGACTCCAAAAATTGTTTTATCAGTGGCACATGATTGTCCTAGAGAACAGGCGGGATAAACAATATTTTAAAACACAGAGAAACCGATATCTCCTTCAATCACAAAGAGCTAAATAGTTTTCATTTACAATATATATGTTCATGTAAAATGAAACAAAAAAAAAACGAAAAAAAACTTAAATGCGAGGAGTTAAACTCTAAATATTATGTACACACCAATGTACAACTCTGAATAAATTAATACCAATTTGCATATTCTGGGATCCTTATAGCTTATTTACACAAATTACCATTATTTCATAAATATCTGCCCAGGTACCCACGAGGCTCCCCCCGCCGTGCCCGCTCTGCGCGGCGGCGGCTGCCGAGGCGGTTTGGTTTCCATCTTCCGTTTCTTATCTCTCTCTCTCTCTCTCTTTTTTTTTTTTCTTTTTAAATTTATTTTTTCCTTCTCCCTCCCCTTGCACAGGTGAGGGTTTGGCCTCTCTAATCCCCCACCGAGGCAGGAGATGGGGCTGCCCCGTCCATCAGGTGTCTCGGCACCAGCTCATCACCTTCCCCCGAGCTGCCCAGTGCCCGGAGCGGGGAACTGGGGGGGTCCTGGGGGCTCCGTGGTCTCGCTGGAGCGGGAGGAGCCGCTCCCAGTCCCGCAGCCGAAGGGATGGGCAAGCCCAGAGCTCCAGCTGCTCCCTCCTGGCTCTGGGGTGGTGGGTCCGCTTGGCCGGTGGGGTCCGTCCCTCTGCTGCAGCACCCCGCTCCCTGTCTGCTCCCAGCCCTCGCTCCACAATAAATATTTATACTGTGCTGTACAAAATACCAGTGCTTCTCCGCCCCGCCGGGAGGGCTCGCTGCCCGCCCCGCCGGTCACTTCGGGGACTCCCTGCCGGGTGACAGCTCCCGCTGGCTCTCCAGCCCGCTCACCAGTCTCTGGATGTTCTGCAGTTCATTGAGGGACTCCTTCAGGGAGCCCTTGGGGGAGGCAGCGGGGCGCTGGCTGCCCCCCTTGTGCAGGGGCACCTCGGGCAGGGGGCTGGATTCCCGGCTGCTGCCGGCCTTGGAGCCCTCGGAGCCGGGGTTGAGGCTGGCGGGCAGGCCGGTGGTCAGCAGGTTGGTGCTGGGCGGGATGGTGACCGGGAGCTGGTAGGGGCTGAAGCGCAGGCGGGGCCGGCTGCTGCCCAGGAAGGGGTTGCGGGACAGCGGCCCAGCGGCGGCCGCGCTGGTGGCCGGCATGGCCGAGGCGGCCGCTGCAGCTGCTGCCATGTAGGTGTAGGGGTAGGGGAAGAGTCCGCCGAAGGTGGGCATCGGGATTCCCTGCGGAGAGAGAGAAAGGGCGGTCAGAGCTGTGCTGCTGCTCCGCTGCATGCCCGCTCCTGCCTATCCCCTCCCCCGAAAAAAGCCAAGGCAAAGGTGAAACAGCCCAGCGTCACCCTAAAAGCAGAGCGTGAGGGTATCCGTGTGGAACAGGCTGAGGGAGGGGGTACAGCCGCATCCACCCCATCCCAAGCCAGGCTGGTGACACCGAGCACAAACCCCTGTCTGGGATCTGCCCCGTCCCCTCCCTGCACGCTGCATGTCCTTGCCCGTGCAGCACCATAGCCCCTTAACCACATTAAAACACATTGTTAAGCTGGACGGATAAATTAGGGGAGTTCAAAGACATGTCTATGTATTCCATCAGAGGGGATGGGAAAAGCAGCACCAGCGCAGGCGCTGTGGGAGCGCTTCAGAGCTGACAGGAAGACAGGGAGCTGCTGGATGGGGACAAACAGGTCAGGCAGGGCCACAGATCCTGACTCTGCCCTTGACTATGGAGGAACCATAGTAGCTGCAAAAAAAATCAAGATTCCTCCTCAGATCAGCCCTGGAGTCGCCTTCAAAACGTCCCCCGTGTTCTGCCTGTGACACAGCTGGGAACATGTCAGGGGTGCGTCACCTCCTTGTCCCTGTGGGCTGCAGAGGGCCTGGGGAAGGCTGAGGGCACCAACAGCTCCTTCCCTGCAATGGGGCCACCCTGCATGTCCCGACACTGGGGGTGACACTGGCCAGGCCCGACCTGCCTCCCCAAAGTGCTCCGCTCACTCAGGGAGCTTTTCAGGAGGACGTGAAGAAGAGATTTCAGGGCCCAGCTGGACAGCAGGGATAGGGATGGGGACACAGGGCTTACCTGAGAGGCCAACATGTGCTGGGAGAGGTGGAAAGGGAAGGGGGTGGCCGTCCCCGCCGCGCCCGGGGCGGACGAGAGGGCTCCATTCTCCAGGCTGCCCCCGCCGGTCACCGAGGCCAGCAAGTGTCCCATGCCCATGGCAGAGAAGGCGCCGGGGGCCATGGCGAACTGTCCTGGGTGGATGAAGAGGGGCTGCCCAGCGCCCAGCGGGCTGAAGAACTGCTGCCCGTGGAGGCCAGAGAGCGCCAGGCTCTGCAGGTGCCCGGCGCTCAGGTGCGGGGGGCTGTCCGTGTGCACCATCAGCGGGGCGAAGGCCTCCTTGCCCAGCCCGCCGCCCTCCGTGTCCTTCTTGCCTGGGTCCGTCTCTTTCCTCCGTCCTTCCACCTTGTCCTTCTCCAGGCCCCGTGTGCCGAACAGGCCCTCGCCAGGACCCTCCCGGGGGGATGCACCATCCTTGACTTTCTCCGGGCTGTGCCTCTCCTTGCTCCGTTCCTCCGGGCACCGGGGGCTGCCGCGGGGCGTCGCGTCCTCCGCGCTGGGGCTGGCTGCTGCCACCGGCCGCTCCTCGGGCACCTTCTCCACCTCCGCGTCGCTGTCGGCCCCTGGCTTCTCCTCTGCGAGGGGATGGAGGGGCAGAGGGTCAGAGCAGAAGCACCCAGGGGAGGCGAGGAAGGGGTCACTCACAAGAGCTCTGGTGTCAGGAAGCCGCGATCGTTATTAATGGGAGAGAGTCATTTTGGGGGCAGAAATGGGCCCTTGTGCTATGGTCACTCTGGGGATAGGGGATTAACAGCAGCAGGTCCTGTGGCTGTGCCAAACAGGAAAAACACGTTTGATGGAGAACCAGAATCTATTCTGTAATAGATCGCTCTCCTTAGCTGCAAAATCCAAGCGGGAAAGAGGAGAGCGGGCAGTGGACAGCACGGGAGGAAATGGCTCTGCATATATTTAATTACATGTAGCTGATCGCCAGTGCGCCATGGATTTATTCCAAATGTGCAGGTTGAGACAGGTTAAAGAGGCAGTTTTAAGGCTGGGAGTATGGCACAGACCTCTCTAAAAAGGGCTTTAATTTAAAAAACCCCATTGAGCTCTCAGAGGAGGCAGGGGGATGCGAGGCGAGGGGCTGGCGAGGGCGAGGGGAGCTGAGCCCCTGCCTGCACGGCTCCACTAAACGAGAAAAGCCTTTTGGTGCGGGTGAGGTGAAGCTCTGCAGGCTGGGGCAAATATTCGGGAAAGCCTTTGAAAGTGGAGAGGGGTGTAATAAACCCTCCCTCCAGCTCGGGGTGGGGGGTTGCAGTTTTGATGAAGGTTTGCAGGGAATCGCGTTGGTGGAAAGTTTAAAGAGCAGATTGATAGTGCTGCAAGACAAAACCCAGCATCGAACAACTGCAGCGTGGGAGCTGCTGGTTTATTTTCATTTACCAGCTTGAAGCCTTGAAGTTACAACGTTTTTTTTCCTCTTTCAAATATATTAATTCTTTAGCTTTTCTCTTTTTTTCTCTCTTTTTTAGGGGAATGTGAGATTCCCATGGAAGGCAAGGCACGCCTGGCTAAGGTGGCGAGCACACAGGCTGCTTTGCCTTTTCTTCTTGTATGACATAAATACAAGACATCAGGTGTATAGAGGATCAAATACACATTTAAAAGAAAATACGTGAAGAGAAAAACGCCTCAACTCGTGGATACCCTTCCCGTTTTCTCTGTTTTTGTCTTTTCAACCCCTGGGCTCCCCTGTGCGCATCCCCATCTTTATTTTCCCTGGTGTTTTGCCTCTCTGCCCACATGAAATCAGCAAGCAGCAGCCCCGAGGGAAAAGAACTTTCGGGGACATTTGGGGACCGCGATTCCTGCGTTACCTCTGCCGCTGCCCTTGAGGCGCAGGGGGCTGGGGAGGGCACCCACGGGCGAGTGAAGGGCATCGCGCACGGCCGAGGGCTCGCAGGAGGAGGCGTCCGACTCGCCGCCGTCGCGGTCGGGCTTGCAGGGCTCCTCGTACATCCGCAGGGACGGCAGGGACAGCTGCTTCCTGCGGGGACACGCAGCGTCGGGCACCGGCCGTCCCCCCGAGGGCTCGGAGCCGGGGGGGACGGGGCCACCGCTTACCTCTTCTCCCGCCGGCCATTGCCCGTGTCCCGAAAGCCCTTGGCGAAGGGGTTGTTATCGATTTTCAGCTGTGTGATCTGCGAGGGGGCAGAAGGAGAGAAGGGGCGGTGTGAAGCCCTGGCCGTCCCCCCCGCCCCGGTCCCCGCCGCCGTCGGGGAGCCCGAGGTGCGCGGCGCAGGCTGCGGAACCCGCGTTAACACACCGCATGCTTTATTAAAAATGATGCTGAGGTTTGGGCTTGAATTATTAATAGCGTCTTAATGATAGGAAGTTATTTTTCACGGCCCCCCGGAGGGAAGATGGCGACTGAGCTGCGCGGCGCTGGTTAAAAGCTATTCTTATCCCTCCCTGCCACGGGCTGCTGGGGCCGGCGACATCAGGGCGCTCAATAATGCATGGCCCTGAAACACGGCCCCGAGAGGGGCTCTGGAAAAGGCCCGGCTGCCCGGCCCCGCCGCGACCCCCGGCCCGAGCATCCCCCGGCCCGAGCATCCCCCGCCCGACGGGGCCCACGGCCGGCGGCCGCCCCGCGCAGCTTGCGGCGGGCGAGCAGACAAAGTGCTCTTTAATCGATTGTGACTCTTCGCCATAAACTTTACGAGGGAAACAAGCCCACCAGGACCCTCAGACAGAGCTGTCAATTAGCATCAGCAGCCAGGGGTGGAGGTGGGGGTCAGCTTTTGGGTTAAAACACACACACAACTCTTGGAAGGGGACGGCAGAGGCTCTCTGCTCCCCATCGTGCTCTCCTGGCTCTGCCTGCTCACCGGGCGACACTTGCTAAATCACGAAAGCAACTAAAATTAGCTTATCTGCCTCTATTTTTTGGCTCCTCCAGAGCCCTGGGCACCTCCTCGGTGAGGCTGCCCGGGCCTGGTGCTGCTCTCCACAACCTGGGCCTGCAGCAAAGACCCCCACGGGCCAGAAAGGCACAACAAACTCCGTGAGGGAATTATTAATAGTAATAATAGAAATACTGGCAACAGCATTAACATTAATACTAAAAATAGCGATAATAATACAAGAAGCACGAAGGCTCATCCTACCCTGAGTGTCTGAGGTTTAATCTTTCTACTGCTGCTGAGTTTTGCCCCGAAATATCCTCACCAACACGCACACACACACAAATACGCTGATACAGGGTAAGGGATGGGACAGGGGTGAGAACAGAGAGAGGGACAGGGATGGGGACAGGGACGGCGACGGGGACAGGGACGGCGACAGGGACAGGGACAGAAGCTGCCCAGCCGTACCTTGTCGTTCTGGTAGGCAGTGACGGCGATGAAGTCGGTCTCGGGGAACACGTAGGTGCGGAAGGTGCTGTAGGGCAGCTTGAGGATGTCGTTGGCCCGGACGATGTGGAACCGGGGCTGGTACTTGTGCATGGAGTTCAGGATGGTCTGGGATGGGCGAGAGAGCACAGCCCGCGGCTGCCGTCAGCCCCACGCCTCCAGCTCCCTCCCTAAAAAACCCCTTTTCTCCCAAAAACAACAACAACAAAAAAATACACCTCTCAAATTCACCGTGAGGAAGGAATGCCAGAGAAGGAGATTTCTTTTTTTTTTTTTTTTTGTTGATGCCATTGCAGGATCTGTTCCCAAAGAAGGAGGTCAGGGAACAGACAGAACAGCATCTTTGCGGGTGTTAAGCACGGCAATAAAGCAGCAAAAGGGATCTCTCAGTTTTATTACAACCCTGCAAACGCGAAGCGACTTTTCGACACGTTTCTCACCGCTTTTCATATTTCCGTCCTTAAAAATAAATTACTATCCCTCACCACCACAAAAAAAAATAATGTTAAAAGCCTCTGGGTGAGTGTCGGGGGCGGCAGGAGCCGGTGCCAGCCCCAGCCAGCGCCTGCGACCTGAAAGGAGCGTTTCACCACGAGCCATAGCAAATTTATGTCTCGGAGCAACGTTGCAGAAGGAACAGACTTTTTTTTTTTTTTTTTTTTTTCCAGCCAGGTGTCTGAAAGCCTCGCCAACACTCAAAGCCGTTCTCTGCCTTTTCGTTTTATTTTTTGAGTTTGCTTTGCTTGGTTTTTTTTTATATAAAACCCGATTTGCCCGCGATTTGGCCGAAGATTTTTGGAAGCGTCTGAACACCCCCAAGCCGCGCCCCTGGGGCTGCTCCGACCCCTCGCCGCCTGCTTTCCTACCCGATAGCTTTTAAATAATTCCCCAACCTGCTGTGGTCGGACTGAAATGCAGAATTCACTGCCCAGAATTCGTAGAGGGACGGAGAAAGCTTGAGTAATTATTGTCGAATAACGTCGGCCAAATGGCTAAATAATTATCACTTCATTTCGGTTTAGAAGGTAATAAAAAAAATCCCCCCCCCCTTTTTTTTAACCCAAGCAATAATCACTTGCTGATGAACTGTCAGATCGCTGTTATATTGATATAATCTAGACTGGATTTATCATGAAAATGGTGCAAAAAGTCTCATTCAGGCGTGCAAATCTGCATTCCTTTAAAAAAAAATAATCATCCCTCTCTGACCAGATGGGCACTGGCTAAACCCTCATCTCCCAGATTTAACACAGTCCGGATTTTGGACAACGACAGATACCAGAAATCTTTAATTGAAGGAGGCGAACCGTTAAAAGCGCTGAATCAAACTAGTTTTTCACCAGTACAAAAAAAAAAAGGTATTTTTCAGACTCCTTCTCTATCGATTTACCTTGCTGGCTATAAATAACCTCGCAATGTATTATTTAACAAAGACGCTGTTTCCTGCCTTAAGAGAAAAAAAAAATAAAAGTGAGAGAGAAAAAAAAAATGGGGAGAAAAAAAAAAAAAAAGAGAGAGAGAGTGGAAAAAATAGAGAGAGGAAAAAATAAAAAGAGAGGGAAAGTTCTCCGGGAGGTGCGGAGCTGCTCTGAGCTCCCCGCCCGAGCCGGGTCCCGGCTGCCCCGCGGCTCCGGCGGCCCCGGCTCCCCGCTAATTACCGTATCAGCAGCGCTGCACGATGAACTTTCCCTTTATCGCCCTAAATGCTCGCTCAGAGGAAGGAGAGCTGGCTGGGGCTCTGGGATTTCCCCCTCCGTGCATTCCCGCAGGATCGCTCTCCCCTCGCGTTCTGACTCTGCAAATGGCCAACACTCTGCACCGGCTTTCTTTCCTCTCTCCCTTTCTCTTTGTTTATTTTGCTTGGTAGCTTTTTTGGCTTAATTTCTTTGTTTTGTTTTACCTCCTTTAGGTGATGCAGATACCATCAATAGGGATATAAACAGGGTTTTTTTCAGAGACAGATGGTGCCAACCACTCCAGCCCTTCTCTCGGCTGCGGAAACCCAGCGCAGGTGCCACCGGCCCCGGCCCCGCTCGGTCCGGGGGGCAGCCACGGTCCCCTCCCGGCCATCGCCCCGTCGGGGCTGCCCTCGCTGCAGCCTCGGCCCCGCACATCCACCTCCCTAAATTCCTCTCCCCACAGAGCCTCCAAACCCGGGAACAAGCAGCAGGACAGGCCGCGGAGGCCTGGGATGCGAGAGCCAAGGGCAGCCCGAGGTTTCTTGCAGCCCAACCTTCCTTTTTGTCCCGGAGAACGAGAGCTGCCCCTCGGTGCCGGGCAGGACAAGGGGCTGGGGGCTGCGGGACAGACAGACCCCTGCAAGGCCCGGCCAGGCCCCGCCGCCCAGCCAGACCCGGCTGGAGGAGACTCTAAATCCCCGCGGTTCCCCCGAGGAGATCACGGGCAGCCCCCGCACCGGGCACACCCCGCGCCGGGCAGACCCCGCACCGGGCACACCCCGCTCCTGCCCAGGGTCCCTGCCCGGGGGGCTCTGCTCTGCCCCACAGCCGAACTTACAAAGCCGTGCTTATCCGAGATGTTGTTGGTGAGCTTGAGCTTGTGAAAGGCAACAGGTTTGGCCATCCACTGCTCCCCCGTGGCCGGGCTGTCGGGGTGGATGTACATGCGCTTGGGCATCTCCGGGTCGGCCTTGCCGGCCACCATCCAGCGGGAGTTGTGGAATTTGTACCGGCAATCGTCGGCCGCCACTATATCCATCAGCAAAATGTATTTGGCCTTCTTGTCCAGGCCGCTCACCCGCACCTTGAACGGGGGGAACATCCTCCTGCGGAGAGACCCAGAGCAGTTCAGGGCTGCCCCCGCCCGCCGCCGACCCCCGACGGCTGCGGCCCCACCGAGTCCCCTGCACCGCCCGGTCCTGGCCTCACCGAGCCCCCCGCACCGCCCGGCCCCGGCTGCTGCTCCCAAACCACCATCTTTTAGTTTAGTTCTCTGAGGATTCCCAGCCTTCCTCACGTCCCACCTCTTCTCATCCCTCTGTGCAGCCCACACCGTGACAGAAAGCAAGGAAAAAGCTCAAAAATCCCATTTCGGGAAATAAAGGGCGAAAACATATTCTTGTTTTCTCCTATTTCTCTGCCCTTCGCTGATCCGCTCGCTCAGCACTCCCGGCTGCCTCCCCCGGGCCCGGAGCCACGGGCAGGGCCAGGGACGACCCCGGACGTGGGGAAAGTTTGGCAGGAGGGAAGGAAGCGGCGGGAAGCGGCATAAACAACGGGAGCGGGGGATTCTGAGCGCTCGCTTAACGTGCACGAATTTAATTTGGGATCGCGCTCCGAAAAGTAGTAATGGGAGGGGGGAGCCGTGACGGGAAAGCTCGGAGAAGCGGGGAGAAACACCTCCGAAAAACTCCAGGGATCGAAACTCGCAGCGTTAATTCATGGGGACGGATGGGAAGCGGGATGGAGCGAGGGGCGAGGGCGCTGCGCGGCCGCGCAGGTGCGGGGCGGGCTGGGGGGGCTGCGCGGGGTCGGCTCTTACCTCCCAGACTTGGTGATCACCATCTCGGTGCCCAGCTTGTGAAACTGGTCCCAAAGCTCTTTGGCTTCCAGCGTTACTTTGGGGTCGTCCTCGACCTCCTCCTCGGGCTCCAGGCTTTTGAGCGAGCGCAGATGGGCGGCTTGGTGGTGGTGTCCCAGGGCCGAGACGTGCAGCCCGGCCTCGGCCGCCCCGGCCAGCCCTGGGTCCGGCATGGGCTTCGCCAACGCCGCCGGAGGCAGAGCCAGAGCCGGGAAAAAGGACGGCTGGGCGGCTGCGAGGAAAGCGGACATGGGGAAGTCAGCCGGCCGGGGTGCGTGGAAGGGGTGGTAAGCCATGGCAGTCCCTGGGAAGGCTGGATCTCTCATCGGTGCATCCACAAATCCAGGAGAAAAAGAGGGATTCCCTTTACAAAAATGCGTGTGTGTGTATTTGTTGGGTTTTATTTTTTTCCCCTCTCCTGCCCAGCGAACTCGCTCGAGTCTCTGGAAGAGGAAGGAAAATCAACAACACACACAGGCTCCGAAAAAAAAATGAAAAGCATAAAAAAAAAAGAGGCGAAAATCAGCCGAACTAGATTCGGGGAAAAAAAAATAAGAAGGAAAAAAAAAGGAAAAGCGAAGCAGTTCCCGGCTCCTGGGACTCCCGGTCTGCGGAGGGGAGACAGTAGGTCCTTATTTTTTGTTGTTGTTGTTGCAGCGAGGGAGAGCGAGCGAGGGAACGAGCCCTCCCAGGAAAGTCCTTCCCGACACTAAAATAGAAACAAAAGCCGGGTCGGGGCTGCGCGGGGCTGCGCGGGGCGCGGCGGGGCAGGGGCGGCCGCGCTGCCCTCACACCCCCGCGGGCCCGGGCTGCGCCCCGGCGGGGCCGGCCCGGCTCCGCGCTCCGCGCTCGGCGCTGGGGCTCGGGCTGCTCATGGCCAAAGGAGCCGAGTGGGAACGGTGAGATCTTGTCCTGATCTCTGTAAAACTGTGACTATCTCACATGTCCTTCCTGCTCTGATCCGCCCGCTAATGAGCCAAGCCCCCTTGATTGCTGATTTTACGCGTTTCAGACCAATTGTGGATCTGCATAGGCGGGGTTTTGACAGCTCCGGCCAAGCTCCGGGCGCGGGGGGGCGGGGGGCGCGGAGGGAGGGAGGAAGGGAAGAAGGGAAAAAAAAAAAAAAAGGGAGAAAAAAAAAAGAAGAAGAAGGTGTCGGAAGCATCGGCAGTAAGAAAACATGTCAACAGAATAAAATATTAACCAATGACAGAGAAAAGTGCTCGAAATCCCACCCCCGGCTCCTTTCCGCATACCGGGTCAGCCCCGGCTGCGCCGCCGGTGCGGGGCCAGCGCGGAGCCACCTCGGCGGAGCGGGGAGCGGAGCCACGGGGGCGGGGGGCGGCGGCAGAGGCCCCCGCCGGTCTCCGCGGGGGCGGCGGGCCGGGGAAGGGGGGGAGAGGCCGGGGGAGCCCGGCTGCGGCCGCCTTACGACAGATCCTGGAGAGCGGATCGCGGTGGGGCGCGCCCCGCCCGCCGCTCCGCGCACAACCGCGCACAACCGCGCACAACCGCGCAGCGCCGACGGGGCGGCCGCCGGAAGCGCGGCCCGGCGGAGAGCTGCGGGCGGCGGCGAGGCCCCGAGCGGCGACCTCCAGCGCGGGTGAGTCGCTCCCAGCCGTCGCCCCCCACCCTGCCGGCAGCCGCCCCGACCGGGAGCGGGGGGGGTCCCGCCCGCAGCTCCGCGCCCACGGCGGAGGCGCAGACCCCCAGACCCCGCCGTCGAGGCGCGTCGGGTACGCGGCCGGGGGCCAGCGCGGCGGTGCCCGGCCAGAGGGGCTGTTTACCCGGGCGGGGGGAGGCAGATAAGGAGGAGGGGGGACACTCCGGGGCTGTTTGCTGAGGGATTAGGGCCGGTCCCGCCGCGCCGGGGCCCGGGGGGGGCGGCGGGCGCGGTGGGTGTCCCCTCGGAGAGGCCGGTTTGGAGATCTGCGCTGATTAACTGAGGGCCGCGGTGGCTGAAGAGGGCCCTGGCGCCAGGCGGCTGAGCCCTCACAATAAAGACCCGTCTCTTGTCACTTCATATTTACCCCCAAATCTTCAAAAAGCGCCCTGCCATCCTTCCAAGGCTCCTGCCCCCGCCGCCTGCGCTGCGACCAGGCGGGACGGGGGGGTAGCGGCCGACCCATTCTTCTGCCCCCCGGCTTGTCCCCCCCCCCGCCCCGGGCCCTCCCGCTCCGCGGATGCGCAGCGAGGCGCGGCCGCAGCAGCTCGGAGCGCTCGTGGTCCTGTGTCGCTGCTCCAGCGCAGGGTGGGATGCGGGGACCCCCGGGTGCCCCCTTCCCATCCCGACCTCTCCTCTCTATTCCTCCGCCCCGGTTTATCCTGCTGGTAGCCCCCGGAGGAGCCCCATCCCCCGGGCTCATCTCGGGGCCGATCTCCACCTGCCCCGCGTCCCGCGGCAGGTTCACCTCTGCCCGCACAGCTCCCGGCTCCGCACCGCGCCCGACGGGGCGGGCACCGCGCGTCACCCGCCGGGGCTGCGGGGCCGGGGGGGTCCCGCTGACCATTGAACGGGCAACGGGGACTGAAATTTAAACCCAATTTGGACTTTGCTTCCTCGCCGCCGTGGAAAACTGCTGACGGCAGCTTTGGCAAAAGTGGGGCTTGCTTGTATTTTTTTTTTTTCCAATTTCCCCCCCGAGAAAGAAAAAGTGGAGCGTTTCATTGCCTCGGGGCGAATTTCCCCACTCCGGGACGGTTCTCCCGGTGACACCTCGCCCGCTGCTCCGGGGGAAGAAGCGGGGCCCGGCCCTTCGGGGCCTGTGTTCCCGGCGTGTCCCCGCGAGGAAAGGTCGCCTGTCCTCCGTGCCACTGGCCGGCATCCCGCCCGCGCCCCCCTCACCGCTGTAAGGCCGCAAACGGCCTCGCCTGCAGAATAAAACCGATCCAGAGAAGCTTCGTCTCCCCGACCTTCCGTAGCGCCGGCCGCCGGAGGGGCTGCAGGGATGGGGGGCTAACGGGGACCAGCGGGGACCGGGATTCCCACGGCGCTGCCACCCCTCGGGGCCCCGGTCACGGCGGGCGCGGACACGACCCAGGAGCCTGTACCCACGGAGGGACCGTGCCCGCGCATCGCCCGTCGGTGACCGAGCACCGGGAGGGACAGAGGAGGCAACGGCCCCAGTTGGCGTTCCGAGGGCAGCTGTGCCCCGGGGTGGCGGACGAGGAACGTTCCCTCGCAGTCCCCTTCGAGGGAAGGTTTTCCAACCTGCCCCAGGGCGCTGCAGCGCTCGGGGCCGCCGTGCCAGGCTCCTGGGAGCCGTCCCGGTCGCCTGCGGGCCCGATCCCCAGTCCCCGGGCTGGGCTTGTCCCCTGGATTCGTCCCGGGGATCCGCCCTGGGGATCCGTCCCCGTTCAGCCCGGGGACACCGTCCCGTCGGGCCGCCCCCGCCCCCCACCCGCCCCGCATCGCGGCCCCGCTCGTTCTTCCCCTTTCATCTCTGCCCATCTCCACTCATCATCCCTTTTCTATTTTTAGCCGGTAGACTTAGGCCTTGGCGCCAGGCCGTTTAAGACCTGTCAAAGTCCTTCATATTTCCCTCACGTCACATGGACCTTTCGCTCTCTTCCCCGCGCCATGCGAGGGCCGTAATTTGGATCTGTGAGCTGGTGAGCAAATGCAATTTGCTCTTCTCCATCGCTGTGTTGTCTCCGTGACCCCAGCCAGCAGGACGGCTGGTGTCCTGTCCGGGGCACTTACACAAATTGCGGGTGATTGATGAAAAATAACAATTCTCACAAGAAGCCTGGCCTCCGCCTTCCCCTCCTCCCGGCTCCACCGGGCTGCGGCTGCCCCGCGCCCCGGGGAGCGCTCCCCCCCGACGGGGTGCACCAGGCAAAAGGGGTTTTCTTGTGCCCAGGATGAGCCGTCGGGGCCCCCATTCCTCGCAGTGATGCCACGGCAAGAGGAGACCCCCGGGCCCTTGGCGAGGGCGGCTCGGCTGCTCGCACCTCCCCAAAGTGGGGGAATCGAGCCGGGGTAGAAACAGGCCGTGGCGTGGGGTGAAGGACACGGTGCCGCGGGGCTGGGCTCCACTGTCCTTCCCCGGAGCAGCCGGACAGACAGACAGACAGAGCTGGGGATGTCAGAGACTCTCCCCGAGCGAAGCCGCAGGTGCGGGGCGGGGGAGCGCCCTCCGTCCCCAAGGAACCGGGTCCTCGTGGGACTCAGTGGCTCCTCCAGCCCCGGGGTGCGTCCCCCGGTCCGACCTGGCCCTGCAGCCTCAGCCGGGCCGTGGGGCAGGCGGGGAGGAGGCGAGGGGCGGCCCCGCAGCCCCCGCAGCTTCGTCGGCCTCTCTTCTCCGCTCCACCTAAAGAGGAAAAGAGCCCCACGTGTGACGGAACTGTCCTCGTTTGATCTCACCCACCCGCGCCCAGGACACCCCTCCTCCGCTTTCCTTCTCGGGGGCTCCCCATCTCCCCTCGCACCCTTCGGCGGGGAGGGAATCCCCTCATCCCCGGGAGATCCCGGGAAAACGATTCTGCTCCTCCGCCGTGCTCCGGTGCCCGCTGGAGGGGACGGGGAGGGGCTGAAGGGCACCGGGGCCCGGCTGATGCCCTTTTATCGACAGCTGCCGAGAGAGATGCTCGATCTGACACCAGCCTCGGCACCGCCACCTTCCTTTTCCTCCCGCTGCGCGGCTGCGGAGCTGCGCGCCCCTTCGGTGCGCAGGGAACCCCGCGGAGCCGCGGCAGCCCCCGGGCCGCTCCCCCCACCCCCCCGAGATCCCCCTGCCCTCAGACTGTTTAGATTTCTCTCCAGCTTTAAAGAAAATATTTCCAGTAATCCAGATTTCTGGAAAATAACAACATGCGGGGAGACGCAGACACAAACGCCGCTGAAGTTTATCCAGAGTTTGAACAATTTATAAACACATTTCCCAGCCTGTTTGGCAGGGCGGGCGGCGAGTGACCCCGGCCCGGCCGGGAGGAGACACACGCATCCTCCATCCTCCCGTTATTCCGCGCAGCTTTGAGCTATGAACCTGCACGTCGTTGAATTTTAAATTATTCTATTATATATATATATATATATATTATTTTTTTTGAGTTACGGAGCGCTCTCCCTTCGCGGGGGTGGAGTGACCCCCTCCAGCCCCGCGCCCCCGGGGCTCTCCACGTCGGGGCGCGGCGCCGAGCCCGCACCGAGCCCGCTGCCTTAAAAGGAGACGGGAGCCCCGGTCCGGGCCGTGCCAGAGCCAGGGGACCCGCCTGGAACCCGGGCTGGCACCGAGGATGGAGATGGGAACGGGTGCGGGGATGGGGATGGAGGGGCGCGGTGGGGGATCATGCAAATCCCTCTGTTTAAAAAACTTCCATTTGAGAAAGTGTGTCACATCCCGGCGCGGGCGCGTAATCCCGGGCTAATGGCATTATCGCCGCCTCATCGCCGTCATGGGATGGGGCCGGGGGCGAGCATCCCCTCCCCGCCCGCACCCACGCGTGACCGCGGCTCGGTTCTGAGGGGAAACGGAGCCGCAGATCCGCCCCGCTCGGTGTCGGGAGCCCGGGCTCGGTGCCGCTGCCCCTCCCGGGTGCCCTGGTTCCCCCTCGGAGGCTCTATCGGTGCCTATCGATAATCGGGGTCCCGCTGTCCGCCCGCGCTCCCCGAGCGAAGCCGGGTCTCGGGAGGAGCGGGCCGGGGCTCCTCTCTTAAATCAAACAGCTCTAGCAAACGGCGTTATTTGATAAAACGATGCTGCTGTGGTCCCCTCTCTGCTTCCTCCCTGGATTAACAGCGAGGATTTGGGGTCGTTCTGCTGCACAGTGTCCGGAGCAGACGGGACGAGGCTGCCCGACTCCCACAGCCTGAGACGTCCTGGCGGAACAGGGGGAAAAGCGGCGGAATCGGCGGTTCTGGGAGCAGAGAAAAAAACCACTGGGGGCTCCACACCCTCAGCAACCTTCCTAGTCGCTACCCCCACAAAATCCCCTCCTGGGAGGGGACGCTGCCTGTACCTGGGCAGCAAAATCCTCGAGGACATGGGATGTCCCGGTTTTTCTCCCTCCTTAGCTTTATTTTCAAACTGTGCCTGGTGGGTGCCGTCCCCTCCCATAGCCTGTGGAAGGAGGAAGGTGTAGGGCAGCCCCCAGCCCCACGAGGGTCACTCAGCCCCCCTGGTCCCCAGTCCCCCTTGCATCCCCAGAATCCCTTTCCTCCCTGTTTGGGGCCAGGAGTTTGGCAGAAGTTACAGATCAAAGGGAGGATGAGTGAGCCGGCCCTGTGTGGGCAGAGCCGCCAGGGTCTCACATCTTGGCCTGTTTGCTTCAGACGGGATCTGGGAACTTGTCTGGAATCACATCTAAAGCAGGATCTGACGCCGCTGGTCCCACATCACGTGAGTTGTGGTTTTGGTCTAGGTTTGACTTTTAGAATTGCAGAAAATCACCGTCTCGTGTTTATAGGAGAGAGAATTCCACTGGTGAGAGAATAAGACCGGCCAGAATGAATCATGAGCTGGTCCTGGGCAGGAGTAACACTTCTGATTGCATCTGTCCCTTTCCTGGGTGTTTCACCATGGACAAATTTGATGTACACCAGCACTGCATGGAAGGGCCAACTCTCATAACCTTGATTTACATTTCCTCCAAAACCCAGTGCTCCTCCAAGCCACTCTTTCCCAGAGGCAGAGAGGTGGAAACACGGCCCTGCAGGCAGGACAGGCTCTTCCCATCTTTCAGTTCTTGAAACCAGTCTGAAAACTCGAACTGCTGTGGGGCAAGGCCTCATCCCAGCTCTGGATCCAGCCCCATTCCTGGACACCTTTACATTGCACTTCATTTTCTCATTGCCCAGATTTTTTTTCTCACTTCTCTGCAGGTGCTGGACTCTTGCACTGAGCATCCTGGGGAATTTGGGGATTTTGGCATGGGCAGACATGCTGAGACCCTCAAGCTCTTCTTTTCCAGCCTCCCAGCTCCTCGGCCACACGAGCTGTGCTGTGCTGGCAGATCGCTCTCCAGGGAGTGTTTTCCATGGATACCTCAACGGAGGCAGCACCAAATAACAAGTAAATAACAGCCCCGACGCCGGGCTGCCGGCACAAAGCAAGCAATTGCCCTTCCCGCAGGTCACTAATCTCTTGACACATGGTCTTTGAGACCTGGGCCACGGCGAGGGAGGCTGAAAGGGAAGAAAAGATAGTGGGGACAATGGCGGGGCCGCCGGCTGGCTAATAACCCTTCTCCCAGCTTTGTCTGGGGACACTCAAAGTGACGCTGGGGTCAATTCATCTCCACAGAAAAAAAACCACGCTGCTGCCTCCGCCGCGGTGCCCGGGAGGGTCCCGACTCACGGGGCTAAGCGCAAAGCTGGAGTTGCTGCAGGTATTAATAGCCCCCATTTTGCAGCCTGCAGTAATTCCCCCCACTGTGTTTTCCCCTCCACGCTGAAAACAAACCCTTCACTTGATCCGTTTGTCCTCTCCAGTTGCCATCTGTCTTCCATCCTTCAAATCTCACCTTAAAAACAGTGCCTCTCGAGCAAATCCTCCCCGCCAGCCCCGCGTGCCGGCTCCCCCGGCGCGGGCCTGACACTACAAGCGCTCATTGAAGTGAAGGGGATTTGAGAGCGCGCAGGACACGCCGGGATTAAGGGCACAGATTGTGTTCCCCCGGCTGCAGCTCTGCCTGCCTGGGGCTCTGCTCCCTCCCCTTTGCATCAGCAAGGTGGCCCGTGCATGGGCATCCCCAGCCCTCTGCCCTTCAGGTGCTGGTGGGATGCAGGGATGCAGCCGGGCTCCATGGGTGCCTCCAGGTGCTTTGCTCTGCAGGTGGAAGCAGGAGAGGTCACACCCTGTGCCGTGGTGGGGAGGCACAGTGGGTTTCACACACGGGGCTGCTGTTTGCACAGATGTGCAGGTGCTGTCTCACCTCACGGCATCCCATCCCATCCCATCCCATCCCATCCCATCCCATCCCATCCCAATGTGCGGGGCGGCCCCGGCCAAGCCGTGAATCACCCGCACATCAAAGCGCCGGCAGAGCAGCGCTCACCGCCCCGGCAGCCGCTCCGAGAGGACAGTGCCTGTGCAGATGTTCAGCAGCAGCTTTTCTCAATTACAGAGAGCAGCAGAATTTACCAGAAAACGCAGGGAAAGGAAGGGGAAGAGTCCTGGCCAGTGGAGGGCCGAGCAAAGAGCCCACACATCCCTTGAAGCTTCAGGCCAGCACATCACCACGTTCCTTCCTCCATTTTAGCTCCACTATTACATTGAATTGTCTCCCATTCCCCTTTAGCCCTTGCTGTGGTGGGAATCACCTGCTCCCATCAAAATCTTGTTTTTTCTTTAGGAAAACCCCTCCTTGCTGGTCTTCACGGGCATAGAGAGGAGCTCAGATTTCTGATCCAAGCCTTTGGAGCTGGTGAGATTCCTCCTGGAAAATAAATGATATCAAAGCTAATCATATGATCCACAGCAGGGTAACACATGGTGGTTTTTGGTTGGGCCTGGAAAGGGCAGCCCTGATCCTGCCCTGCTCCCACGGACACCGTGGACTATCAGGAACAGGAGTCCCATAGTCCGGTCAGTCACCCGGGCAGGACAATGGCATCACTCCCACATGACAGCTGGACTTTCCCCTTTCGACAGCAAAAAGAGCAAAATTCAATGTACCTTGAGAGGTGGCTGCAGCAAAAAGAACAAAATTCAATGTACCTTGAGAGGTGGCTGCAGTGTGGGCACCCTGGCATGGGAGGAGAGGCAGTGGGACGTGCCTGGTCTTTCCTCTCAGAGCCATGGAATGGGTGTAGGGTGGGATGGGGAGCAGGGTACAGGGTCAGCTCTTCACCCCGGCCTGCAGGTGCTCTCTCTGGTTTTCTGCTTGAATGGATCTGCTGCTCTGAACGTGGTTCACAACCTCCAGCCCACAGCAGACCCTCGCCAGAGTTGTCTGCCCAGGTTGCTCAGGCTGGAATGTGCTCGCCCATCGTTCCCACCTGATCCCAGGAGAGTCTCCTCCCCCCTGGGGGATGCAGAGATGCTGTGCTCCCTCCAGAACACATCAGGGTTCTCCACCTCTCCAGAGAAGGATCCGGAGGGAGAGGAGCTGGATGAGAGTGGGATTAATGCCCAGCTGGCACCGGGCTGCCACACGGCCAGTGGCATCACCTTTTTATTAATGTCCTGTAATAATATTGTAAATATTCGCTGGGAAATAATTATATCCTATAAAAGAAGCAGCAGCCTGTGGTTTGAGCCAGGACTGGTTTGCAACTTGTTTTAAAGAGACGTTTCATGTCTCGTTTATAGATTAGATTTTAACCCGACCACCTTTTAACATTGTATTAAATTAGAAATTAACTTTGTATGACTGCTCACTGTATAATTGACCCACTGATAGGCTGAGTGCTAGGGAATATTTCAGATACCTTTCAGACAGCAAAGTTCCCAAGAAAATTCAGAACCTCTGCCTTGATCTAGACCAGGACATTGCTATTAATTAGTATTTATGATCAGGTGGCAGGAATGCTTTCCATGGAGGGGGAGCTGCCAGGGAGCAGCATCCCTGCACTGTGCCCATCCCCAGGGATGTGACGGAGGTGACAGGGAACGCTGCAAGCCCCTGACCCTGCTGTCGGTATTTTAGCGTAATTTCCTGCAGCAGAAATTCCCAAGAAAGGCAAAAATTCAGCCTGGGAACTCACTGACAGATGCACAGCTTCAAGTTACACCCGAGCCCGGGGAGGGATGGGTGGCAATTGATGGGACAGTGTCAATGCCCAGGCACAGCCGGGCACGGCCGTGTGTCCCCAAGGCCGGGGGGACATGTGGCATGTCCTGGACAGAGCTGCAGGAGCTGAGTGCAGCCGTGGGGACAGGGACACACTGTCCCTGCCATGTCCCTGGCCCAGCCCCGCCGCTGGTGGCTCGTACCCCGCTGTGTCCTGCCCTTTGCTCTCACCGGGGTAAAGGCATTTTGCGGGATAATTGAAACCTGTCCCCAGCACGTGCCGGGGGCCGAGCGGGGACAAACGCGGTGACATCAGCCAGAGGAGAGCTCACCCTGTTGGGCTGGGAGGACTCTTGAGCCCAAATTTCCCCTGGTGTTCAATTAATGACAGAGCGAGACTGAGCAGCGCCCGTGGCACGGTTTTGTGTCACAGAGGGGATGCTGTGCCCGCCTGTGCGGGGCAGGGACAGGTGAGGGGCACAGCTGAACCTCTTGTCCCTTCCCAGTTCTGTTCCCAGCAGCTCTGCCCTGAGCTCGGCGAGCCGTGAGCTCGGAGAGGGGCTCCTGCAGCCCTGCCGCAGACAAATGCTTGTCCCGCTGCCTTTTCCATCTGTGAAACAGGCCAAGCAGTGGATTCAATTATTTTTTTCCTAGCACACAAGCCACTAATCATTTATTGCATTAAACCCCCCCCCCCGACTCGTCTCCACAACTTTTGTTCCCGTTTTATCCAATTAAAACTCAAGGCAAAAAAAAAAAAAAAAAAAAAGAAGTTTCGTTTTCTCCTTTTTTGCAATCACAAAGACCCGATCTCAGCCCCATTGACTCGCTAATTGTAAGCACTCAAATGGTTGGGTTTAAAGTTACACTTAGCAGCTGTGAAACATTAGGGTGAAGTGATTACAACCTACTGGAGGATACCGAACATTTTTACAATATCTCAGGAGCATAAGGGAAAGACAACAGGAAATGGCGCAAACTTTCCTACCCTGCACAGCAACAAGCCAGAGCAAAGGAGTGAGAAAATAAATGTAGAGACGTGGCGCAGACGTGGTTTGGATGCTCAAAAAAATTACTGAGGAAGCCCTGGTGAGAGCAGCGTGGATTTACCCCCTCGCTTGGGCGGTCTGCGAGGACGGGGAGCAGCGTGCAGGGATTTCACAGCTGCACTTTGCAGCCAAACTCTGCTCTGGGTTCTCTGCTGAGGAAGGAGCATGGAGATCTTGGCAGTATTTTCCCTTTGGCCAGTTCTTTGCCTTGTCCCAGCAAACGTTCAGGGCCTGGGGAACGCTGCTCAGGGCAGGACAAACCCGAGTCTGTCCCTTCAGAGGGACAGGGACAGGGACAGGACGGGGTTTGCCTGGGCTGGGACTCAGCATCCCCAGCAAAGTCACCAAATCCTGAGCTCCATGTGCTCTGCAAAGCACCAGGAAACCCTGATGGTTACACCCAGGCCCAGGACTGGTCCTGAGATTTGATTTCATTTGAACTCCAGGCTGTCACGTTTGGAGAACCTCTGACTTCCCACTCCTTTTCAAACAGCCCAGCATCCCCCTGCCATGATTTAAGCCCGCTACATGCGTGTGTTTATTACACAAACCAGGGTAGGATAAGAAAGCAATATTTCATGTTAATTCATGAAATCTGAACTCAACTTTTAATAGAAGAGCCCCACTTTATGCCCAGAGTGATATACAGTCCGCCCTGCTTTAAATGAGACGTTTTGCCTTTTGAACTCAGCAGGAGCCCTCTGCTTACGACTACTGGAAACAGTTTAAAAACCTGCAAGTCCCCGTGTCTTTCTTGGGCTCTTTGGTTTATATCATGGCACAACATTCTTGCTGGGCTGCCAGCTGCTGTGTTTGAGAACCTGGCGTGTCAGAAACTCACCTGGAGAATTTCCACAGCGGCAGGAGCTGCTCTCCGAAATCCTGCAAAGACCATGAGCCTCTGGTTATTTTTAAGTGGGGTTTGGATCAAGTTCCTAGACTGAAAACTTGGTTGTGTTGAAGTCAGGGGTGAACTTCCCCTAAGAGCAGTTCCTAGACTTATCAAGGAACAGGAATATTCTCTCCTGGTGCCTGAAAATGAGTTCTCACACGGCTGCTGAGGTTGAGGAGGAGGAAGGGTGGTGTGGCATGAGACCACCTGGCCCCCAGTTGTAATGGGGGGCTTTTAGGGCCATGGGTGGGAGCAGGAGTGTGGTGTGGGTGAAGGACACAGCGCAGGGATGTGTTGCATCACATAGAGTTACTGATGAACCAGACCCTGTAGAGTTATTTTTGAACCAAATCTTACAAAATTATCATTAAATCAGACCCTACAGACCTTAAGAGTTAGTGATAATTCAGACCCCATGGAGTTATCAATGAATCAGATCCTATACAGTCATCACTGCAACACACTCAGTTTTCTCTGGCTCACAGAAGAGCTGGAACTCAGTGGTTATTCTGCTGGGTCATCTGTGAAAGTATCAAATTAAAGTTAAATTAGCCACCTCATGGCAATGCTTTTTTTTTTTTTTAGGCTCAAGGCTTTCTTAACAGTTTGGCTACGGGGCTATCAACAGCAGGGAATTTAGGACATTCTTTTCAATGAACCAGACTGAAAATATTTTGGTACAGCCCCAGTTTGTAGGGTTTTTTTGAATCTCTTCCCCCCCACTTTAAACAAAACATCTTGATTCAAAGGAGCTTCTTGCAGACTGGGAATTTCCACATGGCCATATTGCAGCACTTATAAAAAGTGATTTAATGCCTGCCAACAACAAATACATTTGCAATGACACCACTCTGTGTTATGTGCTATCCTACTTTGTGTGCTCAGCCAGAACCAGGCAGGCTGTCCCAGGCAGGAGGGAGAAGAGCTCCTTCCTTCCTCCAGGAGAACTTTGTCCCTTACCCAGCTCCTTGGAAAGCCTGAAAGGAAACAAGCATCACGGTGACAACACAATCCCTTCTGTATGTGTTAATCTGGATTTTGTTTGAACTTTTGGAGCTGACCTTGGCTTGAACTGTGTTAAAAACCCTGACTGGTGTGGACTGACTTGACCCTGCGGTCCCATTTGTCCACGGTGCCAGTCCTGCCCTCAACCCTGTACTTCAAGCCTTTATTTTACAGACAAAAAGGAACATAACATTACAGCAGATATAGCCAGCGGGCCGGAGCTGCAAGTACTTACTTAGAGGCAAAACTCTCCTCTGATTTCATCCCAAGGAAGTTATTTTTTTTGCTTGAGAAGAGACTGACTGAAAACCAAGCAAGAAACTGAAATTATTGCTGTAAACTCTCGCTTTTTATTAGCGGTTTCCAAGCCTGAAGAAAACAAAACCTCCTGAGTGGCTGTGTTAAAGTTAAAAGCGAAAAAAAAAACAACAAACCAACCCAAACCAAGCCCAAGACTGAACTGGGTGTTTGGGGATGGAGTAGGAAGAGGGTGGTTGGTTCAGCATCCCTTGGTGTGGCTGGCTGGAGCTGTAAGATTTGTGGGTTTAGATAGTTTCCTCTCCCTGCCATGACTCAAACGGCTTCTATTAAAAACAAGTAGTGGGAAGGAAATTTCATAAGCTGACAGTCCCATCTCACTCTGCTTCTAGACACAAGTTGGCTGAGATGTAGGAATTCGTGTGGTTATGATGTGTGAGCCCAGGACTGTTTTATCAGCGGGGTTATGCAGTGCTAGCTCTGACTGTGCACGTTCAGAAGGGAGCAGGGGTTCAGGCTGTTCTGCAAAGCCTCTGATCCACAATCCAACAACAGAATGGATGGAAATGGGTGCCTCTGCCTCCAGCACCTGGTCCTTGTCCCACTGGAACCAGAGGGATGAAGAAGCAGGGCCCCAAAGCAGGGAGCTGGGTGCTGGTTTTCAGAGGGGCCAAGTGGGTGCAAGGCACACCACCTAAATTCCTTGTTTTAAAAAATCCTGTCTGTGCACATGAGGACAAGGAAATGGGGAGGCAAAACCATGCTAGACATAACAGCCACTGATGGCTTTAATTAAAGCCCTCAAGTCAGTAAATACACACGGAGTCTGGTCCAGGGAGATACACAAAGCCCACAGTCAGCCCAGTAACACTCCATGAACATTGCCATTTAAGCAGTTTCTTGTTTAACTTAGATTTATTCAATGACACATGCATTTCTGGACAGATATCTGAGTTCCAATGAACAACTTTTATAACGAAATATGAGAAATCCGTGACTGCAATTAGTCAATTAAGTACATTTCTAAAATACATGACTAGAAGAAAACCGGAGCAAGAGAGAGAATTCTTCCAAAGAACAAAAAGAAACATTTCCATTTGTAATACTCCTGGCATCGATGAGGATCAGAGGGGAAGAAGGGCAGCAAGGAGACGCGACGAGGAAGGAATAACATCATCAACCCTGTCCACAGAGAGTCCTCCAGTTTCCAGTCCCTCCAGTTCATCCATTAATGCTCGGCACTTTCACGAACGGCGAGAGCTCCTCTGAGTTAAGGAGATTCATCTCTCAGAACGAAAAAAAGCAGAGAACAGTTGTGAAACCATGTGCTTGACCCAAGATGGCTTAGGAATATTTCTCCTCACCCAACCTCTTCCTGAAGACAGCGAGAAAAGAAGCTGCAGAGCTATCAGGATTGAAGATGGAGCCTCTTCGTATTGCACAGGAACACAGAGTCAAGATTTCACGAGTATGTTTCAGGAAGGTTTGAGAGTTGTCAATATTCATGGGGGTAACGAGAACCATCCCAGGATTGTTTGGGGACAGGCAGCTCAGCTCGTTCCCCTGGCTGGATGTGTCCCTGCCGGGGGGCTGGTTCAGGGGAATCCCGTGGGGAACAGGCTCAGGGGCTGGTTCTCGTTGGTGGGGAGGGGGGATCTGTAGCCGTCGAAGTTGCGGGGGATGCTGCCGCTGGTGGAGCCCGAGCTGTTACTGAGCGTCTCTATGCTTCCCTCTCGCTGAAGCTCTGCAAGGGAGAGACAGCAGGTCCTGGTTAGAGTTTGGGATAAACCCCCAGCGTGGTCAGACAGATGCTTTACCAACAAATCCCTTTGCTGTCGCACTGCTCTAACATTGGTCCTTTTCTGTGCTGATCTGGGAGTCGCTCCCGAGGAATGCCAACTCCTGGTTCTACTTCTGTCCAGCTGGGCTCACAGCTCAGCTGAGCTAAAGATGGAGACATTACCTGCTGCCCTGCCCTGGGGCTGAGGCTCAGGACGTGACAGGATTGCACAGTGGGGATCTCACGGCTGAACTGAGCACGGTATGAAGGGGATGGCTGCAGGTGATGGAAAATCCTCCCTCCCAACCGGGAAGGGATTGCACCAGCAATGCATAACCACTGCCATTCCCCACCTTGGGAACACCAGGGACTTTCCACAGCCCTTCATCCTGCCCAAATGGACATAAATATCTCAGCTTTTTCAAGTCTAAGAGAAAATATCCCCTTTCCTCAGCCATGCCTCACAGCAAAAAAAAGCAAGCAGCCCTGCTGTGGCTCTCCCTCTCCTGGTCACACCCACCCAGACATCTCCCCTCTCTGACCTCCCGAAGCCTTCAGTGCTCTCTAATCTCCAAACGGGAGGATTTTTGTGTGTGCAGGGCATCCTTTCCAGCCGTGGCCTCTCTGTGAGCCACTTGAACCCTGCAGTTGACTCGGTGGCCACGTGCAGCATCCCCCTGGCAGCACTCAGCGGTGGCACGCAGCAGGGACATGAGGCAGAGCCCCAGGGATGGCACAGGAATCCTCCCCCAGAGTGACAGTGGTGACAGGAGACAAGAAATATTCTGGGGAGCTGTGATGTGTGACCCTGAGCATGACTTTGTCTGGGCAGCCAGGGCTGGAGAGGATGGGGACAGGAGTTCTGGGCAAATTCCTCTGCTGCCAGGGGGGAAGGGGGACCTGGAGGGGCTACAGGAGAGCTGGAGAAGGAATTTTTATTAGGGCATAGAGTGACAGGACAAGGAGGAATGGGTTTAAACTGGAAGAGAGGTTTAGGTGGAATATTGGAAAAAATGGTTCCCTGTGAGGGTGGTGGGACACTGGAACAGAGAAGCTGTGGCTGCCTCATGCCTGGAAATCCTCAAGGCCGGGCTGGATGGGGCTTGAAGAAGCCTGGGATACTGGGAGGTGTCCCTGCCCATGGCAGGGGGTGGAACGAGATGAGCTTTAAGGTTCCTTCCAACCCAAACCTTTCTGTGGTTCTATGGAAGACTTGTCAGGGGCAGAAAGGAGCCACAGGAGCTGGAGGAGCAGCGCCTGCTCTGCTCTCTGCGAAATATTCCTGCACTTCCAGCACTTCCACTGCCTCCCCTGGGACATTTAACCTCCTGTAAACACCACAGCAGTCCTTTGGCTGACTCTGTGATAGGGACAGATCTATACACAAAGTTTAGGGAAGAGCAAAAAGTCAGCTTTTCCCTAAAACAGAAAACATCCCACCCCAGCATCCTCTGGCACTGCCCTGCTCCCCTCAGCACCTGGGCACTGCAGGGCCAGCAGCCCTGCACACATCTAGCAGTGAGGGCTGTGGGATTTAATCCCTCATCCTGGAGGTAACCTGCAGTGAGATAATCTGCCCAGGATACAAGGAAAACAAATCAGCAGGAAGCTGATCACCCTGAAAGCAGCGCTGGTAATGACCTCAGCTGTATTCATCACCGTTTCTTGCCAGTATTTGGTGAAGGAATGTCCATGTCTAAACCTCTTCATTTTCCTCACATCCTCACTCTCCCATGAGTCCAGGAAGTAAAAACAGTAATTTAAATCAGAAATGAGTGGCGTATCCCACACTAATACTGTGCTTATCCTGTCTGATTTGGGGCTTTTATCTCCCTCAGCACACAGCTGGCTTTGCTTAAAGGTCCCACGTCAGAGCTGGGGGTGCTGGGCAGCATCTCTGGGCTCCCCCAAACCCTGGTGCACTCCTCCCGGGGTGATTTCTCTCTCTGCTCCAGCCAGAATTGATTTCCAGGCAAAATATTTCCAGCAAGACAAGGGACAGGGACAGAAAGGAGAGTTTTGTTTTCCTGTGGCTCCTGTGTGGCTGTTCCTGCTCCTGGGGGCTGAGCTCCTGCCAATCCCTCGGTGCCTGCTGTGAGACCAGGCTGGGATTTGGGGGGGGATTTGGGCTTTTCTGGGGTCTGCAGGATTTCTGCAGCTCCTGTCACCTCTGCGGGGGCCTGCCAGGGGGTGGCACTGCAGAGACTGATGCCAGCCAGGGAAAAAGCAGGGACCAGAACCCAGGGATGTGATGAGGAGTGGTGGGCACAGAGCCTGGATGCAGCGAGTCCTGTCCTGGCTGCATCCACAGCTCTGAGCGCTGCTGCCAGCGGGAAAACCTGACAATTCCTGACAGGGAGGGACAAAACACAGGGTACAGGAGGGGCACAGGCTCTGGAAGGACTGGAGGGGATTTTACAGCCCAGTCTAGGTTAGGGGGTGTCAGGCTAAAAGCTGGGGCGCTCCCACATCCAAGCTGCCATGCCCGGGCACACATTCCCCAAGGAATCCGAGTGCTCTCACACAGCCCAGCTCTCTCTGGAACTAATTACCCAGCCAGGCAGACGAGCAGTGTATTCTGATACCCGAGGAAGCCCTGTCAAAGTGCTGGGCTGCCACAGAGAGCTCTGCTGTGCTCAGGAAATTGGGCTCTTGCCCTCGTCCCCGGCCGGCTCTGAGCACGGCTGGGTCACACGAGGGGGGCAATTAGCCTTGACATGGTCACCAGGGGCTACCTGCCCACACAGCTGACCCCCAGCACCACAGGCAGCACGTCTGCCTGCCTTTCCCCCAGATTGCTCTGTTTCATTAATAAAAAATAAATAATAATAATAATAAAAAATTCCAGCGTATGCTATTATTCTTCCTCCCAGCCCTTAGAGCAGACCAGGGCACGGCAGAGGAACATCAATGAGATTCCCATGGGAAGCACAGACAAGAGTGGGAATGGCTCCACATGACATGGGGACACCCTTCCTGTTACACAGTGAAAACTGGAGGACAATTTCTCACAGATCTGGATAGACCAAACAAGTGCAGCAGGAGCTGCATGGTGGGGCTGTTGGCTATCAGGAGAGACAGGTCCCTAAAGCCACCCCAAGGATGGCAGAGCTGAGCCCCTGGGGCACTGCTGAAGGACCTGAAACACCTCCCAGCATAGAAACACACATCATACAACCAGTCAGACCTCTGTGCTGGGATAAAAAACCTGAAAGGCTGAAAAACACAAAATAGGAGCACATCCCCATGGAAAGATGGGAGTGGGTGGCAGGGGAGCCCAGAGCAGCAGGATCAGGGATCAGCAGCACTCACTCCAGGGCAGCCCAGCCAGTGATTCCCTTCACTGTGGTGGAGCTACGCCAGGAATGGACTTGGCCCCAGCAAGTCTGAGGGTTATTGTATCTGCATTCCCCCATGCATACACTGTCGAGATGTATTAACTTCCTTAAATGTACCAGTAAAACAACCTCTTATGATACACTTTAATGAACTTGTACAGTAGCCAACAAATTGTGCATCATATAAAACCCATTCGGCCTTATAGACTCTCTGGCTATTTTGTAATAACTGCAATTTGCTTCTGCTGAAGCAAGATAACCAGGGTTGAGAAGTCAGGCTTTGCAGAAACCTAAATATTTGATTTGGGGGGGAGTGGGTGGGAGAAGGAAGAAAAGGGCCTCTGGGAGCTATTTATGGGGTCAAAATAACATGAGACCTGCTCTTCTCGTAGCGTTTCCACCATCAAGGAAATGAAATACTGTGAGAAGACCAGCACTTGCATTATTTTGGCCCCATAAATGGCTCCCTGAGGCTTTCAGAAGCCCGTGAAAAACAAACACAAATACAAATAAATGCTAATACTGGAAACGTAAATACTAAAACCTGCCCATGTCCCCGGAGGAAACGACTCACAAAGTCCTGCCTGCCCTAAAAAAAAAAAAAAAAAAAAAAAAAAAAAAAAAAAACCACAAAAAAACCAGGAAAAAAAGACGAAGGAGCTGGAACATCTGCTGAAGCCATGAGGAGAAAGTCACTTCAGGGGAGCTGGGAACAGCCCTGCCTGCGCTTTTGACAGTAACAGTAATGGGCACTGCTGGCATCACCCAGGGTCCCAGAGTAACGGGATTTTCAGGGCACACACACTTTCCATCACGGTGGAGGCAGCAGAAGCACTGAAAATCCTCGTGGCTGCTGGCATGGGATGGCAAGTGGCCATCCTGAGTCCCTGGCCCACCCCAGGGCAGCCAGCCCCTGTCACAGCACAGCTCAGGGCACGCTGGGACAGCAGTGGGGCATCAGAGGAGCTGGGAGCAGATGTTGGCTGCTCCCTGCTTGGCACGAGTGCCAGCGGGGCTGCCCCTAGCCCTCCTGCAGTGTGGATGATGTTCCACGAGGAACTGGAAAGGAAACCTTGCAGGAAACGTTTCTTTGTGCCCATATTCCCACTGCCATGCTGCAGCCAGCCTGTCCTGCCCCTTAGTCCTGGCTGCTCTCCCTGAGCTGGCTGCCAAGGTGGAGGGAGGAGGAAGAAGAGGAGGAGGAGGAAGAGGAGCAGGAGCTGCTCTGGGGACAGCCTGGGGTCTGCAGGTCTGGGAGAGCTCGAGGTCCAGCTGCACCCTCCATTCCAGAAAGCTCCAGGAACTGTCAAAGGACCCCATCAAATCCAGCAAGGTACAAAGCCCTGCCAAGCCTAAATGTGAAACCATTCTATAGGGCACATTAATTCAATGCCTGAAGAAAATCTATATAGCCCTCTTTTGCCCGGAACACTCATAAATTATGCTGCCTTTCTTAGCTGTGCTCTCCTGTAGTGGTCCACTCGAAGCCCTGGTATCTCCTTTATGTCCACTCAAAAATCTCCTCTCCAGTGCATTATTATTTCTTCTAATGGTTTTTTCCTTTCTCTCTGTTTGCCTTCCCCTCTTTAAGCACAGTTTCAAAATATCCCAAATCATTTGCTGGAAGAGCTGACCCTTTCCTCTTACCTACGGAGGGGCTGCCCGGGATAACTGATACAATGACAGCAGCCTGATGTGTCAGGGCAGCGGGGAAGCGGCAGCAACTCTGAATACAAGAATTATTCTTCATCATCTCAAACTGTCACAACACATTACCCTCAAAGCTGCAGCTCGCTGAAGGAGTGACCCTGGACTGAATGGGAGAGTGCTCGGGGAAAGAACTAATTGTAGCCTCTTTTCACACGTCAGTCACTTTTCACAGCACCAAGCCTTTCAAGCTCAACTAATGTCAAGTTCCCTTTTCCTTTTGCTGGGCTGAGTATTTCTGATTTTTAAGGATGGCATTTTTAAAGGAACAAGGTCTCTGGTGAGGGATGAGGCCAGGGAGGGGAGGGAAGGAAGCGTCGGAGCGAGCACGCATCAGAAAGTCCATCAGAGGCCCGAAGACTCGTTAGGAATTAGACAATTAACAAGTAGGAATGCAGGAAGTGGGGTAATGGCCAGCAGAGCTCGAATCTCCTCGATTTCATTTCTGTCATTCACAGCAATTATTTTGGGGAACTTTTCAGGCTCTGCCGTGCGCCGAGGGCGCCACAAATGTGGGAATGTGCTCGGCCCCTTCCCGAAATGAGGATGTGGGACAGGAATTTCCCGGGGCTGGGGGAGACACAAAAGGTGCTGCTCACTAAACTCACCTCTCCCCATCCATGGGGGCTTCGGAATAAACAGCCAAAAGGCAAAAATTCAAGGCTCTCTTTAAAACCGAAGACAATTCCCTTTCCTTTTGGAGGCGGTTCCCTGCAGAGAGAGCTCTGGGAATGCCAGCCTGGTCCATGATCTGGGGCAGGCACACATAAGGGCCCTTCACTGCTCCTTGTCTTTGACTGAAATCCTGACAGATTCTGTGGCAAGGACTATTTTTTTCACCCGTACATTTACACAATGCCCATCACGGGGGACTTGCAGAACTGACTGGGGCTTCCCGAGTGTTATTTATTAACTGTAATGAATAATAATTATGGAGCTTCTGCCATCTGGATTCTCACTCAAAAGGGCCCTATTTAAAGGGAACGCTAAAAGGCAATTTGTATTAACACAATGGAAGTCTTGAGGATCTCTTAAACTGTTTGTAATTTACACAACGCTCCCCAGTGAATGGGTGAGTTAAACATTTTAATTTCACTGATTGCTGCTGAAGGGAGTGGGATGTGCTCCCCCTGAGGAGCTCACACCGGCGCTTGGACATGGAAACGCTCCATCGTTCAGGATTCAGACAACATCCCAAACTCTGCTGGGTGCTTCTGGCACGATTCCTGCAGGAAACATTCACTCTGAGCATCATCACAGGAGCCCAGGGCAGCGAGTGCTGCTGCCTGGGACACACAAGGTGGAGAAGAGCCCAAAATCCAACACGAGGTCAGAAACCGCAAAGGGATGAGGAAATATCGGGGTGCCTGGAAATCGCATTGCTGCTACTGCACTTGGAGTTTTTTCTTGAGTATTTCCCCCTTTTAAAACTTTTTAAAATTTTATTTTATGAAATGCAATTATGCTAATGAGGGAGCTCTAATTATAATCCATCTCCAGCTCCCTTGGCGGCTGCTGGGAGTGAGGAGCTGCAGCTCCAGGGATCTGCTGGCAGGGAGGGCACAGGGGGGCACTGCACCCCCGGGGGAAGCTGTGCTTGTGGGTATTTGGATGAACAAAAATAAATTTAAATTTAAAATTAAATTGCAGTGAAATGAAAGCACCGAGTCCTCATGACAAATCTTAATTTTTCCAGTTGGTTTTGATTTGAGATGGATGAAATTTCTGGGCAAATTGTGTGTTGCTCCTTTCCAGAGGGAGCACAGGCAAAAAGTGAGTTCCCAATTTTATATATTGCTATGATTACAATTCCAGCTTATTGTGATAATATTTAAAAGTCAATTAAAGCTGCTCTCTGCCCCAAGCCTTGTGCCTCTCCACCTGCACTGACACTCAGCACAGTGGGACCAACTTTGGGCCAGGCTTTGGGTGGCTGTGACAGACCTGCTCCTCAGAAATGTTTCTTTTTCCCTTTTTAATAAACCCAGCAGTTTCACAAAAGAGAGTTTAAACTCTTTTCAAATGAGGAAATTAAAAAAAAAATTAAAACAATGGCATCTGAACATTAAAAATCAATTCCTGTGTTGAAACTGTCTCACCCTGTCACAACCTGAAAGATGTAGAGACGTCACAAAAGCACCTCCATTAAATTTGCAAGTAAAGAAGACTGGGAAACACAGCCAGAGCAACTTCTGTGAAATCAGGATTCAGTGGCCTATGTAAAATATTAGTTACTGTCAAAGTACCTTACAGTAACTCCAGTGCTGAATCCACACAGAGCTGGCTCATGCCATGCACTTGGAGATGAAACCTGGCATCCTGGAACAGGATCCAGCACGGAGATGGGGAGGGACAGGAGGAAGGAGAGAAGCAGGGGAACGGAGACAGAGCCTTCTGAACATCAGAGTCCCTCCGAGATCCCAAATCTCATTTCTAGTGCCTGATTTCACTGTGGGGATGCCAAACAACTTAACACTTTGCAGAACAGGGAGGACACCTGAGCTTAGATAAATGTCTGGGTGTGCTTCAGGCACAAAGAGATCGGTGAGACAAAGACAAAACATTTTCCAGCGTGAACTTCTGAACAGGTTGTTTAGTCCTTTAAAAAGAGCACCCAGAAAGCTCCATGTGACTCGAGCCCATGGAGTAGGAGACCCAAGACTCTGGCATCTCGCCAGACTTGACTCTGAGCATTTTATGGAAGGTTAAAAGTGCACCAGATAAAGGACTGGCATTTAGAGGGAGAATATTCTTCAAGATAGGCACTTTCACAATGACTTCCAGTGCTTTTAAAAAAATCATCTCAAGTTTCCTAGAGCTGAATATTTTTGTAAAGAGGTTTAGGATGTTTTCCTATGTAAATGGCTCTTCAGAAGGATGAGTTGCTGATTTTAGCCAGCATGTGAAATCTCAAAAGCTATGACAGTCAAATAGAAAATAATTTCTGTAGCCCATCCTGCAAGCTTACAACTCCTTGTGCAAGATTTACAGATGAGGTTTTTGAACGAATATGCAGCAATGGTTGGTTGAGTTTAATGGAATTCTCTCTTACCCCATCCTGAAAGTTTCACTGTGCTGCTACTCCAAATTCCTGTAAGATATCCTATGTGGAATACATGATTTCCTGTTCCAGCCCGTGTGTGTAGACAAGTTTTTTAATGCATTTAGGCAGAACTATCTTGCATCTTTGGTTACGCAAGCAGCACATCTGTGTATATCAGACCAAAAGCATTTGCAGAGAAAACACTGTATTAAAATTCCTGGGTTTGGTCTCTCATTCCCAGGGTTATGGGAGTGCCTTGGATTGCTCAACACTGACCCCTCTGTAAGCCTCTACTCCACGAAGGAAATTACAAATTCAAAGTAAAATGCATGTTTATGACACCTACCACGTCCTGCACCCACTGAACTCTGGGGATATTGCTCAGAAATGCTGGGGGCAATGCTCCTATTCCTGGAACATCTTCTATCCAGGGCAAGTGTGGATCTGAGCATCTCCCTTCCCTCCAGAGCTGGAGCCACAGGTTGTGTCCCAGAGGTGGCTGCAGCAAGGACAGGGATGGCCAGGAGCCCTCAGGGAGTGCTGGGAGTCCCTCCTCCTCCTCCTCCTCCTCCTCAGCCAAACAGCTCCACCGAAACAGCTGGGAAAGGAAAAGCTGCCTGAAGGTCAAACCCACAAACCTGGTGATGACCAGGGACTGCTGACACTCTGCATGAGGATTTCACGCCTGGCCCTCCACATTTCAGCTCCTTTCCACTCTCAGACCCAATTCTAACCTCTCTGTGATGCCACCTCAGCACCTGGCATCCTTAAAGCCTCTCAGGTAGGGAGGGAGCCCTGGGCTGGACTGCAGGGCTCCATGTGCCTCTGTGCATCTCCCACATGTGCTCTCTGTGCTCCTGACACACACACACACATACACACTGCCGAGCTCATTTTAGAAGTATAAGATTACAAAGCAAAGTCATTCTGGCACAACTTCTAGGACTTCTGACACAAAGTGGCCTTTTGGGCCAGTGAGAGGCTCTGGGCTGTTCCCCTGGTGCAGATTGATGCTGAGGAGGAAGCTAGACCAGACTGGAACTTGGGTTTGATTCAAAGGAAAAGTTAAAAAGTTTGGAGGGGGGAGCAGATGCTCAGCTGGTCCAAATCAGGAGAGTTTTGTTGAAGCTCACGAAATGATGTCACCACAGCTCAGCCCTGTCTGCTCATCTAAACAGTTCAAGGCTCTTGAGCTGGGAGAGCTCAGGTGGGGATCAGGACCAGCCTCCTCCTCCCACCTCCCTGGCAGCAGTTCAGTGTCAGGAGCTCCAAACCCATCCAAATCATCCCAGGTTCGAATGCAATTTATTTAGTCTATTCACTCAATTTTTTGAAATATTATGTTGACATGGCTGCTTCAAGCAGACCAGCTTTGTAAACACGGCCCTAATTTTACAAAGCACTCAGAGCTCACAGTCATTCCCTTAAAATCACAGCTCTGCCTTGACTGAGTATTAACCCAACCTGGAAAAACAACAGCCCAGTCTCATGGGCTCACTCTCTTGCAGGGCTCTTGAGGCTCTTAATACACTCTCTTATTTATATTGCTCCAAATTCTGATGTTAGACATAAATATGAAAGAGCCTCGATAAAAATGACGAATAAAAATTTGTCCCTTTGTTAACGGAGCTGTTAAACACAGAAATTCACATTTGTGCTCCTGAAACCAGAAGGCAGCTGGAAATAGTAAATTCAACGTTTTTGTTTTTTGAAAGTCATATTTTAAAAATTGTTCCAAGCATTGATTCTATTACACTCTGTCTTTGTAGCTGCACTCTTACAAACAAGTGGATGAGCTGCAGCTGGTGGAAGGTAACTCTGTGTGAAATCTGAAAGACCTAATGGCAAACCAAGGCATTCCTCTGGTCACATCCCCCAGAAAAGGCAATTTAAATCATGATTCTGCCTTGTATTTAGGCACCTGGCAGTGAAGTTCACATAACTACCTGCTCCTCATGTTGTGCTCTTCTGCAGACTTTTTGCTCACATTTTGGTGGGTGACCAGCTACATTTCCAGAAGATAAATCTAAGAGACAACACAGTCCTGGCACGATATAATCAAAAGATTTTTTTTTTTCCAGAGGGTGTGGATAAAAGTAGCCCTGAGTAGAGGGCAAAAAGCCCCCCCGGATTTTACATTAGGGATCTGTCCCTGCACAATTCACCTCCCACTGCTGCCTCCATGGCTGCAGATGAGGGAAGAAGGCTGCAAGGTTAATTTGTCTCTTGATTTATGCTTCCAAATGTCATTTCCACCCAACAAGGTGGGAGCACCCAGCAGGAATAGCTGTGGCATGTGGGAATGGATGGGAGATGCCATCCATGGGAATTCTGTGCTGTGCCTGAGGAGAATTCCAGCACAGCAACGTGTCCAAGCATCCTCCACAACACAGGGCATTGGAGTCATTTTAGGAAAATGCCACCATTTCCATGCCACTCACCTCAACCAGGGCTCTCCATCCCCAGCCCCTCTGGCTCCTGGATCCCCTGTTATGCCACTGAGCTGGAGCAGAGGAAGCAGGGCAGCTCCTGCCTGCAGCTTTCCCAGAAAAACATCTTTGAAAGAGTCAGAGAAGTGATACTGACCCTCTGTCTTTCACAACATCATCAAGTTTTGGTGTAAACACAGAGTTCATGTGTTGGGGAGTTACTGAGAGAGTCACTGACCAAGGGAACAACAAATAAATATCCAAAATAAATAAATAAAGAAAAGAAGGTGGTGTTTTAGCTGTGGGGGTCTTTTTGGAAAATGGAATAACATGGGTCATAAAGAAAAAAGCAGTAGGCAGGTCATGTCCTGAGTGGATTCAGGGAGATGACACACCACCAGCCAGCATCAGGAGCTCCCAAATTCAGGATCTTTCCACAACAGCAGAGAGTTATTCCTAAAATTCACCCCCTGTCTGCATGGCAAAGGAATTCCCCCTCCCCAGGGTGCAGGACAGATGACGGGAAGCTGCTCCTGCCTGTGGTGGGAAATGCCTTGGAGGGCTCTGAGGAACACAAAGCAAAGCCAGAGAGCACCAAAGTGCTGCCCCCTCAATGAAAGGACAACACTGAAAAGCAGAATAGAAGCAACAGGAGTGAGGGAAAAGCTATTTACTGTTTTAGCAGTTTTTACTCTTTTTATAAGCTACCTCACATGTTCCCAAGCACAAAACCACCAGTGATTTCATTTCAGCAGGCACCAGCAGAAACAAAGAAAAAAGCAGCTGCTTTATGATCTTTTATGTATTTACGTTTTGCCTCAACATCTTTTTTCACTCTCTGTGAATGCAAAACTTTTACATTTTTACTGAAAGAATCTCCCTTTTGGAGGCTCAGCTACCTGCATGAACATCTGCAGGGGGCTGAACACATTCCCTGTTTATGGGGAAGCCTCAAACAGAGTTTCTCCATTTTCAAAATGCATCCAACCAATTTGTCATTTTCCTTCCTCTTAGGGTTTTTTTTTTTTTTTTTTTAGTCAGTGGATGGTGCACACAATATTGAGCAATAATAAACCAGAGAAGGATGAAAACTGCAGCCTGAGAAGCGAGCTCAGGATATGATTCCTCCTCACCGGATGCCTGGAAGATGTCACTGAAATTCTCTCTCCCTTAGTGCAACCCGTGTGGAGCCAATATGAACTCGCAGCAAAGTGCTTAAAACCCCATTATTTATAATAACTGTTAAATGATGAGACATTGTTTACCCAGATCGCAAGATAAATTCTCACTTACAGAATGCTTGCCTGACCGTCCTGAACGTCATCTGGTTTTTATTTAAATGCAAAATGAAATTAGGCTCCCAATAACACAGCAGAAGAATTCAATAAGATGGGGCTTTTCACTTACAGTTTAATATTAACATTTTCCCATAAATGTTAATGAATAAAAGTCTACTGTTTTATATATTATCCATGGCGGGGAGACAGCAGGCTAGGAATGGAAGGAAAGCTAATCTTTTCATACCACAAATTAGGATATATACTTCAAGGAGGACTAAGTGTTCCCAGCATTGCCAGGGACCTGGCCACAACCCTTCTTCCTCCAGGGGCAGCCACCAGAGCTGATCCCATGGGGATGCTCCAGGGAGTCTCCACTGATCACTGAGATCCTCCCCAGCCAAAATCCCTTCGGGTTTCTTTCTCATTTTCCACGGGCCTCTCTTTCTGCCTGCACACGTTCCCTAAAGCTCGCTGTGAACATCAAACATCCAACACCATCATTGGCCAGCAAGTCCTGATGTTCCCAGACTCCACCACGGAGAGCAAGGCAGGATTATTGGGAAAATCAAGTGACTCTGTGTGTGATGCTCTGTTAGAGAAAGGTGCAGGGGTGATGGGAGGTGGAGGCCACAACACAATGACAGGGAATGATACAGCATCCAGAGGGAGAAGCACCTGGAGCTGGCAGAGGTGGCACTTTGGAGGGGCTGAGAGGACTGGGAGCTGCAGGGCCAGAGGGTTGGCTCACACTGGAACATTTGCATTGCCTTGGCTCCTGACTCTCCATTTGCTGCACAGGGTTTGCTGTGTCAATGTCTATTTTGCTGTTTGGTGACTCATGCCTCATCCTACCCCTCTAATAGGTGTTCATTTAACAGCTCGACTGCTTAACAATTTATTGCACAAATGGGTTTCCATTCCACAGCCTCCCCTCCCATCTCCCCCGGAGAGGGCAATGCATAGTTTATGAGAGCTTTGTGATGGCCTGTGCTGCACATCCCAAAAATCAGCAAATACTCAATGGCTCTCTGGGGCTGCTGGGCTTGGGAGGAAGGACAGGAACTGTCTTGTCTTTATTCTGCCACCACCCCAGCAGCTGCAAGAGGTTTTGGCTCACAAAACAGCTGTAAAAATACCAGTCCTGGTTCAAATGCTGGGAGACCAGGGCTCTTATACTTACTGAGAGAGATATGCTTGCCATAAGTCATATCCTACACAAAAACACCATAGAAAGACTCCTAAAAGGAATGACAAGGTAATTATAGGAATTACAGATGGAAAAATCCTGTTGTCTCCTGCCCCCTTCCCAGTGTGGGACTGCTCGGTGTGGGGCAGGCTTCAGGCCTCAGATTTTTAAAGGGAAGATTTAATAAACACTGAGAAATACTTTTAAATATTTAGAAAACCCAAAATAACAGATTTCCAAGCCAAGCTGTGCAAACAGAAAATGAATTTAGAAAACTTGTTAAAAACCCAACAGCTTTTGCGTGCACCAAAATATATTTGGGTGGCAGGAATCACCTCCTGGGCAGGATGAGCTGGGAGGATGCTCAGCCCTGGCTGGAATACCTACCATGGCTCTCCTCTGGTTCCCCCTGGAATCAACAGCAGAAGCCTGAGGGATGCAAACAGCTTCAAGCTTTAGGAGGGACTCAGCAGGCAATCAAATGTGAGCAAAGCCAAGCTAGACAGGACAGAGCTTTGAATTTTGCTGTGAAATTCTGGAGTGCTGCAGTTAATTTGCTTAATCATTAGGAGGAAAAACCACAACCCAAGCAAACCAAAAAAAAAAAAAACCAACACAGCAGCAAATCTCCAAGGAAAAAGGGAACTGTGTTCACTGCTTTTGAGACAAAGCACTGGAAGAAAAATGTCCAGTTCCAATAATGTCATAACCTGATTACAGCCTGACCAGAAGAGCTAAAACACTTGCAGAACAATGAGTAAGAAATTAAGTTTTAAATTGAGTGCTGGCCCTATCTCGTGTCACTTCTTTATATTCCAGTAGAAAGGACACTGCTGAGCTCATTTCATATTGAGCAGAGTGAGATGCCTGGATGCAGACACCATTTAGTCATCTCCTATATGTTCCTCCCCATTTCTTTCTCTGGGAGGAATGACAAATCCAGGAATGTGACTGCACTTTGTTTTATTATGATATTGATTTTTCCTGCAGAGGGGAAAGTGCATTTATCCCCCAGGTCTGTGTGCTGGCAGGGAAGGGTTAACAAAATGTTTATCACAAAGCTGGCTTCAGAGTTGAAAGTAATGTGATCAGTAATGAATTTTGTGTTACATTAGGTTGTATAAATGGACAGACAAGCGCAGACAACAAGTGGCCAGGAGTCGGGGCTAATCTAATGATGTAAAAATAGAGACAGCACCAATTATACTTGGGGCCAGCTCAGAGCTCCTGCAGGGACTGCAAATGAATAGGTACAAATCAAATTACTGACTAATAGACGCACTACAAGAGAGGGCAGTCAATGCTAAATACATTAGGGCCTTGTGACCTCTCTGCTCTGAACAGCAGAATCCTAAATTTGACTTAAAAAAAAAAAAAATCAAAGAAACTCTTGTTCATTTAAGGAGAGCAACAGAACAATGCTATTTGTGAAATGACTTGAGACACTTTGATATTTTTTGGTTTGTCCCCCTATGGCCACGTTAGGTGCGTGGTCCTTGGAAAGCTGAGAGAGGGTTTGCTTTTAGAACAAGGGAAAATACTCTTTGTGCAAAAGTTAAGACCTGATAACAATACAGTTATGTTACATACCAAAACATTTCAAAGCCATGTGCCTCTTTGTGGTGATGTTTTTTACTGCTACTTCACCGGCTGTGTCTGTATCAAAAATAAAATATTTCTTTAAAAAAAATGCCTTGATTTAATAAGAAGAAAAAGAAAAGGAGTGTCCCCACACCACAGTTGATAATAAGCAAATGCAGTTGATCAAGTTTGTTATCGAATGGCAGAAAGTCAGAGTTGTCTTGTGGCATCACTGCTCCCTTTGGAATTTTTCTACAAACAGCAATGAACCTGAATTCACAGCAGAAATATTCATGGTACCAGCATTCACACCCCCTCCCCCTTAAATAATGTATGACCTGGAAGAAATGGTGGCAAGACTGGATTTGGAGACATGGGGAAATTACTGGAAATTTTAAAATATCCCTTGCTGTGGGATGGGGCTGCTCAGGGACACCTTTGGACAGGAGAGAGCAAGAAACCCACACTGGGGTGCTTGATATCCCAAAATGTGTGCAAGGCAATGCTCCTCTTATCCAGCCCTTCTGAAATGGTGGCTCCTAAAGAGCCTGAATTTTCCTTTCTTTTCAACCAGGCCCATCCAAATAAACCTTTTGTAGGAAGAACTGTACCGAGCTCCCAGACTTATAGGAGGGGGAAATTTAATCTCTGACCCTGGGATGAATATTGTGGAAGTTCAAAGGCTGCTTTTAGCATCGATGTTATTTGATCCACCAGTGGGTCTGCTGCCCAAGCTGGTTTTGCACTGAACCTATGCAGAAATCTCCTGGTAGAAATGCTCTTCAAGGGGGAAATAATTTGCTCTGTGTATCTACAGCCTATGTCTGAGTTAGGATAAAAAACAGCTGAGGAGAGAGAAGGGGAAAATTGTCTTAGAAAAATTAAAGAGGAAGGAAGAAAGGAAAGCAGGGAGGGAGGGAAGGAGAGAGGGAGGGGAAGATATCACTGAAAGCTCTAACTCTAAGGGCTAATCCTATTCCTGAAATTAAATGTACAGGTACATCTGTGTCCAGGTGGCTGCTGATGTTTGAACAAAGCTCGTGAGCACGGGTGTTTTCTCCTCTGGAAAAACCCCCAGGAAGGATGTCCTGGCATGGGAGCCACCAGCTTGCTCTCCTCCCTTTGCTTCCCACCTCAGCCAGGCATGCCAGGAAATGTGTGACTTCCCTTCTCTGACCCCCAAATTGCACAGGAAGGTTCCAAAACCATCCCTCTGCAAAGTTCAAAGGTGTCCAGACCCAAGTTAGGCTCGGCTTTGGCCAGGGACCAGGATCCCAAGTGCCTGGAGCCCCGATCCCGGGTTTCCTCCAGGCCATTCCCTAACTGCACCTCTAATTAGCTCCACTTACTTACATCCCATTAATCAGGTTAAAGAGTTTGCTTCAACATATGAGCTTCCTTCAGCACATTATGAGTTTGTTCATGAAATTTGGAAGGAATCCAGACGGTTTCCTCTGAGGGCCAGAGGTGCACCTCGCTGTGCCACTGGTGAGAGCTGCCAGACTTGGAGCTTTGCAGGAGTTTTGGAAGAAAGATGCATTTCAAAAAACATCCTTACTATATGTTTTACTACAGGCTGATTTCAAATATTAAGCCTAGAAGTGATGAAAATACACTGGAAAGCTTAAAAAACCTACTTGCTGAAGGGATCAGAGGGTTTAATAATTACAGTATTTTTGGAGGGAAAGATTTCTAGTCTGAGTTGGCAATTTCTTCCTGTCCAGTTTGAGTGGAATCCTGTCAGAGATATTTGTTTCCTGGAAGCAGAGTTTCATAAATCACAGTCCTAGGGTGGATTTTTTTTTGGGGAGGGAATGCAATATGAAGCTCCAGCACACACTTAAGAACTGCACTGCAAATGTAAATATTGTAGCTGCTTGAAAACAAAGCTTTGCAAGCAAAAGAGGGCACTGACCACTAACATTTGTGTCTAGACTTGCATAATTTTTTCTTTTCAGTGAGAGCTTGACAGAGACTGAAACAGCAAAAACATCTTTTTGCATCTTTGCCAATTTACGCCTTCCTTGGAATTAAATATGTATCTGGGCTGACAGCTTATGTACAGCAGACTCCACTTCAGATAGACATGGGTCGTCTGAATAATTGGATAACAAGGCAAAAAAGCTGGTTTCCCAATCAAGCCAACGAGCTGGACAACTGGAGTTATCATTTAGGTCACAAGGAAAGGAGATTTTGGGGGGGTCACTTCCAGACCTGGTTCTTCTCCCACCCACTGTCCGACAGCCCTGGCACGGAGCTGGGGGTGGAAAAGCCCCATCTAATCCCCCTTCCCGACAAAAGCCAGATTATTCCCGATGTTTGCAGCATCCCCCAGTTGGATGTTTGTGCTGTGACCAACCTTTGGGGTATTTCTGCCTGTGGCAGCAGCCAGAGCCAGGGTTAGTGTTGCCATCCCTGCTTTGCCAATGCAACGGGGCAGGTACAGAACAAAGATTCTGGGAATATCAGCTCCCCAAAGTGGTCTGTGCACCACGAGCACACACTTGCTCCACACCACTGCAGCCTATCAGCCCTGATTTCTATATAAACCTACGTGTCAGCTATGCCCTAACAGTTAAGGCATTAAAAGAATCTTATTTATCTCTTGCCATTAAGTGCATGTCAGGACCAGTCGAGCACTTGACAAAGTCTCACTGTCCACCCCACTGCCCAGGTTTTGCCCACACATTGGACCCCAGCACTGCACATGCACAAATCTTCACAACCCCAGCTAGAAATGTTCATTAATTTGTGCTGGTTTGAGTAAGACTTTGCAAGTTTTGGTAAATCTCTGCAAAATCTATTTAAGGACTGAAGAGAATCCTCGGAGCACAAACAGGGGTTAAAGCATGCAGAGCATAACGATATGAGTAACTTAAGTTATTTTAGGATTATTAAAAGGATTATAAATTCCACAATTTTGAGTCCAATGCAGAAATATAAACACTGGTTTTGAAAGCAAGACAGAAATCAATTACCAACAAACAAACCTCCAGTGTCCTTTTCTGCTGAAATCTTTGTTGTCATTTCACTGTGGTGAGTGGGCAGCAGAGAACCCAAGGAGGAAAACTGAGTTTTTAAAAAAGATAATTCAGTTCAGCCAAGCTTGGTTACGATGTAAGTGCTTTGGGGGAAATGAAAACTCTCCTACTTGTTATGAGCCAACAAAGACACCTCTTTTTTGAAGTGAGGCTAATGCAGCTCCACACTTATCTCTGCCCATTTATTAAGCAGCAGACAGATGTGAGCCCTTCCCCAGGCTGAGGAATGGTGCTGGCAGCCAGCTCCAGTCCACTCCCTCAGTGAGTGCAGCTCTCCAGGTACATCTGAGCAGGAGAGAACCTTTTCTGTCTGCCTGCTAAAGAGGAACAGCTCAAGAGCTGTTAGGGGATGGAAGTGGAAAGGGCACGGGAGTTCACCCTCTTATCACCAGGTTTTCTCTGCTGCTCTGAGTCACCACATGCCCAAATCCTGAGAATAAAGTGTGTTAGTGGTGGAGAGAATCCCACGACAGGCAGGGCAACACAGAGTGTTAATGACAGGGAGAGGAGGGTGGTGGGATGGGGTGAGTTGGGTCAGTGCTCATGTTACTCATTACTGCTGTGTAAAATCGCTGCTCTGAGATGGCATCTATCTTACACTCATTAGGGAGATTTATGGGTCTGGAGCAAGGGCTGGGAGAAATCTCTCTGGATGAATATTAACTCAGTGATGGCATCTCTATAAACAGCTCCTTTCTGTCTTTACACCTGCAGTACTGTCAGCCTCATCTCATGCCAAAGCAGTTGGCACTCGCTGCCATCAGCTGGGTTTGGTGAAAATGGAAGGAAAACACAGAGCCCTGTCTCTGACAAAGTTCTTGGCTTACAGTAAAATACACTGTCAAGTCTCCAGGGCAGCCAGTCACCCTAACCTGGCACATCTGGAAGGCTTCAGCTTTCAGAGGAGGTATTTCCCTCACCTTTCCCCTTCCATACACAGCCTGAGAGGTGCTGACCCATTATAGCAGTGGATACCCTCCCCAAGTTCACACTGATCACAGCCTGGGTCAGTAAGTGATGAAATATGTGCCTTTCTCTATTTTCACAGCCTGCTTTTTCCACCTTCCCAGCCCTTTACAGACATGAGCTGATTAAAGTCCGCACCAGCAAAGTGAGGCATCTCTACCATCACTGCACTGGTGGAGCTCTGGAGTTATGGACTCATGAAATGTCTTGGCCAAGGCAAAAACCTGGTGAGGAGCTGCAGCAAACCCACCCTTAGTGTTCAATCAAGCCTTTCTGTCCATTTCAAATCAACCTAATTTTTTGATTTCATCTCTCTCAAGATGGAAATCAGAGGAAGGACAGCTGGGAAGGTGACCAGCTGGGTTATGAAGGTGTTTCTGCACTGCTCGGCCTGGTTACTGCTGCCTGTACCTACACACAAGGCTAAAATCCTGCTCCTCTGCATCCTCCTCCTCCTCCAGGCTGTGGGAAATTGCTGCAGTTTGGTACCTGCTCCACAGCGAGCAAAGTCAGGAGGAGCCCTGATGGGAGAGACTTCTTGAGGAGCAGGGAGAGCTCAGAGCAGCATAAGACCCTCAGTGACAGATGAGGGTAAGAGCAAAAGGAAGAGACAGCTCCTGCTCTTCCTGAAAGATCCATAGGTTGGCATTCCCACACCTTCCTGCTGGTTTTGCCTTCCCAGGCAAGCTGCCAGGAGAGTGACAAGTGAGTTGGCAGCTGATGTTAGGGGCCACCATCACTCTGAGGTGTTTTTACTGGAGGTGTTTTTTGGAACAAGTTGAAATTAATGGAGACAATCAACTGCACTTTAATTTCTGAGCATCTCCTACCACGGGGCCCCTTCTGACAGTGTAATCTCTGATGTGCCATTCCATTTACTTAAACAGATGATACAATTTATCAATATAATGGACACTGATGAAGATGGATTAATTTGGATTACAGAACCAGTGCTACACAGTGGCTCTACTCAGAAAATGAGGAGATGTGTGATTATGGCATTGTTTGGAGCAGGGTGGGCAAGGGCAGCAATCTGCACAGGAGGGGATGAAGGACACCCCTCGTCCCAGCTACACGAGAAGGAAGCTTCATGTGCCAATATCTCAGACCGTGTTTATGTGATCTACCACTAACTTCTTTTTATAAATGACTTCCATCCTGCTGAGATCCCCACAAAAGTCAATTAATCAGAGAGAGAGCGAGAGAGAGAGAGAGAGAGAGAGAGAGAGAGGAGCGTGCAGACAAAAGCGAAACTTAAAAACAAAACAAAACAAAACAAAATTAAATAAAAAAATCACCATTGGGTGAGATGTACGTGATCTCTGATCACACCTCTTCTTTGTACCTGTTCCTGATCCCACCATGTCCCTGCTGGGGGACTCGCACATCGCGTCTGCCAGGCGCTCCCGCAGCCCCTCCTCGCTGTGCTCCATGGAGGACATGTGGCGCAGACCGAAGTTCTCGGGCCAGCTCCCACACACCTCCAGCAGGGTCACGCTCCGGTCGAAGGCACCTTCAACAGACAAACGGGACACGTGTGGGACACCCCAGCACCAAGCTCCTTCCGTGTGTGGTGTGTTTTGGGTGCCCCAAAAGCTGATTTTACGGTTGGTGTTAACCAGCGTAGCACAGCAGAACTCAGAGGATGAACCAGCTTCCACCAAGCAGCTGTAATCAAAAAGGTGAAATTAATACACAGACCCGCTTCTGGTCTCATGTGGATGCTGGTGAGAGTCAGGTACAACAGCAGTTTGAGTTTTCCCGAGCTACTCAGAGGAAAACAGAAGGAAAAGAACTAATTACAAAGTTTAGCACCTGGTGTTGTGGACAAAACGAGTGCATGAGGAAATGTGATGTTTTAGCAAAAGACGTTTTGCCTTCCTTGGACCAATGAACTTATTCTATCCTTGGTTCAGCGAATCAGTCTATAAAAATGTGTCTACTCCTACAATAAATCTCTTCTTCTGCTTTCTGGATGAAGCCTGTGCTGCTGTATTTTTTTGCCACTCGAGCCTTACAGTGACAGTCTCACACTGGTGAGAGTCAGGAAAGCAGAACAGTAACAGAAATGTGAATGGCATGCATATATTTTTATGTTAGACAACTAGGAATTATTTTTGAAGTTGATTAGTCTTCCACTGGGCTGCTGCTGAGATGCTTCTTCCCCCTCCTCATCTTGGACAATGGAAACAGTCATTTTGTCTTTGCTAATGGGCAGAAATTTTAGCTAAAATCCCTTTCTTGCTCTAAAACAGAGGAGAGGCAGAGCTGCCTTGTGTCTGACGAAGGAACAAATGGATCCCTTCCCTCAGTCTGGGATATCTGTGGGTTTTCTCTGCTCCCACACTGGCAAGTTTTAGGTCAAACGTGCTCTAACAGAGGCTCTTTCACCAGCAGCCCCTACTGAAGACTCTGGCTCTTGTGAGGGAGTGCACGTACCTACAAAAGATCCTTCAAATAATTCCTTGACTTGCAGTTATTACCTCATTCACAGCAGGGTATGATGTTCTGCCGAATGCAAAGATTAGATTCTGAATTCAGGATCACTTCAAAGTACAAATTAAAATTATTCTCCTTTATTATACGGCAAGTCTTCTGCAAAGGCTTACTTAAATCATTCCCACTTGGAACAAGATTACAGTTATGCTTTGTTGCTTCAAGCACATACCATTTACTCCACTATTAGGTAACTGAATATGCAGCGTTTATTGTGCCTGGTTTCTGCCAGCCTACCGAGGGGAAAAAATGCAAATGCCAATGTTTCTCAGAGTTAAAAGTACATGAAACACGTCCTTGTTATCAGGCCTTTGGTTTTCCCCTTTGATCAGCCGTCAGAAACTATCTACACTTGTAGTCTGTGACTGTACAGCTTCACAGCACACCCCCTGCCACTGACAGGTGGTAATAGAAAGGGTGAGAGACCAAGCCCCGCGGCAGGCGGCCCTTCCTCTGATAACGCCCAAAGTACCGGGTGATAACGTTGGTAAACACTCGGCCAGCCAGTTAATCCATACATCAGCAAAGAGGGGCAGATAATTCTGAACTCTAATGGCACGGACAAAAGCGCCAGGGCTGGCATTCAGGGATTTATATGGGCTGCAATGGTGACTCCTGGCTCCTGAATTTCATCGGTGCTGATTTATCTCCTGGCCTGGCTGCAGAGTGGATTCCTGGCACTAGAAAACCATCAACACTGAAATGGACCTCTACAAAACGGGACCGCGGCTCTCGTGTGAGACACGCACTTGAACTCTGGATGAATCCCAGTTTAAACCGAGAGGAAGAATGACCAAATATTTCAACTTTTAATGGCTCTCTGGATTTATAAGGTTGCTCCAGTCTACTAATTTGTTTTAAAGCGAGGGTTCTTGAAGCTTGTTTGAGAAAATGCAGGGAGGAGGCAATTTCAATGATGTTTAAATCTCTACAGCATTTTCATGATGTCAGCTCTCCTAAAGGCAGGAGGAAAAGCAGAATTCAGAGGCTTTTTTTAAGCTTTTTTTTTTCCCAAGTCATCCTTTTACAGTTTCATGCAGCCCTGAGACCCCATCTCCAAGACCCAAGGGATTTCAGTTGTTTTTGACAGAGCTGTTCATGTATCCTGAGAGTGACCAGGGGGATTTTAAAACCTGCTTCCCAAACCTCAGGGAAGCAGCAGGGACACCAGGAGCTCCCACAGGTTTGCAGGGACGTGCCAGAGATGAGAAATCTCCTCTTTCCTGGTGTCAGCCCTTATTCCAAAAGTGAGAAATGGGAGCATTTCTGCTCCTATAAGCAGACATATGAATAATAAGGCAAATGGCTTTTGAAGCTCTGCCAAGATGCCTGCTTGTGTGTACAGGGAGAAACTTCATGGAGAGCTGGGCTCTGGCTCCTGAGATCCTTGAGTGAGAGCAAAGGAGACAAGTGCAGTGTTACCTCTGCAATCAGGGCCAGGAGCTGCCAAAACTTCTTAGCAGCAACGTGTGAGGCTGCAAGTGTTAATGCAAATGCAGGTTAGAGGGATTAACTGCACTGAAAGTTTGCTTGTAAAAAAAAAAAAGTAGGGCTGGGGAAGCTGTAGTTTTATCTTTCCTCCCTTTTCACTCCTTCTCCGTGGTAGCAGTGCACATCTGGCAAGACCATTGATATCCAGACGTGCAGCTGGGATTCAGCAGCCACCACTGCAGCTCGTGGGTGATCACTCTGCCTGTAACAGGAGGAGGTCTTTGCACCATCATCTGCTCTGTGCTGCAGTGGAAACCACAGATTCCCCCTAATTTCACGACAGACATTGATAAAACAGATTCCAGGTAAAGCTGAACACACAGAGTGTGACTGAGGTTATTCAGAATGTGAAGGTAGAAAATGGGACCTTGCTTGAGCGCACAGGTTCTTTCCCCCTGTAAATTCCTGTCTCTGTCTCTCTCTGATGTAAAACAAAACTGTTTCAAGAAAAACAAGATTTATTGTCACAGACCTTCCTGCTCCTCTTGCCAGTGCATCAGCAGTCAGCACATGTATCAGAGTAAAATAATTAAATAATTTTTTCAAGGCAGAATTGAGTTCTGGGTATTTTTACACCTTGGAAAGTGGCTCTGGAGTGTGTGACATGGCAATGGGCTGGTTGCTGCCAGAAACCTTCGGGTGCTTTGCCCTGCCTACATCACTCCCTACAAACATCATTCCCAACAGCACACGGGCTAATGGCATTAAACTTCCACTGATAGCAGCTCAGCCTATCTCTGCTATTTATTATATTGTAATCTCTCCTCCTGGCTGTCTCACTCTCCCCTTTTCAATCCCAGTATCTCACTTGATAAGGTATCAAATTCCCCATCGCCGGCCAGAGAGGAGTTTACAAATAAACCCCGGTGGAGCATCCTGCTCTCAGCATTGCCAAAACCAGAATGTAACCACAGCACCAACGGGGCTGAGAAAGTTCCTGCTGATTCCAGGATTACTGAGGCAGGCTGACAGGCTGCTGAAACCCTCCTGACAGCCACCAATATCAGCCCTGACGTGTGAATTCCAGGTTTCCCCGTGTCCCCCCAGCCCGGATACAGCCTTGGCTGGGGAGCAGGTTCCACCTAAAAGGAGCAATTCATTCAGGAGCAACTCAAGGGCGAGCAGAGTAGGCATTATGTGAGTCTAGCAATTACTAGTGAAATCCTGGTGAAAACTCATTAAATCACTGAAAAAAAAAAACCTTATTGACTTACAATTGTGTCAATATTTCATCCTATTGCACGGTGCTTTCAAGCCTGCAGAACACTCACTTCTCCTTTATTTATTGAAGATGAAGCTGGGTGGGAATGAAGATCACCAGCCTCCCCTGCATGATGTGCAAGCATCATCCCAGAACCCCAAATCCACCCAAATGGAACAAGCAGGACCCTTGGCTTGACCATACAGGTCAAAAGTGCTTTGTTTTGCAATTCCAGCCCAAATGCTCTGAGCTAATTCTGCTTCATACACAGAATTTTCCCAATAAAACTTTAAATTTTGCCTGCAATCAATCTCCCACTTGTCCCTTTCCACAGACATTTGCCTCACAAGGAGCACCACCCTTTTCTCTTGCCACTGCTGATGGAGCAGAATCAGGTTCCCATCTTTCTGCTTAACATTTCTTGCATTTTATTAATGGTAAATGCTTCTGTCATTACTCACACCAAATTACCTTGCTTAGACACACAGGATTTGTCTTTAGCATTGAAATTGTTTCAAGGCTTTTAATATAAAAGCAAAATAAATTCTACAGAAGAAAGGAAAAGAAAACCCACCCTAAATCTTGGAAACATCCTTTCATGTCACAGCCCCACCAAGAGTGAGAAAACCAGAGAAACTTCTTTTCTTCTTTGAAAAAAAGAATCTAGTAGTAAAAAGTATTTTTACAAAATGTTTTAATGCTTCTAGGGTGTTATTTTTCTAAGTCAAAATAGCTAAGCTAAATCTTTCACCATAGCCCTTTAATTCAAAAGCCAGGGGAAATTTTTTTCATTAAACCTCTGGACGGCTTTGTTTAAAATATGAAATCAAGTAGCTCCATTTCCTGTCTTCTAAGGAACAGTAAATCAAAAAGAGAACGTTCTCCAAAAATACAGTAATGGTTCTATTAAAGAGCTTGACAGTTTTGAGCCTCACCTTGCATATTGCAACATAAGTGTGAGCAAAAATAACAGAGCGAACGAGGAGGGAAAATGACCTCCCTATTTTAATTGCTAAAAGATGCACCCTGCTCAATGGGATGTGTCATGTTGGACCCTGAGGTGCAACCAAGAGGGACAGGAGGGTTGCCCATCACTTCTTCTGTTTCTCCTGGCCTTTTCAGGAGTGGGCTCTGAAGGGATTCTGGACATGCTGGTGGCCACAGGGAGCTCCCAGCAACGCCTCGGCCGGGAGCGAGAACCCCACGGGTGTGAGAGGAACCAGCACACGGAAACTCCTCACCCAAAGCACTGAGTCAAACTCCAACATCCCTCGTTTCAACATGAAAGGTTGAACTTTCCTACAGCCTCTGCCAATTCCCTTCCGTGCCATAACTTGGTGATTCCAGCGGGAATGCCACAAAGCTCACAGCGCTCCGAGCACTGCAAGAGGAATCCGGGCAAATTCTTTATTTGAGTGTGGAGAAGCAAAATCTCCCCGAGCTGCCCTGGGTCTGGTGGGTCTGTGCTCACGGCAAGTGCTGCTGATCCCCTCCTGTGCATGGCTCACACCCGGCTCTCCCATGGCACACGGCCAGCTAACAAGGGACAGAACCTGCTACACCAAGGTGTGAGTGTTACTTATTGCCTTTGGAAACCACGGCAGGAGCCACAGCCTTTGGAGTGACTCTGCTCCCTGTCATCTTCCCTCCCACAGAGTTTCTTTTTTTCCAGAACTGCTCACAGTTCTGCTATAAACAGGACATTACTCACCAGCTCTGTATCCTCTGAGTGCATTTAATTAATGGAGCCTTCAGCCGGGGTACCCGGTCCCACAGGCAACCAACACTTCCAAATGCCTTTGAACTCTTGGCTAAGTGAGGCTGAGAAGTTGCTGGTCCCTCCTCAGCACCACAGACTTGTAAACAAAAGCTCTGTTTATTCCTCTGTCAGGATTTTGAGATGAGCTCGGGACAGACCCGCAGCTGCCGGGAGGAGCCGAGCGGCCCCGGCAGCCCCGAGCAGCTCCGTGGATGGATGCTCGGGAAGGAGGTTGCCAAAGCATTGCCCAGGTGGCCACAAACTCAGGACAGTGGCCCAAGGCAGCGTTGGTGATGCCAGCATGGTGGTGCAGGTCCTTAGGGACCATCCCACCCTCCTCCTCCTCCCCTGCTCCTGCACAAGGGGTTAACCAGGGGCTCAGGAGATTTGGGATGGTCGGGAGCACAGCCAGCCATCACAGCCGTCCTTGAAGGCTTTCAAATGCGAGCAAGGCTGCAATTTTCAGAGCTGGAGCAGCGAGATATTTTTATAAATACATAAATCTTTTCAAGGAAAAACAAATATAGAGAAAAGAATGTAAACATTATTGTAAAATGCATAATAAAATGTCTGTTGTTTGTTAATTTTGCTCCTCATTATCCAGCCTATCTGTACCACCGATGTTGAAACATTTGCCTCCTAAAAATTTTTTTTATACTCCCTTATTCATTTAAAAATAGTTTCCTGCATGTTATATGAATAAGCAAAACCTAAGGTCCTAAATCCAGGGGAACTTTGAAGTATGAAACCCGTGGTCTATGGGAACTATGTTTTCATTAATCAAAGTAGATGTTTCTAAAGCCATCAGATTTATCATGACTGGATTTCATATGTGAAACCCAATATACACACAGACATACACTGCTTGTCCTTTTGGATTAGTCCTGACCTTTTACTCTGGTTTCTGAAGGATCTGCCTTTCCTCAGAGCGGGGCTGCCCTGCTTTGCCAGAGGAGCCTTGACAAAGTGCTCCAGCTCTCTGCTTTCTGTGTCTGACTACGAGTCTGGGCTAAGGTCAAAACATAAATGATTAAGTGTATTTATTAAACTCTGCCTTTGCCTTGAATGCTCCCAGTGCCTGTCAGATGCCATCCAACTGCAGATCCCTGCTGCCAGCACACCTGGCCACCGAACGAGGGGCCCCAAATGCAGCCCCGTGACCCCAAAAGCTGAACCCCCAAAGCCCCCCCAGCACTGCCAAGAGCTCCTGGCTCCCCCAAGGCATGGAAGTTTGTGCAAGGACATGGGATGGTTGAAAAACTGGAGGTGGGATGTGACAGCCATCCAAAGCAGGGCTTCGAAAGAGAAAACACAACAAAACGTGTGCTTGGTGTCAACGGGGAAATTCATGTCATGGTGCCAGAATTTGGCAGAATTTTGCAGTACCAGAAGCACAAGACTTTGTCATCTTGCCTTAAAGAACAACACAAGGGGCTGGGGCACAGGTGGGCACAGGTGGGCACAGGTGGGTGCTGCCAGAGGTTGCACCCACAGAGAAAGTGCAGCTTATCCACAGCCAGAGAAGCACAGTGCACTGAAAAATCAGCTCAGAGTATCCTTCCAATACTGGATGCTCTTTATTAAGCTGCCTAAAAGCAAAAAGAAATGGAATCTACAGTATAACTGGATGCTATTATGATTTTGAAAACAAAATAGCCCTTCGTAATAAAATTAATTTCCGAGAAAAAAACTTTTCCCCTTCCCCTTTTAACAGCAAGATCCGTGCATATTTTAACGCTTTACAGAATCAGAATGCCTGGAAAAAATCAGGAATGCTACAACCAGCCCCAAGCCCCCTCAGAGATTAACATTTCTTCATATTTAATCCTGGCATAAAGCAGAGTGTCCTGAAACACCCAGGGTTCTGCACAAGCCTGTGTTACCAGGTATGAATCTGCACAGCAAAAAAACTTCACCTGATGTTCTTTCAACCTCCAGGTCTGGAAATTTCATTAAAAAAGGATTCACTAAAGATCTTCAGCACTTTTTAGTTTTTGCAAGGTTGGAAATGTTTTCTTGTGGTATTCACATCCTTATAATTCTCAGTCCTGGTTAAAATTGGAAAATCCAGTAACATCTCTTTCTTTTTCTCCTAGTAAAATTTCCCACTCTCTGAAAATCTACGACTTAGCTAAGCTTACAATACGATGATTATTGAGATTTCCAACAATGCCTAGGAAATTTAAACACACAGTGAATTCCATTAAATCTCAGTGGAGGCTTTTTTAGACGAGCCTTTATTTTGTTTGACTTCTCCTCCAAATAAAAGTGGTGAATTTCAGGATGCTGAAGCCTTTTGTGTTGGCTTCAGTGGAGAAAACGCTGTGAGAGATGCAGGAAGGATACATCTGGTATTTCTGTGACACCACATAGTGATTCTTATTTCTTTATATGCCAAGTCATTCCTGAACTCTTGGGAAGAGGTTTGCAGTCATACCCTGTCTTAACGAGGTAGAAATATGCCAATTCCACTACAGGGCCTGGAATAATATATTACTTCCCTTAAGAAAACAGATTTATCTTGCTTATTATCAATCTCGTGGCATGTGCAAAAGCAAAGCTATATACACATGTACAGAGGACACATAATGGATTAGAAAAGGCTCATATTTACCCACAAGTAAAGAAAGATCTGACAACTCATTGGGGTTTTTGGGATAACCGAGATCTTATGTTACACTTTGAAACACAAGTGTGGATTTGTCATCTTGCTTGAGCCTTAGTGGTGATTGTGTGAGCCAAGGAATTTAATTCTGATTGTTTCATTTGAACTTAAAAAAAATCTAAGTGTTGAAAAAACATTGGAACTGTGCTTTGTACTAATATATCACTCAAACTGTAACAGGAGATTCCTCCTTGTGTAATAGCAACTGAGACTGTGGAAAGGCCAAGTTCATCGTGGGTACAGTTTATGTGCAGCTGAATGCTGGGGATGCTGGATTTTTGAGACCTGCTGCAAAGGAGGGGTGAAGGTTTCCCCATCCCAATCCCAGCTGGATGGGGCTGCACAGCAGGGCTGGATGTGGCTCTGTGCCCAAACCCTGCCCCAGGATCCTCAGCATCCTCCACACAGCACACCCAGTCTGCCAGAAACACAGAATTCTGCTGGGCTTTGGGTCGTTTCTTCTTTATAAGTAATTTGCAGCCTGAGAGATGCTCACAAACAAGGGGAGATGATGGGCAGGTTCTTGTCAGCCAGGAGAGAGCTCAGAGCAGAGCATCTGTGGGGAAGCAGCTGAGCACCGAGGCTCCGGAAACAAGAAATTTGGTTTATATCACTAACAACCCGTTAAGAGAGAAACTGGAATATTTTTTGCATTATAAGAGCAAATATTTCTCTGGTCTCATATCACCTTCCCCAGATGAAACATTTCACAACCCAGCTGACTTATAAACAGAAACCAAAATATTTTCCTAAGGTGGATCACTGATCCCACTCGAGGCTTCCAAGTTGTAATTTATTTGTCTTACCTCACTGAGAGATAATGTGCACGCTGGTTCCAAGCTACTGTCTAATCACTGCCTGGCCATGGGATAAAGAAATCTCACTTGCAAACACCAGGCACTCGCTGGGTGTTTGGGGATTGGTCACAGGGTGACTTTTCCTGCTGGTTTGTGCCCAGCACGTGGGGGGCAGTGCCCAGCTCCTGCACTACAAGAATTCCAGAATGGTTTGGGTTGGAAGGGACCTTCAAGACCATCCTATTCCATCCTGTCATTGTCAAGGACACCTTTCACTAGCCCAGGCTGCTCCAAGCCCTGTCCAAGCTGGCCTTGGACACTTCCAGGGATCCAGGGGCAGCCACAGCTTCTCTGGGCACCCTGTGCCAGGGCTTGCCCACCCTCCCAGGAAAGAGCTTCTTCCTAATGGTGAACCTTCTGCCACTTCTGTAGCAAATCTCACTGAGTTACCATTCAATTTATGATGGTTATATCCAATAGGATGAGCAGAGCCTGCTGGAATCACAGCTTCCCCTCAAGTATTTTGACAGATTTCACAAATGGCACGAGATGGATTCAGGTGTTAAACCAGAGGAATGGAAACGTTTGTGTTTGAGGCTGCCCAGCAGCTGCCTCCAGGATACAGCACCATTAACTTCAGGAATTGCTTTGGAAACTCAGCAACTTCTTAACTGAGTGACCAAGATCAGGGAATGGAGAGAAGGTTACAAAATACACCTAAAACACTGAGGCAAAATGGGTTTTCAGGGCTGATAGAGAGAATTTTATTGTTTACACCAGGGCAGAGCTGGAACATTGAGATTTAAGTAATTCACCAAGGTGACCACAATGGAATCTCCTGCCTGAGGACAATGCCACATCTTCCTATAAGGTGTGAAAACATGGATAGGAGCTCCAGAGCCCTGGCCAGGCAGCACATCCCAGGTACTCTTCCATCAGCTCTGAGCATTTTGGAAAGTGCTTGCTCCAAGTCTCTAGAAAAATGTGTTTCTTTAAGGGCTACGGAGAAACGTGAAATTTTATGTTTAGAAAGTAATAAAAACTCAACAAAACCCTAAAGTTGTTTCCTTGCAATCCTTCCAAGTCAGGGAAGATAAATTTTTTTGGCCCGATTCTGAATTCATTAAAAGCGTGTGCCAAGTTGCACGAGCAAATTATCTGAGCTCCAGCAAGGACTGGACCTACAAAGCACTGAAACCTCTGGTTCTGAGCCAGCTTAAGCATATTCTTACTTTTAAGCATGCAAGCAGCCCCAGTGACTTCAATGGGAGTATATATGCTGAAAGTTAAGTGTGTGCTTAAGTGTGCTGCTGGAGCATGGCCAGAGCACTCGGGAACTCACAGCACCAAGGTCTGATCTCCTCCCAAAGCCCATCCAAGGCAGGGATTTCACTGCAGCCAGGCAGGACACAGCTGGGCAGGAGCCAGCAGCCCCTGAAGTTTTCCTGTGCATCCATGGAGGAGGTTTTGCCCTTGTCACTTGTGTTATCCATCAGGCATCTGGTGGCTGGATAAGGCAGAGCGACGTGGCAAGGTGAGATGATGGAGTGAAAAAATGATGGCAGCTGGCACGTCCCAGCCTAAGGCTTTCAGTCATTTAACTCATCTCCCTCTCATCCTCAGCACAGGCTCAACTCAAAGGGCAGGGGATTCAGCCTTCCCCAAGCTTCACGCTGGCTGCAGCAACTCCAAGTGCAAAGAGGAGTCAGGCAGCCCTGGCTCCCTGCTCTGGCTGACAGCAAAGCTTTAAGGGACAAGCCAGAACTTCAAAAAAGTCACACAAGGTCTTTGACTGCCTTGAGTGACAACAGCATTTTAGCACTTGACAACAGTGCTGACCTCCTGCTACAGAAATCACTAAAGGTGACTAGAAGGGTGTGCCTGTAGGGCGTCATCCTAATGGGGACGAATTAAAAGGCAGATTTTCCTTGCTCTTTCTTATTTTTCTTCCCACAAAACCGGAAAAGAGACGAAATTCGGTGCATCAACCCAAAATAATGCAAAATAAATCACACTTAAGAGGAAAGTCTGGTAATTCACATTGTTGAATCACAGTGTGCCCCAAGCTGGAAGGATAAGAACTGGAATTTTATAGCCAATTGTTTTTCTTCCTTCAATAAACCCCATTTTGGAGCACTGATGGCAAGGATGTGCTTTGCTCTGATTTATGATGGAATAAAACCTCTAATGTCATTTGGCATGGACCATTCCACCAGGAGTCACCTGGTACAGACAGAGGGAAGATTTTGGTGGAAATCCAAAGCATGGCACCCCAAATCCCTGCCTGACCCAACAGATTTCCCTGGATCTAGGAAGAACCATCCGAGTTTTCACAGCACTGTGGCCCTTCCTAGGAGGGTCCAAGTGGGTGTTTCTCACTTCCCACTTCCCCAGGAGGTCCCGAGCTTTACAAAACCTTCAAAATACACTTTATATCAACTGACTTAAGGAAGCCAGGAAATGTGGGAACATCCACACCTGGAGCTGCCCCAAAACACAGGGGAGAGGAACCCCAGGTCTCTCCTCATGGACCAAAACACCAAAAACCAGCACTGTGACTGTGGCTTTCTGGGTTGCAACACCTAAATCCTGCTGAGAAATCAGTTTCAGCCCATGAGAATAATTTGATGATTATAAAGATGCTGCTTGCAAAGGCAAAATGGATTCTGAGAGCTGCAGTCTACCATTCTTGTGGACAATAAATATTCCACTTAAATCATGGCTTGTACATATTTGAAAGGATAAACCTGCTACTAATAACCACGAATCAAAAGAGAAGATTCCAATTTTTATGCCAAAAAGCTAACAAAAATCTTCAGTGTGTTATAAACAAGTATCCATCATTATAAACTAAGTTCAGCATGTAAAAATCCAAAGATGGAGTTTATTGTCCTTAATGGCTGAGAAATGACAAGAGTGTTTGGTTGAAAAGGAATTTAGCAAGAAGTAGTTCTGTACTAGAACCAAAATCTGTCTTTAAACAAGAAAATCACTGCTGACAGTTTTACAGTAGAATTAAGCTGTGGTGAACTCTCACAAGTGGGGCTAATCACAAGTTTCTGGGGAATTTAACGTGGAAAAGAAAGCTGATTATTAGGAAGACTGATACAATTCAGGTAGAAGCTGATCCCATACCTTTCCCAGACGAAAATTACGAGTGAAACCACTGATGTTTTGCAGAGGGAATTGCTCTCTGCAGCCTGCAGAACCGCCTCCTTTGGGGAGGATCTGTGAGCCCATTGGATCCAGAGCTGCTCCAGCTCCAACCACCCTCCCAGCAGCTCAAGGCTGCAGCAGGAAAAACTGACTTTAAAGCAGAGAGGAACAAATCCAAGGAGGTGAGGAGTCTAATGAAGATGTGAGAGGGATGCATGTGGCTGTGTAAATTCAAGGGGAAGTATTTCCTCCAGTGGGCAAGCTCAAAGGTGGAAGTTGTCCAAGGGGAATCTCTCAAAAAGCCCTGGACAGCAGCAAAAAACACAACGAAAATCTTGCCAAATGTTTTAGTGCCGTGCTGAAAGATCAAGGTGAAAGGAGCTGGAAGCCTCGGAACAAAGACAGAATTTCCTGGAACAGAGTGTGAAGCTGTTCAAACCCATCATCTCAGCTGTGAACTGAAGAAATAACAATAATAACTTTATAGAGAGAGAAGGAAAAGGGAAGGGGGAGAAATGAAGTAAAATATTTCGCCAGATCTAGGTAACACCGGTGTCCCAATCTGCAGAGTAATTTAAATCAAGGAACGAGAAAAAAATCTGCGGGACGTGAGATGAAGGAAAGGAAATATTTCTAAGCACATTAAGTGACCAGATTGGGAATGTATCCTGGGAGAAGTCACTTTTCCTAAGCAACAATTATTACCTTTGATACATTAAAAGCTCAACAGAGGCACGAGGAGTTTCCTACATGGAGAATAGATTCCAAAAGTCTGTGAGGGCACGTTCAAAGCACTGGGGGAACAGCGGGGCAGCTCTGGTGTCTATCAAGCCATGTTTATTGATGTTCTTGCTAGCTGAGGCAAGGTTTGGGAACACGGATCATAACACCATTTTTATACCCTATAAAATACACTGTGAAGTGATGAGAAATGGGAATTGCTGAGCTGCACCAGGCAGGTCCTTTAGAAAGGAGCGAGCTTTTCCGTGAGAGTTTTTACAGCGCAGAGAGCAATTCTCTTCTTGCTGTGAAAAAAAAAAAAAAATTGGGAAGCCTCCAAGGCATATGTTTCACAAATCTCCAAAAAGTGGAAAACAAGATTCCAAGAGGAGAAGTGTGAGAACAGAAGTTCAGGGCGAGCTTCCTGTGTGTCCCACGCTGGGGACAGATGGGGCAGGGACCAGCCCAGGACATTTGCAGCCTCTCCAAGCTGTTTGCCTCACAACTGGTGTTAGGATGAGTTTTGGGATTGCACTGGAAGCTGGTTGCTGCTGTAATCACAGCAGATTTTATTTAATTGCATTCAAAACAGAAGGCAAAAATGGAGATGTTTAAGCCCACCTGCATTTTCTGCTCAATCGAGCAGAGAACTGCCTTCCCACTCCAGGAGAGAATTAGCATCTTAGCACCTTATTTCTCCAGGACATTTGACCTTTGCAGCTCTACAAACCAAGACACTGGCTAATTTTCATCTAGTTGGACACTGTTAGGAAACGACAGTGGAAGTGGGAGACGTTGGAGGTGTTTTGGTGAAATATTTAAACTGGAGAGTTGCCACTGAGCTGAAGGTACCTTGTCCCCAGAGCCCCTGAAGCCCTGCCAGGTCTGGAGATGACAATGACCTTCATGGGCATAATTTCATCTTTTCCAAAAGTCAGAGCCAAATCCGTGCCCAATGCTAAACATGTCAGCTCATCAGGTGGGACAAGGGAGAGCACCACCTGAGAAGGTTATACCAGTGTGATCTTTTTTGGGGAGATGCAAATACAGTTGTAAGGATTTCTTTATTGGAAATGTTTCCAACACTCTGAGTACTGTGGAAACCAGAGTAAAATAACTTTCCACCTTTATGTCAGAGTCTTCTTGATACTGCTCTGCCCAGCCCAGGGAAGTAACCTGTCCATCTTATGCCTCAATTTCTCCATCTGTCTCATATGCAGGAGCTACCTGACTTCAGTTTTCCAAAAGTGAATATCTGGGAATGCTCTGAGGTCTCAGCAGTAAGTCAGTGCATATTGCTGCTCACAGAAGACCCCCTGTAGTTAACAATATGACTCTGGAACACCTTGAAAATCCAAACCAGATGAGTACTGTGCCCATCTACATCAAAAAAGCTGCCTTTTTCCAGACTCTGCTGTTGTTAGGTCAGAGAGCTGCAAGGCCCTGGCTTCTGAAGGATGAGCATCAAAAGTTTTCAGCAGGTTCAGAGACCCCATCCTAATTCTCACAGCAGCAGAGACAAACAGCCTTAAGCTGAACTGGAAATCTCACTGCTCACACAGAACGCAGTGCACCTCTGTGCTGAGAAGGCCAATGTAACATTTAAGACCCATTTTCAGGGCTTAGCAAGACTTAAATGGTGCACAGAGCTAAGGGCAGCCTTTGGCACAGGAGGGGTTTTACTCCCAATAAACTACCAAGAGCTCACAGAGCAAATTTCTGCAGGACCCTTGACAAGATGACAGCTACAGAAACATAATAATCCAACAGACTTGTAACCACCAAGTCCACCTACCCTTCTCCTATAAATAACAGGTCCAAGACAAAGGAAGTGGGAATTAGATGCTTGTGGTGAATTGCAGAGAGCCAAAGACCTTAAATGATACCCAGTACTTACATCTCCACTTAATTAAGAGTGAAACTGCAGACATGAGACCTCAACATGTGGTATTCACATGTGGGCTCAAAAACACTGTCAAAGCCAGTTTTGTTCAGGTTGAAACATCGAGGGTGTGATGCAGAGGGGAAGTCTGGAGGTGCCTGATGGACACCCCTGCAGGCCTGGGCAGCACACTGTGCCCAGCAGCTCCAGCTCTGCCCTCACAGCCCCTGCAAGGCACCACAGCCCCAGAGAGGTCCTGAGGTGTCTGCTGGATGCACTGATTGAGCAGCTCAGCCCAAACAAGATGGAATCTGAAATTCAGATGTCAGTGTCAGAACTAATAGGAAACAGGACTCAGCTACAGCACAACTCCAGTGGTCCAAATTCTGGTCTCAGTTATGACCTGGGGAGTCCAGTAAGAGCTCAGGGAATCTGCATTCTGTTGTGCTTTAATGATTTTGTCTCGTAGACTTAAAAATAAACTTGTAACTTTTTTTTGACCCTTCATAAAACTCCAGCTTGATTTTCTCCAGGAATAGACACAGATTTGCTTGTTATCCTGATATTACTTGATTTCAGAGATGCCTGCAAGCAAGTCAGGGGTCTACTGGTGAAATCTCAGTTCCACCAAAACCAACAGGAGTTTTGCCAAGGCATTCGGTGAAGGCAGGGTTTCAAAGAGAAAAATACATTAAAACAAAAGCTTTTCTACAGATATTTGAAATAGATTTTAAAGAAGGTATTCAGAGAGTGCAACTCTGTGGATGTCACCATCACATTCGGGATGAACAATTCATCATTTCTACAGCACTGTAGTGAGTTGGACAAGCTCTCTGCGAACAAAACCAGAGACATCTGCAAATCGGATTTAAAACCTTTTTTTTTTTTTAAACAAAATGATTAAAAGTTGAAGAAACACTTCCATATGGAAGAATCTTACCCCAACAGGTCACCACAAAGACACTTCAAACACAATAAAACAGGAAGTGCTAAAAAAAGCATAGCAGCTCACAAAAACCCCCACAACCTTTTCCACAGAAAAAATATATGTCACCCTGTGTAGAAAAACCATTTGGCAGCATAATGTGTCTTTAATCTGCTCAATTTGCTTATTATAGTAAAGGGTTAGAGGAATTTTCAAGCAGTGGCCAAAAATACTACAATGATATCCTCCCCTTGCAAAGTAAACTTACTTCAAGTGAATTAACTTCTTCAATTTAAATATCTCAAAGCTAAAAGTGCCCCCACTGAAAAAAACCCCAAAGCTCCTGGCCACAAAGGATGGTTTAAATGCTCAAAGCCAGGACCAGCAGTGCCTGCCCAAGCTGGGCTATGCCAGGCTTTGCTCCTGGACAGCCCTGCAGAACTCGAGGTAGGGGAGCAGCAAACACCCAGCTGAGCTTTTCACGTGCCTCTTGTTGGACTTCAGAAAGGCAGATGCACTTTGAGGCAGCAGGAAAATAAAATATTCCAATATTTCTCAACTCTGATCCTGATGGTTGCATGAAGAGGGCTGGCAGCAGAGCCAAACTCAGGATTACCCCATGTCAGAAACAAATTGATTCTGAGCCTATTGATCTGCCAAATTGCTTATCAGGTTTGAGAGCCTTTAAAAGTCACGATAATAGTTAGAGGGGATGGAGATTACCCAGGGGAACCACGTTCCTTTTGTGCCTACCCTGACACAAACGGGACACAGGGTGATTTCAGTGACCATCACCGCTGATCTCTGCTCTACTGACCCAAGTGTTTGGTCAAGTTAAAGCTGATAATTTATACAAATGCTATGGCAATTTTCCATCTTATCTACAGTTAGGAAACTGTGCATGTGACCAACTTGCAACTGCCTGTGGCCCAGCTGGGCACAGCACTGACCCAGGGCAAAGCAGCATCCCCTGTCCTGGCACTACAGAGATACCTGGAGGAAGCCACCAAAGATAATAAGAGGAAAAATTAAGGCAATCGAGGCTGCCTGCTCTTGATATTTAATATCCATGAGCCAAATACACAAAGGTGCAAAAAGCTTAATAGTATTTGTGGCTGAAATTAAAACTTTAGAAGAAACTTATAGTGAGCAGTAATGTATGCAATGACATCTGGGGCTGTAATCAGCAAACTGCTTTCAAGAGCTGCCAAAGCAAACAGCCAAATAACAAATCCACTTTACAGATCATCAATCTGGTCGGGCACTTGCCAAGGTAAATAGTACAAGGCTGAAGTTTGCTTTGCAAACCAGTGAGCTGGGAGTTTAGCAAGGCCTGCTTCCAGGACAGCCAGGCTGGGGCAGGGTCCTCGAGGGCTGGCGTGGGGAGAAGTTCAACAATCTGAGATTCAGCCAGTGATCAGGGGGTGTAGAGAGATGAAATGGAACAACGTCAGGGATTTTAAAAAATGATAAAAAGAGACTCAGGTTATGCTCGTAACTCAGTTCACAATGGTGATTATTAGTGCTGGTACAACTCAAACCCAGACTCAGCTAAAGCAGAGTTTATTGTAACGCTGCTTTGCAGATTGGGCAACACTTCATGGGAACTCCAAACCTAAGACTGAAAAAAATTAGTAGGAAATGAACCTTCTTTTATTTTCAAATGAGATAAAATCTGGCTCCAACTACCATATTTTACATTTTAGTGAAGAGGATATAAAACATCAAACAGTGATTTTCTTTTTTCATTATGAATGCAAGAAAGATAATTTATGGCGGCTGCAAAACATTTATTTAAGAAGTAAAGCCTTTATGTTCTGTATACAATTTATAGGGCTGTAAAAGAAAGAAGTGAAACAACTGCAGCCATAACATATGCATTTATGAATAATAATTGTAAGTCCATTTTGCTAAATACAACTTCTGCTTCAGAGCTCATTCCTCAGTTGATTGGGAAGTCCTCGAGTGCAACCTCAAATTTTTTAAGCTCATACTCTTGGCTAAAGAGGGAGCTCAAGACAAAATTGCTCAGCAGTTTATGTCAAGAATTGGACTGAATAAAGGCACAATGAATGTGTAAGACTGTTCAAGTGGTGAGAGATGGCATATTCCTGGTGGAATTTGCCTCAGCTCTGTCTTCAAGCACAAATATTTGATTTTTGCTGCAGTCAGAGGGTTGCAACACAGACTGAGGAGCCTCCAAGGCAGGACACCCCACACATGGCTCCTCATCCCTCACCTCGGGGTGAGACAGAGATGGACTCATTCCCCCACTGCAACCAAAACCCCATTGCTTAAGTGCTGTGTTGATAAACATGAGCCAAATGTGATGAAATTGGCCCAATATTTACTGCAGGCAAGGTGACCATTAACACCACGGGGACTCGAGGGCTGGGGCTATGCCTGTGTCTTTGTGTGGGCAATTAAATGCAGTTACCCCTTTTTTTTTGACATTTATTTTCCATTTCTCCTGAGGAACAACACACAGGATGCAGGTGGTTTGTCCTTCAGTGTTTAGAACCTGTAAAGGGGTTACCTCCAACCCCATCCCACCTCAAAGCCCCAGCATCTCCTTCTCCCCACCCTAAATCCCCAAGAGTTCCCACTCCACACCCTATGGTTTGATCATTGTCACCTGTTTTTTTTTTGTCACAGTGAGAGCCTCAAACAGTGACTGCAAGATTTTAGCTAATCAAAGCACGATGAAGCATGGGAACAATTTAGAGCCATAGTTGGAAATAACTAAGTGGATCCCCCACAGGCACAAAAAAAAAATAATTCTGATGACGAATCTTTCACAGTAATCAAGAGGTGCTGTAGCCATAATGAGTGGAGTCTCACGAATGTCCTGCAGCAGGGCCCAGCTCCCAGTGGGTTTTTATGACACCACCTGCTTTGAAGGGCTCAGGCTCCTCTGCAACAGAGACATTTTCCTCTCTTTATCCCACAGATTGTTCTGACCCCAGAATGCTCCCTGCCTTCTGCCCAGTGGTCATCTCCCAACCATCCACCTCCATCCTTGCCTTAAGCTCCAGCCCTACCAAGCTTAAGCTGACCCTCAGCTTCCCTGGGTTTTACTGACAGGGCTATTTTCTATTTTGGGATTTTTTTTTCCCCCCTTCTGCTTCTGTTACACTGAAGAAAGCCAGCATCTGTTATCACAAGACAAACAGATATGGCTGCCCCAAACCCTGAGCTTTCAGAGGCTTGGCAGGAGCCCCGCGCCGCGCCGCGAGGAGCTGCCAGTGGCCAAAAAAACACTGATAAAAAGGATGTGTAACTCCTCAACACTATCCATGATGGAAACAACTGCAGCTCTCACTGGAGGTCAGGACCCACACGAAAACAAGCCTACATGTGTAGCAGATTACAACAAACACATGGCCGAGATGGACCCGACAGATCAAATGTTGGAATCGTACGATGACACATGGAAAAGTGGAGTTTAGCAGGGGGAAAAAAAAAGCAAGGGAGAGCCCATATGTTCAATTAGCGAGATACAAAGCTTTTGTTGTATACCAAAAATAGCAAATAAAAGTCTGTTGTCATTTTGGGATAGCCAGATGTGTTTCATTTCCAGCTTCACATCTGAACGTGTGGACCTGCCTGGAGATGAAAGGGAGGAAAGTGTGGCAATGGCTGAAGGGTATAATTACATCAAAACTCTTCCTTCCAAACAATGGGTGATCACGCTCCCCCGCACCTTACGTGGTCCAGCACCGGCTGCTCGGCATCCAGCAGGATTTCACAGGATTTCACAGGATTTCACAGGATTTTACCTGCTTCCCAGAGCAGGGACTGCTCCTTCCAGACCTTTTCTCACCAACAGGACCCCTCCTCATGGCAGCAGCTGCACGGGCTGCCTCTCACGTCCTGCCAGCCCAGCACCTTGGCTCCTATGGTGGTGGAATGACAACCCACAGGAGACACAAGTGGGAATGCTCAGTGGCCAATTCAATCTCCTTCTTGATGGTTACTTTGAAAGATCTCAGCTTTTCAGAGAACAGCACCAGGGTTTGTACGTCCTGAGCAGACTCTCAGAGGGCAGAAGTGGATGCCAAGTCACGAGCAGAACAAGAGCTACCTGGCCCGAGAGCGCATAAAGCAAACACGAGTCTATAACCAATAAACACAACTCACTTAGGTAGCACTCAAACAAAACCAGATGGGCTCATCTACTGCAGGTTTCCCTTTCCTCTTTTTCCTCCCTCGCTGCTTTTGAGTTTAAATTATGTTCAAACGAGGAACGTTTGCCAAGGATGTGACTTCCCAGAGTTCAGGTGCGCTTCCCTGGTTTGACATGCTAATTAAGGCAGGAGTTTAATCATCCAGCCTTTGGAGAAGGAAATATTTCTCAACTGGATCCCACTGGCCGTGGAGCAGCATGTGCCCTCAGCAGAGCACCTGGTCAGATTTTCCTGGTGGTCACCAGCATCATCTCCCAGCCCACACCTCCCACACAGCAACGCTTCCCCTCCCAGCAAGGCTCGGGGCAGTGTTATTATCTCTCATTCCCAAATGGAAAAACTGAAATATGCAGGGATTCAGTTACATGCCCAGGATCACCCAAGAAGCCTGTGGCTGAGCTGGGATTAGACCTTGGAGCTCCCCAGCCCTTGCCCAGCTCTTAACCACAACACCATCCTTCCTGAGTGCTTTTATGTAGTTATATTTATCTTTATGTAGGGTCATCTTGGCTCCCATTATGAAAAGCACATATGGTTTCCAGTCCTCAAATTGCCTGGGTAAGGGTTAAATATTCAAATATAATGTTATTCCTGGCATTTATGGAAAAGTTTCTCAGTGCTGATTCCAAAATCCCATGGCATTTTTGGAGCTGCTGCTCTGTATCACTGATAGTTATAAACAGGCTTGTCACTTCCATGCCTGTGAATTGATAAAAACAAAGTACTTTATCCAAAGAATTAAAATTGGGGTAAATGATGAGAACGTGGCTACACATTTGCATTTGCTAATGTTCTAATATGAATTTTATCATCATATAACTGGGATCCACAGAAATACAGGAAGAAGGAAAGTCATTGAACACTGCTGCAATAAGCTATGCACACCCAGCTTAATCCAGCTCAAATTCCTCATGTTAGAGCATTTTACCATAAATTCTCAACTCATAAACCCCCTCTGGATTGCAGTGCACAGCTGTAGTACACAAAAGGTTAATCAAAAAAGAAATCACACAAATACCAAGTGCGGACAAACCCCTCTTACCACCCTGATCTCATTGGTGCTGCTGCAAAAAAATGATTACTAAAGAACTCCAAATGGCAAAGCCACTGGTCCCAATCTGTACTTAGGGGATATTCAGGGCATTGCCTCCACCTGGGGCTGTGGTTAAGCACTTTATTCCTGATTCAGCTAAACCAGAACTGCTGCACTTCACCCCAGAGCCCCTTTGGTTTTATCTAGAACATTCCAGCAACCAACCTTGTTGTGCACCCAAACAACTGAATTCTTCTTGTGTTCCTACTTGCTGCACTGTTGTGTGTAAAGCCCAGAAAGAAGAAGACAAAAGGAAGATTTACTATCACAGTCTATCTTCTGAGTTAGTAATGACTGATGGACTCTGTGTTTATATCTGATTTTTGTTTCCACTCTGTGTAAGGTATAAAGGAATAAGAGGAGTGAGCAATAGATCTTGCTCCCAGGGAGCAGCAGACAAGCAAAGCCACGCTGGGCATTACTGCCAACACCAGGCTGGGGACTCTGAGGGACTCCAAGGGACAGGAGCTCTCCACCAAATGCCAAATTGCCACCTCATGTTTTTCAGCTCTTTCAGAAGGGCTGTGGAATGCTATCAGCAGCAGGATTTGGGGAGCACTGATAACCACACCACAGATGAAGGAAGCCCCATGTTCCCAGCTCATCTGCAGGTCTGAGATACCACCATGTCCTGCTGCAACTGTTCACTTCAGTATTTTCAAACAGATCAGCCACAAGACCCATCCAGTCAAAACAAGGGGAAAACACATTCCACATACCGAAGGCAGTTGGATAAAAACCCTTCCTGCACTCATTAAACACTGTGTCAGACACTCACCAGGCACCACACTTTTCAAAGAGCTGTCTGTTTACTCCATCGTTGCTAATATTCAAGATACATTTAAAGTAAATAGGTTAGGAAAGCATTTGATCTCATTGCTGCCTAGTGCAGAGTCTGGGCAGGCTGGATTTCCTGGTAGAGTGAAGCATTCCGAGATTCCTTGAAATCTCCACTCGTTCTCCTCTATTCCAGCACTAACACCAGTGCTACTGTGGGGAAGGGAAACTGCTGTGGAGAACAAAAATTCAGTGTTATTCACTTCACAACTCATAGCTGTGGCCCCAGCTCAGCAGAGGTCCAGGAACTGACTCCAGGAGCCAAAGGCTCAGCCAACATCACAGGTTGCCCAAGGAGGTGGAAGGTTCCCCATCCCTGGAAATGGCAGCCTGGATGAGGCTCTGAGCATCCTGAGCACTGCAGGAGCCTTTAAAAGTCCCTTCCACTCAAACTTTCTGTGGCTCTGGTGGGGTGTGAGCTCACACCCCTGCCCAGGCAGTGCCAGCAGTGCCCACTCAGCTGCTCACCTGCCTGGCTCTTCAAAAAGAGCCCCGAAGGTCACTTGGGTTTAGTGGCAGCTGCAGGAACGCCAGTTCTGGCACCAAGAGCTCATTTGAAAAATTGCCTCTGCTGCATCCTTTCCAGCCCTTCCCCTTGGCCCTCCATGGCCTTCCCTCTGCTGCATCACACCATGTGCTCCATCTCCTACTTGATCACTGGAACAACGCAAGAAACACGAAAAAAAACCCCAACCCTAACCCACAAACACACTCTGCAGCAGCAAAGCTGGGGGGAAATGAAGTGTGGGGTTGGAAGGGGAAGGCAGGGTCAGGGAAGGGCTGGGAGCCTCTTAAACTGGCTTTGCTGTGGGATAAGATGCTCATGTAACTACACCCTTATTAGTGTTATTTTTTTAAAGCTGGATCATTTCACAGATCTGCTTTAAAAACATGTCATAAATGAGATGTGCTGCAATGGAGCAGTGATATGTGCCTACAGCTGCAGCATGAGCCGAGCTGGGCTAATTTAGCCCAGCTGAAGACCTGAGCCTGCACTACCCCAAACTTTGCTTCACCACCCTGAAGGAGGGGGAAAAACCCTAATTGCCAATGCACTGCTCTTCCCTCAAACATAACCCCTGTCTGGAAGATTAATTTTCTTGGTACTAAAGATTAAAAAAAAAAAAAAAATTAAACAACCCCTCCAAGCCATCGATTTAATTTAAGGTTTCGTTTCGAAATAGTTGGACAATTTCCAAATCTTCAAAGTTTTGACCAAAAATAGAAGGCATACTCTGCAACTAATTTTAAAGATCTGTTCTGTTTATTTACTTATTCTAATATTACCACAACTGCTCTTTTTTAAAAAATAGAAGAACCCCAATGAATTCCTTGCCATTCAGCCCCTGACAGGGAGGCACCTGTACTCCTCACCCTCGTGCAGGTGGTGATGTGCTGGCAGGGAAATGCCCCTAACTACATAAAGGGATTACCTGGCACTCTTTAATGGGGTGGACAGAGTCCTTTGGCTTTTTAAGCACCTAAATGCCTGAAGAGTGCCTGAGAAGAAGTCCTGGCATCCCTGCAATTGCCAGTGGACAGCAGGCAGAGAGGCAGGAGGATGGAGCTGGAGCTGTGGTGCTGCAGTGTGACCACACAGCCCAGGGCATTGCTGCTCCGGGACCACACAGGTCCCTTCCTACACACAGACGCCTGCAGAGGGGGAAGAGAAGAAAAACAACACATGCAGCCAGACTGTCCTGTCAAAGCCTCTGTGTTTGCTCTCTGGAAGAGGCACAACCACAGCTCCTGCCTCTGCCACAGCATCCCAAGGGCAGCCTTGGGCAGGTCGCTCCATCCCTGAAGCTGTTCTGCAGCTGTCTCAGCTGCACAGACAGTGAATTCCTCCTTGCACTGCAGAGCAGAGCTCACTAATGCCTATAAAACAGTTGGTGCTTTCCACATGGATGTGTGAGGAGGAGGAGGGGTGCTGCTGCTCTTTCAAGGAAATGTTCTGTGGCAATTACACCGCGAGAGACACCCCGGCCCTGCCAAGTGACAATATTAGGAAAGTATGTAGACAAAAGCCAAAAGACAAAACCTTTTTAATTATAATTTTGGCACTTGAGCAAGGAATCATATTTACAAGGCTCTGTGCAAGTGACTCGTGCTGCTGCTGAGGGATGCACAGGAATTGAGTGGGGTTTGCACGGGGCTGGGACCCTGAGCAGCCACTCTGCTGGGATGGGAGATGAACTTCTTGCTGCACAGGAGGAGGAAAAGGGGATGGGGAGGGCAGAAGAAGTCCTGTGACTCCTTTTGGATGGCTGGTGAGTGGGTGATGGAGTCAGGATCCAGGGATGCTCAGCAGGACCCTCCCTTCCCCATCAATGTGGAAACTGCTCCTTAAATATTTATGACCCTTGTTTTTTTTCCTGACCTTCCTGTTCATACCTTGGTAGCTGCTGGTCTAACACCCCACACGTTTTTAAAGCCATTCTAGTATTTATAGGTGTTCTGGTAATTCTGAGGGATTGAGCTTCCACTGGGAGACTCCCATCAGCTGGGAAGCAGCAGCATTCCCATAGGAAAAGCAGGGATGTGAGCAGAGGAAGAGCCTGGATCCCAGCTGGGGTCTGTGCACCCTCCTGGGCAGCACCACTGCCTTCACCACCACGGCAAAAACTCCTTCTGCTCTGCCACATCTGCCTTTCTGACACCTTCTGCATAAATAATTTACTGTGGAGGCAGAGTAGAGTTACAAGGCATTAAATCTTGCACTTCCAGCTTCACACACGAGTGTTCGGGACTGCTGGGCCTGGGGCTTGTTTTGAGTAGCCCAGAGGGGGAAAATCCACAGCGTTCCCATGATGTATGTTAGAGTAAGCTGCTTTTTATTTCAATTTGGGGAAAGTTAAGTAAAGCAAAACCATCAGATCTAAGCTACAGGATTGAAGGAACAGGTCACAAGGAAGAGAGGAAATTCAACCATATCCACATGAATGACTTAATTTTGGTTTCTAAAGCCATATCTGATTAACCAAAGACCTCCATTTTCATCTAGTGACTACATTAAATATAAACAGACATCCATCACAGAGAAAAAAAACAATAATTACTATCTGTTGAAGCCATCACTTCCGTGCCATTTGGCAGGGACCTTTTCATGACATCCCCATAATTTGGCATTTTAGGGCAGTGAGAGACACTGCTCGACTCTGCTGCTGTGGCAACTCACTCCACTCACAGGAAGAGCCAAAAGGCATCAATTTCTTTAAACCCCTGAGCATCAGTAGAGTGTAGTAAAAGCATAAAACTCTGGCCAGATGCTCTGAAAGCCACCAAGCCACTTCTTTTTTTTCCCTTTTCACTCTGGAGCAGCTGCACCCAGAGAGTTCTCTGCACTCTCAAGAGTCAGGCAGAGATTTTCAGTCTGACTGATGGAAAATACAAGGACTTGTCACCAAAGCCATCCTCTGGGAAGTCTTTCAACACTTGGCTTTTGTGCCTATTAAGATCCTTTGCAGCCCCCTACCATTATCTGTGAAAAATCAGCATATGGAGCAATGCTTCTCAGAGATCTTGGAAAAAGCAAAATCCAAGTGGGGAACCTCTAACAGATCAAAATGTCACTAATATAAATATATTCTAAGGAACAATTATATATAATATTCTTCAGCTTTCATTCCAAAAGGTTTTTCACAGTTGTCATTAGATGGCACTTTTGTTTGTTGGCTGAGCAGAGACACCAAAACCAGAGCAATTACAGAGAAATAGGATTTCAGGCTATTTCTCCCTCTAAAACTGGTCCCTGTACACTGGGATGGAGCCCTGCACTTGCCCCTCACCCAAACAAAGCCATCCTGTGCACAAGGCTACCAACACAATGCTCTCCTGACCTCCAAATTCACTTATTTTAATAAAACATGCTACTCCAGCCATCTGACATTTATTATGCTTAAGCAACATAAAATAGAAAAGAAACATCTATGACTAGAAACAACCCTTCAACTCCCTTTTATTGCCAAGGTTCTGAAATTCTTTTTTTCCCCTTTTCTCTCTACTAATAACAGCCTCCCCACTCCACCTTGGTGCTGCAAAATTGCAGGAAATTCCCCCCAAAAACCCTGATGTGGATGGCAGCTGTGCAGTTTAAAGCTGAACAAGGCTTTAATTTCAGGAGATTGAGCTGGACTGCTCCTGTGCCCCATTCCAGAGGTGCAGACACTTTTCCTGCTCTTACAGAGTTTTCTGCATGGAAAGGGAGGTCAGGCATTGGAAGGTGGTGGAGTTCCCATCCCTGGAGGTGTCCAAGGAATGACTGGACTGTGGCAAGGTGATGATCAATCACAGGTTGGATTCAAAAATCTTGGGAGGGGTTTTCCAGCCTCAATAATTCTGGGATTCAGAGCTGAATGAATGCACAGAGAGCCACTCTGGAAAACCCTGGAGCACCAAGGGGACAGTGCAGGATGTTAAACCTCACTTTTCAGAGCCATCCTGCTCCAAATTTGGGAGCCAGGCAGGCAAGCAGAGGAGCTGTGACTTTAAGATCCCAACCCTTTTCCCTGTGCCCATATATCACTGCTCCATGCTGTGGTGGCTTTCCTGCCTGCTGCTCAAATTTGTCCAATTAGACACGGCCCCACAGGGTGGAATTCAGTGTGAAATGTGCCTACTGATGTCTGCAAATGAAGCAACACAGACGTGCTGCTTTAAGGCCTGGAAGTGACAGGCAGAAAAAAAATGCCTGCCTGGGACAAAAGCAGGAGGGCTGGCTGTGCAAAAGCCCAGATCAGCCTGTTAAGGGATTCCCAGACTCAGCAAGGTGAAGTGTGAGAGCTGCTGTGGCACTTCGCACCTCAAGCTGTGCTGTCTCACACCACTGACCCCTCCATGGCGACATAAGTCTCAAGAAGAAGCCAGGATTATCTGTCTAAGAGCCTTACATGTGTCATGTAAGGTCAGGTGCCAACTGCAATGTAAATTAGTAGTTAAGAGTATTGGTAGCTAGACAGATGCTGGGAGCCTCAATTAGAAAGAAAAGTCAGATTATAAGTAATTAAGAGATACAAAAAAAAAAAAAAATGCTTCAGGAGCTAAATACCTAAACTGCTTCCAGTGTTGTGTTTAGTTATTTATTTATTTATTTTTAATAAAGCACACATTCCTGAGCTCTCCCAGATTCTGATTGGAACATCTCTCTAGACTGGTATTCATGCAGACAAAAATCCCTGGCATGCTGGTGTCAGAAGGAGCAGGAGGGGAATTCTGGAGGCAGGTGTCTTTGCTGGGCAGAGCTCACCACCAGCCCTGGATTTGCTGCACAGCTGCTGGGAAAGGAGGAGCTGTTCATCTCTGCCATCAATGGGCCAAACAGCTTTCCAAATACATGTGTAATTCAATAATTTAATAACTTCTGGTTTGAATATTGTTAAAGAGGAAGAGTGACATCTCTATCTCCCTGGAGAGGAGCTCCTTCTCCTGCTGTCCCTCCCAGGTCCAGCTGAACTTGGGCACATGCACTTACAAGTTGCTGATGGCCTGGTGACCTGAATCTTTTTTGTAAATCTAAAGACCTACAATATCTGCAGCACAGGAAGAAAATACAATCATGAGTCTCCTTTCAGAGACAGGAGAACCAGCCTGGAAAGTCTGAATGCCACATCCAGGTGAGAGTGTGGATGAGCTGGGAAAGGTCCTGTGCTGTTCCTGGCTATAGGTACACAATATTTATTTTAAGAACTGTGCTTAAATGCTTTCCTCAGCCTGGAAGAAGCTAAGCAGGCCCTTAAGGATGTTCTGGATGTGGGGGCAGAGCGATGAGCCCGTGGGATGGGCACTGTGGGGACCATGGCCCCGTGGGGTGTGTGTGTCACACTGCAGAAAGCGTTAGAACACAAGGAAACCACACACTTGGGCTCCTTATCAGGGAGCTCCAGCTTTGAAGAAGCCACTCACGATTTTAAAGTGGTTTTTCTTTTCTTTTTTTTTTCCAGGCCAAAAGACTGTAATGGGCTCCTGAGAGCTCTGTGACACTGCAGGAGAACCTGCAAAGGACTAAGGAACATTTATGTCAACAGGGAGTTCAAGGCTAAGGCAAGCACTTCAAAACCCTGAGAAAATTCTTCCAGAACAGTTTTGTGTTTCACTTTGCTTTGTTTTCAAAATACCCCATTTGGGGAGGGGGGGGGGAGACGCTCCTTGTTATTTTTACAAATCACTCTGTATTTTCCCAACCATAAATCATGGAAGGAATTGACAACCTCCAGACGTTGATTAAATGGCAGCTGATCCCTCAAATTGTATTACCATTGTTTGTACAACACCTAAGGTTCCCAAATGCTGTTATGCCCTGGACAGACCTATAAAAATCTTCTTGCCATGGACCTCACATTTTCTAGCACAGCAAACTATCAGAAATAAGTTCAAGCAGAAGACTGTGAAACTGAAAATGCTGTTGCAGCCATGCAGATGCAACATGTGAATGGGGTAAAAGAGAATCATATAAAATATATGGTCCATGTCAAAGGATAACTGGATTTTTTTCTTCTTCTTCTTCAAAAAAAGCATATTTATGGTAAAAGTATTACAATGCTACTGTATGACCTTCCCACCAGAGGCAAAGGCCCTGAACTGCCCTGTGATGTCAAAGGATGCCTAAGACAGAAGCATCAATCACTCAGATAAATGAAGCTATCTCTGTGTTTTTACTTTTTTTTCTGTTATTTAGAATCACAGAATAGTTTGGACTGGAAGGAACATCTAAAGGTGATCTATGCCAGATCAGGGCAGGGACACCTTGCACTAGACCAGGCTGCTCCAAGCTCCATCCAACCTGGCCTTGAACATTTTCAGGAGATTTTTCACCAATTTCTTGGTGAAAAGGCCGTTTTTCTCCCTCAGTTAAAACTTCTGGGGAAGTTCTCCATGAGCCTGGACAGGGAGCAGGGAAGAGGAGACTGGGAGGAAAATCCCTTTGGGAGGTGGCAGGAGGAGGAGCTGCTGGCAGGGGCACCGAGCCCCCTTCCTGCAGGAACAAGGAGCTCTTGGTTGTCAGCAGGGACGGGGCTAATTGCAGAACCCATCTTATGCTCACAAGTTTTGCCATAGGACACGGAGCACAACAAACTTCTTTGTAATTTAGATCACAAGTTGCAGAGATATTATCCTGTGACGATAAAAGTTCCCCTCTGCGACAAGCCAGGGCTGAATAAAGGCAAGGGGAAGACTGGGAAAGTATTGTTAACATGAACCTTTGGAAGGGGTTCTGCATATTTTTGTCACCCTTTTGTCCTTTCAGAAGCTGTGGGGATAGTTATGGCAGGGCTGACTATGTTATCTTATGTACTAAATCCGCCTAGATCTGTAGATGATGTCTTAGGGGGTGAAAAAGATTAATAAGGAATCACTCCAATGGCTTTAGGACAGCTAAGAATCTTAACCCATTTAACCTCCCCTAAAACACACAATCAGATCAGAGGAAGTTGTAGGAAACTCATTTCAAAGACTCCAGGCGACACTTTTTAGGTCAGATTTACAAAGCTCATTAGAATGAAGGTCTGTTACTTTAGATTTTAATACTAAGACACACTAAGAAACCCTCTTGCCCCATTTAGGAAACACACAAAGCAAAGAATGCAAATTTGAAAAAGAAACTTAATCTTAATGCATGTGTTCTGCCACCAAATCTGTGTAAAACCCTCCTAGCTTATGTTCTTATGGAAAACAGGAGAAAACACATCAAAAAGGGACAACAAATGCCTATTTATTGACATCTTTTTACCCTTTCAAGTAGGATGCCCAGAGAATGCGATTCTTTGCAAATGATATTTGTTTGGGAAGAAACGGTACTATTTAAGTATTGATTTTCCTGGTCCCTGTCACCTTCCTAAAAATCTGTTTTTCCTAAAGGGGTGAGTGTGGAGGAGCTGGAAAGATGCTCATGGATTTATGGCCACCTAATTGGACCCTGACTGGGGTCAGGTCCAAACCCAGCTACAAAAAGAGGGGAAAGAAGGAGGCTGGTCAAAGCTCCTGCTCTGTTTTGTGCAGAAAGCTCAAGAACTGAAGGTGAGCTCTTCCTGATCTTCTTTGGGATAAGACAGCACCTCTTAAGTAGAGGAATTAGGACAGAAAAATGGAAAAAAAAAAAAAAACAAGAGAAGCCTGTCATTTCATGGCTTAATATAATTGTATATATCTAGCCAGATTTTGGTCAAAGGAAAATGGTATCCTGAAGTTGAAATAAAAAGGAAGAGATCACTTTGTGCAATATCAGAATGACAAGCCATCAGAATTCTGTGGTTAATTAGGAGGAAAAAGCCCTGTGTAGAATGAGCTAGATGGCTTGGCAAACTTTAATTTTAATCTTGTGATATCTCCTAATAACAAAAGGCCTCCATGATATATCAAACGAATTTATAAATGTATGATCAATGCGTTTGACATGTTATTTAATTAGGATTCTTCGTGACAGAGACAATATGAAAAACTAGTGTCAACATTCTGACAGTGGAATAAATAAATAGATGTAATTATTTCTCATACTGATCCCTGATGAATTGTAATGTATCAGGCCAGACTGCAGACCAGAGTTCTAAGGTTTCCCTAATATGATAGAGTTTGATGTAAGGGGTGTCATGTATCCAATATTTTGCTGTTTTATTAGAATAAAAAGCTCTCTGGGGATTTCAAGTTCAAATGGTCACAAGTCTCCCCCCGTTCATTCCTATTGTGCCTAATGCAAGGATAAGCACTGAAATATGTTTAGAAAAATTCCAGTGCAGCTGGAAAAAGCCAAACATTAGCCTGCATGAACTGAGAAAAACCCAAAGCACCCTGGGCTTGCTCAAAATTTACCCCTAAATGAGATATTTTGGCAATTTTTCTCTAGCCTAAGCCCAGTCTTGGAAGAGTTTGGCCATAAAGTTAGGGGATGTGTAAGGCCAGTTCTCAGGCTGAGAGGTTTTTGCTACAGGATCTGAATCCTTTCAGAGCAACTCTGCTAAGATTCATAGCTGTGCTTGTCTTCATTTCAGAGGTTGTTTGCAAACCTTGCACTCCTAGCATGGCACTTTGTCCCTCTGCCTGGCCCAAGTGTTTCTTCATGCTGTATAAAATAGATTTACAGCTTGAACCCTTACTTAGGCTAGAACATTACTGGTCAGGTCGCCTATGACATACTCAGGCTCTCTCTACAATACCAGCATTAAACTTCCTTCAGTTCCAGGAGTCCCTGAGATGGGTTTAGGCTCTGTTGCAAAGAACTCAAGCAAACCCAGAAATTGCTGCTGGAGGAGAGCGAGGATCCGGAGCGGAGGGAAGGGCCGAGGGCAGCCAGCACAAGTGTGGCCATTATCACACAGACAGCAAAGAATGCACTGTCTGTTCCCTTGGCCAAGAGAAATTAGAGTTAACATTTAACATGAGGGAACAGACTTCAAAGGGAGAGGCAGCTGGATTTGAATAATGGCAGATGAAAATGCTAACACCAGCACAAACTTGCAGGTGGTCGTGTTTGGCTGGAGAGAACACATCCGGCACCGAGGAGCAACCCCCAGACAACAGTGCTGGAAAAGAGAGGAAAAGGCTCTGGGGAGCTGCTCTGGGGTGGGACATGAGCCATGGAATCCCAGAACATGGAATGGTTTGGGTTGGAAAGATCTCAGAGATCAGCTGGGACACCTTCCACTAGAGCAGGTTGCTCCGAGAGCTGTAGATAATCCATATTTCCACAAAATTCCCCACTAACTCCTGTACATCCACACCTTTCTCATGGACTAAATCCCAAATCCAACTCTCTGCATCGCATCAGATTTGGCAGGAAGGCCTGAGCCTTTTAAATTTTGTTGGAAAAAACTTGAGCAGGAGGGGATGGCTCCTCTGGCTTTATTTCTGAAGCTGAATCACCCCAGAGATCCTTTCAAGCCTCTTGATACAAAACCATGGGTGTGCCACCTCCTTTCCCTATTTTAGACAAACACCCACATTCCCATGAATGACATCAGTTAACCCTGCTCAATTTCACACAGGTATTATAATGATACTATTATTACTAGGAGAAGGTGCCAGAAGCAGTGAGATTATGTAGAAATCATCCTCTCAAGTTTTGCTGGATTTTTCTTTTTTTTTAAAGACAGCTGAATGCTCTGGTATCTCTCTTCATATTGACCTTACCAGAGAATTTATAAACAAATAACACCTATAAAATTGGGATAAAAGTAGCTACCTGCTGCCCATTTATAGCATAAATACTCATCAAATTTTAAGAATTTTGCTTCTCTTCTTCAACTTCAGCCTGAATACAAGGAAAAAAAGGCAAATACAGGGTGGAATCAGTCCCTGAGGGAACATTTCATTCTCAGCCTGTATCAGAAGTCAAACAGATCTAGAATATTTGCTTACAGAAGCTCCTGATAGTGGGAAGAACCTGCACATTCAGTGCCTGAATTTACCTGTGGATTGTGATCTAGTCCTGCCCTTGGGTCCCTTCAGAGCAGCTGGGATGCTGATAAATAAATCCTTGACCTGCTGCACGGACAGAGTAGGGCCAGAAATATCTGCAAGGTAAGGGAAGGAAAGTGCCACAGTGCTGTGTGGCAGGAATTTAAAATGGAATCTGAATAAGGAATAGGAATAAGAACGAACATAGCACAGGAATATTGCTGCAAAGTGAGTTTTAGACAATCCTGCACGAGGCAGCAGGACAAGATTTGCTGCAGTGCCTGTTTTGAAGTGTTCCCAGTGTTCCCTTAGTCCCTAAGCAGATGATGCTAGTTTTAACAAATGAAGCTGGATTAATTTAAAGTATTTAAAGTGATCAGCAGTCCTTAGGTTAACAAACATATGTCATTTTCTTCTATTTGGATGAAAACATCCTGCCAATCTGAGCTCCTTGGGCAGGGAGCTACCTGAAGCCTTTGGCTACCTGCCCTGGTACCTCAGAGTGGCTGCACCAGCAGCTGCTGTGGGATTAATGGACAGCAACCTTCAGGGAGATGGATTGGGGAGGTCAGGGGGATGCAAACAGCACTGACACGTGCCATGGATCACTGTCTGCCCTGCCCAGGGAAACGGCACAGCCCAGCCCAGCCAGCCCACTTAAAAGGGCTAATGGGTAAATGCATAAAACTATTAAATGCATAAGAATCCTCTTCACCAAATGGCAAAATAGAATGAAAGTTTAAACTGTTAATTGAATAAACCTCTTAAAGGCAGAGTGCATCAGTGTGTGGTGTTTAATGTTTCCTCGGGAGGTGCTGTGGGATTCCTGAGGGTGGAGCGTGCCTGGATCACTCTCTCTTCCCAAAAATCAGGCTCAGCATCATGATTATCACTGTGAGCTGCCTCCCCGCACTTGCTTTTAAATGCAGAAAGGTCTAAAATAATTATTAATTTATTTATTTAGGTAAAGGCAGTGAGCTCTAAATTCCTGCTGCTCCAGGTGCAGCTCTGCATCAGCCAGGAAATCCTCCTGCTGCAGCCTGAGGTAAAGACACCAGGAGGGAGCTCAGAAATCAGGAATTCTCTGCCTGGTCCAGGAGGATGGGTTGTCCTGGCTGGCTTTGGTGATGCTGGAGCCTGAGGATGCTCTGTGAGCAGAGCTGCATGTGCAGCCCTGAGGAACATCCCAGGATTTTGGCCTTTGCTATTCAAACTTATTTCAGAAGCCTGGGAACTAATTGCAAAAGCATTCTCCAAATACTGCATTTGGGTTTCATTTGGGACTATTTTGGACACAAAAATCTCATTGCTGCTGTTTCAGAGGGGTGGAACCTGTGATAATTGATGTTTTGTGGAGATTTCCTGGGCAATAACTGGCTTCTCCAGAGATAAGCACTGTCTTTGGCCTCACGCTTTATCCTCACAGCAACAAGATTACTGCCTCATAAAACAATTGCAAAGCTACAGCACCATTATCCTTTAAACAGTAAAAGAAGAAGGGGGGGGGAAAAAAAAAATGATTTATGAAAAATACCATGATCCTCCCTAACCGGGGCCTAACGACAGCAATTCCAGCGACAGTAACTAATCTAATGGTGCATTAGGAGAGCACAAAGAAGTAGATTTGGCCACTGAACCGAAGTCATTAAAGATTAGAGCAGCTGGTTTCACAGTTAGGAAGTGCTTTTGCCTATCTGAGCACAGGATACAATGGAAGTTGTTTTATGATTTAATGTCTCCGCTGTAAACAAGGCGACTCCTCGGATAAATCAATGCCTGACATCGACGGGACAGAAAACTTCTGGAGCTCGGGGTGGCTTTGAAATGCAGCTCTCCAAAGCCCAGCTAAAAAAAAAAACAGTCAGATTCCAGCCCCAAATAAATCTGCATTCATGTATTCTACCATAAATGCGTGCAATGGGAGCCCATAGCATTGCTCTGCTTTTTTTTTAATTTTTAATTGATGCAAATGTTGTATTTATTTATATGGAAGGAGAGTGTGCCTGGCCACCTTTCATGCCAACAAATTAAAGGGAAAAAAAGAAGGGAAAGAAAAAGGAAATTAAGGGGAAAATAGGAAGAGAAGGAAAAGAAAAAAGGAAAAAAAGGAAAAGAAAAGAAAATGGAAAAGGAGGAAAAAGGAAGGGGAGAAAAGGAAAATAAGGGGAAAAGGAAAAGAAGAAAAACGGAAAATATGGGGGAAAGGAAAAGAAAAAAGAAAAATAAAAGGAAAAGAAAAAGAAAAATAAAGAAAGTGAAAATAAGTAAAAAAGAAAACCTAATCTCCATCTGTATATTGCTAAAAAGGAGAGCAGCCCTGAAGGAAAGGCACCAACACCATGAGTCCTTTTCCCTGTGTAAAGCTTTTGCCCTTTGAGAGCCACATAAAGTTCCCAGTATATTCCAACAGTGCACATATAATAAATCCCTGCATGGTGGTCAGAGCAGCACCAAAATGAGAGCTCCTGGAAGTGTGGAAGAGTCACAGGACAGCAGATAAAATCTGGTCCTAATCCTGATAATTATTCTTAGCTCAGATTCACAGTAAGAGGAGCTCCCTACTGAACAAAAAATTGGGAAAAAAAAAAAAGGACAGGAAACTATTCCAGTGCCCAAAAAACAGCCTCTGGGATGGAAGGTCACTAAATAAGAACGATTAGTTTGTGGCACTTAAGTGACCAAAGGGGAAATCCAGGAAAACAGTGCTGGATCTGGATCAAGATGCTCTGGTGCCAGGAGTACACTGGGATATTGTTAATGGCACACAGGGAACTCAAACACAAATATGAGCAGGATTTTCCTTGCATTGGCTACAATACATATGTTTGTCCAAGAAAGAAATAGCTGGAGCAAGAAGACATGCACGTCTGGTGTCAAAGAAAAGCCTGTCTGTGTCACATACAGTGGAGAAATTGTTCAGGAATAGCTCATCTTTAAAGGAAGATCCCTCCAGTAATGCTGCCAAGGTCTGTGGCACTTGGGTTTTTGGCTGTGGAAGTGCTGCAGCACGAGGGAAATCTGCCCTGGTCCAGGCTTTAAATGTGGATATCTGACATTTCACTGCCTTTTCAAGGCTTTATTCAACTCCTCTCTTTGTCACCAATGGTGCCATTGAGCCTTGTGCTCTCTCAGATCCCTTGGGCCTGGCTGGCTGCCCCTGCCCAGGAGAAGTGACCACAGTAAAGGAGATGCCAAGTAAGAAACCAGGAGATCAATCCCTGCTAAATAAAGAGTTTGGAAAGAGCAGAATTTGTCAGATGGTCAGAATTGTGTTCTGGGTCATAATCAGTGAATCAATTAGGAATCAGAGAGTGAAAATGTTTCCCATCCTTGATCTTATGTTGATTGTGAATCCATTTATTCCTACAAGTGTCTCCCACCACTGACAGTGACATCTCCTTGGGGCACTGCAGCCCCTAAACCCCTGAAGTCCCTGCCACACTCACACTGCTCCAACACCTTTGGAAATAAAAGGGAAAGACTCCCTTCAAAAGCCCAAGTTTTGGTCTTCATAAGACCAGAAATTCCTGCAATTCACTGCCAACATTTTTCACTTGTGACCTCTTAATTTGGAGTTCCTGATTTTCTTCATTATGTGTTTCTAATTTATCATAACCTGAAGTGCTTCAAAAGCCTTGCACATTCTGACACAACCATGGGCAAGGTATTCCAATGAAATCTCAGAGCTGATTCATTTTCTTTCCCCTCTGACACCAGAGGTTTATGTGATTTAGGAATAACAGAGCTGCTAAAATTAATGACTGAAGGGCAAGGCATTCTCCTTGTCACATTATATATAATGCTCTGGTTCAGCAAAAGAGTAGCTGGATTATTTTGATTCTTTACTCCTAGTTAATTACAATTAAAAGTAAGACTGTAATTACCTTTCTTGTAAACTTTGGCCTTAACTGCTGAGCACAGCAAAACAGAAGGAGGCTTGGTTAACCTCAGTGGAAAAAAAATAAAGGTTTTCTTCTGAAATAGCTGGAGCCTGGGCATTCAGGGGGAACGTTCCTGGGAGGGTGAGACAAAAGGCAAACCAAGAGCCAGCATCAGACAGATCATTTATAAACCAGCAGAGCTTCAGGTGGGAGAGGGCACAAAGGACTTGCTGACCCCTCGTGGGGACACTGGAGCTCCCAATTGCTGGATCTGCAACCAAGGGAGCTCAACACAAAACCTCTCCTGTTGCTACTTCTCACTTTTTGTTTATTTGAACAGTTCACTGCTATTGTCTGCCTGGGGAAAGCAGCAGCTGCTGCCTGGATCTCCAAGGGATTCCCTGCTCCCCTCTGCTGCAGCCTGGACAAACCCCACACTTCGTCCTGACTTTGCTGCCACAAGAGTTCCACCATCCCCATTTCCCTTATTTCCCCATAAAATCCCTTATTTCTCTCCCTAAATACCGAAGAGGCATCTCAAGGTGTTTCTAACACCAGCAAAAGGATTTTCCTTGTGCACATGGGGGAGCTTTCCAGAAAAGCAGATGTGTCCACTCTGGGTTGTTCTGAGCAGACCCATGGAGAGGCTGAACTGGTCTGCCAGGAGAGAACAATCCACAGGAAAGCAAGACTACTTTATTCCACTTTATTCCACTTTATTTCTGTCTGTGCCAGGCCCAACCCAGCCTGGATGCCAGAGCCAAGAGCTGGCACTGGGGGCCAGGCAGGGAAATGCTCAGGGGCTGCCATGAACTCCCACCCACGGTGACAAACGTGCCATTGTGGCCCCATGGCCTCGAGACAGAGGGACAGACAGCAGGGAGGAAGGAGGGAAGGAAGGAAGGAGCTCTGGAAGACAAAGTTGATCTTTGGACAGCAATTATGGATATTTAGAGCTTTGAATGGACAGTCATAGGATGAACTTTTGATTTCGCACTGTGTAAACACTTCCCCCATCTATGATTCAACTCTGAGGATTCTGGGGAACTCAGCTAAGCCTTGGAATAGCCTCAGTCTTAAGCACCATTATTTTTTATTATTATTGAGAGAATATCGAAAATGTACACGCATTAAAAACTCCGTTTCTCCAGAATTAATTAATTTTTCAAGCATTCCATCTTCTCCAGAGTATTTTCTTTGGTGTCTTTTTTAAATCTTTACAAGCATTTGTATATAGATTTAGTAATAATAAGTGTAGGAGGAAAGAAACATAAAATAGCCCAAATCCCTGCCCAACAAATGCTGCTAGTACATAAACTTTATAAATACAATGTTGGCAGATTCCGATATATAAAAAGGTAGCTAAAAAAAAGTAAGAGCCATAAATAATGCCAAGTAATAAAGGAGGTGAATGTTTTTGTTATTAGATTCTTTCATTGTATAAATCTGTTTAATAAGCTGGCTAGGAATCATTGATAGAAAACAGACTGCTCGTGGTGTTACAGATCAACCTGTTCTAAATGTTCTTTCCTACGCTCCATGCCAAGCAATACTTTTTACAAATACAATTTAAAAATTGAATGTTCTTTCATCATCCAAAGGGAGCAAATAGCACTAAAAGTCAGAATGCACCTTTTGAAGAAGGCACGACATGTGTCTGTACCAGCAAAGCAGAAAATCTTTGTTTTCTAAGTGTTTAAGTCTGCTTTGTGATTCGGAGTAATTAATACCATACATCTGATTCGTCAAATGTGATCAGTGGATGTGTAAAACTCTTGATTTAAAAGTCTTATTTCCCAACATGTGTGTATTTTTGGAAAGCCCTATCATATATTTTTCTTCAGAAGTTCATGTAAAAAAGCCTGCAGTAACATTGCACTGTAATGAAAACTAAATGTTGTGAAATGTTATTGAGGTCAGTGATGGGTTTGTGACGTTAATCTTTGTACACTATTGGTTCTCATTACTGTGGGGTATTTTTGGTTTTCATTACTCCTAGAGGAAAGGACAGAAAAAAAACCAAGATGCTGTAACTCGAAAAAGGAATAAACACTCAAATGCAAAAATGAAGATGATGATAGTAATAAAAAAAGAAGAACCTTTTAGGATGTTATTGGTTAATAAATTGCTGAACTTAAAAAATCGCCCACATTAAAATGTTAAAATGCAAGACAGGCTTTTGTGTATTATTATCCCATAGATACTCGTCCTTCTGCTTTACATTTTTTTATTGCTGCATCAGCTTCTAGAACAGGTGGTTCAAGTGTGCAGCTCTCAATATCCTCATAATCATTTCAGGTTCTGATGTGAGGGAATACAGCCCAAAGAGCTCCAGTTCCCAAGGCTCCTCAACTTTGGGAACTTCACTCAGTGATTCACCAAGTGGGGCACAGGAAGACACTGAGGTCTCCAGCAGAGTCCATTCCCAGAGTACATCAGAGAAATTATAGAGAAAATGAAATTAAAAGAGAAATCACATCGTCAGAAACAGAAATTGTATGATCAGAAATAGAAATTCAGACAGGATGTGATCATTACCTGAATTTATGGGGAGTAGATTTGCTCCCAGTGGTAAAAACGCAGCTGAACTGAGGGCAGGAGAGCCCCTGCCTGTGCAGCCACTCCCTGAAATCCCTGACACACCCGGGATTCCCTGAGCATCACATCCAGGGAGCTCCCAGCACCTCCCCAGCCACATCCTCACAGCCTGTGGGGACACACATCCCGCTGTGACCCAGAGTGAAACAGGCTCTGAAAACTGAAATGAGCCTTTCTCAATGAACCTGACCCCTGATGAGGTGGGGATTGAGCACAGGGAGCCCCTGGAGGAGCACACTGGATAGAAAGGGCAGGAATGGCCAAACACTGGGAACCAAACCCAGCTCTGCCCATCAAACTAACGAGGTGTGCCCGAGCACAAAGTCGAATGCTCAGGGGTCAGGACCCAGAGATTTCAGCTCTAAATCCCTCCTTTAAACCAGCCCAGTTTGCTGGCACTGGGAGCAGCCACCACCTGTGACCGCTGTGCCACAAGGTCCCTTTGCTGTGCCCAGCATCCTCACCCTGGGGCTGGGCTGGCATGGATGGAAGTGCTGGGCCAGGGGCTCATCCCAAAACTCCAGGAACGGGAGGAAAACTCCTTTTAGCCTCCTGCAGTGCCCCGTGGAGGCACAGAGACCTCAGGGTGGCCCTGCTGCCACTTTCACAGCTCCCACTGAACTGCTCTCCCCGTGTCAGTGAGCAGTGTTTGTAATGCTCCCAGGAATGCAGAGATTTCCTCAAGTGTTGTGCACAAACATCATAATATAATCCTCAGGGCTTCAAAGCCAATCCCAACAACTAATCCCATAGATAAACAAAGCTAAATCTCCATTTGCCTGCAAAAGTAATGAGCAAACATTAGGGCTATCAGTGCATTGGAGGTCCTCAATCTTCTGAGGGAAGGTCTCAACTTTCACCCAATTTGTACAGTGACACTTTAATCTACTGGAAGTTGCAAAATCTAATTAGAATAGGGAAATTGAGGTAGGTAAACCTTTCAGAGCAACTCTGCTAAGATTCATAGCTGTGCTTGTCTTCATTTCAGAGAGTTGTTTGCAAACCTTGCACTCCTAGCATGGCACTTCATCCCTCTGCCTGGCCCAAGTGTTTCTTCATGCTGTATAAAATAGATTTACAGCTTGAATCCTTACTTAGGCTAGAACATTACTGGTCAGGTCGCCTATGACATGCTCAGGCTCTCTCTACAATACCACCATTAAACTTCCTTCAGTTCCAGGAGTCCCTGAGATGGGTTTAGGCTCTGTTACAAAGAACTCCTTCACACAGGCACTAACCCATAGATTTACTAAGAGTTGAAGGCATTAACAGGAAACAAGAGCCATACGTGTGTGACACCAAAGCCATAAAGGATGGATATTTCCGGGGAAAAAGGAACTAATGTGCATAGGTGTCACTCCAACAGCTGATGATCACAGCTGCTACAGCAGCAAGGCAAAGAGAAGATAAATCAGGTGGTTGCCCAAAGGTCTGCTGAATAATTAAAGGAATTAATTTTGCACACTGCAAATAGGAGATAATTAATTTTGCACACTGCAAAACAATCCAAGTTTTCATTTCTTTTCAGATATTTGCAGTGCACGATAGTTTAAATCCTAAACAGAGGCACTCAAGCAACTTTGTGCATCCCCTTAGGTCTCCTTGTGTGGATAATGTGCCTCAGTAGAGACACAACCACTGAATCTGCTGTATTTGTTTCAAGATTTTCCAGCTGATGAGACTAAGAGCCTGTCAGAAACCCAACCAGAACAGAACTCACCACAGCATTTCTGCACAACTCCTTGGCTGTGAGCTTAATCCTTCGCCTACATCACTCCCTGCTCTTACCAGGAACATTCAATCCTCAGATTTTATTTTAAAATTAACATCAAATTCCAATGGCAAGAATAAATATCAATCCAGCTGCAGCATCAGGGACAGAAAACCAAGAGACACACCAGTGTCAGGGCCAGAAAACCACGACAGCAAAGCTCACCCCACACTTGGGTAACAGCACAGGGGCTCTTCCATTCCCACCATCAGCTTTGGGTGGGTTTCTGAAAATATCCCTTAAAACCACACAGATTTTGAGGAAGATTCCTTGAAAACAGCAGCCCCCACTTTGGTCTTTCACAGCCCAAGCTGTGCCTGAAGGCAGCTCTTGGAGGGTCCATGGAAACCCAGCTCTGGCAGCCGTGAGTTCCTCCCTGCAGTGACAAATCCTCGGGGTGTGAGCAAACCCTGGCAGTGATGACGTGTCAGATATATGAGTGTTTTCTTCATCAGGGAATGTTTGCTGACTGGGACTCCCCTGAGTTGGGGTTTCCTCTTTTTTTTTATTCCTTCTGATTTATTGATCAGAGCTGATAATGGCAACTCAACTGTTTTTCCATCACCAGTGACCAGAATCGAAAGGGAAAATTCAGCAAACGAGGAAAAAAATTTGTGCTGGAGGAGCAAGGTTTGCCTTGAGAATGTGAGGGTGGGAAGTGCCAGTGTGCTCAGGAAACTACAGGTCAAAACCAGTAAAAACACGTTGAAGTGGATATTAATGGATGCTTAAATCACCCTGAAATTCTGAAAGAAAGACAAATCTGTGTTACCATGAAAACGTAAACACACTTGGAGAATAAAGCAGCAAGGAAACTATTCTTGCCTTCCTACTATTGAATGAAATATTCAGTAAAACTAGATATTGAATTATTCTAAACCCAAGGAAATAAGAGAATGGGAATAATGGCTCTGAATAACTTGGTCTAGTGGGAGTTGTTCCTGCCCATTCCTGTTGGAATCAGAAGATCTTTAAGGGCCCTTTCAAGCTAAAACGTTCTATGATTCTATGACTGAAAAGCCTCTATTTTAATTTGAAATAATAGTAAATTAAAATCTAGGATTTTCAGTATATTCTAATTATTTACTAAAAAAATCCCCTCAGAAAAACCCCAAATAATTAATGCTTTTTCTGAATCCAAACTGATATACTGAGCTTTAGGTAAAAGAAGGACTATTTGTAGGATCAGTGATAGCAGGATCTAGTCTGCATGGAAAAGGCAAGTGGATCTGGCAATTACAAATGGTTTTAGAGATCAAATGGAAGGAGTTTTGTTGCTGAGATTCAAGTTCAAGGCTCTGGAAGCTGTGAACAACACAGAGTTTTACTTATCTCTTCCAGGAACAGCACAGTAGAAGGGAAGCATAAAGTAAATCCCCATTTGCTAATCTGGTAAATGTTATAAAAAAGTAAAAAAAAAAAGGAAAAGAACTCCTGATATTTGTCTGGTTTATCTCACTTCAAAGATCATGGAGCAGGAGAAGGGATTTTGGAGATGTAAGGAGAAGCTATTTTTAAAAGCAGTCACAGGACTGTGAAATAAGATGTAGGTTTCGTGGAAGAAGAGTTACAGAGTTTTTGGCCGCCTTGCATCTCCAAACTTGATTATTTCATAGAATTCTTACAGAGAATTAATGACAAGTGACCGCAAGACTTTAACCAGGATCTGATTAGGAAATGAGACAGAAAAGTTTGGCACAAAATGGGTGTTGAGGTTTCAGCCACGGTCAGGACTGGCTGGTGAGCCCAGGCTTCGTCACTCACCTGCTCCTGCTCACGTCTGCTTGTGGCACAGAAGGAAGCAAGGGAGAAGGAAAGGGAGGAGAGATTCAAAAATGGAAATGCAGAAAGGTTTTACCAGGTGGCCTCTCAAACGAGAGCACCCAGCTCCTGACAGAGAGGCTCAATCCCTTTTTTCTCAGCTCCAGGAGCTGAGGATGGAGCTCGGCAAGCGGCCGGTGTCTGCTGTGCCTGGCTTCCAACAACATCAACAGCAAAGCTCCCCTGACTTCAAAGGGAACTGAATTAGGCCAATGTCAAGAGCTTTCCAAAGACTCATCCTTAAATCCTTCGTGCTCATAACTCTTCCTGAAGGAAAGCAGAGTCAGGTCCGTGTATCCACACAGGCACTGGAGCCCTCAGTTAAAGGGGCTGAACCTGGATGAGCCCCACAAGTGATTTTAACCACAAGTGATTTTTAATACTGAGCAAGTTTAGAGTGTGAGAAGAACCTGAGAACAGAGAAACCCATCAGGAGAGGCTGCCCAGGGAGAGCAATGTCTGAGAGAGCTGGGTAAGGGTCCCTCCAGCCCTTTCAGGGTGCAGGGTCCAGCCACTTGCCCTCCTTGGACAAGACACCCATGGAACAAAAAAATTACAGAGAAAAGTCCTTCAAAAAACAGTGTCTCTTTGGAAGATCTGCTGTGATTTAATTCCCAGTAAAGGCCCTTCCCCAGTGCTGGACACACACCTGTCCCTGGGCTGCTCTCTGTGACACATCCAGAGGTGTGTGAAATCCAGCCACGGTCTGTAAACAGCAGGAGGGAGACTCTGGGGTGCAGTGAAGAGGCTGCACACATCTGGCCTTTCAGTTCGAATAAAATTGATTTCCTTTAATGTAAAAATCTACATTAAAGCCAAATCAGACATGTAAACATCTGACTAAAAACCCCTCCTCGGTCGAGAGGCAATTTGCAGAGACCAAGCTGAGCGTGGCTGCTCTGCAGACAGCTCTGAGCCCAGCAAGGCAGCAATCCTCTGCTCAGCGACCGGGGCAGCACCAGCACCACTTTCTGCACTGAATTTGTCCCATTCATTCCAGAAACCACGCTGCTCTCAGCCTGCCAGGGCTGCCAGGCACTCCTCATGCTGCAGCAGAGCAGAGCAGTGTTTAAGTCACAGGTTCAACTTGAGAACGAGGGCATTTGTTTTCTTGTCTGATCAAGGTCAAAACTATTAAAATACCCTTAGGTTCTCAGTCTAGTGAAATGAACTGGTAATACATTTGGCAAGTTAATCTGTGGATTGCCTTCTCACATGAGACCAGCTGTTGTGTTTCTAAGTACAAGCAGTATTTACCTCCAATAATGAAATGACTGAATATAATATGAAAAAAAAAAAAAAACAAAACAAAAAACCAACAACAAACCCCCAAACAGTGTTCCCTTGCCTACTGCACAGCCCTGGGTTACACTTACAGTCCTAATAAACTGATTTGTCAAACCCATCAGAAGCGAGGATGATCATCTGGATACCAGATGAACTAAAATACGTGTAATTATAAGTTGCCCATTTGTTCTCTTTTATCTCCCACATATCTCTGCTTTGCTCTCAGCTACGTGTGCATGTTTATGTGCAACCAAGCATTTAGCTACAGGCCTCAAATCCAGGCTTTTATTACCACTTTTACTGTAGCCTAACACGAGAGAGCTCTTACTTCATGGCACACTCAGGCAAAATAAAAATCTGGTGACGTTACTTTTGTATTTTAATGCACAGCACATGCACGTGGACACACTGTGCATATATGAACAAATAAAAAATACACTTACAGTCAGATATAACATGTTTCCACCCCAAATACAGACTCAGCTTGTCAATTAAACATGTCCACAGCTTAAAATTATAGAATCAAATGTGATTTGATTCTACTTCACCTAATTCCCTAAACAGTAGGGGCTGCTTTTTTCATAATATTTACTATTAAGTAGCTGTAATAGTAATTCCCACTGCTAGGCAGGAACTGGTGTTTTATTTCTACTCTTTGAATTAGGATGGTATAAAGCACCAGAGGTGTATTGGTGAATATTTATAAAAGCAAACTATTCTCTTTTTCAGTGTATTATATGAACAATATTTCACAGCATGTATTTAATATATATATATATGATATATGATAAGGAACAATCTGAACAGACACACTCACAAAAAGTCTGACAGGAAAACAGAGAACAGGATAGAGGAGAAATGATAAAGGAGGAAGCAGGAGAGATTATAAGTGACAGTGGAGGAGGATGAATTTCCTGGAAGATGTTGGTTTTAAGGAGGGATTTGAATGAACAGACAGAGAGCTGCTGGAAAAGTGGTGGGAGACCTGAAAACCCAAGGAAATGATACCTGAGGGTGAGTAAGGAATGCCAAGGAGAGCACAAATGAAGAAAGATTTGGAAATAAAATCCGGCATGAAAATGGGAACAGACACCAGGATGTGACAAATGAGCTTCAATTCCGTGGGACTCAGCCCCTCTCTAATAAGGGATTGGCACGCTATCCCAAAATTTCCTGCAGCCTGCCCTGGAGAAAGGGGAGGGCTGAAATACTGAGACCAGTGTTACAGAAATGGAGGGGTTTGCTGAACTCCTCAGTCAAAATAAGCCATTTTCCATGAACTTGGGGTACAAAGCTCACTCTGAGTCTACCTGAAGCAAATCTACCCCAAATACTTATGTGCAGGTGGGTTATTACTTCTATTAAAAAAAAAAAAAATCAGAACTCTTTGCATGTTGGAACTGTTTCAGACTGCTTCTAAAAGCACTGCCTAAAGAGAACTCCTTTTAAACTTTTTTTTTATTATTATTATTACTGATAAAGAAGATGTCTCTATACATCTGCACAGAGTCACTGGGGGTATCCAGCTGCATTATAACATCCTGTTCAGATGAGCCATAAAGATTTCAGTGGCCACTGCAAAACAGCACCTCCTTCGAGATATTGAAGATATTCCTGCTGATGAAGCTGTTAGAATTGCTCTGAGACATAACTGCCCCGAATTTCAGCCAGAAGATTTTGATCTCCTCTACTGAGCTGCATCCAGGTGCTCCAAAAGCAGGAAAGAGTTTGGCTGCTGGAGGAAGCTGGCATTTGGGACACTGGAAATACAAAAGAACTTATCTAAACAAGAAATGCCCACTGCTAATAGACAAGAAAATAGAAAGTTTTTTATGCCTGGTTTGTTTGAGGCACAGAACTGGTGACCAAATTATGGACACAGTTCCTGTAAGTCTCTCAGTGGAGGAGATAAATCAATTCAAGGTCTTTTTCTCAGGTGCTGAATCCCATCTGGGATGGATCCTGGCCTTGGGGCATTCATAAACACCCACAGTTTTTTCCAGATATAATAACAATTCACACTTATTGCCTCCCATATGGTCATTTAAAAACACTGAATGGAAATAGTCTTGCTCTCAGTTTTTAAGGGGAGAGTGAATTCAACCATGTACCATGAGAAATAGTGGAAGAATCACAAACAAAATTCTTGTGCTCTGCATCTCCCTTCTGCCCTCTAGTTCTCACTTCTTTCCCCAGGCCTCTGAATTTTAATTTTACATATCCACACACCAATTAACAGCCTCAAAATCCAGGTTTTTGTCCATTTCCCCCCTCCAGTAGTGAAAAATCCCCGTGTTTGTACACAGGCTTGGGAAGGTAAGTTTTCTAGTCAGAAGAAATTCTCTCTCTCTCAACATCCTGAGTGGGAGGATGGAAGCAACGCCACCAGGAAAGCTGCACAGGGGGCTGGGAGCAGGGCAGGACAGGGACTGGATACAGCATCTAAAAACTGCCTCCAGGGCTTCTCTAAATAGATCTTTTCCATGCACGAATCCCAAGTTTCTCCCTACACCTTTCTATATATTTAGCTCATTAGAAAGCCCCTTTGCAGAGGTGCTAAAACAGAAAACCAGGATGGAATACTTCAACCCTGGCAGATAAACTGCGAGGCTGAGCTCCCCAAACTTCTCCAGACTTCAAAGCCCTGCAGATATTGTTTAATCAATGATAGAGCTGCAAGGCCAGCTGTGTTCTTCTGTTTGTTCTTACATGCTAATCCAAGTTTACCAAAACTGAGGGATTTTGCATCTGGGGTATTTGGATTCGGTCCCACTCCTCTGGTAACCTGTCCTTGGCCTCTCCTTCTGTCTCTGTGGCACGTTCCACCCCTGTCTCTGCTGTCCCTTGTGCTTTTTTAGTGCTGCTGTCCCTGTCAGGGAGATCAATAATTGCTTTGTCACGCTTCAGGACAAGACTTCTCTGCTCCTGGGTTCCTGTGTGAGCCCACTGTGGGTTTGGGCAGGGCTGACTTTTATAAACAGCATCTGAAAGCTCTGCTGGCCCTTCCTTCATAAATCTCCCCCCAGATCTCAGCTCTCTGCAGCTTCCTGCTCTGATTTAGGCATGAAAAAAACAATGAAGTGCTTCTAAGCTAATGATATGCAAAGCTGAAAGATATAAAAAACTGAAGTTTTCACGTTTCAAAGACCTTTGTATGTGTCACCTCTGTCCCCAAACCAGCATCAATCTTTTCCCTGTGCTGCTTTGCCTTCTGCTTCTTTGTATTTTACCATTTCCTATTTTATTTGTGAGAGCCTGAACAGACCCCAAGTACCATGAGAAGAAAAATAAAGCACAAATGGGCGTTAGGTAAACAAGGCACGGGGGTCCAACGTTGTTTGGGGTTGGCACTCCTCAGGAACAATGTTGTTTGGCTGGCTGGCTGTGGGGCAGGAAATAACCTTTGGGAGCCTGTGACCCTACTGCTGCCACGGAGAAAAACAACCTGGAAAAAGCAGATTTTTGCAATGATTTGCCTCAACAAGGAGCTCAGGGCTCTGGTGAGGGCAGGCAACCTCTGCTCAGAGCCTTCAGCAGAAGTGTGATCACCAGTTTTGGCTTTTACCCTGTGGGTTTTTTTTTCCTTTTCCACAGAAGTAGTCTAACAGAAGGCAGCTTTTCCTCTGAGTGTTTCACATTTTTCAAGTTTCAGGCAATTGTGTTTCTAAACCCTCTCAAGATCACCATTCTGGGAGCACAGGTTGGCTCTGCAAAGAGGATTCTTTGTCATAAAGCTGCTATTACCATTAGGGTGGGAAAAAAAGCCCTGATTTCATGGCTTCTGGAGTCAAGACTGACCTGTTCCCTATCCCACCTCATCTCCTGGCAGAGCAGAGGGAGCAGGGAGAGCAGTGGGGGCTCCTTTGGAGCAGATGTCACCACCACAGCCCTTTCTCAGGGTGCTGTACCTGAGAGGAAGGAAATTGAGATTCCACACCAAATCCCAGCACTCAAGTTTTGAAGATTCCCACATCTTCCAAGGATTAAATCACCACATGTACAGCCTGAAATGCCTCGAGGTCCAGAGTGAGGAAGGCTGTGTAGGAAGAACTGCTAAGAGGTTAAAATCCTTCATAGTTTGCCCCAAAGACATTCACAAAGGGATTACAAGAGGAGAAATGAGAGCCACAACGAGCCAAGAAGAGCATGTCCTTTCCCTCACAACCAGGGTGGCTCAATAGAAGAAGAGGGTTTATATGAACTTGTTTGGAATTTTGACACCAGGCCTGCTATCAACACTGCTCATAGAGAGAATATTCTCTCTATTAATTCCCCTACACAAACACACTGGATCCCTTTCAGCAGAAGGGAAGAGCAGGAAGGTCCATGTCCCCTACATCATGACCCAAAGCTCAACGTGGCTTCTAAAACCAATTTATTATTTTCTAAATTAATTTTCAAGCCTCGGGAACATTTAAATTATCTCCGAGAAAGCAGAAGACAAAAGCACAGAAGAGCACGGCATCACTTCAACAAACGCATCCCTAATTTCAAATCTGTGTTTTTAAGGCAGGGATGAAGTTTGGAGCATTCCTAGACCACCCTGCCCATACTTCCTGCACCCAGCAGGGCAGGCTGGGGATGTGCTGGGCACACCAGGAGTCCCTGCCAAGCTGGGCATGGAGGGGGAAAGCCACGGGAAGCAGTCGGTGCTACCACAGCAGGATCACGCTCGTAATCCCAACGAGATAATCACAGATGTTGTGACCCACTTAAAAAAATGAGTTCATTTTCCACATATCCAATTTCAGTGGCTTTTTAGGACATTACCCCCCTGTAGGTTTACGGGCAAATGAGTGCTCAGCTTATTCTCCATCATTTTCTGCACCAGTAATGCTATGCCATGGGAAGTGTGAAATTAGTCCATAATCTTTAAGCCCCTTGTTTTCTAGATGACAGATACTTGCTTTGCTAACAACCCCAAGCTCCTTGCAGGGCTGCATTCCCTGGGAGCCAAAGCAGCACATGGAATTTTATCTTACCTTGCCAGGCATAAATATAGGGGGGGGGGAGACAACAACAGCAAATAACCCCCAACTTTTCACACCCCACAAAAAATATTATTTTAGATCAACCATTCCTATTCGATCCACCTTTGGCACGGCACGCAGCACCTTAGAGAAATTTGGGAATTCCAAAAGGAGGGGACACTAAGGAATCAAGTGGCAGAAGGAGCACAGAACATATTTTTTCATCAAGCTGTCCTTGCAAGTGCACCCTGTGGTCAAACCATGCCAAACTCCCAGTGCTCAGAAGATGCCAGGGAAGGCAGCAAACCTTTCCCCACTCCACAGAGCTCATTTTTCCCCCTCTCTGTGTCAGTGTCACCAGGTGCCCAATTTAAAGTCAATTCCATGCAATGCTGAGGCTGATGGGGTAGCCTGGATTTCCTAATTCTACCTATGCCTCTGGTTTTTTCAACAAATACAATCGGCATGGAATTTTTTAATAAAAAAAGGAATCCCAAACACTTACTGCAACTATTTTGATTCTGCTTCTAATACAGGTGAATTAAAAATGAAAGATTCACTTGTTTGAGGGATATTTTTTTTAGTGCTGGCCATTTCTTCTTCATGAAGCAGCACAAACCTATGTGTTAATTCTGAAATTTTATCTACACGGTATTTGTGTTGCCCTTGCACAAGAGAACATGCAGAAATTCCTTGTAATTACTGAGAAAACCCAGTGATATTTGTTTTAATTGTGCTTCTCCTCTTTGAGCTCCTTTCCATGCAATGTATTTTTGTGTGACAGAACCCCTATAAGAACAACTTTAAAAAAAAAAAGGCCGTTTATTCCGAAATTAGCATTACCTTCTACCAGGGAGAAGATGACCTTTTCTTACATAAATGACATGCTACTTCCAGCCAAAATATCAGTTAATTTCCATTTGGATCATAGTTGAGTAGCAATTTGGCCAGCTTCTCTCTAGATACAGACACCACCCTTGCTGATATTGCTGCCCTTGGAAAATCCATCCTTGGGAAGTCCACCCAGCTGTCAACCACTTCCCAGTAAAGCCACTGCCACATGAGAAGCAGGCATGAAGTTCTTCCCAGATTTCTTTTAAAAATACAGATTTAACAATCTTTAGAAGTACATTCTTAGGCTGGACACACTAAAGTATCCTATTTCCAAATTATTCCAGTTCACCAATTACTTGGGTTTAAGCAGTCCCAAACCCAACCAGTTCTGGCACAGCAAAGTTTATACTTTTAAATGTTCCAGCCTTTGCCTTAGATTTAGAAGGGCTTTGCACCTCGCAGGACTTGGCTCACGGGTTTTAGAGGAAAAGAGATGAAAGACAGTCAGTGCTGATCATGGAATCACAGAATTATTGAGGTTGGAAAAGACCTCCAAGATCATCAAGCCCAACCTTTGGCCTAACACCCTCGTGCCCAGTAAACCACACTGGGAAGTGCCACACCTACTGATTTTTTTGGACACTTCCAGGGACAGTGACTCCATCACTTCCCTGGGGAATGTTCCATCCAGCACAGATGACCCAAAACCCAGTGACTTCCTGAAGTGCCAGACAGCAGAAAGAATTAAGGGGAAGAAGAGAATATTTTTTTCAAATTTTATTTTAAATCACACATTTATTTGAAGCACTTTCCCTTTCCAAAATGGCCTTTCTTGGAAGCATTTGCTCCCACCAGCAAACCCCCTCCAGAAGAACACGCTCCGCCACCTCGTAGCCAACGCTTCGTTCCCTCTCTTTCCAACCCAAACCACCAGACTGGTCATTGCTTCCCACTTCTCCCCAAACCACTTTCAGCAGGAAAAACACACACAAACACGGGGTGAGAGATCTTTCCCAGCCCTGCCTGTGGGTGGTAAGGAGGGCCCAGCCCAGCCCAGCCTTTCCGTGCGAGGCGACGGCTCCGCTCGGGAACGCGAATCCGCAGGGCTGTGGCAGGTTCTGCTTTTTTCCAAAACGCTCTCCCCAGCTGCAGCACATTACTTGTGGCAACTTTTCTTGGATCTTAAATGGGTTTTGAAGCCATGCTGTCAGCTGCCTTCATGTCACCCCGCTATATTATGATTGAATCTCCTGTTCCTTTTATAGAGTTGTTCTCTCCTAATAAAACACCCACTGCCGGTGGGAACGTCGGGATCGCGGCGCTGGGATGTGATAACCTCCTGCTCTGCTCCCTGCTCGGCTACACCGTGCTCTTGGGATCCTCCAGTGCATCCATCCAGCCCCACAAACTCGCCCTGTTTATACAAAATCCTGACCCCACCCCCATTTCCAGTTATTTTAAGAGCTCATACTTTGGAACTGGGCAATATTCCTGAGCACATGAAAGAACACACGGAGTACAAACAGCTATAAATGAATATCTGCAGTTCATTGCAGCAGCCGCCTACAAAGGTGATACCTTCAAGCTGTTTGTCAGAGCAAAGCAGCGAAAAAGCTGTTACTTGTCAACTTTTGGATAAGATGCATTGCAAAACAATATTCATTTTCCCTGGCAAACGCAAAACCGCATTTTATAGGTGTGAACTATTTCCAAACTTCAAAACTGTATCGTAAATGAACTGTGAACGGGTAGAAAAACACTCCGGGTACGGTGGCAAGGAAGCAAATGACTTCAAATGTAGAGAATTAAAATAATCACAGTTTATTTTTAATACGTTTAAAGAGTAAAAATATTTTCACCTTCCATCCTACTGCATTTGAACAGAATCCATCAACAAGAGCTTATAAATCTGTTATTCTTAATGGGTTTCATGCCAATGTTGTGTTTAAAGTCATGAGACTAAAAGAAAAACTACATTCCTGGGGCATAATGCTGCACAGTGAAACAGAAATGCTTCGCTGAAATCTAACTTGACAACATTTGTTGTTAGGATTTCCAGGACTTTCATCAGGGATGTTTCTCAAAGAATCCTGTCTCTCATAAATTGTTTTTGTCGTGGTAACAGACTCGACTATTAATGAGAAAACAGTAAGAAGCTTTAGTGTCCTAATGGATACTAAATGACCTGGAGGATCTTGAACACTTATGTGCAGAAAAAAAAATACATATGTGCAATTCCTCTGGCTCGGGAGATTTGTTAGGTGGGATGCAATGCACTAAAGGAGGTAACTAAATACATGTGGAAAAACAACAGTGTTTTACATAAAAACAATCCCATTAACCTCGCACGTTAAAAAAAAAATATCATATCCTGCCTAATGTGACTTTCACAAATCAGAAGAAATCAGGTCAAAATAGTAGATAAATATGCAGTGCCTCGAAGCCTCTGAATGTCCTCAAGACAGCGAGGCTATGAGCAAACACTGACATTTGACACAGATACAGCTGTTTAAAATATGTCTTCATCATACTCAGATGGAGATAGAGACCGAATAAAATTCCTCCAGAATAAATCCAAAGGTTAAAAAAAAGTAATCTAAAACCAGATGCTGCGGGACGTGCAAAAATGAAGATGCAAATTTAATTTTGCAGACCTGGAGGGAAATCCCCGCCGGCGTTCACGCTCAGTCCACCTTTACTGAGGAGCCCGCAAAAGTCCCTCAAAATCAACAGCAATAAATATTTTGAAGGAGGAAAACTCTGTAAAGTCTATTCATTTTACTTTCTGAAATGGTGCAAAAATGTTACCTACTCCCTGTGCAGTTATTAGTCTCCGTAATGTAACATAACAGATACTTTCTAAATCCTTTTAGACCTTCTCCCCCTCACTGGAAAGATCATCATTTTTTTATTTCAAAGTGGATTTAATAAAGAAAAGGAGTGCTGTTAAAGTAATACGTGAGGCTTTGACATTAAGCAGTGCAACCCTGCAGAGTCGGCAAGAACAGGGTCTCTAATCTCCAGTGATTTATAGAGGGCTCTTCCTTCATCTCTGCACTCAGGGAGGGCCAAAAAGTTTAGAGACAGGCTGGCGTCCCCCTTGCTCCACACCGCCAGCTCCTGCTGGCCAGGCTGCAGGCACAAACCTTTAACCACTTCACTGCTGGCCTCCCCTCACCCATTAAAGGGCCTTTTATTTATTTGTATTTATAGAACAAAGTGATCTCAGAGTTAAGTAATGCCCACGGAGGTAAATGTTTATGTCTGTCATCAGAAATTTATAAGCAGAGGGGGAGAAGCTAATAGGCAGAGAGGAAAGACCAAAACTGTGGAGTGTTTGATGCTCCTCTGAGTAAACCCCGAAAAGCTTCGAGTAGAAACACATCTTAATTAAAAACTTACAAATATATACAGTTAATTTTAAAGCTAAATAACTGAATTACAGACACCAGACAGCCTATTACCAGCTGAAGAAGAATGTTTGCCTTATACTGGCTGAGCATTACACAAAAGTTCAAAGAATATGTTTCCAAACACAAATGCAAGAAGCTCTTAAGCTCCTGTCACAAGACAGAAATATCTCATTTGAATGGATTTCAAATCCATCATTTTTTAGGGAAATGACCAGTTCCTTCTGCACTGTAAAACCACAGAAGCCTCTGCTGTTCATCCAAAAATTAAGCCCAGGTCTAACATGAACTCAGTGCTGGGAGATTTGCATCACCAGCAGGAATTCCATCGGGTCAAGAGGATCAGATGTGCAAAGAACACAACTTTAGGCACTGGGGAAGTCATGCCTGGGAACTCGGGCACCTTTACCTGCACAGGTGACCCCTCTGAGGCCAGGGGAGCTCACAGCCAGGTGCCCACAAAGCCCAGCAATGCCCTTCCCTGTCTCTGTGTCTGTATCTCTTTAAGCTCTCCTCTCCCCCAGAATCCCAGCACAGCAGGACTCCATACAAGAACACAAAAACCAAACTAAAATTCACCACAATGTTGATAGGATTTGATGTTCTCATTTGCAGGAACACACAGAGAAGCCACAAAACACGTGCAGAACCACCCTGCATTTTCCCAGACCCACAGAGGTGACAGTGGCATCTTTTAGCTGCCACTGCTTGGACTGAAACTCTCAGATCAAGCTGCCCTTGAAAACTGAATCCTGCACAAACATGTGCTGGATGTTTTAGGGCTTTTTTTTTTTTTTTTTAATATTTATGTGGAATTACCCTAAAAGGTTGGAGAATGGAAATATTGACATCCTAATTCGACATTCATTAACCAGCATCCTGCAACCTATACAACATATTGGCATTCAAGATGCATTATTTGAAAGTTTGCTGAATTTTCCTTTGAGCGACTGAGCTCATTCCTTACCCCTCCTCTTCTCACTGAGGCTGAAATTCCTCAGTGGACTTGTCCTGGGGACAACCTTGGGGAATAAAATTACTCCTGTATGGATGCTCTGCTCACAGGGCACTTTTCCTGTGATTCCAGCTTAGATTTCAGATCACCACAGGACGTTCCTTTATCACCAAGGTTTTCTGTGGGCTGTTTCACAACTCGACATGTTGTGTCTTTGATGTACCCATGGATGCTCAAGTGGGGCTGTTCGAGGGTGTGAAAGAACACCCAGAAGGTTCAAAAACACATGCCATGATGCTGCTTTTCTTCCAATTTAGGGAAAACCAGCAATCTGAGTTTGCTGAGTGCAACCAACTCCTCTCATACACGTATGAGAGGGGTTTAAAGCTTTGGTTAAGATCTGTTTTCACACAAGGAATGGTTTAGGACCACCCTCACCCTCTGAAAGGTGTTTAATGAGAATTTATTTTAAGTTGCTGCAGACAGCACCAGGGCAGCCACAAGCTGAGGAAGATGCATGAGAAAAATACTGAGGAAAGAAAAACCCTGTGGGGACAAGGGGAAGGAGATGGACTCCCAGGCTGTGCCTCACACCTATGTATTTGTGGAGGCCCATCCTTCCCCTCATGTGTGAAACTTCCAGGGAAGGAAGGGTGCTGGAGCTGCCCGTGGATCCTGCCCTGTCCCTCCCACCCCCAGGCACGAGCATGTGCCTACAAAAGGAGTGGAAACTTGGCAGGCTCGGAGCGAGGAGCTGAGCTGCTCCTGTGCTGCTCGTGGGAATCTCACCAAAAAGGTAACAGAGCCTGGGGAGTGTGCTGGCTCTTCCTTGGAGCCTCCAGCTCCATCCCTGACAGGCAGGAATGGCATCTTCACAGGGATGGGCAATCTGGGCAATCTGCTCCACAGCACGGGCACAGCCATTTCCCTAAAATGTCCAAATTCCCTGTGATGGGCAGGGTCACCCCATGCAGGCACCGGGTTCAGCCCTTCATTAGGCTCAGAAAAAGTGTTTATAGTTAAGAATTCTCCCAAACATGAGTTTTCAGATGACTTAATCCTTTAACACTTCTGCTCTCTGAGGGTTTCTGTGGAGAAGAGCCCGAAATGGGAATTTCAGGTCCTGAGCAGGTCGTGGATGATGGCGTTTTGATTTTTCCTGCATGAAACCCTTGCAGCAGTAAGCAGAATAGGTAATCGAGCCTTCAATCAGCCCGTGCTGATGCTCAGCAGGCCTGGGACAAGCTGATGTGGCAGTAAACAAGTCTTATCAGGGCACCCACAATTAACTGCTGTAACCAGAGAATGTAAATCACTCCACTCCAGCAGACGTGTGATCCCAATTTGCACCTCATCCAAGTCAGCTCGCCCTACGTTATTTACACAGCCTCGGATCTCAGTTGTACCTGCTGGGGGATGAACGTCTGTACTTAATATAACTGTAAAAAAATTTTTAAACAATTGAATTAGAGGGAAAAAAGAATTTCCTAAGATGCCTTTTAGGGAGACCCACTAGGTTTTGATCATGACACACCTTTCAACTCCATTCTCAAAGTAATTTTTACTGGCCAGCACTGCAGGGACAAGGTCTTACACGAAACATACTTTTATTCCCAGATACAACTCGGGAAGCCACAACTTTCCTCAAGGCTCCTGAAGCAGCAATAATTTTGTTTCCTCTCTACAGCTCCTGGCACATGTGAACCCAGGGTACAGCTGGTGCCTAAAGACACCACTCCAGAATAAATCTGAAATGCAAATAACTTATTTAAACTATAATACAATCACATTTCTTTTTATAGCAATCATAAATCTCCTTCTTCATTATAATCACATCTTATCACATATAAAGTAATTTAATACAAGTCCTACCTTCCTACATATTATTGCATTAAAGAGAACAAACTTTTTCAGTGTTATTTATTTCCAGAAGAATCTGCAGGAGGCACTCTGGCTCTGGAAGGATCATGGCCTAACTTATATTTTAGAGTAAATTCTTTAGCCTCCTTTAGGTTAAGAGTTGTTAAATGAGCTTCAGTTAGAGGTTTTTGTAAGTGAGAAAGTTCCTGAACACCCAGAGCAATCTGGGAGATGACACGTGGGAGATACCCTGAAACCATGGGAGCATGGAAACAGGCTCCCAAAAATCTATCTTAAAATCAGCTGAAATTTTGGTCAGTGTTCACACAGCTGCTCTGAACAGACCAGAGCAGCCCCAAGGAGAGGTGGAAGGTGAGGAGAACTTCCCAGACCTTTCCCCAAACAACCTGCCAAGAGAACGAGCACCACAAGCTGCCTCGGCACTGCTGGCATTCCAACCCCAGCCCCTGGAGCTGCTGCAATTTGCACCAATTCTTCAAGAGGGGAGGCTCTGGGCAGTGGAAGAGACTCGAGCAGAGCCTGCCAGGAGGCTCCAGCCAAGCCAAGCAAACGGGGAAGGCTGAGGGAGCAGAAAGCCAAGTCCTGCCCTGCCACAACCATGCAGGCTCCCTCAAGGGTGGCCAAGGCTGGCTTGTGGTTACCTGCCCCACTCTCTGTTGCACAACAGGAGATCCCAACAGCCCCCAGTCTCTGTGGCACCACGGGTTAGGTCACCATTAGGAACATATTTTGCAACCCACATAATAAACACTTTATCCAACTTACTAAAACAAGCCCGGAGGCAAAATGAGTGTAAACACAGGCACAAAACTACTGATATGTGGACAAATAGTTGACAAAGTGAGGACCAAAATTTGCCAAGCGTCATTCTGAAAAGCCCGTGGCTTTCTAAAACAAGCTTTGCTCTTTATCTTTGGTTTACCAAAGATTATGTGCAGCAGCCAATACAGTATCAAAGCTTAAACCTCAAGTCCCTGCAATCTCCTATCCATCAAAACATTTCCCATGGTTTTATTAGCACTAACAATGAAGTCAATGGGAGAAGAATCTGGCCAAAGCCAAAACAAGAACCTCACAGGCCATTATTTTGCACAAAATGAGCAAAAGACTGGTGAGAAAGACAGTATCACCTAGCAGGGAACCACGGATGTAATATTATATATTACCAGTTCCATCTCCAAGGAAAGGATGGTAAAAAAAGATTAAAATTAAAAGCAAGAGAATAAACAATCCCACCCCTCCTCTGTTGCCAGAAAAACCAACATGGGCAGATAAATAACACTGAAACTCAGTGTGTCTGCAACAGGTACCAAGGAGAGAGATTGAATAAAGATTGGAAAACCAGCTGGTGATCTGACAGCAAAACCCCAGCACCTTCCTCCTGAAAATCAGTTTGAACTGAATAAAGGATGGAGATTCTCCTCCACACCCTCCTTTCGTTGGTGATGGATTTGCAAAAGCATTTTTTGTGTCTTTTACAACAGCAGCCACATTAAGTTCTGTTTGGGCTTTGGCTGTTCTTATTTTCTCCCTCCCAAAATCCTCCATCCTCATCCTGAGATGAGCTGAACCAGCACAAGATTTACTTTCTTTTGTAACCACTCCAATGTTTGGAGATTGAATCCCTGCCTATGAATGGGTGTGTGTATGTTATCAACACACATGAGTAAGTGCATCGTACACTTTTATATAAGTGATTTAAACAACACGAATCAGGAATTCTCCAGCTCAAATTCCTTGGGATCTAGGGAAGCTAAAGGCTGTCTCAGCCACTGCTACAATGCAGGGAAACAGCTGTGGACTTGAGATGCTACAAGAAGTTGGAATTTTCGGCAGAGTTTGCAGTTTTGCTTCTCCTGGTGATCCCAGTCCGAGCTCCCAGATTTACAGGATCCGTAGCCAGGAGCTGCTTGATGGAGCTTAGATTTGTCTAATGACAGCTTAGCAGCCATAAGCAGAAATCCAAAGTATAAAATCAAACATTCTGGTCAGCTACAGAGTATAGCTCAACAGTGAATCAAGCAATAAAGTGCCTCGTAGTCTCCTCCAACAACTTCTGACTGTCACACGTGGTGCCACTGGATGAGAGCAGTGCCACCAGCAGCAGGCTCCAAAATACCAACTTGTCATCCCAAACTTTATTTACAAACTCAGCCACAGAGTTTACTCACGGCAAGAAGTGCTCTGAACTTCTAAATGGCCAAGCTGGGTAAAACGGTGGGAGCTTTCCCTTTGAATTTCTAAGGAGTTTACAGGCTGCTGGATTTAGAAATCGAGTTTCTTCATGAGAAGAAGACGAGAGGAGGCCTGAGGACATTGTTTATTAAAGCCTTTTGTTCAATTTACAAATTGAAACAAATAATTGTGGAGACATTTGCAGCTACGGAAAAAACGTGTTTACAAAGTGGAATAAAATACAGACTAAATACATTTGGATTATACTGGATCAAAACATACGAGTTGCTAACATAGCATAAAGGGCGGTCGACACTACGAGGACAGGAGGAAAGGCGCCACTGAGTCATGGATTTTATAACAATTTTATAACAATCTGGTCACTTGAAAGACTCTGGAGAGTTCTACTCTCAGAGTCCTTAACATGCAAGAAACTCAGAGTCACTCTCAGCAGTGAGCAGCCCTTGAGATCACAGATAATCCATCCTAGGGACACCCACCTGCTCTTAACACATGACAGAAGCTCCCTGAATATTCCACTGGAATATTTCTTGGTGCTTTACTTGGGTTTGGGTTCAATCTCCTTCATTTGGTCTCACATGTAAACTCCAAGTTCTGCATTCAGAAATTGCAGAGCCATCTCATCTCCTCCTCCCTCACACACAGCATTGCTCTCTACAAAGACATTTATCTCACTTTAAATGTTTTACACGGTGAGGCTGTCACCTCTTGGAAGATTATTCTGTCGTTTAACCCTCATGTTCTTGGGAAAATATATTCTGGATATTGGATAAATAATACTGAGTGCCAACATATGGAAGAATTTCCTCCCTGTGAGGGTGGGCAGGGCTGGCACAGGGTGCCCCTGGAGCCCTGGCAGTGCCCAAGGCCAGGCTGGACAGGGCTTGGAGCAGCCTGGGACAGTGGGAGGTGTCCCTGCCCATGGCAGGGGTGGCACTGGCTGATCTTTAATGTCCCCTTCCAACCCAAACCAGTCTGGGATCCTGTGACTTGGCACGGAGTAAAGGGAATCGTATCAGAAATAAATCTTCAAGAGCCCAACCAGGGCAGGGGAATTAAATCAGTGGAAAAATGGCACAAGAGGGATGAAGTGCTGTTCCTAACTGTGAGCTCTCAAAAGCTTATGTAAACAGCAATTTCCTCTAATATCTTAATTAATAGCACAATGACAGAATCAAGCACTGTCTGTAATGCTGATGGGAATTTCCAATAGGAGAAATCTATCACCATTAAAAGAAGGAACAGAATTAATCAACCAAATTGTTCTCCAGTTTACAAACTCCATGCAAAGGAAAAGAGCCATTGCTGCCAGTGGAATACCATGGCTAAGGATCTCTTAGTAGCACAGAAGTATTTTCTTAACATCAGTAAAGTATGTTAACTAATATTATATTTAGTTAGCTGAACTCCTCCGGGGATTAAAGGCCCACTGTGCCTAACAAAACTTTGTCTTGAAACAGCCTAGCAAATGTTATTTTAGCACAGAGTATTTGATAGCTAATCGTGCTATAAAACTATAAAATAAAGTTGTGTTTATTGGTACAATTAATCCCTCCATAGCCCACAGGGCTACAAAAGAAAATGGGGGGATGAGGGAGATCAGTCAGGGGGGTGGGGTGAGAAAGGAGGGATTATCAGGAGTAGGGAAGGACCAGGATTGAAGCAGTGGTGTGACTTTAGGGAATTATTATTATTATTATTATTATTATTATTATTATTATTATTATTATTATTATTATTATTATTATTATTATTATATATTCCACTTGTAAGCAAGAACACCATCTCCATCTGGGAGTGCCTGAGAGACAAAAAAGGTGAATTTCAAAAAATTTCCCCCCCAAGCCACAGCTAAGTGTGTCACTGCACAGCAGAACATCCCCACCCCATTCCAACAAATAGATTCCCCAAAATAATGCAAATCACAATTCTTCCCCATTGCCTGAATATTTCAAACCTTTTCCAGCTAGGAACAACCTGAAGTAAAGCACCAAAGAAAAAAATCCCATTCTGTGATAGAAGAAACATATGCTTGAAATCCAGAGAGCACGTTAATTGTGGTTAATATGTGACTCAAATTAGGAATGTAAACAACAGTAACACTCAGAGCCTATGCCGTGACTTCCTATTTTCATTTTTACAGCTTTGGCATTAATAATCAGCAATTGCTTACAGTTGCCAAAGGCTTCTCCTGCACTTCCAGCAGAGGTGACTGGATACTAATGGAGAGCAAATGTTTCTAAGCCCGAATGTGCTCGAATAAAATAAATAAAACACCTGAGGACAACAAGGAGAAAACTGCAAATTTTGCTAAACTACAATACAATAAAATACAATTCTAGACCCCTTTGAACTCATTGATGTAGGGAGGAGAGCCAGAATTTCCCTATGAATCCCTTCAGGATGCTTTTGGGATGGACAGTTCATGCACAAACACCTCTAAATCTGCAGTGATTGATGCAGTTGTGACCGACAGAACCCAGAATCACCCGTGGGCTCAGGATCTGTCCCTAAAGCCCAAAGGAATTCAGCCCTGCTTGTTTCTCCTAAAGCCACGTCAGCACCAAGGCTGGCAGCACAGCCACTGTCACAGGGGAGAGCACATTTCCTCCCAGGATTTTTCCAGGAAAAACTCTCTTCCAGAGATTTTGCAACAGATACCACTTGAATTTTTAAGGGTGATTAGTCACATACACATAATTTTCTCATCCGTAGGAAATGTCCATAGTTGCAATGAGAAAAAGGGGAAATTAATGATAAATAGCACATGGTGTGTTTGTGGATTTCTTATCCTAAATTCCAAGCTGGATTAAATACAGGAGAGCTCTGGTAACCCCACCTCGTGTCACTGTGTGGAATTTGGGATCATCTTGACTATTCCCATGGCACAGGCACCTGATGGTCCCAGCTCAAGAAAATATTTGAGAGATTTTATTAATACAGACCAAAAATCAGCCAGACTCCAAACACCCTCCTATGAAACTTGGAGCAGGAACTACAGGTGGCAAAAATAACACACAGACCTCCCAAAACCACGAGATAAGAGTGAAACAGGCACGATGATCAGCCTGGCAAGTGACAATCACAGACATTTCAGCATCCTCAGACAGGATGGACTGGCCACGGGCTCAGGTAAATATTTGTATTAAGGAAAAGCTCTTGGGTTCAAGTGGGATTAGATAAATGTTGTGTGAGGTTCTGTGCAAGCAAGCAGAGGACAAAAGCTCTTCTCAGAACAGCATCCTCCTAAATTACAGTATTTGTATTATTATCACAAGAAATTGGAATTACAAACAGTACTCCCAGCACAGCATCTCTGAAACCAGAACAGCTTCTGAGGGCTGTTGGTGGCATCAGTCTGAGGAGAAAGTCAGTGCTAGCAACAACTAATATGCAGGAAAAATTGATAGGTGGTGATTTTTCTAAAATAAATCATCCTTTGATGGAGTTGTTGCATGAATTCAAAAGATAAAAAAATAAACTCTCGGCATGGAAATAAACACAGTGCCTTCAATGAACCTAATAACAGGAGAGTAATGAGTTTGGAAAACAGATGTGGGAAAAGGCAAGGGAAAGCTACAATACACTCCACACAATCTGGGAAGGAATGATAAAAAAATTTACAAGCTGTTTTGAGTCCTGAATAAAAGGGGTAATCAAGGCAGGCTGGGCTCGGAGCGGGACGGGCACAGCATCCTGCAGCAGAGACTAAGCAGAACACCTCACCCTCCTGACTGTGTGCCCAGGCTTCCCCGGGCTGCTGCAGCTCCAATTCCTGCCTAATTCCTGGTCTGGCAGTCCATAACTCACAGCACTTACTGTAAGGCCTTGCCACGCACTCTTTCCCCCTTGTTTGTTTGATCTTTGACTTTCTGCTGGGGCACAAGCGGTGGGGCAGGAGGGTAAAGTGTGAGAAAAACAGAAATCAACCCAAAATGCAACGTAACATGCTGAAGAAAGCTACCTCACTGCAAGAGAAGACACCCACAGAGATGATTTCCATGCTGCCCAGTTGCCTCTCCTGCTAATCATGATTTATGAAAACATCTCGGCAAGAGAGCCGTCGGTTCACGGGGGACGTTCCTCTGCACAGAGAGTTCTCAAAATGGCACTGTGAGAAAACTCCACTCTGCAGTTGTTTTACTTTTGCCTCTGAAAAGCTTTCAAATTGAACTGCTAAAGTTCAGCCAGCATCTAATTTTAACCGTGAGTTCCAGGAGAGAGTAAAGCTGGTGGGAAGATTACAGAGTTCCTTGAAGCTCTGACCTACAACAGGAAGAGAGTTGTCAGCCTTCATGTCTCTCACTCTAAATCCCAAGGGAAACAACACTGGCAGAATGTTTTATAACACGTTCCCACTGTAAAAATTTTGTATTTGAGAAATATGATGCTTGCTCACTCCTTCTCCTAGACCTTTGGTGTGTCAGTAAAAACAGATGACCTTAAATGAGTAATTTTAGTTTTGCCTTTACACCGCAGTTCGGGTACTCAGGGTTCACAGGGCTCTGTTTACAAAATCTGAGAGAACTGATACTACACAAGAGCAACACATGCACCCACACCTTTAAAATATTAGTGAGGAGCTGGCAGCTTGTAGCAATGTAATAAGGCCCTTTTTCTGCCTTCTCAGGTTAACTCTATAGCTCAAGAAATACCCCCACGAAAGGCTGCAATCTGGGATTTTCATAAGGAAAGCTGAAAGGCTTCTGTCAAAGGGCCAAAAAGCAGCATCTGCAAAAGAGCTCAGGAAAGAGAAATTAAAAATAAAATAATTGGATTATGATCTCTCAGCTAATGAAATCAGATATGCTGTTTTTCTCCCGAGTCAGGGGTTTTAGACAATGCACAGTGGTACAAGTCTGGATCCTTCCCCTCTGCTCCAGCTGCCCAAAGGATCACGATTTCAGGTGCTGCACAACATCAGGAAGTAAACCAGGAGTACAGCAAAGAAACTGAAAATGTTTTCATCCTGATGGTAATGAAGGTGTGGTGACAAATAACCAGGAACTGGGCAGGATGTGAATAATAAATACGGGAAAACTGCTATTCCAGGAGTAGGTCTCGGAGTACACGGACAGCTGAAGGAATCCAGTCACCCCGGAGCAGCTCAAAAAACCAGTTTTTCCCTTCTCCTTCCCATTCCTCAGCTTTTCAGTCACTGGGAATGATGCCCTGAGAGCTGAAGGCCAGTGAGGGGAAGCAGAGGAAGCCCAGTGCCCTGAGCAAACCCACATTCCCTGGCTCCTGACACAGCACTGGGGACCAGAGGCAGCAGCAGCTCCTGAACTTTCTCCTCTGCTCCACTCCTGCAGATAATGAAATCCAGAAACACCATTCTGGGACACAGTTGTTACAGACCTCACATTATCTGCTGCTGACCCTCAATTGAGACGTCTCTCAGTCGGGGATGATGATTTTTGTGCTCATGAATAATTAGTTTTGCTGGTTTTAAGGGGAAAAAAAAAAACAACGAAAAAAAAGCGTATCTTTTAATCAGAATCTAAATGAAAAAATGCTAAAAGCTATTCCCCAACATCTGCCAGTCGAGCATAGATTTAGAAATAAAAATCAAGAGGTATAGACTCATCTCAGGGAATTATGTGTTCAAATCCTCATTTATGGAGATGAGAATGGAAGTGTTAATGTTCCGAGTCTTCTGCTGCAGACCTGAGGCATTAGGGTGGCTTAATGAGACACTGTCTGAAACCAAGAACAAGCTGAAGTTCCTCTCTCACATGCATACATTGAATTTTGCCCATAATTACTCAGCTCTGAGTAACAGCAATTTATTAGATTTTCCCATCAAACGGATGAGTTGCTAATGTACATGATCTTACAAATACCCAGGGCTCTTTCCAAGGAAAGGCAGGAGTTATTAGGAACCCAAGCACTGAATGTAACCGTGCACTTTATTCCCCCCGTTTCTCTATTAAAATATTTTTGAGGTGAACTTAGTGGCTGTGAAAAGCAGATTTTTCTAACCAGAGGATCAATTTCTAAGGGCAGAAGATTGGTTTGAGAGCCCTGAAAACAGCCTGTACAAATGATCAGCATTTACTTACACAGGGAAATGAAGCACAGCCAAAGGACAACTCTCAGGCAGGAGTGACTGGAGAGCAATTGTGCTCCCTTTGCATTTAATATAAAATATACCATTGCAGCGTTGCAGAAAAATAAAGTTTCTCTGTTGTATTATTGTCCTTAACACAGAGCTGGCTGCCAGGGAAAAAGGGGGAAATGTGGACAGCAGATAGTGAAGAAGGACACTGTGTGCTGGGGCAGCAGTGTGTCCCATTCTGACTTTTTCCCAATGGAGAACAGCAATGAAAAAGTCCCCAGGAATGGCAGAAATCACAATATCACGAGGCCAATGCTGTTTTCCCCATTCCTGTGATTATAAAAATCAGGAAGACAGAGCATGGAGGAAACACTTTGGGATGAGAATGAGAATTTGCAGGATTCTGTGGAGAAGCTCTTGCAGTGGATAAAGCACACTGAAGGCAGGAGAGGAGCTCAGGCACCTGTTTGCCCTGGCAGCCTCTCCACACCTCCCACCCTCCCAGGCTGCTCCAGAGGGATAATTCAGACAGAGGGATCGACACCAGAGATGTGTGAAGTTGTGGGTTCATTATCATGCAACCAAGTTTAGATGTCTCTTTACAGCTGACCATCAGGACAGGCTTGCAAAAGGGAGAGTAAAAAGCAGGGCTGGCTCCCAGTGATGGCTGCAAGGCTCCAGCCCGGCCTTGGACACCTCCAGGGGGGTGCCAGAACTCACAGGGAACAATTCCTTCTGTACCTCTGATCCAAATCAGCTCAAGGCCATTCCCCCTTGTCCTGTCACTGCCTGCCCCACTGAATACAGATTTTTTGGGACAACGTCCTGGTGCTCCTGCACTGCCCCAGCGAGAGGCAGGGCTGGCACAGCCCTGGGGCAGGCAGGGGATGAGGATGAGGATGAGGATGAGGAGGAGCAGCGGGACCGAGGCACTGCTCCATTCCCAGGCCTGTTTTATTTATCCATTTCTATTTTAATAAGCTGCCTCCCTCCCTGTGGAGCCCTGGGTTATGTGAAAATGCTGGTGCCAAGCGTGGGGGCGTGGTGGGGCTCCTGCCCTGCTCCTGACGTACTGTGTGGTCAAGGAGCTGGGACTGGGGGGCCTGAACCAGGGCCAAGCCTTGCACTTCAGCTTCCTGACCTGGCAGCCATTCAGAGAGACCCTGCTAAGTGCTATTTCCTAAATACACCAGCTTTTCATAACAATCTTACCACATTGCTTTCCTTTACAAGCTCTCTTAAAAGAGAACTGGACTCCTTCTGGTTAATCTACACAGACTGCATTTGGAAGCCATCAGAAACTGAACTGTAAACAAAACGTTATTAATGTGTTGTAATCTGCCCTCAATGTTCCAGATGAAAAGAAAATGTTTTATAGTTTTGGAGTATACATTTTAATTGCCTTTTAAGAGTGCATATACTTTTAGTGCTCTCTGTTATAAAATTGCAGTATCTGTTTCTTGATAACTGTTGAATGATCTCAGCTATTTTTATTAGGTTTTCTCCCCCACCCTGGTCCCCTTCCTTAAGCTACCACCACTGGAAGGCTTTTCCAGACCGTTCCTGATACTAGGCTGGCAAAAAGTTCCATGCCTAAGATAAACTCCATTATAAACAACTTCTTTACAACATCCCCTCGCTATAAAAACACTCGGATCTAGAAAATTAGTTCTTTAAATGAACTTAGGATCCAGTTCCTTTCAGTAAAAATCTGAACTAAATAAGGGCTAAACTGAATTTTCCAGACTTTCAGCTTGGTTTGCTCTTGTGCCTTGCTGGAAGAGCTTGGCTTGGGAGGAGAGACAGGAATTCAGCCCTGGAGATGTCACAGCTGTCCCCAGGGCTGGCAGAAGGTGCCTGGCAGTGTCCCAGCCCGTCAGATGAAGGTTGGTTCATGGTAAAATCCTGCCTGAGCTGTAAGCCCCAAATTCCTCACAAAGCAATTCCCCCCTGGAAGTGCTGAGCAGAGCTCAGGAGGTTTTGTTTTGCTGTCTGCCCTCGAAGCAGACACTGCCTTGTACAATAAGGGCTTTCAGCACTTCTGGGATAAATGGGAAAGGGATCACAAAGTTACCTGGCAGGCTTTCCAGGTATCTCCTTACTAGAAAAGTACTCGCTAAAATAAATAGAAATCCAGGGTCATAAAACGAACCACGGGGTTTGTTGTTCATTAAGCTGCAGTTTCAGAAGGTGAAGGGAACCCTTAAAATCCTCATCTTCAGGAAATATCAGGCATCTGGACATCACTGTTACCCTGTTTGTACCAATAAATGTGCTAGAAACAAAAGGCTCAGCTATCCAGCCTTAGCTGTGCACTCCTCAAATCCCAAATCCTGCTCTCCTGGCATTTAACTCTTACACACCTCCACTATTAGTTTCTTTTCAGGGTAATTAACTTTCTCAACAGCCTAAACTTCACCTCCAATTCCTCCTGTGATGTCTCTAACACTTCCCTAATACCTTTTTGACTTGCAAGATACTATTACTTGATGCAACACAGGCCAGGATATTTCACAGTGGGAACTGCATCCAGTGCCTGGAGAACAACCACTTTTCAATGTTTTCCTCTTATTCAATTAAAATATTTGAAGTGGCAAAGCCCCTCTCTCTCACGTTGGATTGGGATTCACATCATGCAAGTGAACTGCAGTTTATTGTTGCTCTTTTAAGTTCTTTTTATCTTCAAAATTATCAGCGCCTGTAATTTTTTTCTTTTTTTAATGTTGTTTTTAAAAACATTTTTCAGTATGCAGATGTGCTTGTGAAGATTAATGGACTGGGAACACTGAAATCTTGTATTAATCAACTTCAAGGGAAGGCAACTGCTGAGTAAAATTTTCCATAGTGCTGCACACAGGAGTTTATCCAGAGAGCTCCTTGTCTTGGAGGAGCCCTCTGTGAGTTCTGCACTGAGACCAGCCTTGGGTGACTCTTCCTGAATTATTCCCTGAGCACTGAACAAGCCACACTATGGGGAACCCTGTCCAGTGTCCATCACAGTCCCTGGTATCAAAAATAGCTGATTTGTTCCATGTGCCAGCTGATCTTTGGGCTCTGTGATGGGAACCATCCCTCCCTGGAGGATCATCCCTCTAAAAGTGCAGCTGCACACGACCTCAGACCGAGGGGTGCAGAGCCATGAGAAACCCCAGGAATCTGCAAAGTTCTCCTCAGGAGAATATTCCAGCCCATCCCAGAGGGGAACAGAGCTGGGGAAGGGGCTGGAGCACCAGGAGAGGCTGAGGGAGATGGGGGAGCTCAGCCTGGAGGAAAGGATGCTCAGGGGGGATTTCTCCCTTTACAGCTCAGTGTAAGGAGGTCTGGGGCAAGGTGGGGCTCATCTCCCAGCTGACAAGAAATGGGATGAGAGGAAACGGCCTCAGGTTGCACCAGGGGAGGATCAGGTTGGAAATTTGGGAAAATTCCTTCACTCTAAGGGTTGTCCAGCCTTGGCACAGCTGCCCATGGAATGATTTAAATGCCTTGGGGTTGTGGCACTTGGGGACGTGGGTTAGTGGTGGCCTTGGCAGTGCTGTGGAATGCTTGAGCTCCACGATCTTAGAAATTATTCTATATTATTCCATGTTATTCTTCTAATTCTTAAGTTATTCTGTGGCTCTAAATGCTTTAAATACAGATTATATGGAGCTCAATCTTCTTTCTGTAGCAGGGTAATGACAAAACCCAACCCCAAAGCAGGGACCGAGGGCAGCGTGCGTGCACACATTTCATTAAGGGAGAGGTTAATTACCCCAATTTCATTACTAATTGGATCAGTTTAAACCTGCTGCATTGGAAGTCTCTTGGCAGACACAAACATCACCATAATTACAAAAACAACTGCTTTCTCCAGTTACGTAATTCCGCCAATTAAGTAATTCCTCCCCATGTAAAGCAAACCCAACCAAAAGCCATTTGGGGAGTTTTGCCTCGTTTGCAGCACTGTGCTGCTTCCCACTGCTGATGCCTACAAAAATCCAGCACCATTCCTCCTGGCAATCCTTTCCAAGGGCTGATCCATTCCTGCTGGCTGAAAGGACTCCATGGAATTTGTCAAAATGAATGGGAAAACAAGTTCTGTGAGAAGGAAAACCCACCTAAGCTTTCAAGTGCAGCTTTTGGTAGAAATCTTGGAGGTTTGGAAGGTTTGATCCCAGTTTGAGGGATACCACCATCCTTGCTTTGAGCCTTTCTCGCTGGGCTTGCTACAAAGCAAAGCTTTCCTGCAGCAGCACAAGGCTCCAAATAGTTTGGGATTTGCCAAAACCAGAGAGAGTTGGATATCTCACAAGAAAAGCTGGGTTTTACTGATCATGTTAAATAGTTTGTCAAGGCAGACTGTGGTGAGTGATAAAGCTGCTGGCCTGTGATCAGCTCTCCTCTCACCAGCAGGTACTGCTCAGGTCAACTGAAATTATGAAACCAACAGAAATTACTAAAAGGAATGAATGTGAGTAAATTGTTTCTGATTCTATGAAAATTAAAGGCAAAACTGATTTTTTCCCTTATTATTTAGCTCCCTAAACAAAACAGAAATTCTATAGCTCTTTACAAAATTACAAAACACAAATATATCTCTGGCTTTTATGACTGACATTTGCTATTTAAAGCCCAGGGACATGCAGAGTAAGTATTTCCAAGGATTGTGCTCCTGACAAGTTGCCTGTTAATACTGATTGAACAGTTCCTATAGGCAGCAGGAGTCCTCAAGTGTTTCCTTCTAGAAAGAAACTGCAGAGCTTGATATGAAAGCAAGAAACCCACAAAAATTCTATTTAGCTGCTCCCTGTATCACAGTTTTATCTCTAGGGAGTTTCTGCCATCCCATCTCTACCAGGAGATTTCATGTGAAATTCTCGAAGTCAAATAATGTCCAACCTACCAATACATTACAAAGATCAAAATTAAGAGTCTCCCTTCCCCTACATAAAATAATAGTGGATGTTCATCTGCTGAAAAAGGCAGATAAATTAAAAAGCACTGCAGTTTGTAAAAGAGCACGGCTTGGGAAATAACCTTTGGAGGCACTGGAAAAACTCAGAGTTCAATCAACTTTATTTCCAGTACAAAAGCAATTAGATTTTTCCCATCAGAAATGAGATGAAGTAGTAAATTAGGATTTGCCAGTGATGGGAATTCTTAACTTGTGGCATAAATAGAATTTCCTTATTATTATTTTCAGCTATGGCCATCTATCTAAACCTCCATTCCAAGCACGATTTGTGAGAAAAAAGCTGCATTACAGAGTTATCACAGATATCTACATTTAATTTGAGTTTTCCTCCTCCTTTTTAAGCAAAATTTATTTTAATTAAGCTTTAAAGAACAAACAATCAGCCCACAAGAACAAACAGCTTTGGCTGCTGTTCTGTTCACCTAAAACTCCGACTGTACTGAGAAATTTGATTTAAACAACTCCCAAACCATTTGCATCCCTGCTACCCTCAGAAGGCCACAAATGTTTTTGTGTATTCCACCAGTCTTGAAATATCAAAACACAGATAAAAATGCAAATTTTGAACTGGTTGTTTTTTTGTTTTTTTTTTTTTTGTACTAGCATTGGAAGCATTTTATATCTAATATTAATTAAGAATAAATTAGTTCAAAGTAATCTTGCTTGTTACAATGCATCTGGAGCATCCAGAGTGGCTCCTGTAGCAACAATTTCAGTGAGAAAACAGTTCAAAATCTTTTCTTTCTGTTTCTTAACACACTGAGCATTTTGAATACGACTCACGCACGATGAGAAATACATTTTCTTTCCCAAGTACTGCTTGGACAGCCTGGTGAAATTTTACTGAGGACCCTCCTCACTTCGACTCCTTCACCAGGAACCTTCTTCTTTTTTCCTCTGTGATTTAATCTGAACTGGTTTAAGGTTAAAGTGAATATTAATTCACAATAAGCCCATGAAATAAAAAGGGTGAGAACCATAATTCCAGGAGAGCTCTGGAATGGCTCCCAACTCCTGCCCTGTTTCCTCTCCTTGCCTCTCTCACTGATCCAGGAATAAATCTACCAGAGAAGGAGGGAGAAAGAGGAGATTAATTAAGGCCACAGATGAGAAAAATTAAGGCTGGGAATAATTTCTGAATACATTATTGGCTACCTAAAATCCAAGATAGTTTCTTAATTAGCATTACAGGAAATATTTGAAGAGCAAAGCTGGACTGAACCTGTGCCCTGCACGAAGAGCTCGTTGCTCACATTTATCCACAGATCATTCCTGTTGATTCCTCCTTGGCAGCTGGAAGTCTGTTCCAACTGCCTGGAGAGAGTCTCAAATCTGAGATTCCCTCTGTCAACAGCTCTGTGATCAATCCCAATCTGCCCTGTGGATTCCTTTTCTGCTTAAATCCAATTTCCTTGATGGATACACTCGGATCCAGGCTGGAAACCTGGGTCCCTTCAATCAGCAAAGCCTCACCTCAGTCCTCTCACTCTGCCTTAAGAGGAGTCTGCTCAACACAGACAAAAAGCAAGGAGAGCACGTGGAATAAATAGAGGATTTCTTCAAGCAAATGCTGGTGCTTGAAATGAAATATTGTCATGGAAAAGACACACGGGGGTGTCCCTGCTGCTCCTCAGGGCTGGCTGAGAGCTGAGCAGACAGCAAAGGACTGGGGAACACAGAGCAAGAACCAAATCCCTCCCCAAAAGTGGGAGAAGCTCTTGATGGCCTCCCAGGCACAGGGCAGGAAACCTCAGAAAAGTCCAAATATTCGCCCTCAGACTGCAGGTTCGGGTTCCTCCTCCTGCAGGCTCCATGGTCCCCAACAAAAAGTCAGGAGTTTTATGGGAAGTGGCCCAAAGTTGCCCAATGTCCTGGTCCCAGGGGGAGAAACTCTCCCTTGAGCCACGAGCATGGAAAATGCTGAGTGCTGGATCCAAAGCCAACAGCTCCTGCTCCTTCCCAGGAGCCCACAGCACCCAAATCCCCCCTTCCACGGCAAGGTCACATTATAAAGTCACTCCATTAAAACAGTAATTAAAGAGTAAACATTAACCAGCAATTTTTCCTTAGGTCTTTCTTACTTCCAGTTGGTATCATTCCTCCCAGACCGAGCTGTACCTTATGGATCTGCACGTTTATCTTGATGAAAAATCTTTAACTTCCCGGTTTTCAAGGCAAGAAAAGCCACGTCCTTCCATTCAGAGAAACCCTGCTCTCTGCTCTCCCAGCTCCCAGGCCATCGTGGCTGCAGCAATCACATGTTATCCATAATATTTGTCACTGACAAAAGTACCCTGGGACATGGTAAAACTGCCACGAGGGAGGAAATTAATTTCTGCACGCTTTAATGAATGGGAGTTTTTATTCTGTGCAAAGAAGACCAAAGCTAAAACTCCAGGTACAGCCTGGTAAATGTTATCTAGCAGGTGAGCTCGTGCAAACACTCTGGATAGTCTTGACTGATTGAATTTCAATTCTTATTCCTCACTAAGGTTTTCAGAAAATGCAAACAACAAACACTTTCTTAAAAAAGAAGCTGAGATAAACTGATGCACAGAGCTCCATCAGGGAAAGCTGTCAACTGGCCCCACTCCATGGGAATTAATGCAAAGGCATTGATTTGTTCTAGGCTAATGATAAGGGCTCTTGGTTTAATTTTAGGAGAAGAACTTTCATTTTCTGACTGGCAACCAGAGGTATTTATTACACAACCAGAAAGCCAAAGTTCAGCTTTGCAAGTGACTAATCAAAGCCAAGCCCTCTCTGTAGGAAAGGAGTGAAAACAAGTCTGGAATGGTCAACAGCAGTTTGCTAAAATGAAACCCAACTTCTGCCTCTCACCCCCTGCCTCCTGCCCACCCTGGAGCAGCTCCACCAGGATTTCAAGCCAGTACTGAAGACAGTTTTCCAGAGGGATGAAAAATGACAGCAATTCCAGGGATCACCCAGATCCCTCAAGGACACAAAGCTTTTTCACAGCAACAGGAAACACAAGAAGAAGAGAAATTCAACTAAAACCACAGCAATGCTGTCAAAAAGACAACAGGAAGACAAGGGAGTTCAACAACAAGTTGCTGCTGGTATTCTTGTTCTTTATCTCAGAGGAATCCTGGAGGATAATGAACATCCACCCCAAGTGCCACAGCATCCACCGAGTGCTGGCATGGACACACGAGCATGGATACAAATGTTTATCCCATTTCCTGGCCTGGAATTTTGGGTCTGAGCACTAACTGTAATATTTGGCACTTAGTCCTCTGCGTTCAAAGAGTTAAGCTATGTCCTATAAAGATAAAAATCTCCACTTTTATTACTTTGTACGGGGCTCCTACCAAACGAGGAGCCAGCTGTAATTGTAACATTCCAAGCTCTGGAGGTGCCAAGTTTTACTAACTATAATTTAACTGCTCCAGCTGATGCAGTCCAAATTCTTGTTTGGATAATCAGCCTTTGTTTAAATATGGACTTAAAAAAAAAAAAAAAAAATAGAAAGAAAGAAAGAAAGAAAGAAAGCCCAGGCCAGCATTAGCCTCCAGGCATGTCATGTGAGCTGATTACCCTGCAGCAGTAGCAGACACTCATGCACAAGAGAAGGATTATTTTGCCAGAATTACTGTTACGGTAACACAGAATCAGAGCTTCTTCCCCCCCAGCCCCCACCCTTTTTTCTTTTCTTTCTTTTTTTTTTTTTTTCCTCCCCCCCTCCACAATTCACAAGTCTTCTTTCCAAGTTCAAATGAAGTTTAAAGGTGAAAAGGGCAAGAAAGTTTCATGACTGGCTGTTGAAAGAGGGAGAAATAACCAGGGTCTCCAAGTTTGCGTTTACTAAAAGCTCAACAATTTTGTATTTTGCTGCAATTCATAACTGCACAAATCCCTTTTGTTGGGTCTGTTTGGACTGAAATTAAACACTTGTTAATAATTTATAACTTAATATCATTAGAAAATAATAATAACTGTCAAGCAACTACATTCAATACATAAAGCAAGTTGAGTGGCTCGTTAGATTATTTGTCAAAACAACAATTTCTATATACTTTAGCTTATTTCTACTGGGAAGAGCGGTTAAAGAGCCACCCAGCTTGCTTGGAAATCATTTCTCCACCAGCTGGGAGCAATTCCCAAATTGCTGCACCTCAGCCACATCCAAGTGATGCTGGCTCACTTTAAAAGCACTCCAGCCTGACTCCAGGAGGTGCCTTAGAAGTGCTGCAGGAAGAATGGCCAAAGCCCTTTGCTGCTCCCTGACCAAAAATGCATCCCACACTGCCCGTGCTTTGCTCTGAGTTTGACATCTCAATGGAAGTGAAGCAGTGGCTCCACAACAAAGCAACTGTCAAAATGAGGCATTTGAGAAAATCCTAAATTCCGTGTGATGGTCAAGGACCTGAGGCACAGAGCTGGTGCTGCCTTCCCCAGAGCTGAGTGCAAACAGAACAAACACTTGTGTGTGTGTGTGTGTGTGTGAGGAATTCTGGGGAGAAAACTCACTTGGGAAATGTCACAGGCTGTGCTTCTTCTTGGGAAGCCGCGAGTGTGGCTTTTTTGGAAACACAGACAGAAACAGAGAATCCCAGAATAATTCGGGTTGGAAGGGACCTTAAAGCTCATCCAGTGCCACTCCTGCCATGGCAGGGACACCTTCCACTGTCCCAGGGTGCTCCAAGCCCTGCCCAGCCTGGCTTTGGACAATTCCAGGGATGGGACAGCCACAGCTTCTCTGCACACCCTGTGCCAGGGCCAAGAATTCCTCCCCAATATCCCATCCAACCCCACGCTCTTCCACTCTGACATCAAAGCTCATCACACATCTGACCTATTTTAGCACTTTTCTCTCCATGTGAGCACCTGTGGCAATTCTATTTTTGCTGCATATTCATCTGTGAAGTTGAAAACATAAAATTTAAGTATACTAAGCAAGGAAGTTGGAAGTTGAGATTAAAAAATTAACCTGAGCCAGTCTGCCCTGATCCTGAGCTCGTGTAAACTGATTTAAGTCAGTGGTGCCAGAAGAACTGACATTAGTCAGGGGTCTGCTCTTGTTTCCATCTGTTTATCTGAGATCATTTCTAATGCACTTCCTGAAGAAGTCTTCCCCTTTTATTCCTTTCAAAGTCCTTCTCTTGATTTTGTCTTTTCTGTCCCCTTTGCCTCCAGACTGAAAACTGAACCCACAAATCCAGAGAGAGCCATCTCCTCCCACCTCTTCCCTTCCTCAGCCTCACCTGTCTTCTTCCCATCATTTCTTGTATTTCTTACACTCCTGCAATATTCTTAGGTGGCAGAGAAAGGCTCCAAACACTGCAGGTCATTTACAGCACAACAGTTCTCAAAATATGATTTAATTTACCTTGAAGCTGAGGAGTTGCCCAATGTCCTCGTGTACAAACGGGCTTTGGGGTCCTTTAAAGTGACCATGCAAATAAGAAAGGCAATAAGAGAAATGGTATTTTATTACATTTATTTTAAAGTCTCCCATGCTTCTCCCAGAAATCAAATGGTGCCTACAAGAGGAACCAGAAGATGCCACTCTGGTTAGTGACAGTAGTTGTAATTAACTTTTTTAATTCTTCAATTTTTAGTTAAATGTGGAAGGTTCCTTTTTTGTTTAAAGTGAATGCTCTCAAACACATGGAAAAAATATAGGAATTGATAAAACTGATCTATAACATATTTTTACTTGAGAAAGGATTACAAGGTTGAATCTTAACATTATAGACTTAAAACCATTTCTTGTTCCACTGCCTTTACAGTTCCAAAAAAAATGTACATTTTGGAGACAAAGGCCTTTATCCTCTTAAGTGCTGTGGATTTCATGCCAATCTCCCAATATAAAGCAGACTTCAGACTCAGACCCAAGAGAAATGGTCTCGGAAAGATTAGATTTTCCACCACAAAATAAAACCCTTGTGTGGGGAACCACAGCAGCTCCAACACCTCCTTCCTCCTAAATATTTGTTTGACAGGGAGGAACAGCCCCAGCCCATCCCATGCCCCCTCCTCCAAATGGAAGTGGTTTGATCATTCCTCTGCTCCTGTGCCAGCCAGTTTTTCCACGTGTAAAATGTCCAGAATTGTCACTGAAATATCTCTGAAAATCAGTATTTTTCTCGGTTTTTTCCTTATTCTGTATCATTTTACAACACAGAGTAAGTTTGTTCTTAATATTTGGGTACAAAGTGAATTCTCACTGGTGATGGAAAGTAGATAAAATCAGTGGAAGGGGCACATGAAGAATATAATGATGAAACATTCTTTTAAATTGGCAAGATACTTTTAAGAGTTGCCCATCAAAGGCATGCACCTCTAAAAGGAAGAGTATATTACATGAAATTAATGATGCCAAGTGTCTGGCAGCTCAATAAATACAAGAGGAAACTTTCTTAAACTACTCATGATGTAGAAAGGTATTTTATCAATCATCCCCATATTAGAAAACACAGATTTTTCAGGATATTTCAAACCCCATTGCCAGTAATAAAATAGGACAAGCAAGGAAAAGAGAGAAATATAGATTCAATACAATGTAGCTCCTCAGGATTAAATTTTAACACCACCAAAACCACCCAGAAAAGAAAAAATCAAGAATCAGAAGATCAAAACTGCATGTTGTCATCTCGGGATTGGTGAGGTGCAGATGGAAACTTTCTTGAGAGCACACAGTTTAAATTCTAGTTAGGATATTCTGTGATTAAATGCTCCTCCAATTTTTGAGTACATCACTTTTTTTCCTACTGGCTACTGTGATACAAAAGACATCTCCTGCAAACATAGAACTGGTAAAAAAAAAGAAAAGTGCAAGTAAAAGCCATTTATGTTTCCAGCAAAGACATCAAAGCAAACCAGCTAATGGACATCCAGGGTAGTCAAATCACTCCTGCAAAATCCATTAGTTACTAAAAGTTCTGGAGGGCTCAGTTTTTACAGTAAAACCTGTAAAAACTCAGTATCCAGTTTCTCTGTTGGGACACTGAGGTGTGAAGATCCAAACGATGCTGGAACTGAACTTGTATATTTGAACCTTTTGAACTCCAGCTGCCCTTCATAAATTACTTTACCACCAGCTTTAACACGTTCCTAACCCACCGTGCAAGAAAAGGGAGGAATCATTAAAAACCCCTGGAAATGGAACTGAACTTTCTAACACTTCCAATGGAATTTGTCTTGGTTCAAAAGACAAGCACCTATGGCAGGACTGGGGGAGGAGGAAAAGCTTCCAGATAGTGCAGTGAAATAACATCTGTTCTCATGCTATGAAAACAAAGTTTTGGGAGGCCAATCCCCCTCCCCAACCCCAAACCCAGTGGAAGGGAATGGAAATGGCCCCATACAGGAACAGGCAGTTGCTCCTTCCCATCTGGAAACGCTGTCAGATGGAAGCAAATTCCACCAAATTCCCAACTGGTGCAAGAATTTTGTTTTGCACCTCAGAATGGGATGTGCTGCCCTGGACTGACACAAATTTGGGATGCAGAGGGTCCTCACTACACTCCATCCACAGGCAGACAGGGATTCAGAGGGAAGCTCAAATATTTAGAGTTTAGAAACTCATCTAAGACAATGGCAATAAAGCTTCTTAATTAATTTTAAGGTGAACTAAACTGCAGGACAGCAGCTCAGGAGCTCAAACACAACATTTCCCTCATTATTCTTTAGACTGTCAGTGTGTTTATAGACAGCTACTCACTGGGATGTCAGGGAAAAACTGAGGTTTTAAGTCCAGAAGAATGGAAAGGCTGGTTCCCAAACAGGACAGCACATTATCCTATAACCAAACCAGCTATTCCTTTCTCCTACACCTTCCCTGGCTGCACAGAGCTCAGCATCCAAAGCAGCAGCACAGAATCCAAACCCCCACAGCAACTCCTCAGCCCCAGTCCTGCTTGCAGAAGGATTTTTGGGTTCAGGAAAGTCATAATTTTTTTTTTTTTCCCCATCTGAGATTTGTCATTTACAAATGAGGAAGATTCCCATCTTAGAGGAATGTGCTTTCAATGGGTCAGCTAATATAAAAATACTGCTTTTCTCTTTGGATGATGATGTTATCACATTGTATCTGGACACTGCATTTCAGTTTCTCTTTACAACGATCTTGCTAAGCAGCAAAGGGACACAGCAGCTCCCATTTACAGGTCACCTCAGGTCTCCTGAACAAACTATGCCCCAGGGTTTTAGTGAAACTCAGGAATTCCAAAAGCAAAGCACATTGCCCTTAGCACACAAAATGCTTCTGATTCGCAGAATGACACAAATGTACAAGAAAAGAAAAGGATGTCTGATTATTTTTTGTAATGGATGGCTTTTAGATGGGCAGAACACACTCAGGCATTTCTTAAAGCCCCAAACCACGGGTGATTTCCAACAAAGGCCTTGTGTGAAGTGCTGCTTGCTTATCACAAAGACTTGGGAAAAGAATTTTCAGGGGTTGAACTCTGAGTTTTAACCCTGGACAAAGAATCAGATGCTGCACCAGTGTGTGCTCCTCAGTCCTGTGGTGCTGCCACACTGCTGATCCTTCAGATTGATACATTTGTGTAAATTATTTGACATTTCGAGAGAAAATAAATAAAAAAGGAGAATGACACTTTACTTTCTGAGTAAAGTCCACTGCACACTTTGCCTGCTTAAGGAAAAAGATACACAAAATCTTATTAAATGTGGGCTTGCAATTTATGAAATTACCACTTCCATTAATTACAACTCTTAATGAGACATTACAATGGACCACGTGGACAGTCCAATTCAGATGAATAACACAGATGTTAAAAAAAAAAAATATCACTAAATCTCACGTAATTTAACCTGTTTTACTTCCCACTTGCATGAAGAAAAACTTGTGGTTTCTCCTTCCCTGTCCCCCAGCACAGACTGCCTTTCTTTCCCTGGTTTCCCCACTTGGAAACGAGCCACGGATCATTTACACACTTCCGAGGTTTGCTGGGGCACTTTCTGAGGATCCCTTTGGAAAATGGCACCACATTCCAAAGCAGAGAGACACAGGTAGGAGCCTTGAAGAAACAGGCCAGCAGCCAGAGTGGTCATCAGTAATTTTTGTTTAAATGTATTAACAACATCATTTCGAGCGTTCACATCATCCAAATATCCCCGCACCGTGCACGGGGGTCTGCAGTCATTACATCTCATCAGCCAGAAAGGATCCACATTTCTGACATTAAACCAACAGTACACAAGGCCCCAAACCCAAATCCCAGCAATAACCCCCTTTGCCAATCCCCCAGAATTCAGGAAGCAGAGGTATAACCCAGCTCTTATCCCTGGAGCTCAGTGGTTTGGGACTCCCAGGCAGCGTCAGGAGGTAAATGCCCAGGCTGATCTCCTCTAAGAGAGGCTTCATCTGCTGGGGGGGCATTACAAAATAGCAGAGATCAGCCCTGCCTGATGCAAAAGTTAAGTCATAAGAATAACATTACATAATGCACGACAAAATGTTAATTTGCAAGACTCAAATCAAGGCCCACGAGGATGTGCAGGAGCCCCACGACGAGAGGGCACGAAAGAACGAGAGACAGTTCTCAAAACGCTTCTGCCTGTTAGGCCATTTTTGATTTATAGATTTTGTTTCACTCGTTGATAATCTTACAGACAAGGGAAACCATGCTGCTGGGGAAGCACTAAATCACACCAAGAGAGCTAAGGTTTTTAGATGAAACAAGAAGCTGATTACACATGCACTGAGTATACCAGTCACTAAGCGTTTCTGGATTGCAGGGATAAGATACTCTCTTTGCTTATTACTGCCTCCTTGATCCAAAGAGATTTAAGCAACTGTTTTCAATTAGATGTTTTTAAGCTAGTAAAACTACATCCATAAAGACATATTTATAGAACAACTTAAAACGAGAAGAATTAAAACGACTGCAAAACTGATGAATTCCATTCCCCCACCAACCCTCCCTCCCCCCACCCCGAATCATTTACTGACCATTAACGAGCAAAAAGCACTGCAATTTTAAGAATTAATCCAGTGTTGCAAAATTAAATCAGATACACTAGGAGGGATAATGACAAACTGGTGGCTCCAGCGTTGTCAGTTTGCGGGTGATACAAGTTCAAGTCGTCTGTGCTAGTGGCCACTCTGTTGGAACAAACATGAACATAAAAGGGAACATTAAAAGTGCAGCAGCACCAACTGAATCAATTCTGTCACTGAGGACTCGGGCTCAGAAGTGGCACAGGGTAAATATTGCATTTTAGAAAGGAGCTGCCCAGTTCCACGACTGCGAGACCTCAGCGCATGGGAATAAGGAAGAGGCAGCAATGGAAGCAAATGAGAGGGAGAGGATCCTCATTTCCCTCTCAATTCCAGAGCACGAGAGCCTGGCAGTGTGGCTGTGCCACACGTGACTGCTTTCAGCCCTGGGAGCCCATGAGGAATATTCTGAGAGAGCTCCAGGAACAAAACTGAGCTTTGATCGTTCTCATCCGACAGCTGCTTCAAGAAAATTTGCCTAAAACGCTCTGCAGCATGTGACTGAAATATCTGCAGGAGGCACTGCAGAACACAGAGCCATGGCAGAGGTTTGGGATGGTCACAGCAACAAGGAGGGACACCCTCACCTCTGCCAAAGCCATCACTCATCAGCTGCTCACTGACATCTCTGTTTTATACCTGACTGGCCCCCGTTGCAGACAAAATAACTGGTAAGGAAAGGAAAGGAAAGCCCCACTCCAGTCCTGCCTCCTCCTGCTGCTAAATCCATCTGAAGAAGCTCGAGGCATCCATCCTAAGTTTTATTTTCCCTAAACTTCCCTACAAGCTCAATTTGTTCCTACCTAAGCACATCATCATGAAAACACTTAAAAGCACATTAACAGGAGAGTGACTTGGAGATTCAGATACATCACTTAAACATACATATTTTATACATTTAATACCCTTCAGAATCAGGCCATAAATACAAATGGATGTTAAAAAGCATGACCCAGAGTCTCAGTCTGTCACTGTGGCCTGGGCACCTGGGGTGATGGGTGCTGTGCCCTGGACCTGGGAATCTCAGGGAAGCACAAGACACATTTTATTTTCCCTTTTTTTTTTGTTTAAATCTGCAGTTTACATTTACTCCACCTGCTGAAGAAGCACAGGCAACATAAGGAAATTTTAGCCATTATTTTGGGTGATTGAACCCAGAGTAACACACAGGGTCTGTTTTTAAGGGAACTCTTCAACCCTAAAGTAAGGAGGTGCCCTTTGGCTATGCAGCACCTTGGCTGTCCCCACAAAGGTGGGATAAAAATATATTTGGGAATAAAGGAAAGGAGACAGGGAGAATTCAAGTAGGGACAACCTGTGCAATTGCAGGCTGGTTCCTGTTCCATGGTGTTCAATAAACAGCTGCAGTGATAAATTCATCCCTTAAATCTCTGTATTGATCCTGCACAGTCCAGATCCTCACCCATCCACTGGAATCACTTTGTGTATCCAGATGAGCCCCAGGATCATTCAGGTTGGAAAAGACCTCCAGGACCATGGAGTCCAACCATCAGAGGCATAATTACATCAGATTCCCCCTTTGGAATGAATGTGTCTCTGACCCTCTGACTTCTAATTGGTTTTGATCATGTTTAGAACATGTTAAGAAACAGAATTAAAAATATTACATTTTTGTTTATGGGAAATTCAGGAATGACCAGGCCAATGCAATGCCTCTCATTCACCAAGTGTCTTTCTGCAGGGTAAAGGATGGCTGGTGTGAGCAAAAGGATAAAACCAAAAGCCAGGTTTCATACAATTACATCCAAACTGGCAGAGCAAATCTATGAGATAGAAGTGAACATAAAAGCAAGTGAAATAACATGGACAGAGAGGCAGCAAACAACCTTGCCTAAGGCACAACACCAATGCCAGAATAACTTCAAAGCAGCCACTGAACCAGCACAGGTGACAAACAATCTGCATAAAAATAAGTCTAAAGCAGCACTGGCTCCTTTTCCTTCCCTTACTCCCTTCTGCTCTTGCTCATTTCCACTCCTGCATTTTAGGCGTGGAACAATGTATAAAAAGGAGAATGCAGCATTTTGGCTACAAGTTTCCTCAAATAAACTCGGCTAAGAGAAGCCCACCACATCAGAAGCTTTATTCTGCCTATTTCTTTTTGTTTTGCTCATTGTAATTTATAATGAACCTCTTCCACAGTAAGCTGACTCAGGGAAAAACCATTCTGAAAGGCATCAGCTACTGATGAATTGTTTTTATTAATTAAGTTAGAGAAACAAAAACCACTGTGGTTTTCAGTGCTGCAACTTGCAGCAGAACCCACAAGCTCGGAGGCAGAAAGTGTCAAAGTCACAGCTCTGCTCTGAACATCTGCTGCATTTATTTACTGAGGGGCTGAAATTCCAGAGACAAGAGGTTTTTTTTCCCCTCTCTTAACCCAAAGATTTGGTCCTTTGAGCAGCTGCTTTGGACTTAAGAAAGCACCACAAAAGCCACTGCCTTTACTGCATTAAAAACTGAAATAAAGGGTATTAAGCAGAAGTAGCTTTTATATACCCTGATATTTGAGAGGTTCAGCCTGCACAGGGCTTTGCTGAAAGAAGAGTGGATGGAAGAAGAGAGTTAAGGAAAGCATTTAATCCTGCTGACTTCCAAAGACCTTCGGATTTTCCTTTTAAGTTTTAGCAGCCAAGAGATTCAAGTTTTATTTTCCCTCAGGATTTGAGGCTGAGGACATTGAGGAGAATCTCTGGATTTTGGGCACCCCGTGGTCCTGGGACATCACACCAGGGAAGGTGGGGTTCTCTTGCTGGGATTTCTTCCCTTAAACATGCAGAAATTAATCATTTTCTATAATAAAACTTTGGGATTCCCTTCTTTAAGCTGGAATCCTCTTTGAGTAGTGACATTTTATATCATGAGCCACTACCTTTGGCCATCAGCTCTTCTTCTGCTCACCCACTTACCACTATTTTATCCAATCTCTCACAGCTTTCATGGAAAGAACAAAAATACCCTAAAATTTGCACATGCAATCGAAAGGAAGTTTATTCACACAGTTAGGACATGCTTTTTCATGCACTGCTGGTTACTGGAAAGTTTCACTTTTGTTAGAGGATAGAAATAAAACAAAACAGGAAGGTGGATATTTTTCTTACTTATTTCAAGTGTACATATTTTGAGTAATTTTATTTTTTCCCTGTGGCACAGAATAGAGACTCTTCTTGGAGACTGTAATAGCCCTCAGCGTGTTTTCCACCAAGAATGCAAAAAAGAAACACTTTTGCTGGAGAAGTCATGGAAACTGGTAAATTGAAGACACAAGCCCTCATTGAAAACCTATAATTTTTTAATTAAATTTACATGTCAGTGGATCTTTTGAGCTTGGCCTGTGTGTTTTTTATAATGTACGTTTCTCGTGCTTTTTCCCATGGGTATTTCTGCACTATTTCCAAACTGGGATTACTCAAGTTGAAGTGTGATAAAGGGCACATTATAGTTATATTAAGCAAAATAGGGAGGAGAAAGCTTTTCCATAGTGCAAAGAAAGCTGTTCTCCAAGCCTCATTTCTGCTAACAAGCAGAGCAAGGCAACCACTCAGCTAGAAACTGCTGCCATCAAATCAACGCTTTGTCTTGAGAAAAGGGGGCGATTTATTCCATCCCATTCTGCTTTCTGCTGAAAAAAAATAAAGGTTGTCTGCTCCAGAATCAGTTAAGTCTTGCTCTGGGGTATCGTGAAAAACATGTTGTGAGCACCAGAACAAGAGGGGGAAGCCGTGTGCTGTGCACGGGTGTAAGTGGGGCGATGCTGTTTGGATTTGTGGATTTGGTTCCCTGCCCTTCCCAGCGCTTTCACAGCCGTGTTTGTTCCTCCTCACAGCTCCCCTGAAAGATGCAGGGGCTTGCTCAGTGCCTGGCCCACATCAGGAGGGTTTGTCACCAGTGCTGCAGCCACAGACAGGCAGCAGCTGGATGGGGAAGGGAAGGGAAAGGAAAAGGGAAAGGGAAAGGGAAAGGAAAAGGAAAGGAAAGGAAAAGGAAAAGGAAAAGGAAAAGGAAAAGGAAAAGGAAAAGGAAAAGGAAAAGGAAAAGGAAAAGGAAAAGGAAAAGGAAAAGGAAAAGGAAAAGGAAAAGGAAAAGGAAAAGGAAAAGGAAAAGAAAGGAAAAAGGAAAGGAAAGGAAAGGAAAAAGGAAAAAAGAAAGGAAAAAGGAAAGGAAAGGAAAAAGGAAAAAGGAAAGGAAAAAGGAAAGGAAAAAGGAAAGGAAAAAGGAAAGGAAAGGAGAAAGGAAAGGAAAGGAAGGAAAAGGAAAAGGAAAAGGAAAAGGAAAAGGAAAAGGAAAAGGAAAAGGAAAAGGAAAAGGAAAAGGAAAAGGAAAAGGAAAAGGAAAAGGAAAAGGAAAAGGAAAAGGAAAGGAAAAGGAAAAAGGAAAGGAAAGGAAAAAGGAAAGGAAAGGAAAGGAAAGGAAAGGAAAGGAAAGGAAAGGAAAGGAAAGGAAAGGAAAGGAAAGGAAAGGAAAGGAAAGGAAAGGAAAGGAAAGGAAAGGAAAGGAAAGGAAAGGAAAGGAAAGGAAAGGAAAGGAAAGGAAAGGAAAGGAAAGGAAAGGAAAGGAAAGGAAAGGAAAGGAAAGGAAAGGAAAGGAAAGGAAAGGAAAGGAAAGGAAAGGAAAGGAAAGGAAAGGAAAGGAAAGGAAAGGAAAGGAAAGGAAAGGAAAGGAAAGGAGGGCACGTCGGCTCAGAGCGGCAGAAAAGGTTTTTCACAGCAGCTATTTGCAACCCTCCAAGGAGCTGCAGAGGCTGCCCATTAAAACCCTGTTAAAACACTTCTGATGTTGTCAGCAGTGGAGAGCTGAAATAGCAGAGTGATCACTGAGATACTATCTGCCTCAAGCAGTTCAGTGGTACTGTCAATAATATGAGCAAGAAGGTACAAGATGAGCAACAACCTAATTCCTGCATCAAAATTTCATAAACTCCCTCAGCTGGTAAACACTAGAGATGTGGGCAAACACGGGCCAGCCAATAAACCACCCAGAAAAGGTGACCTCTGCTCCGAAATCTTTCCCAAAAGCTTTGAAGCTTTAAGTTAATTTACACTTTGAAAGCAAAGCAGAGTGGTGCTGAGGGGAGGGCTGAGGGGATGCCTCTCCCATCAGAGCTCCCCAGCTGCTGCTCAGCTCCACGCTCCTGACAGTGCCCAAGGAAAAAAAAAAAACACAGCACCACTTTCAGGCATACACCCTTCCAAATATCCCATCCTATAGTTTCTCCCCATTTTCACCTGCTTTCATTTTTGATTTTTCTCCAGCATTAATTCCTTGGGATAATTTTTGCAAGTGTGGCCTTAACAGGGATGAAAACTTGCCACTTCTTGAGGAAAGTGATGCCTTGTTTGAAAACAGACCCCCTGATTTGCCAGGGCACTAAAACTGGGAGTAATGACAGCAGAATCATCGACTTCTCTGCTACTCTGTGCTCGTGAGTAAGTGCTACTCACAGTGAGTAATGGCTGGAGAAACAGGGCATGGTGGAGAGTTATTTATAAATACAGTAGCCACTGAGTAAGAGCTTAGCTATGAATTCACTGCTCTGGCTACAATTTCGTGAGAAAACCAACACAGCCAGCTTTTGGTTTTCCAGTTTTAAAAGCTATACACACACTGTAAACTAGCAGAAGTAATTCAGGAAGGATTGGGGTGGTTATTTATAAAACAGCCATAAAAGCAGAGATGCTTTAGTTCCTTAGGTGCTTCCTCAGGGTGGCTTTGGCAGGCAGGGAAACTCCTAGACTTGGCTTAAACCAGTCTCAGATGCTTCCCCCTTTTTATGGAATAAATATCCACTGCAGAGAGCCAAAAGCCAGAGCCTGCTGGAAATCAAGCAAAGAATTTTCTGTCACCTGCTCAGCAGTGCTGGGTTTAGGGGTCAGAATAACCCTCCACTTTTTAATAGGAAGGGTCTCAGAACAAACTCCAGCAGAGATCCAGCATGCTGAGGAAAATCTCTGAATTGTTTCTGTCAGCCCAGAATGAAGCAAAGGAATAATAACTTACTTAGGCATTAAAAAAAAAGGAAAGGATTGGGAAAACAGTGGGATAACAGGGTCAAGCTCACCACTCTCCTGAATTTCCTACACGGGAACACGTGATTTCCCTGTGCACCCTGCAGAATAAATGGATATTTTCCAACTCCCACATTACAGGTCATGGCTTCCTGGTGCTAATTTGGATTCTGCTGAGCAACTTTTTATCGACTGGAGTTTGAAGAGCAAGAAGGCACAGTGAGAGACTCTGGGCTGGGCACTGGGTATTTGAAGGCTGGTTTACAGAAAACTCTGCTTTTTTACCCCACAAGGACTCACATGGCTCAGATTTGGGATGGAAGCAGGCACTTGGAAAACCAGAAGGAACAATTCCCCAATTTAATTCTGAATTGTAAACACAAAAGGGATGGTTTCTTAGGGGATTTTTAAACCAACTGCCAGCTTTACTATCTGCTGTACTTCCAGTTTGGAGGGTCCAAGGGGGAAGTTTTCACCTTGACACACAAGTTATCAAACAGCTCTCCCATTTTTTGGCAGGGATTTGGTTATTTTAGTGCCACTGAGCCCTTTGCAAGTGGCCAAACTTCCTCTTGGACAAGCCCTGAGCTCAGATGGAGCCACCTGAAAAGTCTGATTAAAAACTTAGAAATCCTAAAACTAAGCACCTTGTACTTTTTCTGACTTTAATTGAGTTGTCTTTTCCCCTCTCCTTATCTACAAGAAAATTAAAACCATTCAGTGCTGGAGAGAAGGAATACAAAGAGTAAAGACAACCTCATTCTCTGGCTCTCAGGAGCCTGAAGTTAAATACCTGCCTTTGTACAAAACTGTTCCCCTTCTTTTATTAGCTAAATATTGTGGCACCAGAGCACGAAGAATAAAATTACAACCATTTGAGATGAGTGTAACTTTTACAAGAGTCAGATATCCCCAACAAGCTGGCAGTCAATAACCCAGCACAAATTAACTCTGGCAAATAATAGGTGTGTTGACCCTAAATTCATGAGGCAATAAAACCTACCAACAGCCCGTTGTTTTTAAAATACTCAGGCACTTCTCCAAGACAATATCGTTTTTGTTTGGGAGCAAGAAGATCATTAATTAGGAAAGCTTTTAAAGGAAGTTTTAGTATCATTAGCAAAAGCTAATGGGAAAATAAATTAAGTTACAACATCTGACACCAAGCTTGGAAAAGAAAGGCACTAAAAACCCAAAGCTGCTTTACATGTCCCAAGAATTGCACCCTTCTCCACAGACCTCCATAACCACAATTAAAAAAATTAAATTTTCTCAATTTCTTACTGCATTTTGAGTTAGACACACGTTGCTGCCAACACACTGCAGTCCCAGAGATATAATTTGAACCAACTTTGTTCACCCCTCCAGCTCCACCACAGTGAAAATACACTCACAAACACAATCCAGCAAACTGTTCTAAATTTGCTCTTTTTTTTTTTTTTTTTTCTGAAAGCTTTTCAAGAATAGTAAAGCTCAGGTAGAGTTGTCCTGTTGTAAGTTCTTGTGCGAATTCTTATTCCTTGAAGAAAAACAAATTTTCTAAATATTTTGAGATTCTGTTTAAAAAAAAAAAAAAATTAAATAATACGCCATGAAAGGTGGCTTAAAATATTTTCTGGCTTGGAGGAGAATTTTCTTGTCCCTTGCCCTGGATGCTTTGCTCAGAGACGCCACAATGTCTGTCAAACAATTGTTGCATACCAAGGAAGGCACATAATGACATTGTCCATTATTTCTACCATGTCAGCTGAGGAATTATGAAAGATTTATATCTATTTCATATTAAAACTATTTAGTAAATGTCACATAGCACAGCAAAAAATAAAAAAAAAACCACACGGGCACGTTATTGAGAGGGCAGCAGGCTCAGCACAGAGCTCTCAAGGATGCCCAACCTGAGCAGACTCTGCAAAGCAAAGGGTTTGTGTGGCCATAAAACCCTACAGTGACACAACCTTTTCCTGGTTTTCTAGGAAAACAGAAAACACAGACTTTAAATATTAAGTAATTTAAAAAGGAAGGTGTGCAGAAAGTAAAATTAAATATTAATAACAGAAAAAAAATTTGGAAAATTAACTGAGGCAAAATTAAAACTGCAGCATCTCAGGACATCAAACCCCTGTTGCTGGACAGGCTGCCTAATTTTACCAAATTTTCCTCTTCCCTTTTGCTTCAAGCTTTGCTTCTATGAGAAGTCAAGTAATTAACTTGCCAGGGGAAGAAACTTTCCTCTTTGATACCTTTACATTGGTGTAAATCAAAATTCTCCAAAATGCTGGTGCAAGCCCCAGAGGGGAGATCCTGGTGTGTGGAGCCCACCTCAAATCCAGCCTGAGCTGCACCAGGTTCCTCCTGCTGGGATGGAGTTTATCCACAGGAAATAAGAAGGGAAAATTCATGCTCAGCTGCTTAATGGGAACTGACGTGGCCTCTCCAGAGAGGGAGAAACTTTGGATGTCAGGCAGGTTAGCACAGGGCAAGCAGACGGTCAATAAAATATTCAATAAAGGACTCTGATATGATAGATCTAATATTGTGGAAAAAGGCAGAAGATTTTTTATTTATTTATTTATTTATTTGGGGGGGGATAAAATAAGTTGAAAATGGTGGTTAAAATGGTCTATACAATATTAACCTCCTAAAGCTTGAAAACAATTGTGGCTGGGTTTTGAACTTGTTAGAAAAGGTAAAAGCAACTAAAAGGTCGTGTAGCACATGATACATTTCTAGGCACGGGCAAAATGGGTAATTCAGAACAAGGGCACTGCAGTTTTTACAAAAGCTGTTAAAAATTATTTCAAAATAGATCTTTAATTGTTAAAAAATAAAAAAGAAAAGAGTATCTACTGATCACCAAATCCACAGGATGCTCAGGAAAACAAGAACAAACCTGACCTGAGTCCCTGGGCTTGCTCCTCTCCTCCCCAGCAGATCTAAGCTGCTCTCGTGTTCCCAAGCTGGATTCCAACCAGAATTCCTCTCTGAGCATCTCTCCCACACCAGCTCTCTCCTGCCCTGCAGTTTTGCCCCCACATCACCAGACTGGAGGGGTTGGTAGGAAACCCCTGGAGGGATCAGGGAGCAGCAGCCTGTGAGCAGGGAATCCCTGCAATCATTCTAATGAAGCTAAATCTCGGAGTTTACATAAAAGCAAAATTAAATCAAGCACAGGAGTGGATTGGAAAGAAATGCACCAGGAGATGGATAAAGTTAATCACGTTTAGTGAAGGCTGATGCTGACCTACACAGCCTTGCCTCGGACATCCCCTGGACTTGCTGAAATTTTATTATTTGGGAACACAGAGCACACAGGGCTGCAGCAGCTGCCCCTGAATTCCTGCAGTGCTTTATGTGTGCAGGGAAATCCCAGCTCAGCCCTGCAGCAGCACTGCCGAGTTCAGGGGTGGGAATGCAGGAAAGCAGGGCTGGGGATTGTCCTTTGGGGATTCCCAAAGTCTGGCCCTGCCCTTCAAACCTTGCACTCAGGGAAAAACTTCACCCCAGTAAAATAATGAGAGCAAAATGTCACTGTTACATTCTAGTAGAGAATCGCTGAGGTTGGAAAAGCCCTCTAAGATCATCAAGCCCAACAGTTCCACTGCCAAAGCCAGCAGGAACCCACGTCCCCAAGTGCCACATCCACACAGCCTTTAAATCCTGCTGGGATGGGGACTCCACCACTGCTGGGCAGCTGTGCCAGTGCTCTCACATATTCACATGAAGCCCCAAAATCTCCTCTGTGGCCTGGCAGGAGCCAAAATTCTGGCACACACGAGCTGCTGGGTGTTTTGGGGATGTACCCAGCCCATGGGCCCCATTTTGACTATTGGAGTTCTATCTGACACTTATAATTTAAGAAATTGAGTTGTACTTCCCAAAAAGCAGTGCTGGAGCAAATATATCCTTTTAACTCCTTTTGCTTTAACCAGTATCAGCTACACAAACCACACAGTCTCCTGATGAAGGAGTAAAAGATTAGGATATGAATCTGTCAAGTTTGGAATATTTTTTTCTGTACAGCTCTGTTAAATCACTGCAGACAGTAACGCTTCAGTATGTTCTGAGAATAGCTCATTTGTTCTTTATTTCAGTGTTACAGAAAAGATTATTTGCAGCTATTCACTTCCTTACAAAATATTCAGATTCTTCAATGAAAAGCGTTTCCCACATTGTGGAGCCACCCACACAGCTCCATTTGAACGTGAATGAAAAGCTCTGCTTGATGCTGCTGAATATGTTAACCTCTCCTAGATCCCCAGCCCTGGTGAGCCACTCTGCTCCTGCAACTGCACAAGGAACAGCCTGGAAAACAAGCTGGATTCTGTTGATTTCAGACAAATAAAGACAACAAAGGCATCAGATGATTATGACTGAAATATCCTAATCTGTGCCCGAAGTTGTTTCATTTCTGGCAAACTAACCCCGAATTTCAGCTTACTAAGAATTCATTTTAATGTGCAACAGATCATAATTAGTAATGGGATATGAAACATTTTCCTGTCTACTTTGGGCTGCTGGTGTCAGCTTTGCCCAGTTTTAACTCAATCAGAAACCATCCCAGTTAATGAGCAGTCAGTGGTCAGTGTGAAGCAGCCTGGTGGTTGAAGTCCTTTCCCCAATCACACTGTCCCAATTAGCACTCCCAGAGCAACCTAAACCAAATTTTTGAGGGAACATCTGTTCCAATCCTTACATCTTTGTTGGAAGAGTGCAGTTTGCACTGTAGTGCTGCTTTGTGAAATGTCACCTTGGCTTGGTGCCACCCTGACACCCCATCAAGCTCGTGTGTGACACTCGGGTGAGGACAGAGGGACAGGAACTCAGGCTGAGTGAACAACTCCCAGAGCAGCTCCTTCCAAACCACCTAAACCCCCTGTGTGCTCCCTCCCATTCACTGAATGGCTTTAAACCTGAACTACACCTCTGGTTTTGGCCTCATCTGCACGAGGACCTCGCTGTGGCCACACCAGGGTCACCAGTGTCCCCACAGAACGTCCAACACTCTGAGCTCCTCCACGTGCAGCCAACAGCCAGAAGGCCACCAGCCTGCTACCTCCCCAGCCACCATGGACATGGACTGCCAGGATGAGCCCATCCAGAGTGTTCAAATAACCCAAACACATCAAACCACCCTCGGAATTTGACCAAATGTTCTGCAGTCTCTTGTTCTCCTAAGCGCAGCATGACCTGGACATCAGCTCTTTAAAAAAACTTCAATTTTCCTGCCTCCCCTACTCACACATCCCTGAATGGGAATCCCAAGGAAGTGCACGAGGCTTAGGTATCACTTTTCCCTTCCCATCATCCTGTTTCACTGGGAAATCTGACTCTCCCATCTGTCCCTCCCCTCCTGCCCCATCTGGTGACATGAACAGGGGCTGACGCTGCAGCACTTCAAGGGATCACTAAAAGAAATAGCAGAGCTCTGAAGAAAGTCAGAGGGAAAAAAAAAAAAAGAAAAAGAAAAAAAAAGGAAAGAGAAAGAAAGAGTTGCTCTTCTTTGAGAGCTGGCTGGAGTGCAGGGCTATCTTCATAAATAGACAGGAAACAGAAAAGACTAATGTTGGGCAGATGACAGATCTCTGAATTCAGTTAACTGGCCTTCAAGATATGAACTGTTCTATTAAACATAGAGGCATTATGTTGGTCATCCACTTTAAGCCCAAGAGTGATTAAAATGCTGGCAGAAAATAAAAACTGGCTATTGAAGAGCTTGCCCCGAGGTCCTAATTTCAAATCAAATTTTACAGCGCCGCACAGGAACAATGGCAGCCCAGTACTCCAAGTCTTCTTTTTGTCACTTTGTACAAAGAAACCCCCTCAAACTCTCTCAAAGAACAATGGCCCCTCTAGATTCACAACTACGCCAAGAATGGGCTCAAACCATACAAAAACACATTTTAAAAATACATTTTACACTGCCCTTGACATTTGAGATAAATAGAAGCCAATGCATTGAAATTCCAAGTATTTTTTATATCCTTTCACAACGTGAATTTTTTATTTTCTCCAGTCTACTTGATCTTTGACATTCTGGCCTCTGCAAGAGAAGGACACAGCAGAGCAGTCAAAGAAATTAATTATGCAGATAATTGCATTTTATTAAAATGATTACTGTAGCAGGGAACGCCACAAACGACAGCGACACTGCCCTGGCCCCCTGAAGAAATCAAGAGGACACAAACAGCTCATTTTTAATTGAAAAACTTCTCAGCTATTAACATTTAATTATCTGTTACCGATATATGGCACGAAGTTTAATTAGCATTTTTCTATACGTCAGGTTCTCAGTAAAAACCTTCTCTTTTAAAGTTGCTCTGAGCTGCTGCAGATTCCCCTTCCTACAGCCTGAGTTTATTTGAATTTGGCAGCTTGGAAACAGCCAGTTGTTTCCTAGTGAACAGCACACAAGACCATATGTTTCAACATTTAAGCAATTTAGAATCAGAGGTATAATTCTGAGTGTCCTTAGCAGAAATTGTACATTAAATACCCAAAGGATGGGAGCTCTACAAGAGATCCAGCCTTTTTTAGCACTTTTCCCATAGCAACAAAACCACTCCACACTACTTATATCATCCCCTGGAACCACAAAGCATGAGGAGAGCAGTGGTGAGCTGGCTGCAGTGCTCAGCAGCAAGGGAAAAGCAACTGCATCATTTTCCTTTTCTCCTTCCTGCACCTCTCTCCCATCAGGATTCATCCCAAATTCCTTCTGAAACACACCTGTGGTCAGCACTTGGGGACATCTATTTTAGAAGAAGTCTTTAATCGGTGGTTTCTTTTGCTAAACACATGGTTTGGGTTGTTCTCTTTGTTTCTGGGGTGATGGACACGACCAGGACCGTGGATTTAAATCCAGATAGAACACGTCCAGCAGGATGGTGCTGGTTTGTCTGCTCTGCTTCTCCTGATACCAGGTCACACAGCCTCCAAACTGCACAGGAATATTTTAAAAGCATATTCAGAGAGAGACAAAAACTCAACAAATTCTGAGAGGGTTCACACCAGTGAATCCATCGGTAAACATTAATTGTTCTAACCATTCTAACCACAACAACCAAAAAAAAAAAAAAAATTAAAATTCAGTGATGTTTGTTGGCTGGAGGATAGGCACAAAGCTAGAAAAGCTGCAGTTTATCAAAGAGCCTGGAGAGTTTGAGAGCAGCCCTGCTGCTGGGCTGGCCCTGCAGTCACACCCAGCACTGGGGATCACGGGGTGAGCACGGGGCTGCCCTTCCCCATCCTGGGCCACACGAACCCAGCACTCAGCACTTGACACTTTCACTCCCTTTAACCACTTCTCGGAGCGTGTGCTGCCTGACACTCACTTATTCCTCGATTTTTCACACCAAGCTGGAAGAGGAAATCGCTTTTTCCAGAGTGGGAATGTAGGGCTGCCCTGCTCTGGCAGCCAGGGACTGGCACTGTGCAGCCTGTGCCTCTGTGGGGCTGCAACACACTCAAACATGACTTTTATTTCCCTCCTTTTATTTTTTTTCCATCTCACATATGGCTGGAAACTGAAGTAAATGTTCACTTAGTTGAATTTATTTAATTTGCACGAAGTAAATAATCATTTACTTCAGTATTTAAACGCATTTTCTCCTAGCTTTCATCATAACACTGGCATTACATAACAGACATTACATTAATAATGATAATTTCTAGACACAAAGTGTTTTCAAAGTATTTTTCATCAGTATCTAAAGCTTGTTTTCCTTTGGTGAAGGTTCTTTCTCTCATTTTGACTTGGTAGCCTGGCACAGAAAATTCCCTTCGAATGCCTGAGTGATTCTGAGTGATTAAAACAAGCAAACAAACCCTCCAGAAATAATTCCATTTGTGGGCATTTCCTTTAACAGCATTAATAATCTAATGCATTTAAAAGGAAGATTTAGAATTCTAATTCACTTGTATTTCACAGGATTAAAAATGCAATATATGTAATATAGCCACGGGACAGAAACACAACCAGATCAAGGAGGTATTTCAACAACATCCATCCCTGTTGTGCAGGAGCTCAATGTCAACACCTCCCTAGGTCATTTAAATTTTACTTTACCAATCTGTAAAATGTAAAGAAAACATTCATTTTTCAGATAGGCCTGAAAATACGCATTCAGTGGGATACAGCTTAAAGAACAAACTGATCAGGACTGAAAACAAAACTAAGTTCTCATTTGGAACTAGATTTAAATCTAATCTAAGTCCTGAGCGACCTGTACACCTAATAAAGGACACGACCTTCCCTTAATGTCTTCACCTTTTGTATCAATTGCCAACTTACAAAAAGAATATTCCATAAAAGAGCTCCTTTTATTTCCTTACTCCGAAACACCAGAGAGAAATGATATTTCAGAATGAAGAGCACTGAAAGGGACTTTTTGTAGGGCAGTATGTCTGTCCTGCTGCTGAAACTGGCGGCATTTTCAACAGAAATGATAAATATGGTAAATAAATGGATGTTTTAAAAGGAAAAGAGAGACCAGAGAGAAATTCCCACTCCTGGGAGCACCCGGCTACCTGGGCACGAGGAGCGCCGCGTGCCCTTCCCCAGGCAGCCCAGGTTATTCTTGTCTCCTTTTCTCCCTAGAAATTCCACCCTGACCCTGAGAAACTGTCATCAAAACAAGGCCATTTCCATGAAACATATCTCCACTGTGAAAACATTTCATAAAAACATTCCCATCCCATTCTAATTTTAATTTGCGCTAAGTTTCAACGCAAAGACCAAGCACAGCTGCCTGATTTCCTTCTCCAAAGCGCCCTGAGTTTCAAGTTCCCTGCCCAAAATATGAAATTAAATCTGTGGGACTTCAAGGCACATGAGGCAAATTAGCATTTAGGAAAATCAAGCTTTTAATGAAATAAAATGCCACTTAAGTATTATTGGAGTCTTCGGGTATATCTAATAGCGAGGGTACTAAATAAAGCCTTTATAAGACAAAAAAAACCCGTACACTGAGGGAAAATAGGACTGTTATTTTTAACACTGATAATTTTGTTTAAAAGAAGATTCCTTCCTGTGCTTCATCATTTTACGTTATGCTCTATTATAGAAACTAATGTGGGAAAAAAAGTTCAGAAAAATCCAGGCCCAGAATATTATGGAAAAAAGAACCACCAAATGTAAAGGTCCTGTAATATTTGGTATCTTCAGATTTTTCTGCACTGGTTCACATGACCCCCAATTTATTTTTAGAAAGGCAGCAATTCCCACTTGGACACGGTGCAATACCTTGTACCCGAATGTTGCTTTGCACAAATAAACCATAGAAAGTGTTGACTTAAAAATAAAACATTGGAAAAGGAGAAAGTTTTTTTCTCTGCGAAAATTTCCGGAAAAGCTGTAAACAAAGGCAGGTTTGGCTCGGTGGTTGAGTGGCTCTGTTGAGCTGTTGAGGATGGAGAACATATCAAACCTCACAGAGTGAGGAAATGTTTGTAAAACAGTTAGTAAATCATAGGCAGCAAGGTCACCGTGTTTAACAGCGGGAGTGACACTTTGCCAAAAGCCCAGCTGGGAAAGGGCGGGACGCTCACGGCTCCTCGCTCCTTCAGGATTCTTCACGTCCCAAACCTCATTTAAAAATCAAATCAAACTCTTGGAAAGCAGGGAAAACATACAGGGTTTCAAACCGAGGAGCTGTGCCAGGATGACACACTCATCAGTTGGGTCATTTCAATACCTGTTTCTGTTTCACCAAACAGAGCGTGAGCTGCGAAATTATCAAGAAACTCTCTGCAAATTGATGCTGCCTGACCTTTTATCTCAGGGATGGAGCTTTGAGTTCTTGCTCTGAATTCTCACACAGAAACAACCCCAAAATATCTGAGAACTGGCACAGCCAGAAGGTGAAATTACACATTTTTAAACACAGACACTACAAACCCGTGTACGAACAGCGAGAGTTTAATTCATCCGGTGCCAGAAAAGCCAGGAATGGTTATTTGGAGTTGAAAAGCTGTCATGCAATCACTTCATAATATGCAGAGATTTATGGAATGACTCACCTGCTACCGTAGGACCCAAACCCCCATCCTGGTGCTGGCAGCAAATGCAAAGGAAACACTTAAGCACATACTTGACTTCAGCTCTCTCACGTTTGAAGTTAAGCATGGACCTAAGTGCTCTCCTGGACTGGGGCCTATATGCTGGACAACCATGATAAAAAAAAAAAATTCCTTCCAAATTTCTTATATGTGACATCCGTGTTAAAATGCTGGGGTTTAAATGGCTGTTTATGATGAATTTTGTCAGTGTCCTGTTCCTCTCTTCACCACGTTATGAGACCACGCTATCGGGAATTAGGGAGAAAAAGTTGGTGTGAGTGATGAAAACAGTTTTTTGCTTTTTGAGAAGAACCCATGGGGCACTACTCCTTCCTTTAGGTGGCAGAAAAGGGACACTGCAGTTGGAATGAGCACTGCTGGTAGGGGAGAGATTAAATAAGAAATAATTTGCTCAGTGCCTGTTAAACCGTAGGTAGGAGCTGTCTCACGAAGCCAGAGTAGTTTGATAACAAAGTTAAAGGTTTTCCTGTTTCCTACTGGAGGAAAAAGAAGGAATAAAGAAATATTCCATTTGAGGGGGGCAGATTTTTCTTTTACACTTTCTGCTTTGTACAATGAATCCTTTCTTCTGGTCTCACTCTGCTACTTTTTAAATAAAGTTAAATTTTCAGTTAAAATGACTCCTGAATCCAAATTCTACATCTTTTGAACAAACACAGTGTGGTTAAAAGGGTTTTCCTTATCACCAACCCAACCAAACCCTTAAGAATTTTTCTGGTGTTTCTGGGGGTTGGTAAACAGCTAAAGGTTTAAACTTTGCCAATACAACTCACACTGCCCTTAAAGGCACTTCTAGTCCTGCAGCCACCAGTGGGCCACCACCAAGGCCCACTGGGCCACCAGAGAAAGCCTCCCTTTGCCAGGGGGCTCCAGTGCAGGTGTGCATTTGAAGTGTCAAGGAGAAGGAAGGAAATGACTTTAAGCTACTCTCAAGTTATTATTTTCACTGGTTTTCCTGCTTCAAACCCAAAGATGACTACTAAGGAAAAATATTCACAGCGTAAATTTAATCCAGGGAAATGCTAAAGACTAATTAAGGAATGAAGTTACGTTTATAGGAGACTTGTAAGGATCAAGGTAACACCAAATAATAAAAAACTGAGGCCAACATTACATATATGCACATGGCAAAGCACTAATTCTTCTGACACTACATTTAAAGAAACAGGAGTTTCTATATGAATATTATAATATTTAACACAAACTCTACAGTCAATGCAACATTAGGAAGAGGAAATCTATCCTGAAGGCAATGAAAAGGAGAACACTGACACCAGAGGTTAGGTTAGTACTACATAAACCTGAGAGGGACTTAAAATAATTCAGCCACAGTAGTGCAACTTCAATCATTTTACCTGCTCTGTTTTAAGAAGAGAGACTTTCTTAAATGGAAAACCCTACAGGGAACTGATGGACCTGACTATTAATTAACCAGTCCTGTATGTTGAACATTTCCATTTGGTTAATCTTCTGGAAAGGAATTACTGTTTCATTTTATGAAATCTTCTTATTTACTCATTCCACGAAGCTTTGGGCATGTCTGCTACTGTATGGTTTATTTTTCATTCTTTTCTTCTTCTTTGGTCCTTCCTGATCAAGTTTTGCTCAGTACTATGGATCAGTTGAGCAGTTCAATGAGATTAAATCAACAATATGTTTTAAACTGCCAGAACATAAGTTAAATTTTACCTCCCTTAATCCATCTTATGTACTTCAGAATTGTGCTCCAAGAACCAGAGATATTAATTAACAGACAATAAATGCACTATTTAATGACTGCAATGTCTAAGGAAAGCTCTTGCTGCCTGATATAATTTTGTTTAGCACACTTGTGCACTTGGGACAATCCTGGATATTCATTTGGGATATTCTTGTGCCTCTCCTCTCTCTGGGATATTTAGGGACTGTCCCAACCCTCCCCATCTCCCAGGAACCCGAATTTGTTTATTTGTTACCACCAAGACTAAAACTGTCCTGAAATTCTCTTCCAAAGGAATGGTGGGGCTCAGCCATTCCCATGGACTCCTGTTGTTGCAGGTGGTGGCTGTTCCTTGTGGAGAAGCTGCAGATTTTTGCCATGAAAGTTCTCAGCATTTCCCTTGGCTCAGCCTCAAGGAACATTTCCCTGCTCTCCCTTGATCCAGGCACCACATTTGTTACAGGGAGAAACAATCAGACTTGCTTAGGTTTTTCTAAGGTGCACTGTGTGCCCTGGAAGAGAAGTTGATCTGACCTGGATTCTGGATTTGAAATTATTCAAGCACATCCCGTGGATGTCACCAGTCCTGGACACTTCCTACCAGTCACTTCATAAATGTACTTGAAATACTTTAAATGTGCTCTCACTTTGCTTTCTGCTTCTATCACACAGTGCAAAGAAACAAATTTACAATAATTTTCTCACAGTTGGTCCAACCATTGTTAATTCTGAGGGTTTCTAGCATTGCCACCCTCAGACAGTGTCTTATATATATACCTTAATTTTTGTTGTCCATCTGAGTTATTTTGTAAAAAGAGAGCCTTTACTGCAGGTGTCTTAACGAGCAATTTTGGGTTTCACACAACGTGTACCTGTGTTTTTAACTTGATACACCATCACCTTCTACTGCTTTAAACTTCTTGTCCCATTCAGACTCCACATTCCTACTACTGAGCTCTGTTTCTCAAAACTAAATGAGTTTGCACTTGAGAAAATTAACTCTGTCACGACAGAAGTTTACCAAAACTCTCCAGAAGAAACAACACTGCTTGGCTTTGATGGAACCCTGTTCCCTTTTCCCCTCCAAGGCTGAATCTTTCCACAGAACTCATGGCCTTGTACCTGAGCCCAGCTCAAACACCCACCTGGGACACCACCCCTGACACCTCATCTTCCAAATCCCACTCCAGAAAAACAAGAGTTAAGAGTAAAAATAGAGAAAGCAACCACAAAAGAAATCAAGCAGCTTATTAATACTTCTATTAATCCTCCTGCCAATCTTTTATGGAATTAGAACCTCTCCAAACTACACTGATTTTTATATTCTGATTTTTATGTGCATTCTTTTAAGCTGCAGAAGTCTCAATGTATGTTTTTCACTTTAAAAAAAGTCAAATGACTCTATCTGTGTAAAAATATATAGTAATTTCTTGAGTAAATGCATTCCTAACTGGCACTGCAAAACCTATTCAGCTTCCCCCATACCCTGGGTGCTCATTTCTATTTAAAACCAGCCCTCTTGCACCAGTGCCCTTATCTCCAGAGGAGATTGCTGCACAGGCTGGTCGGTGTTTCCAATTTCCTTATATAACAAGGCTCCAATGTCAGGAGGAAGTGGGCAGATACTGGGAAATCAGGGTGGATAAAAAGCACTAGACCCATAACCCCGAGGTCAGGAGGTTACGACTTCAGGGCCCAGCAGTAAGGTGGAAGGATGTGTTCAGGTAGTTTTAAATTACCTTGTTTTACTGCTCTTTTCCAAGAGGAAAAGAGATAAGATCAAATTCAGGAGATTCATATCAACCACATGGATATATACACACAGCCAACACGAGCTTTACTTCTTATTTCCCACTGTAAATAGTCTGAACGTTCAGAGGTTGGAAATTCTTCTCTCCCCTGCAACTGTGATTTCACAGTCAGAAGAGCTCAATGCTCTCCACCTACTGAGAGCTTTTTAAACTTCTCTGCTAATAACTGTTTACAAAACCAAAAGATGAATTTGTGTGACCCCAAGCTGGTTTCCAAACCCTGACAGGCTCAGGGACAACTATACATGGAAAACAGAGCTTTAGTCACACAGGAGGGATTTTATGCATCTGCACATGCAGCAGACAGCACAGGAATCCTCTCCCCAGCAATGAAGGAGTAGTGAAATCCCAGTTTACAGCTCGGATGCTCAAGCAATGACATCATGACCATCAAAGAACCGGCACCACTGGTCAGGAGGGCAGGGAACTAAAGTCAGAATGCAAAATTAATGAGCACAAAACACACCAGCAGCAACTGTGGAAGGCCTTCCTTGACATCACCGTGTGGATGGCAATGATGATGAAGGAAAGAACATTCAATGCCAAAGTTTCTGGACAGATAAAGGCTTTGACTGGGCAGATCAAAACATGCTAAGAGGATGGGTACAGGTAAAAGCAAACTGTAGGAAGAACAAACTGTATCTGTGACTTAGAACTCAAAGCCATGACCAGCAACCTCTTTGTCTCTCCTTCTGTTGAATCTGATGATATGAACACTCAGAAAACACGAACAGAGCACAAATCTTCACATGATTCTTCAATCTGTCTACAAATGACCATGACATTACATCTCAACTATTCCCTGGAATAGATCTGCTCCCCTTTGAAAGAGTTAAGGAGTGTATCAGACACCGTGATAAACACAGAAAACCCAGCGTGAATACCAATAAATGCAAGCCTTCCGTCTCGGAAACTCTTCACTTATTTGATTAAGTTAGGTGAAAAACAGAGCAGTCATGCTTGTAGCTTTTCTTCCTTTTTCCTTCCCTCCACTCTTTTTATTCCTAATGCGAATCGGAAGTCTATGTGGAGCAGCCTGGCTACCCCCGGTCTAACCTCCCCATCTGGAAGGGAACTAACCAGCCTTGGGGCTACTTCCAACCCTTCCCAGCTGTTGGCTTTGGGTTTTTTTGTTTTTGCGGGCTTGAGAAAGCATATTTATATAAATGATTGCCATATCCTTTGCCAGCTGTTGACCCCGCTCTGGGCCCGGTTGGGGCATGTTTTTCATTTCTGGCGGCCGCAGACTGGGGCTGACCCTGGCGGAGGCAGCGCCTTATGCAAACAGCTCCACGCACCCTGGCCTGGGCTGCAGCACAATGGGTGCCCAGTGCTGCCCCGGTGTTTCCCTCTGGGCTAAAATTCTCCTCCCCCCAACTCCAGCCCCGAGCTGGGAGCAGCACTCAGGAAAAATAAATGATGAGATTCACAGCGCTGGCCCGAGCCTTCCTGTCCCCGGCGGGTTCAGACACTGCAAAGTTTCACAAAAACACACGTGGAGAGGCATTTTCACCTCAGATGCAGCTCCTATTAGCAAAAAGGTTCATGGAAACACACGTGGGAAGACATTTTCACTTGGCCACATCTGATTTGGTAGCAGAAAGGTTCCTGAGCTGAGCTGTCAAAACATCCTGGACTGTTTTTTCTAGACTTGGTTTTCCTCGTGTGGAACTGCAAGCTGATGGGTCTTCACTGAAGTTCTTGAAAAACTACAGCTAAATAATAATAATAACAATAATAATAACAAAGTTCTACTCTAATAATTTTAAACTTTCAGCTCAAATGTATCTGAGAAGGGAAACCACCTTCTCCATGTCCCAAAGCACTGCCCTGAGTGCATCCATGTTTCCCCATCACCTGTAGCTATACTGAAACAAAAGTTTGGAATTCCATTAAAGAAATACTCTGTAAAAAAGGAATTTTCTCAACAAACCCTTCTGAAGCAACTTTGGCTGGCACCTCACCAACCAATACTGCTGAAGTTAAATGGGACACAGACAATGAACTCAAGCCCTTACAACTTTCATAAGCATTATCAGATTTTTTGATAATAAGTAGAGGTGGCACATGTGTTCTGTTTAGTATGCAGAAGAGCCTCATTTTATTCTCAATGCACAGATTTAATTAAAAATAAATTTACTGTTAACGCTTAAAGTGGTGCCAAGATTATCCAAACAGAAGGTTTATGATACTTAATAATTGATAAGGGGAGGGAAATTCACAGATTGCAAGTGATTATTATTTAGCAGGTCTGCTTGCAAAGGTGAAAGTGGCATTACAGCCAGCCAAAAGGAAAAAAAAAAGTATTTTAGAATTTGTAGAGTTGGAAAAACTTGAATTTAGCAAACACTTTGTGGAAGCATTTGGAATGAAACCGATTACAGATCCCAACAGTCTGAGCAACTACTTTGGGTAATATTGAAACTATTCAAAGTGTTTTCTCAAACACCAGCTTCAGCCCAAATCCACACAAGGGAGGGGTTATTTTATCTTTTCTTTTTTAATTTGGGCACATGCAGGAGATCAGCTTCTTTAAGGCGCTGATTCTCTGCTTGGATTTCAAACCAGCTTTAGCACAATGTGCCAGAAATTTCCACAAGTGCTGAGTAGAATTAACTGATGGGATCTTTGAAGCCTCTCTATCCCAGATTAACTAATGCAAAATCTGTGAAATCACAGCTCAATCTTCTTTTTTTCCTGGCTGGATGTGTTTGCAGCAGTCGGGATGACAAGATGCTCCCAAGCCATCTGGCCCCTCGCACAGGATTTGATTCAGAAAATTAATAGTAACACCATTGGTGTGCACAGATTGCAGCAATCCAGACACGTAGGCCTGTTACACAACCCAGCCTTTTGTAACTCCCCCATAGGTTACACACACACTGAGAACACTGCAAAGATTTCCCATCAAATCCTGTGAGTAACGAGGGAGAAATTCCACCAAACACCCAGCCCGGGGCTGCCCTGCTCTGCTTCACCCGGGCAGGGACATCACTCCTTTTGTGGGGAAAAGCTGGACTTTGAGCCCTCCTCACAGAACAAAAAAAGCAAAAAAAAAATTTATTTTTTTTTTTACTTTCATGTATTATGCAAATATAATGTCTATAAATAATGCAGCCCCTGCTCTCAATAAGTGCTACCTCGCACGTATTGGCCGAGGAATTAAATCCTTCTTTTAGGACTATCACACTCCACCCGTTTTCATGGATGAGCAAAGGCTCTGTTGGAGGCAAACTGCAAGTTTTTATTTACAAATCAAATTCTGAAAATCCGAACAACGGGGCTGGAAGAATGTAAAGGCAGCTTTGGACAACTTTTTTTTGCACAGTCCAGAAAAACCCTTATTCTGTATGGAAAAGAAAAGCTTTTTGGCAGAAGTGCTGCTTCCTGGAACAGACTTGGAGTTGGAATAAACTTGTATAAATTATCTATGTCAGATAAATTGTGTATTAAAATGTTACTTTAAAAGATTATTTTTGTTTGGTTCAAGCCGAACATCTCACTATATTTTACATAATTCAAAGCTTATTCCCATTAAAATTCATTAGATCTGTGTATTCAAACCCACGAGGTACCTTTGCAAACACTGAGCTCGTGTTTAACTGCAACTGTGAATTTTCAGCTTTCTTTAAAGGTTTCTAAACAGGGTTTTTGTGCTGCAGCAGAGGCTGAGGAGGAGGAGGAGGAGGAGGAGAGCTCCCGGGAAAACCCTGCTGTGTCAAACGCACGGAAAAGATGGGAACAGAGGGAATTTCAAACAGGTACATCCACTCTCCGAGTGGCCCTGCTGAAGGGATGTTGAGGGCTGAACACGATTCCAAACACAGCGTAACTCGTAAATACAGGGACCATTAATGGGAACAGTTTTGTCTCTTTTAGCAGCGCCGATGGATTTCATCGCTGTGTGTAAAAACAGGGGAAGCCTTGCACTCCTTGGCATGAATTTTTAAGCCTCTTAACGACTCCAGAAAACACAGTATGCAAAGTATACAATAAAAAAATAATTAAAAAAAAAGACTTGGCCTTTGGAGCATTAAAAGCAGCAGCATCTATAAAAGCCAAGGAGGTGAGAGATCCTCGGGGGGTTCTGTGCTGCCCTGGAGCCCCGCGGTGCAGCAGGAGAGCTCTGAACAAACAAGGCACGAACAGCCATCCCCGGGATATTTTGGGCAGCGCTCCCGTGTTTTCCCTCTCAGAGCTCGTTTGGAAACACCTTCAGGGGAAGTGTTTTTGGAAGGCTGCACTTTCTCAAAGGCAGGTCCCTTCAACGTGCCGGGCTGCTCACCCCAAACTACTCATCACCACTGCAGACCCTCGGTTCAGGCTCTTCTGGGCTTGCACGTTCCTTAAAAAACTGGCAGAAGCGGAAAACTTCGGTTTTTTTGTTGTTTTATAACAAGCTTCCACCTCATCAGTTCTGAGTTCAGGTTTCAATGACTGCTGCTGATGATAATTTTTATTATTCTGTGATGTGTTGGATTAGTCTGACTGTGTCCTGCCGAAGCCAATGGAGCACTCCCCCTTCCGAATTAAGCCCGAAATAAGTAATTTTCTTTTTTTTTTTAAGATCAAGAAGCCTATAAAACCATACATGGATAACTATAAAATTCACGAGACTTTACCCTCCCCCAAAAAACCCAAAAATTCAAACCCTAAAAAAACCATTTTACAGCCGAATTCTTTGAGATCCAAAAATTTTCCTAAGCCTGGAAGGTGCCGAGGCGCAGGGCTGCACTATTTGCTGCTAAACTTAGGTTAATAGCTGATGACCCTTTCCATTCTTAACCCTGAGCTCTGACCTCCTGACCCACCCCTGGTGACGGTGTTTATAAGCGTGTTGCCACTGGTGTAAATAAAAAAGGAACACAATGTGCTGAAATTGTTACTGGTGATGACAACTGACACACATTTTACACCGCCAGTGGGCAAACCCATCAATAAATAACTCCAAAGCTGGTGTTAATGTGCTCAGAGCTTCTCGTGGTGCTCGTGTCATTTGTGTTGGTTTTCTTCTTTTTTTTTTTTTTTTTTCAATTTTTGAAAATTCCATTTTTGTGGGACAAGCAGGAAGTTTCCAATAAGGAAAGGGACCCAAATTAAGGATAAGGTTTGCCATTAGCATCACTCCACAGCTGGACTTTTTACCTTCCAAGGTATTCCTTCAAATACAAAAAAAAACCCCAAAAAAATCTCCTGCGCCACAGATCAAGCAGAACAGCCTGTTTTCTAAAAGCTTCCAAGTGAAAAACCATGTGGCTCATGATGAAAATAAAGGTTTTTGAAAATCCCTGGCTGTGGGGCACTGTGAAAACTCTTGTTTTCCATGCTGTCCACAAGTTAACCAAAACAAACTTTTAAAAAAGCCAAAACCTATTGGAATGCTTTGTATAAAAACAGGACAAAAGGACAGACTCTACAATTGTACCCATCTCTTAAAAAAAAATCCTTTGTTTTTTTTTTTAATGAAATAATTTTTTCTAAGTTTACTGCAAATGAAATTTCAATCCAGATTAGAATTACAGAGTGACAGTTAAAATTTACAATATTTGCAGCCACATTCTGCACCAGAACACGAGCTCCTGTGGCTGAAATTTGTCTCTTTTGCTGAAGATACTGCAATGGCAAATACAGCCTTTCTTAATTTATGTGAATTATTTCAAATTATAAACGATGTAGGGTACAAGAGTTCTTTTTTTGGAGTCTCCAACCCCACCCCTCGCTCTGCCAGCCCCTGGCAATGGCTCAGATGGAAACACAGAGGGAAAACAAAGGGGAAGCACCAATCAAAAAATATCAGACAGATTCAAACATTCCCGAGTTGGAAATCATCTGAACATCTCCACCAATTTGTCCAAGGGACTGTGAATTCCTGCAAAGGCCACTAAGAGCACAAAACCCACACACCCTGGAAAACTGTGGATTCCTGAGAACCAGCTGATGAGGAAACACAGGAAAATATAAAAGCAAAATGTAAGATTTTCTCCAAGTCTTACCAACTAACATGCAAAATCTTGCATTCAATGGTAAACAGTTAAAATATTTCTTTTTCTTATTATTGCTGCCACAATTTGATGAGGCAAAGGCTCCATGAATGTGTTCCTAAAGGAACAAGTTATAAAAGTGATTCTAGGGGATGTAACAACCTATAAAACATGGTCAAGCAACAGTCATCTGTCTTTCTCCAAAAAGAAAAATCAGATTACTGTGTAATTGCAAAATCTAATTTACATTCCCCTATTTTCCATTTAAATTTCCACTTTTAGGAAATATTCCCTTGCTCCCAAGTTGTGCCTGTGTAAAAGATGCTTTGCCACGTTTCTAATTGATTCGTTTTACACTATGGAAAGGATAACAGTGATTTTGCAGAAGAATTCTTTCTGCCTTGCACACATCTCTCATTTGCCCATCTTAATTCAATTAAAGGAAGTAAGGACGGTTTGACCGATGAATGAACCATATTTTAACTGAGGACATTTCTATGTAAACTCAAATATACCAAGCACTAATTCTCAGCCAGTTACTTCCGATCTGCAACTTTTATTTTGAAAGGTCACGGCTTGGTCACTGAAAAGACAGAGGATATTAAATGCTGGCAAGCATTGTACAACAGTGCAAAACTGCAGGCTGATATCAAAAGATTCTAAACTCCAATGCAATTTATATGCAAACAGTCTGTATTTATTCTTAGCTATCAGTAGCTGGAAGTCAAAACTTTAAAACAACCCCTCTTTAAAAAACAAGAAATCCTTGAAAAAACCCTTTTAAACCGACCCAGCTCAGTGCATTGTGTGTCTGGTCCTTGGAAGGACATTAAGGAAAATATAATTTCTCTATTTCCCATAGGATTTATGTTATATTGCTGGGAATTGCTATGCCCAGGACACTAAATGGATCACTTCTGTGGGTTGTTAAAGGAAATATGTACAGAAACACTGAGCCCAGCTACCAAAATGGATTTACAGCTGTGAAGCAGGGACAGGTCACTGTGGATATCCAGAGTTACCTGCAATACAGTTTCTGCCATCAGCAGTGGTATCATCCTTTCATTTGATTTGATTCTCTACACTGACCTGGAATACCCTGGAATATTGGGATATATATTTAATCTGTCAAAGAGGTTAAAAGTGGAACAAAAAGCAGCAGCTTCAAAGCTTAATTTATACACACACAAAACTATTTTTTAAGAATGTAAAGGAAATGCAACCACCCCAGCTGTGAACTTACTGAGAGCATTTATTTCTACATCAAGTAGAGAAGTTCTCATCCTCATCCTCTCCCCAGACAGGGACACTTTGCTGCTCCTGCACCACGGGGTGAGAGGAGAAAAATTCCTTCAAGTTCAAGGAAAATACAGATTTGCTGAGGAGCAGCACAATCCAGGGCTGGGATTGACAGTGGGGAGCATCAACACTTTCTGTGAAGTATTATTAGACAGAGACAACATTTCAAGGAGAAATAGGTATTAATATATTTCCAGGATTGTTCCCTCAGCACCTTTTGGCCACTGCTCTCAACCTCACTGCATAACAGGAGATGTCTGCTGATGATGGCAGAGGAGAGAATGGTCAAATAAGGATATTTTAAAGGAAATACTTGCTGACAGCACACTGAAATGAGGATAAACATATGCCTACTGTTTCACAGCAGCTGCAAAGGCTGAACTTTTATTAAATAAACACAGCAAACAAACCAGCTAAAGCCCACAGGCAGATGCTCTGTCACCAGGGAGGTGAGGATGATGAGGTGTGTCCTTGAACAACTACTTGGGAAGGTCCTCCTGAATCTGTCAGGGAGCACCTGAGGCGTTTAAGGCTGAATTTCCACGGAGAACAACAAAGCATAGGGGGACACAGTTGCACCAGTGACAGGGACACATTCCAGGTAAGTGAGGGGCTCTAAATGTGCCTTGTGTCACTGCCAAGGTGGCCACAAGGAGCAGACACAGGGCTCTGCCCAGGACACATCTCAGACAGGAGTTGGGGTCTTTGTGGTTTAATTTCAGACCAATCTCGCACATTTTAAACACCCAGGTTTAAAAGGCATGCAACAAGTTTTGGTTAGGATGGTGATAAAATCACTTGCTGGATAATCAAAACCCCTGTCAGGTTTTAGCTCTCACATTTTGGTGATCAGACAGAATCTGAGTCCCTTCTGGAAAGCTCCCGTTTGCATCTAACAGCACAGACCAGACATTTCTGTCACCAAACTCACTGCACAGCAGTGCTGAGACCAAAAAGTCACAACTCCACTCCTTGTGGAGGGAGAACTCCTCAGCAGCAGAGCAGCAGAAAGCAGCTCCTCATTTTGGCCAGCATTATAAATAAAGGACATGCAGCCTGTGCCACGGGGAAAGAGTTATTCCCATTTGTGAGTTTTTCCTGGAGTGAGAGCAAACCCCACTAAATATTCCTGTCTGCCTTGGTGTGCACAAAGAGCCCGGAGCACATAAATCTGGAGGAATATTGCTCTTCGAAGGACCAAGACACACACACAGGGATGCCCACGGAGAGGATTTAAGGCCAACAACGCCCTCCTGGATGCAGATTTTGGGGCTGGGATGCTCACAGCCACGGGGACAGCGGTGGTACCCGTTGGGTGACAGTGGCACTGCCAGCCTGGCCAGGCCGTGTGTTAATGACCTCTCAGCAGTAGACAGATCCAGTCCTTCTGCTTTTCTTTCTCACTGAATGATTTCCCTAAAGCCAAAGCTGGGCAAAATGCCACTAATGCTGCCGTAAAACTCCCGCTGTGTTAGGAGGGAGGCGGGCGACTGAGGGTTAGGAGGTAATCAAGCTTACAGATTAAGGCTCGCTAAAGCTACAAGATCAGCACGGCTCGGGGTGTTTATTAACTCTTTGGAAACCGAGATGCACCATTTCCTATCAGGTTCATAAAAAGGATGTTTTCTAACCAGCCCTGACAGCTGAGTTGTTTTGCAAGATTCATTCCAATTTGTGGGAAGCCAGGAGTGCAGAAGAGACGCACTTGAAACCTATTTGGAGCAGTTTCAGTAGAAATTGTGTTTCAAACTGTGAGATCACATGACAAAAACCTCCTAAAAATTACAGACAAGGAAAATTTATAATTATTCTTCCAGTCAGAAACGCTGTTTTTTAAAATTAAACCAGGTAACCTACAAGTCAGTAAGTTCAACATCCTTCTGCCCCCTGGGTGCATCAAAGCTGTGACCTGGGAATTCCTCCTCTGGAGCAGAGCAGAACGGGTTAATTTCTGAATATAAAATGAGGTTGCTGCAATCTGGGTGTTTTTTGTTTTGTTTTGTTTGTAACACAAAGCAAAATATACTCTACAGATGCTTGATTAAAATGCAACAGCTGTTTATGGCGGTGCATTTTCCGCTAATTTACTGGGGCAGATTTTTGAAGGAGCCTTGTTTTATTGCATCTTCATTTGCATAAACATTCATATACCAGAGCAGTCTGGCCACTTGTCACTGGCTTGGCTGATATTTAAGGTTTACATTCAAATTTGGCCAAGTTATCCCCTATCAGAAGGGAGAAAGAGCCCTGGGAGTAAGGTGTTCCACCTCTACCTGCACTTTGTACATATTTAACTTCTCAATCCAAAATATTTCATTTTTTGGCATTGTACACAACTAGTTGTTAATCTGCTCTTCACATCTGTCCGGCTTTTTCTTTAATATATATTATTATTTCCCTTTTGTTTATTTGATCTGTTGCATTCTTTAAGCTTGATGACTAATCCAAATTATTCACGAATACAAAAGGGTTTATGCAAATTATTGTGCCAAACAAACCCAAATCACAATTAAAACATTGTTAAGTGAATTAGACAACAATGGCTGCAGCTTCCCTATCATGGATTGAGGCAAAGGGATTTGAACTTTATTGACAGTAGCAGCAGAAAGCCTTAATCACTAAGCACCAGCATAGTCTGGGTTTGGTAGGGTAATGACCCATCTATATATTCATAACAAGGGTCTCATTCATCATAATTCATATTTAAAAAAAAAAAAAAAAGAGAAACAACTCTTGCAAAACTAATGGAGGGAATGTGTGAAAAGTGATTGGATGGGTAAAGCTCCGTGGGGCTGGAAAGGCTTTAATTGATTTTATTGTGTCGTGTCTAAACCTCCTTGCCCAGTACATCAGATCTGTATCTAACTGCATTTCAATTGATTTTCACTGATAGGCTTCTTTCTTATGTCTAGGGCTTAAGTACTAAACTAATAAAAGGATAAAAGACTTTGTAATACAGATTTTGAAAATAATGTGCACACATGATTTCCAGGGAAGAAAATTGTGTGATATGTGTTTGTCCTCCTCAAGTGACTACGACCACATGTAACAGAAAAATAAATGCAACTAATATGAAGGAGATTACCAAGGATGGGAGGGGAAAAGGGAAGAAAAAGAAAGAAAATAAGGAAAAAGTGTCCCTTGGCTAAAATCAGCTTGATTGTAAGCAGATTTGACTTCAATGGAGTTGTACCTGCTCACATTAGGGGTGATTTTGACTGATACCTCAAACTTGATTGCAAGAGATTTTCTAATTCATTTCAGATGTGGGTTAATTCTTCACCATTTTAAATAATGAATCATATTCTGATAGAAGTACCTAACACAGATATCCTGATAAAACAACCTAGAGCAAAATGAGCTGGGCTTTAACTGCTCATGGATGATCCTTTCCTTGGGCCTTTAACAGACATGAATTTTTCAAGCATCGAACTTGTGGCAGTTACATGTGACAGATATAAAACTCATTTTAATGCAGCTGCATTTACACCCAGGTCAGACTCAGCTTGTTCAAGGCCCAGGATGTTGCTGATGGGGCTTTTTATCAAATAACCACTCAAAGGAGGTGACAACTCACTTTGAATAACTGATTATAAAAGCAACAGGTTCACCTAAAGCAAACCCGTATTAAATGCAAATATCCAACCACAGGGGGAACATCTAAACGTTGTACAAGTGAAAACATCCCCAAAAAGCCATTTCCCCCCATTTTTTATTCTCCACACTCTGCTATCATTTGCTAATCTATTGCAAACTGCACTATCTGCTCGTCAGATGGTTTGGAACATCTGTATAACAAATGATAATGTAGAAGAGTTGTTCTGGGTTTGTGTTCCTTTATGAAGCTTGGTGTTGATAATCTCCAAAGCACACCCATGATTCTTTAAATTAAACATAAGAATCTTGTCTCACAGTACAGCTAGGTTATCCATGTGTAAGAGCCCAAGCCAAGTAATTACACATCCGCTCAAAGGATTAGACACATAAGATTTCTTTAAATTTTTAATAAAAGTGCACAGCTGTTGTAGGGAAAAAACTCTTTTGTTCTAGATTTTTTTAAAAACCATTAAGCTCAAAGTGATTCACAGTTATGCTTCAAGAAAAGTACTTTCAAAGTATTTCTGTTAGGCACTTTTTTTTTTTAGTAGATTTAACATCACTTTAACCTCATGGCAACAGATTTGAGCCAGGAAAAAGCTCATGGAGAGGTATTTGGTCAAGTTTTAAAGAACATTTCTCCTCTCTTCCCAGGATACCTGCAAATGCACTTCCCCCAGCTATACAACCATGTGAAGGGCACAAAAACCCACGTGGCATTTGCTTCATGAGATCAGGCTGTGGGATGATGGAAAACTGGTGTTTGGGTGGCACCACATGATGTGACATGAGGGACACAGTGGCACTGACAGCCCAGGGACACAGCTGTGACTGCCCTGGCACTGAGAGGGAACTGTGGGCTGGGGAGAGGGCAGAGAAATGCCCAAGTGCTGCTGTAACCAGCACGTGGGTTCTGCCCCACCAGTGCTCCCAGTGCTCCTGGTCCAGTGGGACTGCAGGGGCAGCCGAGGTGTGTCTGAATTCCCTGGAACCCCACGGTGCTGCAAGGTCACCAGAGCAGTACAGCACCAAAGGGACAGGGACAGGAGCAGAGGAGCAGAAACCTGGAGCAGCACGAGTGCTCTTCAGCAGAGAAATGAGTGGCTGGAATGAAATCAGGGTGATGGAGGCAGAGAGCAGGGGGGTGACACCAAGCAGGTGACAGCACCCAAACTGGGCCATGCTGGCCAAACAGGACAATGAAAAAAGTCCTAACATGGCCTTCAAATGTCCTGCTTCTGGAAAGAGAAGGAAGAAACCTGGACAACAATAATGAGGATGGACCATCCAGAAGAGAATGACGTTCCTGAGGACTGTGATAATTAAAAGATGAATTAGCAGAGAGTGAGGGGTCAGGAATGCAGGGCTGGAGCCCAAGGACAGTGATGGGACAGTGGCTGGCACAGGAATATTGTCCTGCTCAGCTCAGCAGTGAGATGTCACCTCCAACACATGTACCCAAACTCCTGTTCCTGCTGGAAACTTGACAGAGATGCAGAGCAGCCTGATGAGGGGAACAGAGAGCCTGGCTCTGATAAGGATGGGAGCAGCAGGGCTCCTTCCCTTGGCAGCTGGGAGCCAGGATGAGCACACAGCCCTGCCCCACAGACACCCCAGGGAAGGAGAAACTGTTTAACCTAAAGGACAGCATGGGCACAAACCCAGGTGTGCCTTAAAAGATTAAATACAAAGGTTGGGGGTGTGAAGTCTGAGTCTCATCACCCGTGTCCACTCTGCTTTTCTAATTGAAATATTTGAACTTTGGCTCTGCACCTCGGTGTAAATGTGCTACCATAAAACCTTTGCTATAATGTGCAATCTTACTAAGCAACACTATGCAGGATTTACAAGATAAACTATGGTATGTGGGTATATTTACAGCAAATCTAAATCTCTAAAGGTTTTAATGAACTGCAGCTGACCTTGATCAGTGATTCAAAGCCCAGAGCAGCTTCTACTCTCTCACACATTACTAACCTTTGCTACAACATTTATCAATTTACCTTCTTGATCTCTCAAGCAGGTCATGTTTTCTAATCAGCCACTGGCTCAAAGACCTACATCCCAATTAAATTACTGAATGAAGACATGCTGGAATGTAGGCTTCTTTTGAAAGAATTAGCACAAAATACACTTAAATACTGGATTTGCCATGTCTGAACTGATTTTTTTTTTTTAAACACTTGAATAGAATATGCAAGCACAGATACATATCCTGCTCAGAACTGTTAATGTCATCCCTGAAACACTCTATTTCCTTGGATGTTTTCTGGTTTTGCTTCCCCAAGTGTTCTGTGCATTAATACTGACCTGAGCTTTAAATCATCTATGCTGAGCTGTGAGCTCCTCAGACATTGGCTTGTCTGAAATCTTCGAGTAGAAAAAAAATACACAGATGTTTATTATTAAGCATAAGAGCAGCTTCACAGACTTAAAACCACTTGCAACTTAAGTTAGATGCTTATTAAAATGTCCCTGAGATCTGAGCCTCATTTTTTTTCCTCTTTCAGAGCAGCTTTTTTTTTTTCCTCTCTCCACACACAGTGAATAGAAGTGGCAAGGGGCTGAATTTCCAGCTGAAGGAGGGCTCTGTGCAGCCTCTCAGAGTGGTGGCTCCAAGAGCACAGTGCCCAGAACTCCATTCCCAAGGGATTTGGGGCAGTGGCAGCAACAAGCCCTCCAGATTTCAGCCAGCCTTGCTTTGGTTGAAAAATCAGCTTGTGCAAACAGTGGCTTCGTGCTGGCCAGGGCAGGGTGCTGACAGAGCCTGGGGTGTGCAGTAGCTCAGCCACACAGTAGCTCTGGTGCTCCCTGGATGTGATGCACATGTTGGGAATGCCTGTGCCCAGCATGTGCAAAAGCAGGCACACAGGAGGGGGAAGGAGGGGAGCTGAGCCTCACAGCGGCCTGGCTGATGGATAAATAAATATCTTCCACTCTGCTGCTTCTAACAGCATTGCTGCAAACACAGGTGAGAAGGAATCCTCTAAAAGAGAGGGAATTTCCTGGTTTGGTTTTTTTAAAAATTACCTATTTTTTGCCACTCTCAGAATTAGCAATCAATAAGAACAGACACTGACAAACCTCAAACACCCAACACTTCCCAGACACACACAAATCACATTCCTGGTCACTGAGACAGATGACAGACTTTCAGAGCATCAGAGAAGCAGCAGTTTCAGACAAAATTTAGATTCCAGCAGGGATTCCTCTGATTTTGGAAAGCAGCTTGCTTCCCCTCACAGCCCTACCTTACACACACTTGTTTCTAGCAGACTTGAATCATCCACCCCTCTCTCTTTATCAAATATTTCACAGGGAATTCAGACTCATCAATAAGCCAAAAAAGAAAAGTGAAGCCACATTTTATGCAATACAAAGAGTTTGGATTATTTTAGGTTCCATGAAGGTGGAGGAGATGCCAGATGTGCAGGTGCAGCCTGTGAGAGCAGCTTTGGTGCTGCTGCATCCAGCTTGTCCTTGCTGGGAATTTATTTCCAGGAGAATCCACCCCCACAGCCTCACATGGATAAGAAACCTCAGTAAGGTAAAGGCATTTGAGGTATTGAAAAAGGTGAGAATTCCTAAATTAGGGAAATGCAATCAGAATTGGAGCAAGGATCAGCCAGTTGAAAAAGAGATTATGTTTGCTGAGTAAAAGTAACAAGCTGCTTAAACACCGACTGATTTTCTATTTTAATTTTCCTTCTTCCTGCACATTCTGCGGTTACAGGATGAATTAAATTTAATGTATAAAATACTTCTGATGTTTAAAAAGGGGAGCGTTGAACCCCAACACTTTGGGAACTGAATAAGATAATAATAATAATAATAATAATAATAATAATAATAATAATAATAATAATAATAATACCGTCCCCTTGTCCATCCTCCTGCCCATCTCTGTCACTCTGTGCACACAGTGAAACTGCCTGTATAAATCAATTTTTTTTTTTTTCCTGCAATACTTACAGCAAAGATCATTTCCCTACACTGATTCAAGGGTTCTGCCATGGGGAACAGCTCAGGAAATCTTCCTTTAAGGACAATTTTCGGATACTTAAGCCTCACATTGTATTCTGATGCTGCTGTCACAGGAAAACAAAAACGCGCTGCAAAAACTGCCCCATGACACGTGCAAGAAAACACTCCTTGCTCCAAGTTTAATTTATTTGTTGACAGAGAAGATCTACTGTGCTTAATGCAAAGTTCAATAGAAATGCATGTAATACAGATACCCAGAATCGTAACTGCAATAAAATAAGCTCCGCGTTTATCTGGCTGTTAAACGCAATCCAAAAATTTATTGGTAAAAAGGAATCAAATTCAGTTATGGCATAAAAGATATTTCTTGCCTTCCAGGAGCAAGCTCCCCGAGCTCCATTCATCACAACAAATCAGAGCTGTTCATCTCTCCCAGGGCCTGGCCCTGCAGCAGCACACGGAGCTGGGACTGCACTGCCCTCCCCAAAACCAGCAGCCCCAAAAGTGCCAGCCCACAGCAAACCTGCACACGGCTCCTTCTGCCCTTGCTTTGTTGGGTTTTTTTTGGTTTTTTTTTTTTTTAAATGAAGCCATCAGCCCAGGGGTGGGTTTGGAGTGGATGCTCTGAGGTTTGGGGTTAGAGACTTTCCAGGCTGATGCTCGGAGCTGAGGATCCCTCCTCAGCTACAGAGCTACAGTTTTTATAGAGTGGTTTTAAAAGGTGACAGTAATAATTCACAGGCAACGTTTATGACAGAAAAAGAAAAAAAAAAAAACCAAGTATTTCATCAGCTACTCCAGCTGCTGTTTCAGAAAGTTCTCCTTGAGAAGGATCCACATTAAACACTGAGCACTTGCAGTTATTGTGCAGTTATTATCTCCCCTAATTACAAATTCGTAAGAGCAGGAGGATTTCCTTGGTGACAGATCCAACATGTGTCTTTTTGCCTTGAGCTTCTGGCTACTGAAAACACAAATATACTAAAAATGAAATAACTTTCTCATTTTAATGTGACCATAAGCTTCCTGCCAGGCTACGACCTAATTGAGACTTTTGATCTGAGCTTTTCCCAAACATGTTACTCTTCAGAGTCTGTAAAACATTTTAACTGCAGATCTCCTGCAATCATTACTGAAAGCTACGGGGAATAAAATAATAAAAAAAAAACAAGGGGGGGGAGGGAATACTCAGTTTATCAAAGTGAATGAAAATACAAGGTATTAATTATGTTAAATGAAGAAATATAGGCACTTTTTGGTTACTTTTGGGGGTCAGAAGTGTTTTAATGCAGCTGCCTCTGCCTGACCCGCACATCCCCATCAGCTGCCGGATCACATCAAAGCAGGAGGGAGCGAGGACAGCGGTGCCAAGGTCACCGGGCTGCCTCCGAGCACCGCGTTGTTATCAATTACAGGCACTGATAAGGACATGACCCCGGTGCGAGGCACAGAAACGGGGGACAGCCGTGTGCCTGCCAGCCCCCAGACCACTCTGTGAGCTGAGAGCGAGAATAAAACTGCCCAGCACATCTTAATTCCCAAACGGGCACCGGGGGAGGAGGGAAATAGGAGCCAGAGTCCAGTGGTGATAAGATCCACTCAGATCCCCGAGCGCAGCTCCCTTGATTGGGTTAACTGAGCCAAACGCACGGCAGAGCACAATTAAAGCAGAGGGGAAATTGTATTTCTCCCCTACAGACGGCTCTTGTGAAGTTTCCATCAAAGCAAACCCAAAAATGTCTTTATTATAGCGAGACCTACAGCAGGAGCACATGTAACCCGAAATAAGGGGTGTTACACAGTAGTAAGTCACCTAGTAAAATAAAAGTATATTTTCAATAAAGATTAGCCCTGCATTTTATTTCTTGAAATTCTTTGATCAAGTAATTTTGAACTACATAAAACCAGCCAGACCTCCCTAACTGAGCATTCCTCAAGAGATTGCTCTGCTGCACTCAAAATGCTACAACTGCATCTGACTGTACTTCAGGTGACATTGCTCGTGTTCATTTTAAACACGGAGCAGTTTTTGCTCACATTCATTGCAGATATTTTCTTTTAGAGAAAAGGAAAGCTCCAGATACGGACAGTCCTATTTCCCAACCAGAATGCAAAGTATGTTTACAGCACTCCAGCATTTTAAGTGTTCTCCAAAAGTGCTGAGAAAATTATACAGCAAAAGGGGGAACGTAACTTAAATCCTTAATGATTTAAAATGCCTAATTTAATTCCTTCCCATTGCATTCAGAATGAACAAGAAATTAAAATGTTAACACTGGGAATCATCTTGGTTTCTGCAAGCCAAAGTTAAACACTAACTAGTTTACTCTGTGTGCCCAAAATATTTACTAGCTCTGACTCAGATTTAAACAGTATAAAATATGATCATTCTGGAGTGCAGAACAGTTCTTACACATACAAAAGAGGTAATGAGGTGAAACTGGAAGGTACAGAGCTGTATCTTTCCAATCTACCTACAAGTTTGGATTTTACAACGTTTTTTCCCCCCGAGGGGACCAAAAGGGCTGTATGTGGTGCTATGGAATTAAAGAGCTACGATTATTTCATGTACCTTTGGAATTTAGCATGAAGTTAAGCCCAGAAAACACGGTCAAGGAGACTGTTTAAAAGCCTGTGGAACGGTGAAGAGAGGAACAGTAGGATGGAGCCTTTAATCCTTTAACAAACTTCACTGTCTGTGCCAAGAGGCAGAGAGAAAAATACATTTTACATTTTATAAATAGTCGTGAACATAAGCTAAAGCATTTTGCCACTTCTGGGAAATCAATAGGCAAAAACAAGCCACTCATTTGCAAATAATTTATGTGGCTTTTTTTGCTAATGCAGGACAATCTCTCTGTGAAAACGAGGGCAATAACTTTATTATGCTCATAAATGCAATGCAAAGCAAAGAGAGACTGATGCCCCTGCTCTATCTGCTGAACAAAAGCACAGCTTCCATCAGATCCATCAGACTGTGGAGCTGCACAACTTTGTCTTAAGTCAGGCAAAAATTACAGAGCACATGGCACCAAAAAAGCCACAATTATTTAAAATACATTAGACAAGCTGCCATTTGTCACTGCTGATACCTGCAGGAAGCCAGGAGTGGTGTTTCTGTGGAGGAAACACCTCCAGAGCTGCCTCTCACAAGGGCATGGCAGCAGCTCTGGCATCCCAAAGCAATGCTTGTCCTGGGGAAGGAGGGCAGAATGAGGCCAATTACCCCCTGAGTGGCCAGAAATGAATGTCACGACACAGATTCTGCTCTGGGGGAGAAGGGGCAGTCCCCACTCAATCAGCACTAGACACACAAAGCTCCTTAGGTTTGCAGATGTGTATGTAGGGCAGGGAGGAGAAACCCCATGCTGCTGGCCAGCTGTGTGGGACACAAGCTGCATCATTAACACACCTTCCCCCGACCCCTGCGCCCTCCCACACCGGGAAATCCTCCCCTGGGAAGTGGGAGAGCAGCTCTGGAGGGTTTCCAGGGAATGGTGCCATCCCAGCACCCTTTCCCCAGGCAGGGCAGCACCTGGGCCAGCCCCGTGGGACACAGCACCAGCAGCATTTTCTGTGATTTATGATTAAAGAGAAAAGGTTCTATTCCTTAAAAATGCTGAAACCTCAACAGAAACTTTGCTCTGAAGGAGAGACAGGCAGCAGCTCTCAGGTGTTCTGCTGCTCTATTACCTGCCAGGAACCCAGCCCACAATAATTCCATTCAGCCTGCCCTGTATCCCACTGTTGGGGATTTTTTTTTAAAGCTTAGCCATTATTTCATAAAAAAGAAAGCTAAAGGAAAATAGTAACTCGTGTAAAACTGGTACTTGCCATAGGCTGTTAGTGCATTGTGTTACTGCTCTGCTTGCAAATGTCTCATAAATTACAAGAGCTGCATAAAGCCCTTATAGGAAAGATCACCTCACGAGGCAGCCCTCTCCTGAACAGCACAAAAACAACAGATACAAAACATAATCAAAGCAAAGGCAGCTTGAAAATATTTCTGAAACTCATCCCGCTTCATTATGGATTTGATGGTCTTATTTCAAAGGACAAAATGCTAAACTTCTCCAAGACTAAAGAGGAAGGGAAAAAAGAGTTTCCATTTGTGCAAGAGAAATGCACAAAACATCCATGATTAAATAAAACTTCCTGTGATTGAATCTGACTACCATTTTACAATATTAATGCTAATGGATTATCATCCTCTTGTTTGCATGTTTAACTTCGGTTCCCATAAAAGTTGCTTGTACACAGGATCAGAGGGAAATGGCATTTCAGAGAGTAAAAAACAAAACACACACGCTAAGGAGCAAAGGCAATTTTAAGAGCTACAAAATCAGCAACATCCAGACAATAATCAGTTTCCAATGTCAGACCAGGAAGTCGGGCAGCAAAAAAAGAAAAGATGCGCCCGAAAAAGAAAAAAAAAAAAAAGACTTTTAGGAAACAGCAAAAATTAAAGCAGGAGTAGATATGTAAAATAGATGAATGAAGACAACGTCTTCCTGCACCGAGGGAGTTGTTTAAGGAGAAACAGTGTCCGTTTGTGGCCAGCGATAATACTTTCCATTCAATAGAGTTTGCAGCTTGCTGATTCATATGATTGCAGGCTGGCGCCCCGCTGGCGAGCCCCCTCCGCTGAAATTAAATCCACTCTCTTCAGTTATAAATTATAATGCTCTATAAACAACACTCCCACTGGGAACGGGGAGAGAGAGAGAGCTCTCTGCATAGTCCACTCACTGTTTAATGCTCTGCTCTTCTGCCACAAACAAGGACTGTATGTCTGCCACAGACAGCACTCTTGCTGTAATTTATAGACTGTTTGATGTTGAGAGCAGGGGAAGGAAAGTAGGATTGTAATGCGAGTCAAAGAGGAAAAGAAGTTGGAAGTGGGTGAGTGTGCAAGAAAGAGGAAGGGCAGAATACATTTTACACACATATTTTAGAGATACATCACTGTACGTATCTTTGCTGCCCCTTAGGAATTGTCCTCTCCAAAAAAATAAAAAATAAAAAAAAATAAAATCTGGAATACCACTTAAAACAAATGAGACGTCCGTGCCGCAGCGTGTGACGCCAGGATCATTCCATATCAATCAGGAGCCATCTCCATGGCTGAGACTCGAAGTCTGTTATCACAGGCAATATGAAAACATTAAAACGATAAGGATTTAACTAAAACTGACAGCAGCCCAGAAATTCCCAGCCCGGGCTGATGAGCTTTTCCCGGAGCAGCGTGCCCAGGAGCAAAGCTCCCAACCCAGAGCAGCTTCCTGCACATTCCCACCTTCCTCACCTGTGCTGGGCACAGGGAGATCATCCTGTCATCTTCTTCATGATTGTTAGGAGTTCATTTTAAATGAACATGCAACAGGCACCCAACTGCTCCCAACGCACGCACAAATCCAAGTTCTTGTCTTTTTTTTTAACCAAATGCATTAAAAAACGCCAGTGAAAACTATTTCTGCTGTGGGAAAGATGACGATTCCAAGTAAAAAGTATATTATTATCCCTAAGAACAGCCTGTGTTACCCAGCTGAGAGGGTACTGGGAAATACCCCACAGGCCAGCAAGAGCTTCATCAGGAGCAGAAACCAGCACGAATTTCAGAGCACAACCCCTTCATTATTGTCATGGAAATTGCAAACTAAACCGTGAGGGAATGACAGAGTGTTCAAGAAAATGGACACCAGGATTGAGATGTCCATCACTCAAGGTTTTGATGAATGGCTACAAGTCAGTGATCTCCTGCCTGACCAAAAACCCCGAATCTCCTAAAATCGGCACAGTCATGGAAAGGTCTCCACATGATTTTCAGCAGTTATGTAGGACCTTGGCCCGAGGCTTTTTTCTGGTTAATGATATTTTCCAATTTTCCCCAAAACCCCACCACCACACCTCTCTCTTCCTTCTTTTGAAGAAAGGTTTCAGGCAGTAGCTGAGCAGCTTTTAGGTTCGAGGGAGGGAGGGAGGGCAGAAACCTCCTTTACTGTGAGGTTGAGCCCTTGTATGTCAAATCTGGCCTGGAGCAAATTTTCACAGCTGAATTATAAACCCTGTAAACAAGGGTTTATGATGGAAATGCTGACACAACCTTAATTACAAACAGCGTGAAGTGGGGGGAGGCTCTGTAACACACACTCCTTTTCACTGCCAGTCCTCCAGCACCACTGAAAATCCACCCCTGCTCCTGCTCCTTCCCCTCACTGCTCAGGCAGGAGCATTTTTATCAAATCTGCTTGCTCAATACTATCCTTTAGGAAAGGAAAAAAAAAAAAAAATAACAAACCTTGATTTTGTAATAAAAGTATAATGTATAGCTTAAAAATAAATTAAATAAAGGAAACATTAAAAGATAAATGGAGCAGGATGCTCTATGGCTGAGGTAATTTGAGTGGAAAGGGAAGGAGGGAGTTTACATTAATAAATGATTAAAGGCCTTAACGAGGGCCTATCTGGTTGAAGAGAGGAGCATAGTTCTCCACCTCTCCTCCTTCAGCCCAGCTTTTTTACATTTGTTCTCAATGCTGATCAATATGGTTTTCATTTAGTGATTTCCATAATGCCATATGTGATCTGCAAGCCTGACATAATGAAGGCAGAAAGAGAGCTGAAGTCATTTGAACGTTCTCGCTTGCATGTCTGTCACCAATTTAGAAAATAAATATCTATTGAGAGTTAGGGTTTCCTCCTGTCTAGGAGAATCACAGCAGGATTTGCATATGCAGATTGCAAAGCCCAGCTTTCTCTCTTCTCCCCCCTGCTCCTTTTTAAACAAATAAAAATGATGTTGAAGATTATCTTCCCCTCCTGTGTTGCAGTGAGTTTGTGTTTTTATAATGAGGAGGAAATATTAATAAAGTTTAAAACTGAATGAGGCTTGACTCCTCTCTGCTCTGGCTGAGACTTGCTTGGCAGCCCAAAAAAGCAAAGGTTTTCTGTCTGCTAAGTCACACTGACCTGCTGGATCCCATCAGAGACCACCTTAGTTTAAAATATAATAAAAATAAGGTCTGTATTAAGCAACATTTGGTTTCATCATGCCATTGTCTTCACAGGCAGAGTCTCAATCAATGCTGCAGAGGTATCACCCTTGTAAACCGAGCTCTTCTGCCCCTCAGAGGTGTGAATTACATTCATGTAACACCATTGCTATAAATTGTTTAATGTTTAATAAAAAACCAGAACCGGCAGGTTCCTTTTGGAGGGCTGGAATTGGGGTTCCTGCCACCTGTAACACATCCCTGGCACAGGAACAGTGTAAGAGCCATAAGTGAATTATAAAAACATCAATGGCTCACGGCAGATGAGATGCCACAAACGACTGGAAGGTGTTTGGCAGCCAGTTGAGCTCTCAGATCTCCCAGGAAAGGATGAAACTGGAGGTTTCTAAACCCTCACCCTTCAGTTGTAATCACTTCTCACACACACACCCCACTCTGGGATTTAATTCTGTTCATAAAAATAAGCAACGGGTTAAAAGCTGTACTTGAGAGTGCCATTATTTGGGTGATTCCCCCTGACCCAAATCCCCAATTCTTCAGCCGAGCAGGGAGATGTGATGTCCTGAGTTACATCCCAGCCATGAGCACACAACATTTCCTGGCTGCTGGGAGGGGAGCAGCAGCATCCCAGGATTCTCCCCACAAGAGCCTCTGCTTTTAATATGTAAACAGCAAAACAATACAGGAGAAATTACAGTTTACATTAAATTTAAAATCCAGGCTGCTGCTTTGGCCACTTGGAGCACGTAAATGCTGTTGTACTACAAAGGTTTCAAAGTTTTGCCGATGGCTCAGTTGAACACTGAGCCATCAAAGTATTATCTGAGTTGCTGTTAATAAGACTGGCAGTTCATTAAGGGTATCTGACAGAGAAAAACTAGCATAAATAGGGATTTGTAACTGGTGAGCAAGCTTTCCATCATAAACTTTCTTTGAGGTTCAAAGAGTTTAGTTAACGATTTAAAGATTTTCTTTTTCTCGTTGTTTTCAGGCGTTGCCAACTCTTTGTCTACAGGAAAATAGCTTGAAAAAGCTGCTCTTTGTACACATTTTTCCAAGTTCCACAAATTGCTACAGATATAAAATGTAACCATGGGGGGAAAAAAACCCAAAAACCAAAAAACAACCCACTGCTGAATTCCGAGAAGGATGTGTCAAAATTAAAATACCCTGATGATATTGTTAAAATTATAAAGGCTCTACCTCTCTGGAAGTGCACAGCAACATTAAAAGAATTTCTTCTCCTTCTGTTAGTATCACACTTCTGCATCTCTGTTTATCCAGTGTAACTAATGGTTAGGGATTTCAGCTTCCCAATTATGATATTGCATTGACCTAATTGGGTTTCTGGAGGGCTTCGGGGAATTCCAGCCTTAAAGACTTTGTTCCCACTAAATTAAGAAAGATGTGGAAGTGCGGCGCTTTCAGAAAGGGACAAACGAAGCTAGAGAGGAACAGATCCTGGAATAAATAAACTGCGTGGTGAGCAGCAAAAAAAAATAAAACACAAACGCCGTGCCTGGAGCTGTGAAGTCCTCGCAGCTTTGCCGGGGTGAATAAATCAGGAGGGAGAAGGGACGGGAGAGCTGCAAGGGCTGACCTCCCGCCCAATTACAGCCTCATTGGCAAAGCAAACAAGGAATTATTGGCTCTTTAAGTCGGGCTTTTCTTCTCCCGCCCCGGCCCCCTGGTTCTCATTCGGGTTTTTTCTCCCTTTTTCCTGTTAGGCGAAAAAAAAAAAAAGAAAAAAGAAAACTAACCCCCAAAAACAATCCAAACCGCCTCCTCCAACCCCCAAACAACCCCATCTGCAAACACCTGATATTCATCTGAGTCCTGCAGTTGTACAGTCTTGTTAAATTGTTACCACCTTTTCCACGAGCAGTTTTGGCAATTAACCTCGTGGTCATACACTTCAAAGGGAACAACTGTTGAGTTTAACCTCCTTGAGCTACCATGGATTCCTTTATGATTTTTCTTCAAACACTTTCATCCCCAACAAAAAATGCAGACTGATAAGATTGGTGTTTATTTTTCCATTTTGTCAGTTTATTAGGATGACAAATACCTCGACCAGTCACCACCAGTTTTTGTGCTCCTCCAAGTCTGTGCAGAAGGAAGCTCTCCTGTTAATTCACGTTTCTAAGGCAGGGTCTTTGCTTGCTGGAATCCATGGATTTGATACATCTGACCCTTCCTTGCCCCTGTTTGCAAATCTCTCATATATTTCTCACAATGCCTAAAAGCTCCAAAAACAGAACATACAAGTAGAGTTAATGCTGAGGACACACGATCCCATTACAAATACATATATTCTATCTATTTATTTTGTAAAACCCCACCATTACTGAGAGACAGAACTACTTTGCACATGAAAAAGGGTAAAGAGATTCCTCCTCCCTCAATTAGAATACCAGTTAACAGGATCAGGATCTGTGTTAGTACAAACCACGTTAACTTTTTCTTCTGTCTAAACTTCTGCCTACAACATTTATTAATTTACCAGACCGTGCAGCTGCTCCTTAAGCAACTGGATAGCAAATGACAGGAAAGTACCAAAGCAAATACTACAGGAGTTAGTGATCAGGTTACTTGGAATGTTGTTTCCCCCTGCATTTACATTCTGGTATTATAGCACATTTTTTCCTCCAAAGTAATCACAAAAATGTAAAATGGTTTGTTCTTAGGAGAAGCTTTCAAGAGAGAGCCAAAAAATCCCAAAAAAAGTGTCTGAGTGACCTTTTGGTAGGGAGTGAGCAGAGCTGGCTGTGCTGGTGGCCAGGGAAAGCATCACTTTTCTCTGGCTGCAAACTGCCTTGGGTGGGAGAGGGAACAAAATCCTCCTCCAGGAAAAGAACAGAACAAAAGTTTCGGATCCATCTCGCGCTGCAAGAAGGGGAAGCATTTGGGCAAGCATATGGCATGTGTTTCAGGTTGGGAGGGAGGCAAAAAAAAAAAAAAAAAAAAAAAAAAACCACGATGTTCCATGCAGTTCAGACCAAATACAAAACTTATTCTGACTATTCTCATTTGTCAGAGGCTTTTCAAAACTAAGCAGATCTCTCCATGGCTCTGATGTCAAAGGAGGAAAGAACGGGTGGGTATCGAGTTTACATTTTTAGGTTCTCTTTTAACTGTTCCCACTTTTAATTTTAATGCGCTTGTCAACAAAATGAGAAACTCCTTCACTCAGGGAAGGAAAAAAAAAAAAAAAAAAACAAACCAAAGGAGAAATTAGCACATTAAATGATACATGGGTCTGGTGCTATGCTGCACAGTTCAGTGAAGCCCTGCACAGATCAGCAAGATGGCTGGAAATGTCTCTTTCCGTCTGTTTTTCATCTCGCAAGGCTGTGCACTCAGCAGAGTGTGAAGAGAGCCTCTCTCCCCTCCGACCGCTCCTGCTCGCCCCCCCAAAGCCCCTGCAGCAGAGAGCAGGAACTGGAGCAAATGCTTTTGTGAATTAAGAGATCTTGTGAGCGTAAATTTGGTCAGGCTGCTCCTTTCTGCAGGCCAGCCCCGGCTGCTGCCCCAGGATGTGAACTGTCAGTTCGCATAGCTGGTGATGAGTTGCAGAACCATCAGTAAAGGTGAAGACGGCAGAAGCAAGAAAGATTCAAGACTGGTGGAAATCATTTCACAAGGAAAATTTCAGCCATCAGTGGGAGGAAGCTTTGAAAAATGCTGCCATTTCCGAGTCAGAACGAAGGAAAAATTAAATTACTGCCGGTGAGGCGAGCCAAAGTCGCATCTTACCCTAGGGAGAGGTTTGATAATGGTAAACATTTGACAGCTGGCCTGAAGTTGTTATCTTGTTCTAACAGTTGTTATAGTCTGAGTGAACATTTCTGATAAGAGAACAGAAAGAAAAACACTCACCCATTTTTAATTTCTTGCTCTCTGTATTTGAAGCTGCAGTGCCCAAAGCCAAACAGGTTTAAAGCTGTTTGCCACCATCACTCCGATTAAAGCCTCGGTTTTTACACCGAGCTCTGGACCAGGATTGGGAGTGAGGGACATCATTGGGTACAGCCATGCTTCAGGAATAATCTGAAATAACTTCAACCCACTCCCTCTCAATATCCCTCCTCTGCTTCACCATGAGCAATTACAAGAATTAACCCTAAATTAGAGTGAAATTGAAAAAATTAATCAGTTTAAATATTTAACTTCAAGATCTACCACAAAATCTTGTTTCGCTATTACTTTACTCCAAGCTGTTGATGTACAACCACAAAACTTTAATTCCTTTATTATTCTTTCCTAAAGAATACTTATTCAGACACATTAGAAAGGCAGCAAGCTCGGTTCCACCTGAGTGGAGCAATAATGAATGAAAACCAGTTCTGTTTAAGCAGAAATAGGTATGCTATCTTCACAGGAAATTTAATTATACAGCAGATTTTTGTGTGTGCTCAGTTGTTACTGACAAAGCACGTATTGAGGAGGGAGACAGGGCTCTGCTCCGTCCTGCCATTAGCAGCTCCTCCTTTAGGAAAACACAGTGTGGGTATGGAAAGTACATTACACGTATGTCAAAACCAAACTACCATCCTGGCAGAGAAGCATGGGCTGGTTGGTTGTTGTTTTTTTTTTTTTTTTTCTTTTTTAAATCGGGAATGCATTTCTAAGCTGTTTAACACAGCTTAACCTCACAGAACATGTACACAAAGATTCACCTCCCGTTAAAAATAATTTAATTAATGTTTACTGTGGCTATTAAACTCTGTTTAATAACTTATTGATGTGGACTAGGGGTAAATCTTCCTATCCCAAAGGACAGGATAAAGCCTCCCTGCCCCATGTGCCTCCTTCTGCAGGGGCAGGCCCAGGGAAAGCTGACAGAGAGGTTTTCCCTGATGGTCACCATCCCAATCCCAACCCCAGGCACAGGATAAAAACCCAATTAGACAGGCAGCACGTGAAGCTTGTCCCTTAGACACATAAATTAACTCCAAAACTTTCTGTATCTCCTGCATTAACAGGTAGAAAGTGTTTCATTACTTTTTCCAGTGACTCTGCCCTACTCTTAAAGCAAGAGTGTATAAATTGATATTAAAGTATGGTATTTTGAGAATGTTTCAAAGTAAGGTCAAACTCGTATTAAAAACCTACTAGTGTAGGCTAAAATAACAGTCTGGCTGAGCAGCCCTCGGTGCATCTGGGTTCAATTACCCACTACATCCTTGCTGTGTTTTCTACCAGCAAGAACAACGCAAGCATGGCTCGGAGTTCACGGATAATGTCAAAGTTAGGTTACTCAGAAGAGGAACGAGATAAATCATCCAAATATCACAGTCATATTGGCAGCCCGTTTTTTTTCCCCCCTCTCCCCCTTCATCGCTGAAAGCGGCGCAATGTTGCATAACAACAAATAGAGGACAAAAGTGCTCACGCCGGGAGGAGGAGGGAGCCCAGCTGGAGCCCCGCTCTCTCACACACACCGCGAGTGAAAAGCACACGCTGAAAACGCCTCCACAAAAAGGAGGCAGAACCCAACCTAATGCACAAAGCAAACAAACATGATTTACCACGCTGGCACCCTGACTGATTCCTTTATTTTTGGTGTTTGACCCTGGAACAATGAGGCTGGATTAACATTCATTATTTGCATTCAACGAGCTGTTCCCGACCAGCCTGACAAACGAGAGACGCTGGGACACTTGTGGAGTCATCGGCTCTGTCCTTTCTGACCCGCTACACGGTGCCCAAAACTTTGACCAAATAAAAGCCCCCCGTGTCTTGCTTTCATGTTGTCGAGCTGGTTAACAAGGATTTAAGAGCTGGGTGGGTAAACATCACACTGGGGCTCCACTCAGCAGCCCTGAGAAAGAGGATGCTGGACTGGGAAGAGCCATCCCAAGGATCCCACCCCAGCCAGGCTGCCACATCCTACACGAATGGCACAAGACAGACTCCAGTGTCACCAGCCCTCCCAGGGGACAGCTGCCACATCCCTGCACCCCACCTCAGCCTCCCCAGCTGGTCCCAGACTGGGAGGATGTACTCAGAGCCTGCATAAAATCACAGCAGTGTCTCTGTCTGCAAAGGCAGACGCTCCTCCAGGGAATGGGAAGATTGTCCTTCGCTTCCATCAAGGCCCATAAAAAAGCAATTGTCAGTAAAGTTGCTCAAAATTATGTATGTTCTGGGAACACTGCACCAAGTATTTTTAAAGCAGCATGTTTCATTCTGAGCAGCTCTATATGAAACATGGTAAAAGGCAGCAATAAATCACCAGCATCACAACTGCCTCTGTGGTGCATGAGGAGCTGGTTCATCCACTCTAGAATTCTGTTTGCATCAAAGTAATAACACACTTGCAAAATGATCAATCAGGTTAAATTTAGAGGAAAACGTGGTTTTTTACCCAGACAGTGTTTGGCAGAACACTTCCAAGTTAGAATATAACAAGGTTTTACAATATCAAATATCCAATGCTCTATTATATATATATATATTATAAATTCATGTCACTGCAACATACCTAAGTATATAAGGTCATTTCTTATAGAAAAGCACAGGTATAAAAGTTTGATGCCAGAACAGTCTGGCTGTTTATTAATTTACTATTGCAGATGAGAAACCTTCCTCTGACTGTTACAGGGATGGATGCAACACACTCCTGGCATTCCAGAAAAGCTTACAAAATATTACCCAGCCTCCAGAATGCCAGGCTGGGGGCACCCCAAGGCTCAGCCCCTTCCCATGGCTGTGCAGGAGCCTCCTCTCCCTCTCCCAGCACTTGCCCTGTGCTCACCTGTTTCCCTGGAGACCAGCATTTACAATGAGGGCTATAAATACCCACTAATTAGGCATCTTTTGAAGCAAACCTTCCAAGCCATTTGCCATCTCAGGAATGTTTTAACTTCTGGAATAGAGAATGATCTTGGTTGAAAAAGAATATGAATGCAGCCCTCAGATGGGCTCAGAGCTCCAGTGAGGGAGAACTGAGGGGAAAGTCATCCCTGGGCAGGTCATCACTTCTGCCACGGAATGGAGAATTTTGTCAATGAATCCAGACCTTGGTGCCTGTTCTCCCGTTGGGAAATAAAGCTTAATTTCACTGTGAATCACTAGAAAATACGAAACAAAGATAAGAAACTTATTTCTCACAACCTACTGCTAATGGCCAGGGAAAGGCCCTAAAACATCAGCTGATGCTGAAGGAACTGAGCCAGCAGCTGCTCCAAACCTCTGCCTGCTTTGTCAGCTCCTTGCAAAGGCTTCAGGATTTACACAATTCCTTTTGCCAAGTCGTGGTGGAAATCTCTCAGCATTTACCCTTTGCTGAGCTCAAATTATCCACACAGTTCCTATTTACTAAACACGGAGGTGCAGTTTCTCTACTAAATAATAAATAATTGATTTACTGCATAGGACAGCCTGGACAGGACATGGAGGAACCTGGTCCAGTGGAAGGTGTCAGGAGTAGAATTAGATGAGCTTTAATGCCCCTTCTAATCCAAACCATTGCAGGATTCTGTGATACATTGCTTTCAAGGCAAGCAAAGCAAACTGCAAAGATGCAGAAGTGTGTGCACACAGAGATGCAGTAACAATACTTTTTAACTCCAGCAGATTCTCTCTCATATTCTTTTTTTATTTATTTTAAATCTTTCATCTTTTCCTGTGAAGGCTTCAAGACCCTTTCAAATACTGGCTTCAAATAATGAAATAGTATCTTGAGCAAAATGCCCAATTTTAGGCTATGATTGAGGATACCCATTTACATCAGTGGAATTTCAACTTTGCCAAGCACTGAGCATTTCTCCAGCCAGGAAAAAGGAACTTCTTTTGCACACAGCACTTAAGTAAAACTTTGGCAGGTTGGGCATTAATGACCAGAGAAATAAAATATTAATATTTAGTTCTTCCTGACCCTTAATATGTGACTGGCACAGAGGTGAATCAAATAAAATTTCATGATGAAAACTAAGGTTTCATGTGCAAGCAGTCACATACAGCTTTGCAGGGGAGAACAGAGCTTGCCCTGGCTGTCTCTCAGAGCCTGAACACCACCAGGAGCAGACAGATTTTTCTGCAGGTTACAGGGAGCATCAGAACCACGTTTGGTACCTTGACACAAACCTGCTTACAAGGCACAGGGACTGATGTCTGCTTTCAGGCCTTCATCTTGCTCCCAAAATTCAAAATTCCCAAAGAAAACCACCCCAATAATTAAACATTGAGACACACAATAAAAAAAAACCCAAAGCAGTCACTGTTTGCCTGCTGAGTGTACTGGGAAGAACTCGAGAGCACGGACTGTGCAGGGGGAAGAGATGAAGTCTTCCCTCACAAGACAGTTGGAATGTAGGGACACAAACCCTGTTTGGGGCTGAATTTACTTCCCAGAATTTCGACCCTTCCCTGCTAGCTGGAGTTGTGGCAGAAGAGGGTTGGGGGGTGCATTTTAGGAAGAACAAAGGGAAGCAACTTCAATACAACCCTGAGTAGACCTGCAGGCAGAATTGGTTTTTGTAAGAACAGATATTCCTCTGAACGATGTGTAAGTATGTGCTCTTATCTAATACAAAGACCCTTTTGAAGTAGGTGATTTGGGTGCCAGCGCTGGTGCTCCTGACACAGAAGAAAGGGTGGCTGAATGCAGCAAAAGCTTTGTCTGATCTGCATCACTTTGAACCATAAAAGCAGCAAGAGGGAAGAGAGAAGGGAAGCCAAGTGCTTAATACTGGACAGCGACTTTCTTTAAATCTCCTCCACTGCCTAATTAACTGCAGCAAACCTCCTCTGTCACAGCACTGGGTGCTGCTGCAAAAGGACCACTGAAACTACTCAGCTCCTTAAAACACATGTAAAGGGTAAGTTTGTCCAGAATTCAGCCAGCATTTCTTAAGTGGTTACTTTTATCTCTGTAGTGTTGAACTGCTGGTCATTCACAGAGGAGCAGCCATCACTCACCCTGGGATTTATGAAGAATTCATGGTCACAACTCTTCAGACACTCTGGCATCGTTCTGAATTCCACAATCGTCTTTTGGGAAGAGCTGAGGACTTCGTTTCCAGTGTATTAAGAATGAAGGTGGGGTTTTTTTTGGACATTCAAGTTTCTTTTCTACTGAGCCTTTAAGATTGTTGAGATCCTTCAGCTTTTTCCAAGAGAGGTTTGTGCATCAGAATGGACAAGTGTGCATCCTTGACTCCATACTTAAAGACTACTTGCCCACAATCTCTGTCAAAGAGGCTACTGAGCAGCTCAGAAATAAAAATCCAAGAGATTTTATATAATTCTGGCACAGCTGAGAAGAGTTACTGAGACTTGCACAAGTATCACATCCCTTAGCACTGAATTTCACCAAAAGGAACTCAGACCAAGCCATCCCTGTTCTGGAGAGCTCCTGCAGATGGAGCACACACAGAATCTCACTTTGCTGAACACTGCTCCATCCTGGAATTAGCAAATTATTTTTAAACACTTGACATGTGATTATGTCTAATGAATAAACAAACACACATTTACGACTGGGAGATGTTACGGTTCAAGAAAGCAATACAACATCTTTCAGCTACCCTTTCTCAAAGCCTTAATAAGCCTGTGCATAAATCAAACCCTTCCTTGCTTGGATAGACTCTCACTGAGACGTGCCCATGGTGCTAATTCAGAGCAGAAAACGCTCTTATTCCAGGCCACTGCAGTGAAGTGACATTTACCTAATGCAGCTATAAATTTCCTGATAATTAGTGGGCAGCTGATGGTGATGCAAACTGACTAGTGCAGCAATGCCAGTCTCAAACCAGCTCTCCAACACCCACAAGTTAATCAGATTTAAACCCCAAAATTTCCAAAATTCTGACTAGTGCAATGGCTCAGGGACAAAGGCTGGTGCCACCAGTTGCTGTGATCTCTTCATGGTCCAGACACTGCTATTAACGAGATGTAGCTCCCCTGAACACTCAGATTCTCACATCAAACAGCTCACATGACTTTTCACTTAGCCACACGTAATCAGCATTTCCTGAATTCTGTATGATTGTGGAGCAAACGTAGATTAGTTCACTTGGAACTAAAACAGTGGAATTTGGAGGGGTACAAAACGGTGCTTTCAAAAATAACTTTCAAAAGCCACTTCTAAAATTTCACAGCCAGGTTTGAAAGGTGCTGATGCCAAGCTGGATTTTCAAAGTTAAGTAGGTGAGCAATTAAAAGAAGTTTAAAAGTAAAAGCTAAGAAACCTGGCATCAAATCATACACAACCTTTCACTCATCATGAAGTGCACGGTCTGCAGTGCTGCTTCATTTTTTGACTCAACCCTGCAAAATAAGTCAGTTAAGACAAAAATATATTAAGCAACCTTAATTTTCGTTTTCTTTTTCCAACCTAATGCTGGACAATGTTTACATTCTAAGACTTTGGAAGTATCAGAATTAGAATCAGTGTAAGATTAAAGAGCAGCCTGAGATGCACAGTGAGTTTATTTAACACTGTAAGAACTACCATGGAAGCTGTAAGTAGCTTCTCAGACAGAGAGAAAACACAGACCCATCCTTTAAAATACTTTCTCAAAACAGTCTTTGACCTTTTGGGTGCATCATGAACGAGGCCAGTCAATCAGAGAAAACCCTTCTCCCTGTTTTTTTTCTTGGATGAACTGTTCCTTTATCACACTATTTTAGGAAGAAAAAAAAAACCTTTTGGCATGATAGGTCAGAATGTTGTTCTAAAGCAAAGCCTGAGCTAAAATTTCATGAGAAAGTTAATTAACATTTGGAAAATACCCTGAAATTCTCACTGAATGCAAAGGGCCATCCACATATTGTCAGTGGTCAGGAAGTGACTCCCAAAGGAAGGGAACAAGGACTGCTGGCATGGCTGGAGGGGTGGCACAGGGATGGCACAGGGACAGTGCCCAGGCTTAGCTGGGATGCAGGATCACAGCTTGCATTTTCCCAGCAGCATTTTGGTTTTTGTTTGTTTGCCTGTTGGTTTGGATAACCAAGCTCAGAGAGGAGGGGTGGACAAGCCCTGCTGTGCCTGGTACAAGTGGAGCACCCCGGGGGCTGTGCTGGGAATTGTCCTCTTGGAAATCTTGGAAAAAGAGAAGGAGGACACTCAGCTCAACCTTCCAGACAAACTGGGAGGGGGTGTGGAAGTGCTCCAGGGCAGGGCAGCCCCTCAGGGGGACTCACAGGAACCTGGTGAAACTCCACAAGGACAAGTGCAAAGTGCTGCCCACTCTCCTGCTCAGGAAGCACAGCTCGGTCACTGCTGCTCTGATGAGCACAGGAACAACACACACAGCTCCTGCCTGCATCAACAGCATCCTCACACACGAGCACACATCTGAGCAGAAAGTGCCTGCAGAGATCAGGATGGATTTTAACAGACCTAGCTAATCCCTGCATGCAGAATGCACAGACCAATAAAGGCAGGGCACATTTTTCCACATACTCAGCTTTTACTTCATACACTAATTATAGACCAGGCTGGTCTTGAAAAGTGGAAAAACCCACAGAATTAAAACCAAAAAACTACAATGGGGTGAAATAATTGCATTTATTTTTGTTCTGAATTCCTGATTAATAGAAGTGTCAGACCATGCAGAACCTACCAATGTGCTTTTGAGACTTGTCTCTAGTTACACGTCCAACACTAGATAGGAACTTTCTGACCTCTCTCTGATTTAAAGCCTGGTTTGTAAGCATTACTTTTTGTCGTTCTTTTTCCTTATTAAAAAGGGCAGTGTGGAAAAAAGATGATTAAAGATATCAAACAAACACCAAACCTCCTGTGAACGGACTGTTGGAAAATAAAGTACGATTTAATGACGTGAGAAATTAGATGAAACTGTCAAGTTTAAAGAATCTTAAAATGGTTAACAGGTCAAAACATAAAAACTTCTTTATGTATAGAGTGAATATAAAGGGAACATGGTAAGTATCTGCCAAGGGTTAATTGCAACCCTGCATGAAAAGCAGTTAACAAGTGAGAGTTAGAACACCCAGGAGGAAAAGAAAAATTTTTCCAGTGCCATGAGAAATAAACAACAAGGGGGAAATATTTCCTTTGGCCACTGTTACCTCCTCTCCAAAAGCTCAGAGGAGCAGTGGGAATGCCAAGGCCTGGTTTGCTCTTGACTCCCTCTGAAACATTTGTCTTCATTACCACTCTTTTTAATCAGGGCTCCTTCATGAGTGTTTCTGCTCAGCCCCCAAGGGGCGACTCTCGGCTGCGATAAATCAGCATCCATACCACAAGTCACTAATCAGCACTCTCAGGGAAAGAATAACACTGAAGTGCAGACCACTAAAGGCTTGGAGGAACCTGAAGGCTCAGTGGCCTCAAGGAAGAACAGCCCACATCAAAATAATCAGCCACTGAACCATCCCTACCTCCTAGGCTTAGCAGGACTCGCACTTGGAGATATTATTTAAAAGCCTCCTGCACACAAATTGGTCTCACTGGATAAAGGGACTTTATTGATAAAGCTCTCACCCTTGAGCTTGGTTCCTCTAATTCAGTGGACTGCACTTGTGCCTCATGCTAGAAAGCATTCAGGGAAACAAACTTGGTAATGGATACCTCGTGCTGCCGTCCTAACATATTTAGAGGAAATAAACCTCGGTGTACAATGAACTGAAAGAGGAGGAAAAGGAAATGGAGAGAAGATAACACATTCCCAAGGCATCTCGTGTATTACTGCAATGGAAGAAGAAAGGATTTCGTCCATTTCTTTTGTTTTCAAAGGTTATTTATAAACACGAGGAGACAGATGTCATCTCAAAAGGAAAAGATCTGCATAGGTTATCTGTGCTCACACCCATCCCCCTGCATCCAATCCCTTTACAACTCCTGTGTGATATTCCAACTGCAGAAACAATTGATTATTTCAATAATTATTCCTTAAAATTGTCCAAATCCCCAACGCTGTCAGTGCTTGCCAATGACTCCACAGAAAAAATCTGAATGCACACCCAAGCCCTTGTGCCTCCCCCAGCTGCCAGCACCTCTGAGAAAGAACCCTGAGCTGTAAAACTGAGCACTGGCACCCAAATTAGCAAACTAAGCATCCTCCCATCCAAGGGCTGTTGAACAAAAATCTCAGAGCAAGCTTTTCCAAAACCACAACTGCAGCCATCCACGGGTTTGTTTTTCTTCCCTGTTAAGACTCATCTCTACAGTACCTGGAAATCTGGCCCATGGAGATAAAGTGATCATGGAAAGATCACGAAAAAAAAAAAGAAAGAATCTTCCACTGTTCCTACTTCCAAAGCTCAGCAAAGTCCAGGAATCACATCCCTCCAGTGAGCTGACTCCAGCACTGAAATTCAGGTTAATGTAGGAAAATCTCCAGTCCTAAACCAACAAACCAGAATTATTTACTGTTGTCTGCTTTCTCTTCGGACTATATAAACTGTAGGATGGATTCACCTGGAGCTGGGAGGTGAAGAGGGGTTCTGTGAGGGTATTAAAAAGCCTCCTCATTTCTCAGAGTGACAGCACCTCGTGCCTGACCTCTGCCAAACTATTCCCAAAGCCACAGAAAGCAGCACTGGGATAGAGCAGCTTCAGTAAAGGTTTAATCCTGAACACCACAAAGGAAAGAGAGACAACCTTTGCTGTGAACTCATCGTGAACTTCTGCAGAGTTGCAGGCTCACACTCAAGTTTATTACCATGAGTAAGATAAAATACTTACTGTGTTAATTTATATACAAGTAAATAATCTAATTATGCTTATTAATTAATACTCATTTGAATTTTGGAGTTATCTAAGTAGCTATTTTCAGAGCACTGAAAGGAGCACAGTTAAGGGGACACACTGTGCTCCAAAGTCCAATCTTTGGAGCTCTATAAATAGGTGCTTTAGGAAACTTAGGGCCGGCTTCTATTAGAGGAGCTGCTAAACCAGAGCGTGGAATGCAGCAAAAATATTCCCTGCACCAACCACGCTCCGTTACTTCAAAGAATTCAATATAGCCCAGCGCTCCTTTCTCAGAGATGAAAATCGTCATTTTAACTTGTCTGCTCCCACTCCACTTAAATGATCCTTTAATTTCCTTTCTGATCCCCGAGCCCTCAGGTGGCTCTCGGGCTGCTCGGTGCCCGGGGTCGCAGGAGAAGTTCACAGCTCCTCTGCTGAGCTCCTGATCCTCTCCCAGAGCAGCCCTTTCCTGTCTGCTCCGCCTTGCGTGCTCTGCTCGCCGGCAGCATCAGCTGCCAGCCCCAATCCCCCTCCTGGAACGCCCCTTCCCCCTCCAGCCTGGGCCTGACATCCGGAACTGACTTAGGAAGTGCTCTAATGGTTACCAAATTTTTGGGAACTGCCGCAGCTTTTCGGAGCTGAACATGTGTTCAGTGCAGGCAGCATCCACCGGCACCACTTGACCTCACGGCAGCCTTCGACTTGCTGATTTTTCTTTTCCTTTTTTTTTTTTTTTCTTTTATTCCCCCCCCCCTTTCCTTGAAAAAACAAGAAAACTTTTACCAGATAACACATGATGTAAATGCAAAATTATGTTGTGAAATGACTGCAAACATGCTGTTTTCCAGATGTTTGACGAGACAGTAAAGAAACAGCACAAAGAAGGGTCAACAGTTTCCGTCAGAGACTCTGCTGGGTTCCACGTGGAAAAAAAAAAAACCAAAAAAAAACAAAAAACCCAAACCCCAACATTCAGATCTCATAAATTCAAGGGGCTCTGCACGGCTGACAAGCTATTTAGGCTTTAAAAAATAAAACGTGAGGTTCCTCTGTCATCTGCCAAATTTCACTCCATCGATAGGTGGTTAAAAGCCATTTGACTGTTAACATTCTATGAATTTCCTAAACCCATTATTGCCTCAAATACAAGAGACTGCCTGGGAATTGCTGCTCCTGGGAAAAGCTGTCTGAGGTAAGCAGGGCTGCACCCTCTGTTTGCTTAGAAACACAAATCTCCCTGCACAAGCCCAAAACTTTGCAGGAGAAAATGATCAAAAAGAGTCGGAAGAAGAGATGAAAGAACAGAGCAGCTGCCAGGCACTTCCCCTCATCCCCACCATGCCAAGAATGCCTGACTATTGCCACAAGGAAAATCAGCTTTTGTTCCCTGCGCTTCATCCCCAGCTGATGCCAGAGGCACAGGCAGAGCACCCTGGAGCACGAGGGACAAGCTGGGAGCAGGGAACATCTTTGCATCACCCCATCAGCAGGGGCAGGGCTGCAATTCCATTCCTTTCCAACTCTGCTTCCTCTCACAGGACACAAACCTGTCCTTTCGGGCCAGGCCAGCAGGAGCAGTGATTATAAGAGTCGTGCTACTCTTTTCTTCTCTCCCCTTTTCCACTCAAGCAAGTTTTATGGAGTACACGATTTGTGATGGGCTGGGTGATGCTTTTTACAGAAATGCAACAAATTAATCTTGAATTTTGGCACATTTCTACACAGGAAAACATCAACCACCATTCACAGACAGCTCTGCCAAAGTGGAAGCTGCAATTCCAGACCCACTCACTTGTTAGTGTGGGATCCACTCCATGCAGGATCACTTTGGATGCCTTTTAAGACACGTGGCTCGGTCCCACCCTGCGATGTTTGCACGGTGCCTGCAGCTCAGCGAGGTCAGGCTGCTGCTCTGAAAGCAGCACAGCCTCTGTGCAAGCTCCCACCCTGCATCCATGAGGTTCTGGATGCAAGGAAAGGCAGCCCGTGAGGATTTCCTACACAAGAACATAGACAGGGTGATTATAGTGAATTATGGTTTGTCTTTATATGAAAGCAACACTACTGAAAACATTTTAACTCCAGACTGAGCCTCTGTGGATGCCTCTGAAACTCCTGGTTCTGTTCTAGATGCTCTGATCAATTCCCCTGCAGACAAACCCCAAGCCCACAATGAATTCATTCACTGCAGTCAGCAGCCAGCAATAGCCAGTAGTTGGCAGCACGGTCCCTCCACCTCAGCCACAAGCCGTGGGGGAATCTCCCCTGGCTGGCAGAAATCTGCATCTGACGCTATGTTAGAGAACAAATATGTTCCTTTCTCTGCAGTAATCAGGATAAAAAGTTCATGTGCTCTGCCTGTCTCTCTGTCAAAGCAGGATGTTCCTCTTCCAGGAGAGTCTGACACAAGAGCAGCTGGATCTCCCTGTGTTACTGACTCAATAAAATCCTCAGCTTGTCTTTTTCTGCATTATTACAGCACTAAAATATCACACGAATTGAAATATGTACTTAATTTTATTTACAGTGAAGGCAATCATTCATTTGGTTGTGAAAGAGTTAATAAGGAAGAAAATCACACACAGTGCGTGTTAAAGGTTAGAGGAATAATCAGTCATTTGAAAAACACTACATAAACATTTTTCCGGATGCAATTTTCAGTCCAAGGATACATTTCCCAGTAGAAATCAGCAGCTAAAAAGGAAATCATTTAGTCTCCATAAGTGCCAAATTGTATCCTGATTTTTCCTGGTCTGGCTCAACTTTCAAAACTAGTGGTTCAACTTCTGCAATCTTTCACCCAATGACTATATAAACACATCCTTATAAGACAGACATAATCCTTGGGTGGGCCAATTTATGTTGGATTATGAAAATACTTAAAGTACAGAATCGTATAATGACTGTTGTCCTTTGGTTTCCACTAAAAGGAAAAAAAAAAAAAAAAAAATCCTCTAACACAGACAGTCTCTGCTCCTTCCAAGGGCTCTCCACGACAGTCGTCTCTGGCAACTGTGTCAACATCTTCTGAAAGTGATTAGGTACCACTCCATTTATTATTTAGTTATCACAAGCTCTATTTTAATGACACCTAATGTGACACATATCTATTTTGAGCTTTCACGTGCAGAAGGGGGGGGAAAAAAAAAAAAAAAATCCCTGGCAAATTGTCTGCATGTCAACGTGGTGAGTCCCTGCTGCACGAGGGGAGGGGGGCGAGTTGCTCCCCACCCCAGCCAGAAAAACAGTTCTCACTCTCAAAAATCCTCTGGCTACTCTCTGTTTGGTTAAAGGTCATGTAAATAGTAGCTTTAAGAAGGATAAAACAATCTCCATACAAAGCAAACATATTCATTTGTAATTTATTGCTGCCCCATGCACATATACACATACCCAAGTATAGATGTTAAATCCAAAAAAATTATCTGTTCCTGCCCGCTTGTACTTCCAGCAAAGGAACTGAGGAACAATGGAAACTTTTATTCTTTGTGGAAAGGTAAATGCTGTTTTTTCACTTCCCCTCTGAAACTCTAGAGTTTTTACAGGCAACTACAAAAGTCAGCGTGTTAAAGCCAACAGTATCCCATCTTCAACACTTACCATGTGGTAGAACAGAACTTTCCTTTCCCTCCAATGTATAAAGTTATGTGAAAGAAGACATTTTTTCAAGTCTACAGAGAATAAAGAATAAATTATAGTGATAAGATCTGGAAAAGTTTGGTTGGAAGTTAAGAGATTTTCACATCTGTGTCTACACATTCATGTCTTGGGAATAATGTATCTCGAGTACCAGTCACATAAAAATGCAAGAAATTGTTCCTCTCTCAAAGGCAGCCAAATCATTCATTGTACTCATGTCTACACTTTGACTAGTAGCTTCCAGCAGAGATCTGAGCTAGTAAACTACCAGGTTTCCCCCAGATTTCAAACCCTGACTGTTTAACGTGTGTATGCATTAAAAAATACATAATTAGTAACATATACACAACTTAATTCACCATGGCATTATTCCCTCTTTGAGCTGGAATAAGTTAATTTATTCATGCTGTTCAAACATAAACTGAATGATAGTGCAGGGACTCTGCCTGTAACACCACGAGCCTGATTTATATCCCTGAAGTCAGTGACCATCCTTCCCTCTGAGGGCTTTGGGATTTCACTGCTTTTCCAGGCAGATCCTCACATTGTGCTGTGAATAATAGTCCAGTGTGATGTCAACAAGAGCTGAGAAATTACTGCTCATTTATTTAAATAAACGTGGCACAGCCTTTCATGCCTGGTGCAGAACACTTGGGTGCATCCCCCTGGCAGGAGCAGGAGGAATTGAGCTGTTTGAAACGCTCCTCAAAGCCTTTCTGGGCCAGCTCAAGATGAGAGAATGGCTGAAAAAATAAAGCAAAATCTGCAGCCTAAGCCTGCATGGGCATTGCCCCCTGTCCAGTACAGCTGCTCAGGTAACAGAAACGTGATGCACACCTGGACACACATTCCACAGCTTTATTTCCATAAAGAATGAAATTATTTCAGCCATCAAGACTCCAATGCTTTCCTCTGGCTGTCTCATATAATCTATGATTTACTTCAACAGATTATATTATGAACCTCTAATTCACAGCAATAATAATTAACAACTGCCTCATATTCCAGAGAACACACACAGAGGTCCTCCAACAATGAAGATTTAAGTGTAACTAAGTATCTCAGATGCTCACTTTATCCTAATTTTTGACAGGGCAAAACATTCCAACAGGTTCAGCAGGGCAGAATTGCAGCAGACACTCTGAGAAAGGCCCAGTAGCTCTCTGAGGCACAAAAGAAAAGTTTTTGTTCAAAATCCAGAATTTCTGGCTGGCATATTTCACGTTCCTTTCGGATTTAAAACACCCTGCTCTGAAAGCCACCATTATTTCCAAGTGAAGAAAGAAAAGGGAATTTACCCCATTTCTCCCCACTCCTCACTCTGCTATTGTCCCCTGTATCTATTTCCAGGAAGCCAGATTCATTAGGGTTAATCTGCCTACTAAATGAATAAACAAAGGATTTCTCTGTCACTGAGGGGCCAGGTGAGGTGATATCATCTTCTAACACACAAAATCATCCACACAAATACAGAGCAGGAAATTACCTGCTGCAATCCCACACCTGGGATCATTTGGAAAGTGCCTTAGAAATGTTGAGTAGATGACTGAAATCAAACTAATTATGGTTTTTTGGTTTTTGTTTTTAATGCAGATCTTCTATCAGGAGGATAAAAAAGGCCTTTCTGAAAATGTGATGTAAAAAAGTCTCGAATGTCTTGGCTTACCTCACTTGCTAAAAATGCAGAAAACTTCCTCGGATGAAAATGTTACAGGATTTGTGTAATAAAAGTATTCTGCTTCCTCACTAATGACAGTCACCTCTCCAGCAGTGCCCACACTGCAAAAAAATCCAGGTTTACAAATTGCTGCTGTGAGAATCTAATGAAAGATACAGAAAAAGGGATCCAATGAAGCTGACAAAAATACAATTTCTAATGCCACAACATCACACAGACCCAGCTCCAAGTGCTGTTAGTTCTCCCATTTCTGGTGGGGGTCACAGCTTTGGGAGTTGACACCTGAAGGATGGAGACCTGGAAAATGTTCAGCTGACTTTCCAGACCTTTCCTTCTTGTTGTAGAGGAATAAACTGAACCACGGGATGATCTGGGTGGGAAGAGACCTTAAAGATGATCAATTCCCACCCCCTGGCATGGGCAGGAACATCTTCCACCATCCCAGACTGCACCAACTCTGGTCCTGGGACACTTCCAGGGATGGGACAGACACTTCTCCAGGCAAATACTGACAGATATTAGGAGCAGGAAGGAAGCTTGGGGGAATTTACCAAAAAACTCCAAAGACGAGACAGGAACAAGAATTCCTTCAATGCACAGGTGTGAACCGTGCATGTGTTACAGCAGAAAAGGAGCCAAGACAGGCACTCAGAACTACAGAAAACATTGTGATAAAGGTGGCAGATGTGCTCAGCAGCTGTGACTGGAGACAAGCAGAAAATCTGACGAAAAATGAAACAAAAATGGGAGAGGTCCCAGGATTCATAGAAAGAAGGCACACCTGGGTAGAAATACAGGCACAAACTCCAAAATTCAGAGCTGGGCAATGCTATGGAGGAAGAAAGGGAGGGGTTTGAAGTTTCGGGATAAATGCTGCTCCCAAAACTACCCAGCAAAGGGCTCCCTTCCCTCCCACGAACACGGTTTCCATTTGATGTTCCTTCCACAGCAAGCAAGAAGAGATAAATTAAAATTGAGAATCTAGAGAAGGCTTTGATCCCATTGCCTGGAAATATGTAGAAGAATATTTCCTCCAGACGTACTTCTGCTATATATGGAAACCAAATGCTGACTAATCATACAAACCTTATGGTGCCTGAACACAGCTGTGATCTGCAGCAGAACACTGTCACAAGGGCCCAGGAAAATGGGGAAAACCAACAAGTTTGCTGAGAAAGAGGAGAAAATGTTGATCAAAGGCACTGGGGGCCAAATCAGACAAGAGAGAGAGTTTCTAGCTGGTGAGCTTTTAAGATCCAAATGGCATTTATTCTTGCATTACTGAACTTCAACAGGCCAAGTAATGATTATCCATTTTCCAAGGGTAGAGAAAAATGATCCTGAGACCTGCTGACTCAGGACAGTAGTAATGGGATGCATAAGCCTGAATTTTGGTTTATTGGTTTATAGATAGCACCAGCTGGCAGGGCTGGAGCCATTTAGAGCTGTTTATCAGGACATGGCCTCATGACCCAGGCACAGACAGGAATGGGATGAGGACAGAAGCTCTGATGTGGCATTGTCACTTGTGGTGATGGCCAGGGCACAGTCAGGGCTTGAATCTGCCTGAGCAATATGAGGCTTTCATTTCTCTAGGTACTCCTTATCCTCTGAAGTGGGAGAAATACCAACTCAAAGAGCAGCATCAATTCTTGCTTTTCACTTAAAGTGCTCATCAGTGTGGCATCGCTAATTAATGCTTTCAATAGGTGTTCGAAATTCCTGGGCTGTAAAGCAGTAAATGCATTATGAGCAGGCAAAGGCAAGTGGCTACAGTTTAGAAGCACAAAGGTGAGATAATGGCCTTCCACATCACTGAACTGCCAACCTCATTTAGCACAAAGCCTGGCATCTGGAGATTTCAAATCATACAGCCGTTTAAAAATATATAGAATGTTAAATTAAATGACAAACACGGGACATGTCACCTTTTAGAGGCAGAAATGTAAAACCAAAGCATATGTTCTCCAACTGTATTTGCTTCAGGATCAGCAATATTTTTGTAACCTCATTAGTTTCTTGACTTGGTTTTAAACATGCAAGGATGGATATAGAAATAAGTTACAGGTCCTCCACGTGATATCCTCGATTACAAGTCAATCTTTACCAGCAAAATAAATTAAAACTGGAAGTTTAACTCTTGTGGAAGGTGAAGACAATGAGGAAAAATTTCTGCAAGTTGTTAGGGCTGAAAGTCCCTCTGTACTTTGAGCTCTGGGTCGGTGTGTGCAAATCTCCCAGTTCCAAACCGACATTTACAAGCACTCCCTGTGGCTCTGTGTGTGCCAAACTGTCCCTGCCAGCCCCAGGGCTCACAGGTGATGGACCCAAGCTCTGGTGCCCTGGACCAGGCTGTGTAACAGCCCAGGCTGCAGCTGGCACCTCACAGGGCAGGTGTGGGTGCTGGCACCCTATCCGGTGGCAGTGTCACACCAGGGCAGCTCTGTGGGGCAAAGGCAAGGTGACAACCCCCAGTGCCCAGCACCATTGGGTACCTGTGCACGGTGCTGCTCTGCACTGCCCAGCTCCATGGCCCCCTGGAAAAAGGGACAGCACCCACTGCCACCCCTGGGGCAGCTCCATGGCCCCCTGGAAAAGGGGACAGCCCTCACTGCCACCCCTGGGGCAGCTCCGTGTCCCCCTGGAATAGGGGACAGCCCTCACTGCCACCCCTGGGGCAGCTCCGTGTCCCCCTGGAAAAGGGGACAGCCCTCACTGCCACCCCTGGGGCAGCTCCGTGTCCCCCTGGAAAAGGGGACAGCCCCCACTGCCACCCCTGGGGCAGCTCCGTGTCCCCCTGGAAAAGGGGACAGCCCTCACTGCCACCCCTGGGGCAGCTCCGTGTCCCCCTGGAAAAGGGGACAGCCCTCACTGCCACCCCTGGGGCAGCTCCGTGTCCCCCTGGAAAAGGGGACAGCCCTCACTGCCACCCCTGGGGCAGCTCCGTGTCCCCCTGGAAAAGGGGACAGCCCTCACTGCCACCCCTGGGGCAGCTCCGTGTCCCCCTGGAAAAGGGGACAGCCCTCACTGCCACCCCTGGGGCAGCTCCGTGTCCCCCTGGAAAAGGGGACAGCCCTCACTGCCACCCTTGGGGCAGCTCCGTGTCCCCCATCACACACGGCTCACACTTCACGCCTTGCACAATCCCTCACTGAAGGGTTATTAAAAGGCCAGAACTAGGCCAATAAAGCTGGATTTCATTTGTTCATGCACAGCTTCCTGCTGATGGCACTACACAAAACATCACACCCCCAATCCAAACTCTTTTTCAACTCCTGCTGCAGAAGTGGATCAGATAGGAGTTTACCAGAGCAGGCAGTGCAGGGAAATGGCCACAGCACACAGAGCTGGTGCCCCTCCACCTTCCCCTCCTCACTCCCTATCAAAAACCATTTTATAGCATGGGGAATATTTGATACCACCTAATAATCACCAGTTCATAACCTCACTGAGCCCTGATCCACAACAGCTTTAAGCTGTGCATCCTCCCAAGAACCTGGTTCCATAAGGATGGATTATCTTCCTCTGCAGGAACTGTAGGACCAGCAAAAACCAACTGCAGTATAATTTATTTTCTTTTGTCAGCCAGATTCACAAAGTTTCAATCACATTTCATTGGAGAGAAAGGAAAAAAGCATGAGCCAAACTTGGAAATAAAATCATGAAATAGTGAAGCACTGCTGGCAGTTCAGCTTACTGGGCATCAAAGTTTAAACTTTGCTTTCAACCTCAGTTTTCCAAACACGCTGTCACTCACCATAATATGGGTTAAAAATAAGAGAAAGCAAAGATGAAATGTAAATGATTTAAATGCATGCATATGTTCTTTTGTAAAATGCATAATGCAGCTGCAAAATTTTTCCTCATATTTTGGACACAAATCAAGGGGGAAATGGTTCACTTATGATACAGTGAATTTTTTATCTAACTTCAGTGCTAAAATGTGCTCCCTTCAAGCATTTTACTGTATACTTCGTGTTGGTTTGCTTTTATTTGTGTTTCTTTTTTAGAGCTTAAATACAAATACCAAAATCAAAAGGCTACCAGAGCACTTTTTGCTTCTCTAAAATCTTTCATGGCAACTTTCTGCTTGTTAAAAATCCACCAGCAACACAAAAACTTTGCAGATGATCTACAGCCATTTACTACATCTGACAATCACAAGTAAAATTATCCTTACTTTTAAAAATATATTTTAAATGACGGGTAAAATGTAGAGCACGCAGCAGATTGCTCAGCATTCCTGCTATAAATAATAGAGGTGAAAAATCCCAATTAAAGGGAATTGCAAGGAGCTAGCAAGATTCTCACTGCAACAGTGGCTTCTCCTGCTTTTTTTTGCATCAAGGCAGAATTAAACAGGTGGTAAGTCAGTGTTATGGTCAAGATTTTTTGGAATGTCCCAAAACTGAATGTGTCATTTCACACACCACCAGCAGCACTGTGACCCAGAGCTGAGGAAATGCAGCACAAAAAGGGGATTGGCAGAGCCAGTCACCAAAACTCCCAACTCCACCAAAACTCCCAACTCCTCCAAGCTGTGCCAAAGCCTCACAAATGCAGGAGTTATCCCCCAGCCCAGGTGGGTTGGAGGGAGCCAGGGCCAGCTGGGACACACAGGCAGGCAGGTCCTGCTCCTGCAGATGTGGGAAAGCAGCTGTGCCACAGCCCCCGGGGCTGTTCCACACCACGCTCAAATGGTCACCCGCTGCTGCTGCGGGGAAATGTCAGGGAAGAAAGGCTTGGCAAGGCTGGGATTTCAGGAGAGGATGGCCTGAACCCCACCTGACCCGGGGACGTGGGATTTTTTGATAGGACTATTACAATCACTGAGCTTAGAAAATGTATTTGGAAAGGTTTTCGTGTTGGTTTTGGGATAGGATACGAAGGCCCCAGGAATCCTCTCCGAGGCCTTAAATCTGTGGCCAAACTCCAGCAAAAACCATATGTTGTTCATATCAGCACCTTTGCTTTTCCCTTGCTCCATTTTCCAGGCCTGCACCAAGCAGAACCTCGGGGCACCAGGGCTCAGGGACCACCTCTCACCTGGAGAAATCCCAGGACGACGATGCCAATAACCCCAAACCTCTTTTCTGTCTTCTGCTGACTGTGCCCTGCTTGGTTTCACCTTCCCAAGGGCACAGCACCAGGTTTAAACACAAGGAATGCTTTGGCTTCACACACTCCCTCAAAGACTCCACGTTCCTTTTGGAAGGAGGGGAGTCCCAGGTGGGCTGTTCCAAGCAGGAATAAAAGCCCCACCTGGGACCTCCAGGACTCTCCTTGCACACCAGAGCAGCTGAGGAGGAGGATGGTGACAATCAGGGGCTCCTTTCACCCCGTGCTCCCATTCCCTGCTCTCTGCAGCAGCCACTTGCTGGCACCAGCTTTGGCTTTTCAGAGCTCTCCAGCCAGAGCTGGAGCAGTAACCAGCACCCAATTGAGCCTGGGTTGTAATAAAAAGTGAAAGTTAAAAGAAATGCAAGCAGCAGATAAAGAACTATTAAAATCTGGCTGGGGTGATGCCAGGGATGGAGTCCAAGGCAGGGGAGGAGCCACAGCTCCAAGCCAATGGGTATCCCACAGTGGTGGATAATTAAGGAAAACAAAATATTTTCCATCTGTTTCTTTACCCCTTACGTCACCGAGGCAATAAAATATCTACACAAGTAAGCACCAACAGGCTGTATTTCAACTTAGATATAAATATTTATTCCCAGCAGAGAACATCTTTACTCCAGTGAGTAGCCAGGGTGAGGAGGCTGTGATTGGAACACCCTCAAGGTATTAAACTCCACCTTAGAGTGGATTAAATACCTGGCTAATTTATCATGGCAAATAGCTCAGTTTTATGTGCCATATCCCCAAATCCACACTTCTGCTCACTCATCACACTCTAATGAACAATTGCTAAAACCTGCTCCTTTTGGATTAACAGTGGTGAAAGTAAGTGCTTATGCTGATTTTACATTAAAAATTACAGCAGGAGGAAGCTGAAAGACAAAAGGAAGGGTCTGCAGAGCCCCGAGGACAAGGGCTGATGTTCTGGAACATCTCCTGAAAAGAGAGGAGGACAAGCTGGAGGATCTCAAGAGGATCAGAACCAGAATCCTGATGGCTGAAACCCTTAACATCTAACAAAGTCTGCAGGCCAAAGTGGCAACAAGAAATAACAAGGCATATTTCAATGTTTTCAAAGCAAAAATGGGGAATTGTGAATACTTGGAAAGATAAAGCCTAGTTTAGTGAAATCACAAAATGAAAATGTCTCTATTGTTAAAGCTTTCCCTGAAACAATACTGACTCCAAAATTCAAATACTCTTCTTTTAACTTGCACATCCATTTTAAGGCAATTTCAAGCAGTCTAGATTAATAGATGAGCTTAGAATATGTTACAAGCTTATAAAAATATAAAGATTTGCAAAACACTTCCTTTAAGCAGCGTAGGAAAAGAGCAGAAATGTCAATGCACACGTTGCCTGCAAATACCAGTGGTGTGTTATTTCTGTGCAATCTCTCAAAACACAAGTACAGACACTGAGGTTTCTGGATCTCTTGTAAGTTTAACAGTAGCTGGGAGCTCTTAGATCTCCAGCTATAATAAATATTGTATCCTACAGGAGCCCATCGGGAATCTCAGCTCATGTGTTGTTCCACAGAAGATTGTGGTGTCAGATATGATTAGAATCAACACTTCCCACTTATTCAGAGCTTTAAAGCTACCTACACACAGCATTAACAACTGTTAATGAACGATAATTAAGGGGCACATAAGAATCTGGTATTAAGAATGAGTTTTTGTTAGCTAGCACAAAATACCCAGGATAATACGATTATTTTTTTTTCCCCTTAAATAAACCCAAGGCATTTCTGTGCTTACACCATGCTCTAGCCCACTGCAGTTTTTCAGCTGATGTGAACTGAAGGTGGCTTCCCCAACTGGAAGTTAGTGGCTCACACTTGAGCAGTGAGACACTGCAGAGGCTGCATTAATGGAGCCCTGTACACGAGTCAGGCAGGTTGTGTGACACGAGAACAACTGTCTGGGAGCAGCAGCACTGTGCCAGTGGCCATTATCAGGGCCCCTGGGGGCCCCACTGCAACTTATCTTCCTGTGGGAAGAAAAACCCCATTCCCCTGCACTTGGTTGTGATGCTGGGGAGGTCACAGTTCAGCTCCCAGGGAGCTGTGACATCCACAGAGGAACCGCTGGGCCAAAAATCACATGGGGAAGGTGAACAAGGAGAGCAGCACCTCCAGGAACCTCAACTGCTTATTCCACCCAACACAGCACGGTCTAGAAATTGCTGGGTTTTGATTTTCACTTGCATCAGTGAAATCAGATGCATGCAGTACCATTTTTTAAAGCTTGGTTTGAAACAACCATCTCAGAAGAGATGAATTGCTTCCATCACTCTTAGACTGCTCAGCTGTACCAGAGGCAAACTGGGATGAGGAGTCTCCTCTGTCCCTTGCAGGGTAAAGCTACCCCACATCACCACATTGTGCTGTGGGGAGTGAGCTGCCACCTCCAGAAATGGCTAAACCACCCACAGCCATCACAGGGTGGAAAATTAAATCAGTATCTAATGATTCTGCTGCCTTTCACTCACTGCTCCCATGTCTTCTCCAGTGTACTTCTCCTGCCTCCAGAAAACACCCACCAGTGTTCCAAGACATTAATGCCACTCCATGTGTCCCTGCAGCTGAGTCTTTTCCCAGTCCAGGCAATGATCCAGCAGCAAGTGCCCAGTCAGTAGTGTCAGGTCATTTCAATTTCTGCTCACATCTCCCCAGTCTATAGGGCATAGCTGTTTCTAGATGTAATCATGTACACTGCATGGGCATCTTGGAGCCTGCTGGAGTCAGTTCTGTCTTAAGGCTCTCTTCAAAAATCATCAGATAACATTTTCTCAAATTAGATGAAATAAATCAAGTTGAAAACATTCTAAGTACCAGAATTTTGCATGATGCAGCTCATGCACACACACACACACTTAGCAAGGCAGATGAGCTGGATGGAGAGAGCAGGAGCACATGTGAGGAAACAGAGACACCTGAGATATCCCACATGCTGTCACTGGTCAGGAAATAATGCATAAAATGTTATGCAAATAGGTAACAAAATAAGCATTTTATATATTAACAGGATCACCACAGAAATGATTCCAGAGAAGAAGCATAACTTTAAACTCATGTAAATTTAGGCTGACGAGATGAATAACTACAAACCAAGCAGTGCTGGGTCGGTGCTTTTCTGTTAGTGAACAGGTGATGCCCCCTAAGAGCAGCTTGTTCTCTGCCCATTATTAAAACCTCTCAATTGCTGTGAAGAACAGCCCAGAGGCCAAACCCTTTCCTTGCCTTCAAAGCCCAGCATTATCCTCTGCAGCCCTGAGTGCAATCTCTATCTGCCACAACAAACCACCTTTATCCCGTGCAGGTAATTACAGGTTCAGGTCAAGGACTGCAGCCCGGATTGATTTCATCTCCCTGCAGCCCTGGCTGGCTCCACTCAAGCAGGGCAGCTGGAGCAGCCCTGACACCGGAGCTCCTGGAATGGGAGCCCAGCCCTGGCATTTATTGCCTGTGGCAGCAGGGACAGCCTGGGAATTCACAATGTTGGTGACTTCATCTGCCAGCTGCATTCACACATCTTTACTACCTGAATAACTGATCTGCAATGCTCCGAGGCAGCACTTTGTGGTGTACAGCATTTGGGAATAAATATTTGATTGTGCATACAACAGAAAGGAGCTCAGATGGTTTAAGGTGTGACAGCAGAAGTGTTTATTAAATTCCAAGTGAGAGCATTGCTGGACACTAAAAATTTGTCCCGTGGCCGCTGCCTCACAGGTGTGGTGATGAACAGGAAAAGGACAACTCCCTCCCCTACAAAGCCCAGCCAATTCTTCTGCTCAATAAAGTCTCTGCAGGCAGAGCCCTCTGCCCATGACCAGCCAGTCACACACAAAAGAGAGGGAAGTACTAAATTACAAGCTCATTTTAAGTAGGCATTGATTGAAGTAACCAGAAGACAGCTTAGTATTGTCAGAGTTTCATACAACAGTAATAAACAATCTTCATTAAAAAATGATGTGTGCATCCCCCTGCAGCACAGCACTCACCAGGTTTCAGTTGAGAACATTAAGGTTCTCCCCACCCCACACACAATTAATAAGGAAAAGAATCCTCAGGATCTTTTTCTTCTACAAATTAATTTTAATCATTAAATAATGCCATTTACTGAAATCCTTCCCATTCAATTTCTTCATTTATTCTAGGAAAGAAAGAAACAGATTTATGATTCTATTCTGTGATCTCCCAGCAGGAAAGGAAGAGGTTGATGCAAAAAAAGAGATCAGACAATTCCTCTGTCAGTGTTCTCATCCTCCTTTAGCAGTGCAACCAAATCATTACTTGGCTGATGCATAAGGGTCCAGAAGCTCTTTGTGTGAGGGAATAAACAAGGCTTTCCACAGACAGACACAGATGCAGCCACTTCTCTGAAATGAGCAGGACTGAGTCACTGAGCACACCTGAGGACCTGAGCCCACACCTGGGGAAGGAAACGCTGTGTGTACACACACACTGACCAGCCACTGCTGCAAAATCCTTTCCTCAGAGCTCTCCTAGCTCTGAAAGCTGACTGTACAGATATCCTAACCTGCCTACACCCCAGATTTCTGCATCCTTCATTAGCCAGAGTTCTAGCAGGTTTGATTTTTCAGATATGTAACACATATGCTGTGTGTCATTCCTCCACAGGTTATAGCAGGAAAATTCACAGAGGTGCCTTCAGAGTTGGTTTGGGTGTGTAAAGAGTGGGACCTTCAGCACCACCTGCACACAGGAGGACTCTTTAAGGTTTCTATTTCTGGGCTCATAAATAGAACCTGACTTATTAAGACTCAACCCACCCGTGTGAAAACCAAGCACACCTTTAGGGAGGAGGGACAAACACCCTCTGCTACCTGTGCAGTGGCTCTGCTGCTGCTTTATCACCACAGGCTTCCTGCTTTGCAAAGATTTAAACTCATTCTTGTCCCCCTTTTAACATTTCCAACTGCCAATCTGGAATAGCATCTGGAATTACAGTGCATTTAATCCTTGAGGGTATATTCTATGATGCATGTGACTAAAATATGTGCATTGAGGGACAAATGTCCAGTAGCTTTAGGTGACAGAATTTTTTCAAACTTTTCTTGGAAAAAAAAAGCAACCAGAGAAGAGTGTCTTAGGAGAATTTTGAGTAGAGAGAACCTTATTGTAATATGCATTTTTTAAATATAGCCAAGTAATCATTACAGATTCAGCCATCCACCTCGAGAATGCCACTGCAAATTTTCATTATTGATAACAGCATTAGAGTTCTACATCTTTTAAATGAAGACTTTTTCAAGTGATCTTACGAAATTGCCCTTAGCACACCACAGTTTTACAGACACATGAGGAAAACCACGCTTTAAAAAAAAAAAAAAAAAAAAAAAAAAAGCGCGCACAAACTGCTTATTAAATACAACAATTGTCACCAACAGGGGAGAAGGGAGGAAGCTATTGAGAATGGCAGAGGGATAATGGGAGATGATAAACATGTACTTGAAGTCTTTTGATAGGAAGGAGAAGTGATGAGTCAGATAAGCAGAGGCGCCACACGGGTTGCATCTCCAAGCAACAGGCAATCAAAGCTGCAGATAAACATCTTCATAAAGTGCAACAGGCTCCAGTGCAGGGGCAGAGCTGAACAATCACTTCCTGGTTCAGCACAGGCAGGAAAAAATTTATGACCTACTTAAAAATCCTTCAAACCTAAAAATGTCTTTTCCATAAAGAGCATCAGTGTAGGGCATGGCGTGGGAAGAGCAGGAAATGAGAATACTTGAAGAGGTGGACTGGAACACAAAAACTGTACACGAGTGCTATGAAAACCAAACCCTTCCCATCCACAGCTGAGATTAATGGAGTTTTCTGCACATCTCAGAGGTGGGAAGAAAAAAAAAAAAGCATAAAATACTCTTGTTTCCTTTGCTGGGCCCTGTTACAAGAACAGTTTGAAATTTCGAAAAACAGCACATATATTCTCCTTGTGTCTCCTTTACTCTGCAAGAATTCACACTCCTAAACCATCACACAATTTAGAATTTGGACCCCTAAGTCCTGCATGGGAAAGAGTGAGGATCAGGCAATACAAAACCTGCAAAGAGATGCTAAAATCCCTGAATCAAAAATCAATTCCAACCCAATCTGTCTGGATGAAGTAAATAAAATACTGCCATCAGCATGTCCCTAACAAAACCCATGTATTGTTTACAAGAAACTTATGAGGTGTTATAACCAAACCGAGTCATTGCTGTACAGTAAATATATTTTCAGTGTCCTAACAACCTATACAATGGATTTTAGCAATTTTAATATGGACACACATGTTAAAGGCATTACAAATGAGGCTTCAGCACATTCACTTGAGTCAGTTCATATTAAAGCCCCATCCACACCTGAGGAAACGTTGTTCAGCATGGAAGAGGCACAGACCTGTGTGTCCATTGTTTCTTTAGGAAGTGCTACAGCTACAGAATGGTGACATTTCAGAATTATTGCACATGCCTGTTACAGCTGAAGGCACTGCACACACACAGGAGGGACAAATCCCCACCCTGATAATGCTGATATCTCTCTGCATCAGCTGATAGTGAGGCACAGCTCTGCCATTAATCACTCAGTCTCAAGTGTCACATAGACAGCCTGAAGCACTCCTGTGATTCCAATTTGGAACCTTTTAGGAGCAATAAGCATAGATGAACTAGGCAAAAAAAAAAAATCATAACTGATACATTAATATTTTCTTCTGTATCAAACAATTATTTTCAAAATTACTTTGCCATGTAGTAAAACAAACAAAATTCCCTTTCAATAACCAGCACCAGATGCTTGTCTAAGCCCAACAGGAATTAATTTAACAACTTTTAAATATTTGAAAATGGAATTTATAAGGACAATTCTCAATATCCAAAGTAAATGTGGTTACTATTGAACTCTGTTATAAACACATATATGAAATATCCTGTAATACCCAAATAAATTCATTTAGCAAACAATGAAGTATCTTGGACTCAGCATTTATATCAAACAGCAAACAGAGTCTGAAACAGGAGCTTTTATTTTAACTCTCTTTAAACCAACCTTCAGAACCCCCTTTTCTGTATGTGTTACAGTCTCTTTTTACAGTTTAACCTCAATCCAATCAGGAGTCTCCAGGGATTTTCAAATCGCTAAAGATTAAAATCCTCTCCGACTTGACTGTTTGACTAATGCTGTGTGTTTAATAATTCTACTTGTGAGAGATTTTATTTGACAAAATCCTGCTGTGTGGACCCTCAGACGCTGTGCAGCTGCACTGCAACATAAAGCTCTGCTGCTGCCCTTGTTTCTTTAGACAGGCTATTCCCCAGCACTGAGGGGAAAAGAGAACTTTATAGCACATCTATTACTCTGTTGATATTAACACAACCACTGTGGTATTAAATCTACACACTCTTTTCAGAGCAGAGCAGTGAAAATGTGCCTATTACACAAACATTAGATAAACTCTCCTGTTGTCCTGACTGTTCACAGAAATCAATTACGTTTATGATTACATTTCAATGAAAGCTACTTTATAAACGAGATGGAACTGTAATATTCTATGCTTTAGGCATTCATTAATAAAAGCATTTCAGTGTTAGTATTTGTAAATGTTCTGCTTTTTGGTTTAGGCAGTTTTTAGCATTCTATGGCTCATGTTAAACTTTACATAAATAGTGTGTCCACATCTCACCACAGTGCTGTGACATTTGAGTGGTAAGAGGGGGAGGAGGAAAAAAAAAAAAAATCATCATTGTGGCAGGACCGAGTATCTGCATGAGACAGCACTTACCCCGTGGTGCAGGAAATCAGGCCAACCTCGCTGGCACCGATTAGTACACACGTTACCAGGCAAAACAAAAGAGCAGACGGGGGGATGTGGGGCGGGAGGTGAGCGCGTCCTACCTGAAGTGGCATCGATGACGGTGGAGACGCCGCGCCGCTCGGCCGCGGGCCGGGGGGAGCCGGGCATGCTGACGGGCTCCGAGCGCACCGGCTGGATCCTGCCAAGGACACCAACACACCGCGTCACACACGGGCCGGCAAACACCCTCGGGGTCACCGGCACCAAACCTGCGAGCCGCCACCTCCTCACCGACTAAACCGCGGCGCTGAGTCGCGTCCTTTCCTAAACACCTGCAGGGATGGTGACTCCAGCCCTGCCTGGGCAGGTGATTCACCATCATCACCTGGCCACGATCAGCAGCGCCCAGTCCCGAGCAAACCAGAATCAGCTGGGACAAGCAGCGATTTCATTGTGAAATGGCTTAAAAACTGTTGGAAAGTTCTATTTTCCCTCCCTTGGTGCAGCTGTGATTGGGGTTATCCACGCAGAGATTCGGGCAAAGTGGGTATTCCCAAAGGATGGCTCAGGTGGGAGCTCTCAGGAAGCCTCAAAGGAAAAAGCTCACCTTACCCAAACCTGCTGAAAAAGCCTCCATTGCCCTCCTCAACAGCAGCATTTTAAAGATCCGTTTGTAATTGTTGATTCCTTTTGTAACATAGATCTGTATTATTTCTTTTTATTTCTGCACAAGTATACACATATACTAAGAACATTAAAATATTTGATAGCCATAGCCTTACTCATGGCAGTAATTACACACAAGGAGAAATCACACATTTCAAACCCATGGATTTCCAGTCCAAGGACAATCTGCCCACTTTTAATGGGATAAGTCATATTATCCATCTCTCTTGCTTTACTCCTAAGAGTTTCAGAAATAGTCCCAAACAATCCAAGTCCCTACCACAGAACTTTGGACTTCAAATCACATGCAGAGTCAGGAGCATGGAAACTTGTTAAATCTGGAGTTACTGGGCAGGACACAAACACTTGGGAGTATAAAACTATTCTACAAATCACCAGTAAGTGTAAAGCCACAGTTACCTTCACTTCCATCCCTGTCCCCAATTCCAAATCAGCTAATGTCCAAAACCAGATGAATTAAATACATGAAAAAGAATTACAAGGAAGGAAAAAAAGGGATGGGAAAAAATAAAAACAGGGAGGAGGAGAACATTCCAGAAGCTCACTTACTGTTCCAACACACTGACCGCTGTCTAAATTCATGGCATAAAGCTCCCACTCACATCTGAGAAAATGAATTTATTAAGCATTGCAGAAACTGTGAAAGGCAGGAGGACACTGAGCAAGGCCACCAGACTTTGTGCTGTCTTTCCCTGTCATGTGCCCAAGAAGGGGCAGCAAAAGGAGTCTGAGCTGCTTGGCCTGGACAGATTTTTCTCCTTGGTGCATCACACGCTCTTCCAAGACTTTCCTCTGGACAAGCCTGATAAAAACTGTGACATGTCCTACACACGTGGCAGGAGGCAACTTCTGCACGCAACGAGCTGGGAAATTGGTTTTATTTTTACCTGAGGCTGTTGAGATCGAGATCATCTGTGTCAAAGTCCAGGAGAGGCTGGGGGGTGTCGCTGGGCCCGTGTGACTGCAGCACGGAGGAGCTGGAGGAGATGACGGTGGTTTGGCCGGAGGGATGGATGGTTTTGAACTGGAACTGAGGGCCCATCCACAGGCGGCGATGGGGCCCCGTGTGAGTCACGATTTCCACCTGTGGGAAGGGATTTGGGCACTGATTAACACGGAGCTGCAGCTCCATGTAATGAATGGTTCCTTCAGTGTGCTGGACTCCTGCAATCCCGCTGTTCTCAAGTGGAAAGGGTGTTCTGAGCCAGGGTGTTTGGAGCAATGTTTAACAAGGGGAAATTGGGGATGTCTTTGCTAGAGAATGGATGCTTTAGCCAAAGCCAACAGCTTCTTGCACAGACCTGAAAGCTCCTGAACCACCAGCCTCAAGACACTGAACTCCAGTTCTTAAATTGTTCTAAAGATCAACACTTCATCTTGGCCACCACTTCCCTGTTCTTTCCTCACCTTTCCATGATGAAATACACCCCAAAACTCAAATGCTATGACCAACAGGGAACACATTTCTGCCTGAATCTGCATGGAGCAGAGAGAGGAACCAAGAGCCCAAATCCCCCAGACATCCCCCATCCTGAGCAGAGTGAGGCAAAGCTCCAGAGAGCTCCTTCCAGCTTTGTCATGGCTGCTTTGTGAAAGTTCACAGCTTTAACTGCTTCCCATGGACACAGTGAGAGCTGGATTGCAAATCACAGCTCCTAATTCCTGTTGGCACATGTGAGGAGAGGCTGGCAAGGAGCATCTTGTGGGAAGCACAAGATCCATAACCCAGAGCAATGGGATGAGCCCAGGTCACACAGCTCAGCACAGGAACACAACCACACATGTGCCACACACAGGCTCACACAAACACATTTATTCAACCAAAATCCTGACAATTCAACAGAAGTAGGGTGTTTGTGATCGGGAAAACTGTAAATAAAAGGGTAAACAAAGCATACTACTTCTGTAATCAAGAGAATACAGCCGTTAAGGCTGGAAAGATCATACAGGACTAAAAATTAAAAAGAGCTTTTAAAGAACAGAAAAAGGAAATACAAAATGAAAATATTAAGCTCTGGTGAACTCATACTTTTAAAACAGAAAACAGACTACGAAGTTCCTCTCAATTTCTGCTAAAATAACAATCAGCTTCACAGCAGAAATGGACGTTAGCGAAGAAATTCACGAACTCAGATTTTGGTATATGTACACAGATGTATAGCAGTAGTGATTCTCCATCTTTAAGGAGCAATTTGAAACCCTGGATGATGTCAGTTCTCTGCTAATGTCAGACAACAACCACAGCCCATGCAGCTCTGTTTTCATCTTTGCATTTAGCTCAGCCTAACTCGGCTTGGCTGCAGCCATTTCTGAGGCAAGTAGCTTTTATGTAGCAGCGTAAATTAGGCCACAGATAAAGTAATCTGTGTATTTTAAGCTTGAAACCATCAGTGTCACAGAGCCGAGAGGTAAACAGATGCCTTTGCAATTTTACTGAGGCTATGGCCAGATGTTCCTATTCACTCTCCTGTTGTGTGCAGGACAAACATATTGTATCTACTTCCCACTGACAGCACACATTACCCACTGTTCTAATTGAAAAGTTGAAGTGAAGGGTGGTGTTTTTTCACTGCTTGCTGTTGCTGTTGATAACAACACTTTAATTTTGAAAAACATCCTTGCACTTCAGGCTTAATCTGAAGTGGCTTGCTCGGGGAGCGCCAGCGTCGCCGTGCTCCAAGGGCTCTCATCACTCCTGCTCTCAGCAGGAATTAAACATTCCAGGATTCCAGGAGCATTCTCGGAATTATCTGTGTGCTGTGACATCACTTGGGACTTTTTTTTTTCTTTATAAATATATTTACTCTTCTAGAGGGATGGATGTGGTGAAGTTCGAGCAGTCTAAGTTCTGTTGACATCTTGTATCTTCCAAGATTTAGTAATAAACAAACAGCCATAATGTAGGTTTACCATAATCTCTTTTTTCCCCCTGAGGTTTCACCAGAACAGTAAAATAAGCAAATAACTCCAAACAGTCCTGGAGAGAGGTGAAAAACTACAGGTGAAATCTGGTCCCAATGAGCTCAGAGATAAAATTCCTGTTGACTCCCTTGATTGAGAAGTTTCCTCATCTTTGTGCTCTGAGAAATCAGACACAGCACAAGCAAATGAGACACCTCAATGTGCAGCCACGTCTGAAACCTCAGACAGGTAAGTGAATTCACATGACTGGATTCCCCAGTGAATGCTCCTCCTGGACAGGTCCATGTGGAAACCTAACCTCTCATTTCAGGAAAAAGCTGTGTATGATTTATTCACCAGTGGGAGAAGCAAATCCCATCCATAAATATTTCATATTTATGCCATACACCCCAGCAACACATTTAATGCATCACTCCCATAACAACATTGTTCTTAAACCAGAGGAAACCCACCTAATTTGTCAGGGTGAATTCCATGGATCAGGTACCTTGTAATTGCTTTGGCAAATCCAGAGCATTTGTAAATTTTATTTATTTATTTAACTCTAACCTTTCATTTCTAACAGGAACTAATTCTCAGTGCATTATTCATGACCTACATTCTTACACTGAGGTTCTGTTTTGAGCCAAATGGTCAAGTATTTACTGAGTTCTTATAGAGAGGCTTCATGGACTGAGACAAAGAAAGATTGGATAACAAGACAAAGATTTGATCTCATATAAAAATCCTCCACCAAGCATGATAGTTTTAAAGTAATACAGTATTTATATCTGGCCAGAAGTCACAGGAATTCTCAATAGGAAATGATAACCAGGGAAGGAAGGAAGTAAAGCAGCTAGTGCCCCATTTTTATGGGCAAATGCAGGGAGTGCCAAGTCACCACCCAAAAGGCACCATCACTCTGCCAACCTCCTCCAGCCCTGTCCAGAAAGGACCCTGCCAGGACAAAAAGGGAGGCAGGTCACTTGCTGCTGCCAGCTGAAACTGCCCACTGCATGCTGAGCTTCCCAGGGATGTGACTGTGGCAGGAATGCTGGGGCTGTATCTGGTTTGGGACCATCACTACTGGAGGCAGTTTTACACACAGGCTGTTGGTAGTTTACTTCCCACTAGGAGGAAAGCTGTGAATTTAATTCCCAGTGGCTCCCACTGGCGTTTTCCTGAGCTGGAAGCCCCCAGGGCTTACCTGTGACAGCCACTCCTCATCCTCCTGCCCACTGTGGTCAGAGGCCAAGCTGTCATAGGACTCGTGCCTGGTGATGGGCCCAGGGCTCCCTGGTGGCACCACTGAAAAAAAAACCCAAAAAGCACAACATCAGACTTATTGTTAAATGCTTTGTTTAAAGACAAAAAAAAAAAAAAGCTTTTTAAATAAGTTAATGGCACAGCAATGTAAGTTTTCCTAAATCTGTGACAATTTTCTAGAAGCACAGGAAGAGCTCAAATATTGACATTAAAAGGATGAAAAGATTCCTGCTCTTTGACTTGGATGTATCCATACAGCCAAGGATAACCCACAGGCTCTTCTTCTTTTAACCTGATGTTCTTAAAATACTGAAGTATTTTTATATTCCCACATTTTATAATCACTCCAAGTTTTTAAGATTTTTAAAAGCTGTATTATTGCAGGGTTGACCTTTATGTGTCAAGCTTCCAACCACTACAATTTTTTACAGCCATGTAGTAAACCCCCAATAATTGGAGTTTTAATGGCAAAGCAGACACAGTGGTAGCCACAAATACAGAATGGCGCCTCTGTAATGTAAACAGCTTTGCATAAATCCATACACTTGATGGAATAAAGGGATTTCCATCCTGTTTTGTGTGTGTCAGTATCTGAAGCTACAGAGCCATTTCTCACACCTCTAGAACACACAGTGCCCATATTCTCAAACCTGCAATGTCCCAAATACAGCTCAGAGCCCAACTTATTCCAGAATTGTTCCAAGTGCCAGAAAAATTAGGACATATTCTGACAAAGGAAGTTCAGGTTGGATATTAGGAAAGATTTCTTCACTGAAAAGGAATGGTCAAGCAATGGAAGAGGATGCCCAGGGAAGTGTGGAGTCACCATCCCTGGAAGGGTTCAAACAATGAGCAGGGATGGCACTTCATGGTATGGTTTAGTGGGCATGGGTTGGACTTGATGGGTTTGGAAGTCTGTTCCAACCTTAACGATTCTGTGCTTCTGTGATAAAGCACCAAGTTTTTCCCATGAGATGTGTTAGGAAGGAATTCCTCCCTGTGAGGGTGGCCAGGCCCTGGCACAGGGTGCCCAGAGCAGCTGTGGCTGCCCCTGGATCCCTGGAACTGTCCAGAGCCAGTCTGGACAGGGCTTGGAGCAGCCTGGGACAGTGGAAGGTGTCCCTGCCCATGGAAAGGGTGGAATAAAAGATCTTTAAGGTCTCTCTAAAGTCTCTTCCAACCCAAACCATCCTGTGATCCTGTGATCTGCCATTTTCTCTGCCATCCCCAGTCTGTGCCTGTGCACACCCACACCTTGACAGCCCCAGGTGTTATTTCAGCTCTGTGTCTCCATCAGTTTTCAGTAACACAGAAACCATCTCCATCTGTTCCTTACATCCATGACAGACTCAATTCCACGACTGAGGGACGTGTCTGTCTAGTCCAAGCTCCTGTTAAAGAACACACACACACACTGAACCTGAGGGTTCACAGTACAACCTCAACAGGAGATCACAGCACCCACTTCTCTTCCTCCAAGTTTATACTTGAAACCAAAGGAACAAGCCCATTATTTTGACTCATTTTGCTGCTGCCCTCATGCTCCCCACATCTCCTGGCTCCCTCCTCTGAATCCTCCTGCCTTTTTCAGAGAGCACAGCTGATCAACTGCAGGCTTTCCTGTTATTGAACTCCCTAACAAACTTCATGGCTCCACCAGATGGTTTTGCTTTCAAACCAACGGGAACTTTATGGACTGATCTGAATTTTTTTTTGTTCTTTCTATCCCAGGGGCAACTACCAGAGCTGTCAAGATTAGGGAAGCTGCAAAAACACAGCTCAGGGAGCAGCATCCCCCCTGCTTGGTCGCCGGATTTCTCCCTTGGGGAATACTTTTACATTTTACTGGAGATTCAAGATGGCTTTACAGTGAGAAAGAAATTTGAAAAAACAACTAAAAAGCTGAACAAATGATTCGTTTTGGTGCTGCACTGGAAGCCTTTCCCTGAGGAGCCACAGGTCTTGTGTTTCCCTGCAGCTTCCGAGCACAGCATTAACTCTTTCCACCCAGGAGTGATGAAATGCTGAATTCCATGGAAAAGTTCTGCCTGAGAGTTCACCAGCAGGGCAGCAGTGATAAAGCCTCAGCTGAGGTCAGCCCTCAGTCATTTATTTGGCTCTTTAATAAAGCAGCATTTCTGTGGCACACCTATCACAGTGTGGAGGGGTTGGTTGGGATGGGGGATCCCAGCTCACCATTGCCCCACTCCCACCATTCCCAGTGGGAATGTGCAGGGTGCTGGGAGAAGTGACCTTAGCAGACAAGTGATCTGCCATGCCCGTGCTGCTTGTCACACATGCACATATGGGCAGATCTTTCCAAGTTTAAAATGCCCTTGAAGTTGTAGGAACAAACACGGTGTAAAAATGCAGATTCCCCTTTTCCTCCATTTCTGGGTCACACACCTCTCACATCGGTATCAAGCTCCAAGATTAATGAGATTAATTTAACCCTGGAAGGACATTTCCAGGAATTTGAGCTCAGGAGTAATCTTTATCTTCCAGCTTAATTCTTTGAAAATCTGAATTTACACTGGAAATTATAACAGACTGTAACCCATCAGTAAGGTTATTCTGATGCTGCAACACAGAGTATTTTAAATTTCTGAAGAATTTCCCAGCCATGAAGGATAACAAATAATAAAATTCCAATTCCTGCAAAGCTTTGTTGCAAGTGTTTTTTTACTGGTTATCCTGTAATTTCTCTTTCATTGGGAAAAGTCATAAATGGAGCAGACACAGAGCAGGAGCAAGAAAGCCTTGGCTGCACAGAGATATTTTCCTGCTATTGCAGGTGGTTTGTACCTTCCTAAAATAACCAATTCAATGCCTTGTGTCTGAGCTATGCTAACTTGTAACTTTTTCTGTTCTCACACCAACATCTGGAACAAACACATCAAATATCAGACTGCAACTGAGTTTGTTTAATCTAGAAATACACAAAATGAAAAAGTAAAAAAAGTAGGTGTCCATTAAAAATCTAAGGTGAGAATTAAAACATACAACTTCTGTCTGTGCAGTATGACAGGAACATGAGTTTCTACAGTCTGCTTATTAAATCAATCCAAAAAAAGAGTATTCAAGGACAATTCTGAAAAACTAGACTGATACCTATAGCAAAAATCAGAGTTTTGCCATCAATATTTGGCAAGGGGCAAAAAGGATCTTTGAGCTGCTCCAAAGCAATAATGGCACCTTTGGTCTCTGTCCTGCTTCAAAGGAAAAGGTGACAGCCTCCCTCCTCTGCACTGACAGCATTGATGTTACCATTATATTGAAGGGAGATTGTATCTGGAAAAAACCACATTGCAAATGAAGTTATTTGTGTGATAATTGTTAGTGCCAGGAAAACTGCACAGAAGGGACAGTGGAGACACAAGTGTCAACACAAGCCAGAGCAAAGGCTGAAATCCAGCAGAGCTGATATTTCTCTGGAATTCCAGGACTTGATTCACACAGTTCCATGAATAAGTATGAAAAAAGGACCCTCACTGTTTAGAAAATTCTCCATGATATCTACTGACAAGTAAAGAAAACAAACTATTTGTATTAATCTCAAATCACCTGCATAGACATTCCTGCCACGTGAGCAAGACCTGGATAAACACACACTGGAGGAATACTGGAATTAACACGAAGTGGGTTTGTTCATGGATGGACTAATTATACAATAAATACCTAAAGCTAAGACAAATCTTCCTTCAAAGATTATAAATTGTCATCTTTCAGCAGCATAAAAGTGTTGGAACAAAGAACCACTACAGTTCAATTGTAGTGTGTGCACTTATGGCTTTAATTTGGGAACAATAAATCATTAGTTTTACTTAGTTTTGTGTACTTCTTGAACCAAAAGGTTTTAATTTTCTCATTTATAGAAATAAGCTTTGCACAATTCAATTTAATTGAGAGTTATATATGAAATTCCCAACGTGCTCTTCTCTAAAGGCTGGATGTTTGTCCAAATTAAGAGCAAACAAAGGCATTTGAGCACCACAGAGTCTGTTTGTTTGGTGCTGCCTGCCATGCATGTGCCTTCAGACACCCAGAGAGCTTGCCTTTTTCATCTCCATAATTATATGATTTTAATATAATTAACATTTATAATGCCAAACGAGTTTCCAAAATGCAGTAGGAACAGGACAATGTACTCTTAACTAACCCCTCCAGTCTCTAGTGATGTCCATGGTGAACAGGTACACAGGATAAAAGTGACATAGCCCTTGTTTTCCTAAAAACCTCACCCTAACACCTGATTCTGATGCTTCTTCCTCAGTTACATCTAAGTGGTGTAGAGACCTGAGGTAATCACATGACTGTCAACAAACTTCAGGGGTCCTTGTGCTGGAATTCAGCTCCATAAACTGAATTCTTTCCTTCATGCATTTGTTCCACAGCATCACCAGCAGAATGTGATGGGTCTGGTTCAGGTCTCCATGGAGCCACTCCAAATTCACCACATTTACCTTTCCCCCCTGTTGCTGGTGTGCTCTCAGCTCTGTCAGGGGCTGGTTTTGGTGTCCCACAGTTGTGCAGTTCACATCCAGCACGTGCTTTGTGGGTTTGTGTCAGAGTTGCTGCTCTGTGCCTCTGGCTCTACCTCTGCTCAAGTGTGACAACAAAGCAAAGGCCAGGATTTTATTTTGGGCAGAACACTCACAGCCATGTTAACAATAAACTGTTTGTAGGCTGGAGATATGCTCCATGTAATTTTTCTTGTGGCTGCACGTTACTGAACAAAGTTCTGGTTTTAATGCAGTTTTCAGCTTGTAAACTCCTACAGGAGCATGGCACGCAAATTAAAATATCCTCTTTTACCCAAAACTACTCCCTGCTCATTCTTTTTCCTGTTAGGACTTTCTGGTATTCTCATATGCATAAATATAATAAAATCAAGCTAAAAAGGGGCTATAAAGCAGGAGTTTAGGCAGACTGAGAGTTATTTCACACCACCAATTGATTAGAGCTGGATTCATTCATTATTTGTGTACTGTCCACAGTTTATTAGGTGCTTTACTGACCATCCACTCTCTGTATCAGCACTTTAATAAAGACATAGGTAGCTCTATAATTAGGAGATTAATTCTTCTTAGATTTTTTTTTTTATGACTGCTTTACTTGCTCCTTACTCACACTGGTCTGATAGTCAACAGCCTGGACTTTTTTCCCCATGAAAGCCTGGTATAGATTCCCTGTGCTTAATTTCAGCTTCCATCTCCAAAGTTCCCTTAGGAGGCCAGTCAAGCACAGAGCACTTTTAAATCTGTGCAGAGCTAGAACCTGATATTATTCACAGGATGGAGCACCTTAAAGCTTCTCAACACTCAGACTGTGAGCAGACAATCAGTTGGGCACCACAACAGAACAAATATATTCTTTTCTGAGTTAAAGAACCATTTCAACTGCACGAACCCACGGTGAAATCCATCTGATGGCCATCTTTAAAGAATTATGGAAGAGGTAACTATTTCTATAATTCACCGACTTCAAAAGTATGTTTGACATTATTGTCGGGAAAATTATGTTAACCATGGATTACTGTTACAATCAAAGTATGTAGTGAGAAGTCAAGAGGCTTAGTAGTAAATTTTCAAAGCGGTGCGTGGGGATTTACCCGTTTGACTCCCATTAACGGCAATGGGAGGCGCGCGGCGAAATCCCCGCACGGCGCTTTGAAAACTGACCCCTGCGTGCTCACGGACCCTGCTCTAAGGACTTCCAGATGACCACGCAGGAGGAGGAAAGAACCATTTCAGCATGTGCCCTTGTTCATTATTGTTGTTTGTACACATCTGAAAGTGTTTGAGTTGCTGTGCCAGCGCCGCTCCCAGCGGTCGCTTTATAAAACGCGGGTTAGGGCGGGCGAGCTGTGGCTGAGCTGCTGAAGCCATGCACGGCCCCAGGTGTGTCCCTGCATCAGAACCTCAGCAGGCACATTGCCAGCAGCCAATGCACCTTACAGAGCTCATTTTCAAATATTTCACCAGGATGTATCACGAGTTACTCCACCTCTCAAAGTGGGAATCTAGAAAACGGATCCTTCCAGCACTCTGATTTTGCAATTTTAAGCCTGGAACACTCAACTGACCCAACTCTGTGGCAAAGCTCTCACCTGTGGCAGGAGGTACAGCTGAAGGGCAGGAGTTTGGGCACCATTCACAGGACCAGCAGAGAAAAATGAGGCAGGTGGAAATGTTCACTCCTATCCCATGGTTCCAGCTCCTCTCCGTGCAGCTCAGGTGAAATCAGGTGAAACTGCCCCACTTCAGGGCAAGGTCAGAGCTGGGTTTGGATAGGGATGGACTCCAGAAATGAGCTATGTTCAACTAAGTGCAGAACCAGCAAAGCCCAGCAGAGCCACTGGAATGGAGCAGCTGAAACTGCCCCAAGCTCCTGCCTGAGCACGGCCCTGCCACAGAGGCAGAGCAGAAAGGCTGTGAACACCTCGTAACCACACGACACAGTAACTGTTGTTACTGCACAGGCTCTGCTTTTGATCAGCTTTACTGTTTGAAACCCAGCTCGTTGTGACAGACATTGAACATACCCAGAGCAAGAGCAGCTCTGGCCTCCCCAAAAATGTTACACAACACTTTAGAGTTACATACACAGAAAGGGATGTACCATCACCTGCATTCCTCCATCCCAAACCCACTGTTAAAGATGCACCCCGAAGACAATGCAAGGAGAAAGGACGAGGTACAACACTAAATGGGATTATCAGTCCCAGTTCATTCAGCTATGACCAGACCAGCACCATGCTCTGCTGTGCACTCAGGAGGGCTGGAGGACCAGAATGTCCAGATTCCTCCTGTGGCACTCCTTGGCTGTCATTCCAGGCATCACAGCTTGATTTTCACAGTTCCTGTGTTCACAGCCACATTCACAGTTTTTTAATACCCTCTCCATCTTACCCTCAGATTTTCCACAATACTCACTAGCTCTGTGGATGTAATTTTTATTTCTGTCAATGGAATGTATGAAAGGAATATAAAAGGGGCCATAAAGAACCACGATGCTGCTTGGAGACAGAAGTCTTGCCCAGGGTGCACAGCTTTCATTAGAGAGAGCAGGAAGTGCAAACATGATGTCAGAGCTACAGAGATTATCTCTATAAATGGTGCTATCATTTAACCCAAACAAACAGCAGGGAAAGGCTCACCCCCTGCCTTTGAAGACAATGGACAGTTACTAAATTGGACTTGTAATGAAAGCCATTTTCAGTGAAACACAAGATATGTGCAACAGTTGGTCCAGCAATGAAAATCTGTTGTAACAGCCAAAAGTCAAAGGCAGCTATAAATACAGGCCCTAATCTTTTCAAGAATCCCTTAACGAAGCCTATAAAACTGATTGTATCTTCAGGCCTAACTCAAGTGCAAATTCTTACTCAGAAAAATGTAACAGCCCTGCAAGTATGACTTGGAGAGCAGTAAAGGGACAAGGAAGGAGAATACAGAGTGCTGGTTTGAATGGTCACATCTTGGAATACAAATTACATTGCATTTAGAATAAACAATTAATGAGACAACAGAAGCCTCAGCTACAGGTCCATTCTTCTGAGAGAGAAACAATTTCCAGAAGTGGTCAGAGCGGGATGCAGAAACACTGTATCTTTCCTTTTAACACAACAGAAATGCTCTTGGATTATTTAAAAGGCAATTGCAAAGATCTGTCTTCAAAACCTCCTATTGCAGGTTTAATAGCAAAGAGGTGCAAGTACACTTACCAGCAACACAGGAGTAAAGTACAGACTTTTGTTTTAACAAAATCTATATTTATACGATTACATTTCCTATGGTTGAGGGCAGCTGTAATTAATGGATTTCCCTCCTTCCCCTAATGCAGTCATTTGTCAATTTAAACACAGAATGCCCAATCAATTTTGATGTATTTAGTAAGCAATTTGTCAGAGTACTGCACACCAGTTAATATATTAATTCTTGTCACTGGCCCACTTCTGACAACTGTAGGCTGTGTCCATGAAATCGGTCCTGATGAGCCAAAACTCTTGCCTGGAATGTGAAGGTGCCCTTTGCAGAGCCAGAGGAGAGAAATCAGATCTCAAGCTATTCAATATCTTTTTGGGGCAGTTTTTGGTCAGTTTTAGGGGGTTTATTCATTAATGTGTTAATTGGTCATGGTTCAGATATTGCATCTACAGTGCAATGGAAAAGAAAATTCAGAGTGGAGAGATAAGGAAGAAAGGAAATTAATATGAAAGGAGGATGTCAGACTTTCTGGTGATGCAAAGTTACCAATTTCCATGGCAATTCCATTATGTGCCATGAACGTTGACTGTGTGAATTCAAACATGCAAAAAACATGTGAAAGGTACACAAGTCACACAAAGGAATCAAGGGATAAGTCACTCAAATATGCAAAACTTCAGGGCCTGGTAAAAGAGAGGAAAGAATTCATTTGAAAGAATCCTGAACACAACCAGGGGGTTGTCCTGGACATGAAAGCACATCTTAACAGCATCCTCAAGAGTTTATGCCACCCAAAGCACCTTAATTCCTAAATACCAAACAGCAGGAAGAAGGCAGGATTTAAAGAGTAATTAATGAGAAACTTGGCAACTCTGTGGAGAAAGCTTTAACATTGCAGATTCCTGTGGACACCAAAACCCTCCTGTGCACACGTGCAGTGCCTGGCACAGCTCTCCTCCCACTGCCAGGCCTGCTAGGACAGTTTAATACATGGTGCTGTTTATGTTATAGGAAAGACATCTAGAAAGGATAAAATGTGACTTGGATTTTCTTTTGTTGTGGTTAGATTCGGGAGTTGCTCAGGACACAGGCAAATAAAGAGGGAATATCAGAGACACAAATAAAGTAGAATATTATGTATTAAACTTGAAGAGTGCAGAGAAAGATCTGGTACCTGAAACTCAGCACTGAAAACCTGAGGATTGTAATTAATGCAGGGGGTTGTGAGCTGGACTCAGGGGAGCAAGTGAGCCTGGAATGTTCTCTGTCAGAAGGAGCTCTCAGGACTGGTTACATTCTCTCTAACCCACTGCAGAGTTTGGAGCGGGATCCTGACACTTCCTGAAGGCCAACAGGCTGTGCAATTTGATGTGCAAGTTCACTTTCAAGCCATGAACTTCCAGAAGGCTGTAAATCCCTCACTTCCCACTCTCTCACCTGTGCAGCAGCCCGAGCTGTGCTAACTGCTCAGGTAGACACGAGCTGCACACACTGATGCAGGTTTCTACAGCAGATGTCACAGATGACCTCAAAGCAAGGAAACAGCTGTGCTGATCCACTTACAAATACCCTTGGGATAAAGGTCTTGGACACTTGTTGTACAAAACATTTCTTCAAACAATGGTTCCTTGTTCCTTCCTTTCTAGCTGCAAATAAAACTTCCAGATTCTTTAAAAATATTAAAAGCTGAACCGTGTGTTGATAACCTAACGCAGGATTTTTTGAATAGTCTCTGTTTAGCACAAGAAGTCACCGGCCTGGTTTATATTTTTCAAAGACTAAGGAAGATTTTGGCCCTGCGTTTTGGCATCAAACCTCTTATTTATGAAAACCTGGCCGTGCAGCCCTCCAAGCAGCTCGCCAGACGTCTCATTGTTCTGCCCGGCTGCTGACAGAGGTACTCTGTGCTAAAAAGCACATTGAGGGTTTTTCAATGACCCAGGGGCCAAAGGTCACTTATTATAAATGGATAATGAGACCTAATGCAATGTTCTGAGTGTGGACAAAGAAAGGGTCTATCCATACCCCCTTGTGACTTGGTCATTCAGGCTTTTATTTCCCCTGCACACTTAATGGAGCCAAACAATTGGCAGAAATGCTATACAGAAACGGAGAGAAACTGCTGCATTCTACCTCGGAGAGACAGCTACAAATAGTGACCCTGAATCGGCGCCACGGCTCCTCTCGGCACTGACGTGGCAGACAGATGGACCAGCCCCGCTCAGCCCCGACTGAGCCATTTGCTGGCAATTAAAGCCCCCGACGGAAGCTCGAGCACAGCAAAGCCGGGCTGCAGCTAAAGCCAGCCCAGAGCAGAGCTGCAGGTAAGCAGAGCCACGGAGCCGGGCTTAGCAGCTCTTTAACAGGTGGCTTTTGTGGGAAAGCTGCTTGGACTCCATTGTCAGGGACTTCACTGAGGAGCTTCAGCCTGAATAAATCCAGAAGACAAAACTTCAAAGACAAACAGACACAAATTTCTCTGTTATTGCCATTTGCATTATGTCTTCTAGATACTCTGCTGTCTTTAGTGGTTATTATTTTATTGTTCTTTCCGTTTCACATCCAGCTTAAAGAATTCCTATTATGGGAATGAAAACCTGAGTTAGAAGTCTTATCATTCAAGTAACACAAATTCTTTAATTAGCCACGTTTCAGATGTTGCATCTACTGTGCAATGGAGAAGTGAATTCAAAGTGGAGAGATAAGGAAGAAAGGAAATAAACATGAAATGAGGATGTCAGACCTTCTGGTGATGCAAAGTTACCGATTTCCATGGCAATTCCATTCTGTGCCATGAATGTGACTGTGTGAATTCAAACATACAAAAAAAATGAGAACATGTGAAAGGTACAGGTCACACAAAGGAATCAAGGGATAAGTCAATCAAGTATGCAAAACTCCTTTAAGTTCATTAATTTGCTAGAATTTAGCTACCACTCATTCTTCTCTCCTTAAAAAGTTTTCAGTACTAAACCATTTGAAATGTGTATTTGTGCACATGTGTATACTGTACTGTGTAACAGTATTTGAACTGTTAATAAAATGCTAATAAAATGCACAAAATAAGCCCCATCCATCCCTGGTTTTACTCTGGGATACAAGTGAAACAAGGCAGGAACCTACCAAAAAAAAAATCCAGACAAAATGCAAATCTAATGGTGCTGTGCACTACTAATTACTTTTCCGTTTTCTTTTGTACCTTTTGAATCTTATCCCAATTTTCTGTGCAGCACAGAAGAAGGAAGACTCAAACTTTGCAGGTTTCCATAACACTCAGATGCAGCAGATGGACAGGTAGAGGCAGCAGATCCAATCTGGCACCAGTGTCCCTTTCAGCAGTCCCATCCAAAGTGCCCCTGGCCCACATGGCCACTTGATGCATCTGAAATGCTCCTGTCACACAGTGCTGCCTGCACTGACAACTGTGCACAGCTCTGGTTTCCCCAGGAGAACCTCAACAGATGCCAGGAGCTGCTCCCTTGGGAGACCTCAACTGTGCATCACTTTGATTGTAGACAGAACAGTACTGTTCTCTCTTTTAAATTGTCAGATAAAAGAGAAATACTCCTTTTTCCACCAAACCATTATAAAAATGCGTGTGTTTGTGTATTTATGTAATACAGATACACCACAGCCATGCCATAAAATACTGGCTCTCTGGGAATGATGTGGCTGGGCCAGACACAGGCCAAGGCAGGTGGGCAAGCATCCCTGGCAGCAGTGCCAGGGCTCCTGAGGGAAGCAGCTGCCTGAGAGTGGGGCTGGAAGGAGCCCAACAACCAGGAGTTCCCAGGGACAGGGAAATGCAGATGCACTCATTTGTCACTGGGTATGGAATTCACAGGAGGAAATGGCATAAAGCATGAGAAGGAATGAGGTGAGGAAACCCTGAAGATTTCATGGGATCTGGTAGGTGACTCTCAAGGCCAGGCCAAGCATTCCCACAGCCTCACAAACTGATTCATGGCAAAAATCCCAGCACTGCATTCCCTGCTCCATCCTTACTAGCACAGTTACACACAGCCCTACTCTGGGGTTGAACATACACTGAAATTGGCTGAAAAATCAACTTGGAAAATCACCCTCTGCTTAAAACGTGCACATGAGACAAGACAAGAAGTTGTCAGCTACTCACAGCCAGCCAGAAGATACTGGTAGTACTGCACAGCATCTGCAGCCAGGAGCAGTGGATGGTTTGCATTAAATGGTGGTTGGAGTTCATTCCACTGAGGAGTTCTGAGGTAAAACACAAGACTATTAATATTTAAGCTAATACAGAGAATGTAAATCAGTGTTTCTGTCATCACATGCAATTATCTATACAAGCTCACAAAATGTTTGTAATTATTTAAATTAGCTTGTTCAAACACTGCAATCCACCACAGGCAGTGGAGCAGCAGGGCCAAATCGTGCAGATTGTGAGCAAAGACAATACTTGGTTGTTGACTGCAGCAGGGATTGCATAAAAAAAAAACCCAGGAAGGAGGTTTAGATTAAGCTGGTAAATATGTTTAGGACCATTGTATGTCATGCTGACGTTATATAAACACACAGGAGAAACTGGGGAACTTTTTTGTTCTGTTAACTACCACTGCTTCCATCCTGTGAAGTCATTGAGCACTTACTGTGAAAATAAAGCTGTGTAAAGTTATGGATTATTGATCCAATTAGAAATTTCAATTCCATTACAACCTACTCATTTCAACAATAATGGTCCCAAAGTCTGTGTTGTAATTTTAATTAGGGTGGGCCACTCCTAAATAGCTTGGTAAATCAAGTATTGATCACTCCAGTCCAGCCATAAGCAGCACTAAGGAATGTAGGAGCCAAGAAAAATCGATAGAAAAATATTTTAAAACGTCAAAAGCACTGACAACACTTTCTCATCAATTTTTCTTTACTTTCTTCCACATGTCAGGAACAATTTCTTCTACTGTCTTCAGAAATGGTACCTTCAGCTACTCACAGGAAAACTCACAATGCTTCATCTTGGGAATCTTGCTCATGTCTCACAGCAGAATTCTGTACTTCAACACTACCAAAATAATCGTTTCTAGTCCTTATATAAAAAGAAAATTACAACCCGATCATTTAAAATCACCAATTAATAAGGATCTCTGTTGATTCATAGACATGTTCATGTCTAGCTCCACGTGGAGAGAAGGATTTAAAAACTTAGTTCCCACTGAGACACGTGAACAGTAGTGACAGAAGTGTATGGAAAACAAGGCTTGAATTCCTCTCCTTCAACAAAAACCTTCAGGAGTCTTCACATGAGTGACAATCACCATGCAGCTCATTCAAAAAGGAAGATCACAGGCATTTTGTGGCTGAAAGGAAAGGAAAGTCAGGGGAATGAGGTACCTAACCAAAGTCCAGCTGGCCCTGGGGCAGGTGACCATCTCCAGGGGGGTGTCGTCGCTGATCTTGGGCGCGGTGCTGAGCGGCCGCGGCTCCAGGACGTGCTCCACCAGGCTCCCGTAGCAGCTGATGATGTACAGGGACTCCACCACAAACTGCTTCGACTGATCTGGGGCCAGAGAGAGAGAGAGGAAAGCTTATTGCAACAGCACAGCAGGAACACAAAAGGTTCTGCAGAAATAGCAGAGTCTGTGTTCTTTTAAGTCTCTTGTTTGCGGCTAAAAAATGTGAATTAAAAGTAGCAAAAGGGCTGGAGAGACAAAGAGAAAATGGTACAAAACACACAGTTTTCACACAATTGTATTAATAAAAACATCTCATATAAAATAAGTTTCTCACCGAGGTATGTTTGGGGGATTACACATTTCCAGACTTATCTTGTACATTTGCTTTAGCAAAGGTGTATCATCTTTATCTCACCATTTTTTCAGTGCCACTTCACACAGTACCTTTGGACTGACCTACCAAAATTGGGTTTCTGCCACTGTATCATAACAAGAGATCAATTATTCATTTCACTAATTTTCACTAATTTCTTCTTTTTACCAAAAGCACTCCAAGCACATTCCTAAAATTCTCAACTGCCAATGAGTTTATGCAACAAAATCCACAAATTGCTTAGAACCTGTCACAAAAGAAGAATTTAAGTTTAAATGCAAGCCCTAATTCTGTGAGGTACCAACCTTTTTCTCGTTTGAGACCGGAATTGTTTGCAAACCATGACCTTGAAGCTCCAAAGACTGCAGCAACACAAAACTCCCCTCCCACAGATTTACTGGGTGAAATCTGTGGAGCTGGTTTGGATTTGCTTGAAGGAAAGAACAAAATAAAATTACACAAGTTAATTCTCAAAAAATGAAGATGTCCCTTGCTTAACAGCATTTTAAAGATATTACTTCAGAAATGGGGAATATCTGCAGTTCCCATAAGGCTGAGCAGCATTTACAGACGCTCAGTGTTTCCCAATAACAGGTCCCAAATTCCCCTGCAATTCTCAACTCATTCACTTGAAGAACAACATTGGCTCATAATGGAGAACTGAATTGTTTAAAAGACCCAACACTGAACGTTTGCATTCAACAGAAACAACTTCTGAAGTAAATACGAAGAAATCCTAAATCCTTTGGGAATGAAAATACAGATTCTGGGTGAGCCATTCCAGGTGTGTTTTCCAAAGGAAACCAGGAATCACACGGGAATATGAGTGACAAAGGGTGGGAGGGAGGGAAGGACATGCAGAGGGGACTGGGAGTGATGCACACACACTCATGAGCCACTGTTAGAACACACCAGGAATTTTATCATGAGGAGCAGACTGGGACACTGTGCCCTGAGCCCACGACGTGCATGCAGCAGATCCAGGGGCTGGGGATGTTTATTGAGACATCCCGAGGGTTTCTCCTCACAGGGACCTGCAGGAACCTGACATTCCTCTCTGCAGAAACTCAAAACTATGGGCACAGCATTGTCCTCAATTCATCAAACCAGGACTTCACCCTTTCCTTAAGAGAAAAGCTGTTTGACAAACCCACACAGGATTCTTCTTTCTTCATGTTCCCCTTGTTTCTTTTAATTGAATTCTTTTATATTTTTCTCTCAATTCTATTTCACTGCTCCCTTCTTTTCCTTTCCATTTTTCTTCTACTAATTTCTTCCTCTACACAATTTCACCCTGTGATCAGACCATCCCATTAACTTGGTTTTTACATAAAAACCTCCACTTCTGAGAAGTATGTGTGCAGAGATGTATACAAACAAAGGAGTGCAAGTGTTACAGTGGAATTTAGCACTAGAAGCAGAAATCAATTAAAAAGCTGTAGAGTTATAATGATACTTAATTTATACTAACAGATCATACACATGGCAAGCCTGTGGTCACATGTATCAGTTAGAAATTAAAATAAAAAAGCTCTGTCCAAAGGAATTCCATCCCACTGACCAGAGCCCATGGAACAATTCAGACAAACTTCCACGGACTTGGATCAGAGCTGGAGCTCCTGGACATGTGGGAGAAGCTGGAATGTCCCAAAAGAGCAGTTGGAATTTATAGTCAGTAACTCTGGTATTGAACCACCACAAAGCACTTAATGTCCAACTGTTAAACCTACAGCTACAGATGACTGGGTCAGAAATCTGTGTTCCAAAAAGGTCCTGACTATAAATGTATTCCCCTGCTTGCAATGGCACATCATGGTTCTATATTAGAATATTTACACTGAGATTGTGTTAACTAATAAGTTTTTATTAGCTACTCAGAAAAAAATCAGAATAGATTTCTTTCACTTTGAAATAATCATCTGTCACAGAAAGAGTATTTTTAACCAAATTGTATATTGAGAATTATTTTAGCTCTTACTTTCACATACTCATATTCTTTCAGAAATGAAAATACAAATGTATCAGTGAATTAGAGTCTTGTTGATTAGTTCAATTAATAAATGATTGGGTTTAATACAGAATATTGTCCAGGACAATGTCACTCATTAATCCCTACAAAGCAAACCAGGAGCACAGGTATGACTCTGCCATATTCACTTCCTCTTTAAAAAAGGATCTCTCTATACTGTCCTAATATTCCTAATATTCTCAATTTTTACTGAACACTATCTGAGGTTATTAAAACGATTTTACATGGTTAATGAAGTAATTTAAAATGGGGGAAAAAAAATTGAGGCAAATGCTATTCTCAGCTACAGACTGGAGTAAAGCTCTACAGAGACAGAACTGCCTTCAAGCCTTGAAGCAGAAGTGAGCCTGGGCCTCAACACATTTTTCCAGAGTTCTCCACACTCTGAGTCCCCAGACCTGTGTTCAACCAAATACAATTATAAACAGCCTTAGAGGAAATGGTCTGAGCTCAGTTCTATTTACATCTTGTCTTTAGGATGTACTTCTTTCAAGGCAAGCACTTAAGTGTTGGTTTCAGTGCCAGAAGCTTTTCCCTTCGAGGATGATGTTTTGTAGGCAGAAAGAGCAGACCTTGTAAAACACGATTACTCCTGTGGTTAAACTCAGCCCTGCTAGCAAACAAAGACAAGCAAACAAACAAAAAAGATTTGTGCATCTTATTGGTTTGGAAAGATTTCTGAGAATACTGCTGAGATGTCAACAAGTCTATTCTGAAGCCTCTTGTAGCTGAGGAATCTTTCATTGGACCATCATTTTACTTGATTCCTGAGTTTTCATCGATACATTCCAACTCCAATTTCATTCCTTCAGCAAACCTCCAAAGCCCAGTTATTTTCAGGAACAGTAATGCCATTAGAAAAATATCTTTACACGTCATTGTGATATTTTAACAACTTGGAAACTATAAATCCTCATTATTCTGCAGATGCAAGCACCCTCTCAGCTTTATAAATGATAACTAAACAATCATGTTGAAGGTAGGTGGTGAATGACTTGTTTCTGCTATGAACTCCTGCTCTTTCCTTGCTCTTGGCTTGTCAGCACTTCATAAATTATTCCAAAAGCTGAAATTTAGGCACATTTGGCCTCACTTTTACAAAACAGTTACTTCAAAAGAATCTTCACAATGCAGTAACTTTCAAAAGATTGTACCATAGTTTTCCTGACAAGGGATGCAGAAAGAAATTCAGATTTTTTGGGAGTCAGTGCTAAAACCAAGACAGTGAAGCGAACGGGACCAAAACATTCCCCATTATAATTTCATTCTTTATTTCTCCCAAGTGTTAGGAACAACAGCATTGTGTTAAAGACATCAGGAGGATGAAAAGGCAATTTATTTTTCCCTCTCTGGATCTATTCCACTGTACAAACACACCTGGAATTCAGTGAAAAAGAGCAGCAGTTTTACCCCAATTAGATTTGTACAGAAATCTATATCAAGACTAGAATGAACATGGGGAAATTTCTATTACTATTAAATGTTCTAACATAATTTTGGAGGATTATTGCTATTTTAAATGCAGAAGCACTGAGGTGTAGGTACTGAAACGGCACAAAAGGAGATGGGAGGAAACTAAAGAAGAAAATGAAGAGATCACTTTGTCAGAGCTTAAGAAGCAATGAAGACACTGAGCTCAGCATTCAAGTTCCTTCATGTTGCCAACACAGTAAGAGCAGATTAAGACCTACTGAAACCATTCAGAGCTGCCACTTGTTGACTTTGTAACACATCAAACTCTGCCATAATCTCTGGAAATGCATTGTGGTAAAGCTCTTTGTAAAAATACTAAATAGTTGCAATATTTTAACTAGTTTACATTTTCATTATTATTATTTTGCTAGTATGAATTAATACTTTTAAGATATTTTGAAAACCAGAGGCTGCACAATTCATGATGGAGCTTTATGTCTCACAAAATTCTTTTGGCTCTTAAATGTACTTTAAGTCCATTGTCAAACGAGTGACATGACTTTAAAACAATAAATAAATGGCATGTATGTGATATGAAGGAGCTGCCTTATATAATCAAATATTTATAGTCAAATAATACCAGTCTGCAAATACTGAAATCACTTTGATTTTATATTCCAAACAAATAGGCTCCAAATAGATGAGATTCATAAAAACAAAAGCACTTATTCCACACTAAAGCCACTGAAATGGAAACATCTATGACTGCTGACAAAAAGTTCTATCTTGACTACATAAGCAGCAACAAAAGTATCAGGAGAAACATACTGCATGAAATTTGCAATTGCACATGAAATTACAAAAAAAAAATCTGTCTCAAAGTCCAGAAATTTAAATTCATTTATCATTGTGCCTAAAACACGAAAACAAAGATGTTTCCAGTTGTCAGATCACGAATAAAGCAAGAAAAAGCACGAAAAGCAATGGTAGGATCCTTTATTCACCAGGCACTTAGCTGTCAAATCAGCATCCATTTTGTTTACAGAATTTTAGGTCTCATTAAGACCTTAATGGAAACAACATGATTTCTTCCCCCACCCAAAGTGTGTTTTTTATCCTAATTTCTCTGTAGACGAGTAAGGACCATATTTTTGAGCTAGCACTGGCATTAAACAAACCACAAAAAGAGTCTTGTGAAAGACAGGCAACAATTTTGGAGCCTATTTCATATATTCCCCTCTTTAATCTCAGCCTTTTAATCTTACTTCAATCTAAAACCATTTCTGGTTGAAGATGTCTCCTGCTTCATGCAGGGGTGACCCACACAGCCTTTGCTCAGAAATCCACTGCCAAAACTTCTTCCAGAGCCTTGGCACTTCTAAGATCACCATCAGGCAAAACTCTTTGGTGCACCAGAAACTGCATTTAGAAATGGTTCTTAGGGAGGTAATTCAGGAATTAGAAATTCTCCACAAATAAAGGAAAGTCCTTTCCTTTCCTTTCCTTTCCTTTCCTTTCCTTTCCTTTCCTTTCCTTTCCTTTCCTTTCCTTTCCTTTCCTTTCCTTTCCTTTCCTTTCCTTTCCTTTCCTTTCCTTTCCTTTCCTTTCCTTTCCTTTCCTTTCCTTTCCTTTCCTTTCCTTTCCTTTCCTTTCCTTTCCTTTCCTTTCCTTTCCTTTCCTTTCCTTTCCTTTCCTTTCCTTTCCTTTCCTTTCCTTTCCTTTCCTTTCCTTTCCTTTCCTTTCCTTTCCTTTCCTTTCCTTTCCTTTCCTTTCCTTTCCTCCAAATCCCTCCTCAGCCTTTCTCTGGGAATTCTACAAAACTCTCAACAACTTCTTTTCCTGAAAAGAGTATTTTGATAGAGACATTAAGGGTGATGCATGTGGTGCCAACTTCTAGAACAAACCCAAGAGCCATGTACAAATATTCTAACAGATACTGGTGGCCATAGTTAATAGATACTTTTAGCTAAATTAAAAACAAAGATAAAATCCCAAGCCCACAAAAAAACCCCAAAAAACCCAAGCCCCAGAAAACTCCTTGCTGGAAGTTTTTTAATTTTCTAAGATGTTCCTATTTCTTCCATTCTTATTATTCAAAACTTCCAGCATCTAAGCCCAATCCTGTTACAAAGTGGTGACTGAGGTGATACAGCAATGCCTGAATATTGAACCAAACTCCAACACCAAAAAACTGGTTAAAATGTGCTTTTCCTCTTGTCGGTATTCTTATAATATGCTGCATTTTTTCCACATTAAAATGAAACCCCCTTTTATTTCAAATATCCCAATTTTAACAGAACTGTTTCCCATGTTGGAATGAGATGATCTTGAAGGTCTCTTTCACTCCTGACCATTCTGTGAAGTTTTTTTTCTCCAGAGTAATCAGTTTTTCTTTTTTTTTTTTTTTCTTCAGTGCCCATTTTACTGCTTCACCTCTCACTGCTGTACTTTACTGCCTACTCACTGCTAATCTGGCTTATTTTTCAGAGGTCATCATCGATGTTTTCTGTCTGTAAGCAACTTAGTGCTACAATAATAAAGGAAGCAATATAGAAAAAAAAAAAAAAAAGAGAGACTTGTTTGGAAAGACATTGCAATCATTTCTGCCCACTTAGAAATAATTTATTTTTTCAACTTCCCTGCTACTTAAAAATTAAATGCACTCTCAAAGGTTAAAAAAAGAAAAAAAAAAAAAGTGAATTCAATTCCTTGCAATGCTTGATGGTGAACACGCATCCATAGTTTAAAAGTGAAATTATGTGGGTGGAAACCTATGGATCAGCCATGCAACAAACAAATAAAAACAAACAAAAAAAAATTAATCCAAAATTAAAAAGTCGAAGCACAGAGTTATTTTCAGCAAGGACAGCAAATGGAGTATAGGCATGCTGGGTTTGAACCGGGAACTCACCAAGGAGCTTTTATGGAAAAACATCCTGCTCCAAACAGGTAAGGTCTTCACAGAAAGGGGAAAAATGCACAGAAATTAGATGAGAACTCAATTCCCAACAAGTACACTGTAAATCATGCCATAAAGATTGCTGCAGAAAGTGAAGAGAATCCTTGTTAACCCTTTGCTGCCAGGGGAGCAGCAGGGTCCCGGTGCTGGGACGCGCCGGGGACGTCGCTGCAAGCTGGGCTCACAGCCAGGCCTGGGGTCGGGCACAGCTCAGGGACCCCCCTCCAATCTGCTGCCAAAGCTGCGCCTGCAGCACGTGTTGGAGCCAGAGCTGATGGGAAAAGGGAATTAACATCCACATCAGCCAGAGGTGGGGGCTTTCCATGCAACACCGAGGGGCCGAGTGGGGCAGTTTTACCAGTTACTGAGAGGAGGTCAAATCAAACCAACAGGTGCCACCAGAACCTTCCAGGGACAATTACTCAGCCCTTGCTAGGACAGAAACACCCCATGAAACTCAACTGTTTGACCCAGAAATCTTCTTCCCCCCCTTAAAAGCTTGCACAGATGTAGGAAAGAGAGGTCTAAGTCTCTTCAAATGTATTTGATGCTCAAATCACCAGATCTAAAGCTGAGTGCTTTTGGCCACCCAACAATTTACACCATGATTTGATTTCATGTTTTGTTCATGTATTTTGCACAGTGGAGAGTTTTTTACACATTAATCTGAGGGAATTTTCAATGGATTTCTCCCTTTAAAAAGACATTGCCACAGTGACATTTACATAAAATCTGAAAAGTAGCAAAAGAAAGCAAATTTAGAAGGAGACAAATCTCACATGCTCAAGTCTCATTTGGGATGCAACATCATCCACAAAATCTCTAAATAACTGATTTTCTAAATGCCAATGGTTCTGTTTTCTTTTCATACTCTGACTCAGCCATAAGGTCTAGGTAGTTGAAACAGGTGAAATATTTTCAGGCAATGAATTACCAGAAAAGGTCCAGCACTGAAGGATGTATAAAGCACTCAGCCATAGCCCAACACAATTAAAAGGATACCAGCCTGATAAAAAAGAATTCAGTGAACTAAATCTGACATGAGCACAACATGAATGAAGGGATCCTCTCAAAAAAACATTCAGGTGAAGGTACAAACCTAAGACACATATTCTTCAACATGCAAAGATGCAAACATCCAATAAAGAATAAAATATTACAGAAAAAGATCCCTTTTTTTAATTAGTACTATAGGCCAAAAAAAATTTTTTAATTTCCATAGAAGGGACTGGCATTTAAATTTTTGAATTTAATAAATTGGTTAACGTTTTTGGGGACAGAGCTCATTTGGCAGAATCAACCACTCTTTTAGACCTAATATATCATCTTTGAACAGTGCTAAAAACTAATTAAATTGTCTGAACTGAATGATCTCCTATAAAGTCAGCACATCCAGTCCCCAAGTCAAAGGCCAGTCTAGAAGATGAGTCCAGCACTACTGCACTGCTTAAATATTTAATTGAAAGCTAAATCTCCTGCATAACCCAAAGCCAACATAATTTAAAACCCAGAGTGTATCGAGTGTAAATTTGAAGAGCCATTGGAGAGTGGTCAGATCTGCCTGGCAGCTTAGAATTCAGTTTCTAAATTATGATCATCCATGTTTTGGACACTATTTTTTTTCTTCTTCTTCTCTGCCTCAGTTGCTCTGTTTTCAAACCTCAGGCAAATATCACTTAGCTGAGCCCATTAAACATTTCAGAAGATAACACTGGCTTTTTCTTCTTCTACAACTGCTATATTGATCAAATTATACTTGCAAATTAACAAATTCTCTTTATTTTAATTACAAATTGGCCTAGGTGGGCTTCAACTGAAGGTTTTGTTTGGTTGGCTTTGGATAAAAAATTTTCTATCACGAGGAAGATGTAACTACACTTCCAAAGGCTACAGCAGAGTCTTACTAAAATGCTTTACATGTGAGAAAACCCTTTCTGTTCAAAAGACCTGATTTCTTTAAAGATGACCATTTTTTTTTCCCCCTATGATATTTATATAAGCAATTGTTTTCCACTATTTCCTTCACAGAATATGGATGGAATGCTAATTGGGAGCGAGAGAGAGAATCCACGAATTACAGGAGAACCCAACCTTGAAGAGACAGCACCAGATGGCTGAGCTCGGTGACAGCAAGGGAGCAGTGCCAAGGCAAAAACTCGCCCAGGTTCCCCTTCCCAGAGCCAGGCAGAAATTCCAAAGGAAATCATGGAATGAAGATGATTTACCAGTCAGAGTTCTGACAGAATTTTTGCGGTTTCTTACCTGATTTTGAGTTTTAGCAAGTAGAAAACTGAAATGCTTTGGTTTGGTGCTGTTATGGTTAATAAAGCTATTTAAGCTTTTGATAAGCTGTGCAATACCCATTTATTCTAACCCTCATCGTGCCAAATCGAGAATCCTTTCATAAACAGTGACAACTGAACAAACTTCAGTGCAAATAATTGTATTTTGTATCAATTACCAATCATTACAGCAGTTGCCTTGTTACTAAAATGTATTATAAAACTAAAAGTGATATAAAATATGTCTGAGAAATGTGCCAGAAAGAGAATGTCTGGCTTCAGACAACTGTGCTGAATTCTTTAGCTCTAAGTTTGTTTGTTTTTTTCTCACTACCTTTTCAGTTATTTTTTCCTAATTAATTTTACCATAATGTGGTGATCCTGCACCCCTTATTTTTGTTTGCTGCAGTAGCTGACCCTGGGATAAATGCAGCTCCCTGAGATGAAACAAACCCAAGATATCTCAGTCACTTTCTGTGCATAAAAAATTAAAATTATAAAATTGCATCACTTTACCTACTTTCCCCTTCCTCACTGAGGGTGGAATGAGGGATGGGATGAAGAAGGGATAGAGTTTCATGTTTCAAAATACACTACCTAAATCTCCTGGCTGGAAAAAAAAGCAAGGTCTATCCCTTTCCTGCAAGGCACACTGGATTTCTGTGTTTTGACAAGACTCAGCTAATGCAGGTTCCATCCTGCTGCTCACTCCAGCAAGGATGAATTGAGGAGTGAGGTATGATATAAATATAATGACCCTGTCCCTTGAGGAAGTTAAAACAAATGCTGCTGTCAGAGGAACCAACTTTGACAACAGTTTTTCTTTTGGGGGGCAATTATTTTATTTTTTCTTTCCCCTCCTTCCCATTGCAGCTCATCCATGTCCCCACTGGAAACGAGCTACAGCTCATTCCACAAACCCAGGGAACACTCATGGAGATACTGTGGGGCACAAAGCTGAATTCTAGAATGTTCTGATTCACTGCCTTTTATAGACAATGAGATGGATCATACAGCTCTTCCCCTTTCTGATTATAAGCTCGTTGTAAATGAGCAATGCATTAACCCATTCACCAGCCTTGACAAGGAATTCTGCATTACTATCAAAAATTTGAGAGGGAAACTGAGGCACAGATATAGAAAGACTTATTAAATCCTACTCTTGTGCTGTCCTGCATCCCCCCTCTAATCTTTAAAACATCAGAAGCTTCCTTACTCATTAGTGTTAGAGCCCCTCTGGGAAAGGCTGAATGTGCTGACAGCACAAACTACAGGAAAGCCAGTCAATGGGATGACAAAATGTAGGGACAAAAATTAAGTGCTTGATGAAGGTGCAGAAATTACAGTGGGAGACTTGGAAAAGCAAAGGAAGAAGCAGAGGGCAGGGAAGAAGGAAAGGCCAGTGATGGAAGGCAGAGGGGATGCTCCAAGATACTTCATGCTGACAATGGAACTTGCATTTCAGAGCAGTGACTGATCAGAACATGTTCCAAAATCTACATGTTTGCAGAGGGAGGAAAAAAAAGCATTTGTGATGAACAGCACGGTCATGACACAATTCCAGACTCTGTCTTTCATTCCCATAGGGCTACAGGGAACACTTTTAAAAAATTTACTGCCATTCCACCTGTCAAGCAACATGACATGCTTTGCAGCTCTGCTCCAGACACATGATATTAAGAGCACTGATCAGTCCTTTCAGTACCTGGAAAATATTTTGCTGTCTTGGATACTAGCAGAACAAACCCCAACTCGATTTTTTGGTTAATATAATCTACAAGGCTTCGTGAAGATTTAATATTAAAGCAGCTGATGTTAAGAGCAAATAAAACGGACAAATCCAAATTATATGGCATTCGAGCCTTGCTTAAATGTGCTGCAACAGATTAAATTTTTAATTCTTTCAAAGTCTCAAGCCCAGGAGAGGAATCTTTGAGGGCAGTGCCTGCAGAAGCTGAGTGATGCCGAGCCCGGCTCCTTTTCTGATCGCTGCACAATCGCGAGGTTCAGCAGCTGCTCCCGAGGAAGAGCCTTGTTTCCTCGGAGCGCTGCTTAGAGGTGCTGACCATGTAGGTGTAAATACATCTGTCTTTTGCCATTTGCAGTAATACATGCCTCCTACACTTCTCCCAGCGAGGCAGATGGTCCCTGTCCTGTCGAAATCTTACACTGCACAGACTTCCAGTGCTATGTGTTTGCAGAAATATGAGGGCAGATGTTAAATATGTTAAACACACGCTTTGCCCCCTGGAGGTTTAAGTTAAGGCTGCTGTCTCAATTTGGTCATTTTAGGCATGCCAGGCTTTTCGGATCCTAGGCATTCCTCTTAAATCCCTGCTTTATAAATAACAGCTTTTCATGTTAATTTTGTGTACTTTCATCAAATATTTTGGATGCAGAACAAATGAAGGAAGCTCTCGGCTTAGCGTTACAAGGCTACGTGGGCTGTGCTGAAAATTATGATCCTCATTCATGAAAACTCTATTTACACAGCAGGGTATTTCCCATGACTGTTGTTTTCCCCCCTTACATAAGCCTCACTGAGCATTTTAAATTTAATTAGTTTTTAAAATTACATAAAATGGAACAGAGACAGTTTGTGAACAGTATAATTTACCAGAAAACTACAAATATGAAACCACTCCGAATATGTTTTAGATGTTTAAGAATAAAACATTAAATAAAATACTGCAGACTTATTACAATTGCAATAATTTTAGAAAGGTTTGCTGGTATCACACAGCATTAAGGAAACCTTTGTAATGAATTTTGCAATAATTAGAACTGTAAACCAAGTTTTTCCAAATCCTTCTCCTCACTGTTCCTATAAGCCTACCTTCCCTGGCAGGCCTTCAGGTGAATTTTTAGTTTCTTTCTCTGCCGTGTCCCACCTGGTTCTAAGTGTCTGTTCCAGTTGTGGGAGCCCACATTTACATTTCTGTCCTTCATTGGTCATATTCTTCAAGTCAAGTTTTGGTATTTCCCCTCTTTGTGACTTCCTGCCCTGTGACAACCTCCCCTGATCCCACCTCCCTTCCCATCCTCATCCAGCATCACACCTGGAAATGCTTCCAATATTCACCTGAGCAGCAACAAAATCTTTTTCCCTCAGTTTAAACTGAGCAGAAAAGTAAAAAAGGCAAAAAAAACCAGCTGAAATGTGTCTGTGGAGGAAGCTAAACCTCAACATGACCCTCAAACTGCTTCTTTACTGTTTCTTAAGTTCCATCTACAATTATCTGCGAAGCTGAGGAATGTCTCGGTGTGCTTGGGGCAGCTGTGTGTCCGTGGCTCACGTTGGGCTCCGTGAAATCCCCGTTTCACAGCAAGGGCAGGAGAGGATTGCTGGGCAGACACGAATGGAGACACACGTGCACAGCCCAGCTTCTGACTGCCAGCACTCACAGCCAGCAACGGGGGAACTCACAGCAAGTCCTGAGCTCCAGCACAAATACGGGAATTACACGGGCAGACAGGGAATAACCCCCTGAAAAATAATTCCCAGTTCATGAAACACAAGGGAAAATTCACCTCGCGAGCAGGGTTTGAGCAGGAAAGAACTGCAGCAAGGCAGGCACGGCCTGTGTTTGCCAAAATGCAGGAAAAGGTTAGGAAGCTGTTCTGGCCAACCACATGCCATGCTCGATCTACTTCCCTTAAAAATATAAAAGCCTTCCAGAAACTAAACAGATCGATCAGATTTTTAACTGGAAAATATTCAGGAATTCAAACAACCAGAAAATGAGAGAGGAAAATACAATCACCACCCTGCATCTTTAATTGCAATAAAAGAATATTTAAAGTTTAGCAAGAGAAAAACGTCAGCTGTTGGACAGTATTAATTAATTTTAAATTGTTGTGGTTTATGAAGCTCATAAAATCTTATAATATATATATTTAGAGGAGCTTTTCTCAAGAAATACTTTGAAGTGCTTTATGATGGCACATGAAAAGTACCAAAGTGCAGCTGACTCTGGAGAGGAAATCCACACGTGAATTACTCAGTCCAGAACAGTGCAACAGAGGAAAAATAAGGTCAAGAAAACAGAGGGATTAAGTTTTGCCTTTCTGCTCAACCTGGCTTACTGTCTTTCCAGTTCTGATGGTCAAAAATCATTTCTGCTTGAAAAGGTTGGAAATCAAAATAAACAAATTTGGAAAAAAAAAAGTAAAACCATATTTTATTCTGATTGAATACAGCTCTGCTTATGTTTCATTCCAATTCCTGGTGTGAAAACATCTTCTGACCCACCCAAATGAATATTCCTGAATTTACAGAGGTTTGTTTTCATCTTGTATTTCTTTATTTGACGTTTTCAGTCTCCTCTCCTCCCATCCCCCTTCTGCTACAATTAAATGACATACACTGAAATGAAAATAAGGAATAAAACTAATTGTCACGAATAACACAAACGATTTGCACACGAATCATAAAGGCTGAGGAAGGTTTGTGCCACTTACCCCGTGCGTTTGGTGATGGTCCCTAATGTCATTGGCTGCTTGATTTGAGCAAGAGGCAACACCACAGTCAGGCTTGGGAGAGGCAGGAGCCGAGGATTCCCGGGATTGTTGTTTGTGAAGTTGTTGTAAGTGTCCTGGCTGTTCAATTTACCTTGATGGGATAGAGATGCAATAAAACACATTATTGGAATTTTTTTTTCTTCATTTATCATTTCTACATCTGCCCGAAGTAAGAGAAAAAAGACCAAAAAAAAAAACCACAAAAAAACCCCACAAACAAGCTGCTGTTCTAATAAAAGAAAAAAAAAATCTCGAAAATTAATCTTCATTTCAGATACATAATAAATTACAATGGAAAAAGCAATTACTAATTTTACAGGTGGGGAAAAGGAAGGATTCCTTTCCATGCAAGGGAAATGATTCCTGCTGCTGCTGCTGCTTGCCTGGCAGTTTTGTTCACAGAAAAGTTTTCGAGTTCGATTTGAAGGACAAGCTCTGGATTCCAATTCTCTATTTAAAAAAAAAAAAAAAAAGAGTATCTGGAAGGGAATTCTTTTCCTAAAGTACCACATACAGTGTTGGTAATTGGAAGTCCTGAAAAGGTCGCTTTTGTTGTCTCCACGGATAAAGACACACAGAATAATCATCTGCAGAACTAAGGCTGGAGGGAAATATCAAGTAACTATGTCAAATAAAGCCACGCCAAACTAGATGTAAAAATCAAAAAATATCCGAAAAAGCAACAAATTTCATATTCATTCAAAAAGACGAAAATGAAACACAGGTACTGAAAAAAAGGAAAGGGAAAACATAACAAAAAAAGCCCTCAACAACCCTAAATTTAGCTGATTTCAAAGAGGTCTGTGCTGGATGGACGCCCAGTTTGGATACGCTTTCTTACTCGCTGTATCACTCTGTAGTCACAACGTTTCATTCTTCAGTTGGAAAAGGAAACTAGCTCCAAATTTCATGGACAGTAAAGAAAGAAATGTGAAGAAACCAAAGAAAGAAGTTAAACAAAAAAAGGGGCCAGTCTGTTTATAGCAGAATCAAAAGTACTTTAAATAGACAAGCAACCATGAATTAAAAGGTTTAGATCATTAACTTGTTTTTCTGTGTTCCTATAATGCTGTGAAACGCTGGCTTTGTTCTTAATCAAAAGGGAACCATATTGGGAATTAGGTTCCTAAACAACCGATGCATTCTACACAGATATTATACAAATCCCAGGCCAAATCCATACAATCTGCCTCAAGAGCAGCCACCTTTTTTCAAGGAAGAAAAACAGCACAGCAAAGGGTTTCTCACAGGAAGCTGCCTGAAAAGCTTTAATGGTACTTCAGATGGATTGAAAATAGGAAAAGGAAGGCGGAAAAATCTTAATGAATGTCTCATCATCCTAAAGACACTCAATGCTTCCTTCACCCTTCTTTTAATACTATATAACTGTGAGCTTGGGGTTTTATTTGGGGTTTTTCTGCAAAGTCCCCAGACCTCTGCATCTCAGAGAAGCACAATAACAGAAATGATGAAATTACAAAGTGTATTTTGTGATAAGTATCTGGCCTGAGCATCCATCAATACGTTTTAAGAGAAATAGCAAGGCTTTAATGAAGAACAAGCCTATTGAAGTTCCCAGAGAGCAGATTTCATTAACAGCAATTTTCCTGCACCAACTTGGAATACAAAGAAAAAGGAAAAGGAAAAAAAAAAAAAACACCCCAGCTCAGTTTTAAATAAGACTGAGATGCAATTAATTTTCATAAAGATGAGTTTAATAATGCATTTTTGGTTCTTGCAGGAAGAAGTATGGATAGTTTTGTGCATTATTGTCTAATTAGTCACTGCTCCTGCAGCCAAGGCCTCTCTGGAAGTGTTTCCCTCTCCCATATTCCCCTGGATCCACATGGGCACAGCAAGCACCGACAGGATCTACTGACAGGGCTCCAAACGGCAGCAATTTGTTTCCTTTTTTCTTGTTCACAATCTAATGATTAACTCTCAACTGCTGATCCAAGGGCAGGGTTGGAACAGCCTCTCTCCCCTCTCAAGGCACATTTCATGTCTCAGTGCCCTCTGCCCCAGCTTCATGTGGTTTTCCACATGCAAAGCCTTCAGCTGATTCAATGGAAGATTTGCATGCAGAGAAATGAGGGATTTACAGGTGTCCTTCCTACACAAGGATGAGCTGCTTTGCTTCCATACAAGTTGAGGACTCCCAGAGCAGTTAGAAAACTGCAGGACTATCTCATCCCTTCAGAGTTTTTTATTAATTGTAGGAACAACATCTTACAAATTCTTAGGCTCATTTATAAGGGAACATAATTAAATTTTTTTAAAAGTACTAAACAATTAAAAAAAGAAGAATTAATATGTAAAAGAGATTCTGAAAGAGACTAAAATATAACATGATTCTTTGAGAAAGAAACCAAAAAAAATCATTCAGGAGGTCAAGCACTTCATTTGTAACTACGTATTTGGAAGTATAGCTAAATCTGATGTATACAAACCTCAATAAAAAATTAACTAAACCAGACCTCATAACTCACAGCACTTCTCAGCACAAACACAATAAAAAAATTCTGCTGTGACAAATGGAAAAGCTGTAAATACCACACATATGTCACAACAACCATTGCCTGCCAGCCTGCATTTTCTGCTGCAACAGTCAGTTGTTTGACTGCAAAAATTGTAATTAAAAGTGCTACTAGTCAAAAATTAAAAGTCGAAATGCTACAAAGAGGAGAGAAATTATTTCTGACAGGAAAGTTGCTCTTGTAAATCTGACTACAATAATATTAAGATGGTAGGGATGATAAAAGCTGAAGAAAACCCCCTCATTTTCTGGTATGCTGCTGTATCCATCCAAGAATCCCAAAAATTACCCTTCCGCTCCTGCAGCCCTTCCAAGCAGGAAACTCCTGCAGCAAACAGGAGTTGTGTGTGCACAGGGCAGTCAGATCAGGCCAAAAGAGCACAAAGAATGCAGTCAAGCATCAACATTATTTCTGCAGCTCAAGCCGTTGTTGATTCACTGTCAAAGGACAAGCAACAAACAAGCCAAAGTTTAAGTCGGGTAGAAATATCCAGTATTTTTCATCCAGCAGAATGCTGAACTCAAGTTACCTCCTGACATGTGGACAGTGCATTTAACTGTAAATGGTTGGAGACTGACACACACAGATCTCATCCTACAGGCTACTCCAGGAACGCTTTAATTGCAACCAATCATCACCATCACAATTCCAAGGCAAACGGGACCTCTCAAGGATCATTTCCAGGAGCATCCTGAGCAAGGAGGCACTTTCCCTTGGTAATCACCCAGAGCCCTCAGCACCCCGTGCAAGGCATGGGGTCAAGGATTGGTCTTGCCATGGGCTGCCATAGAGGAGATTTTCATATCACAGCTGTGCATGGGATGCATTAAAGCCAGTCTAGGCTGGTAAATCTCTTACTAATTTTACTAAGGGACTTCCAAAAAGCTGAGGATGCTGTGGCTTTGGAGTGTGACAAGTTTATTTACAAGTGCAGCCTTATGTTGAGCAAACACTGCCTACTGAGACATGGAAAACCCAATCCACTGGTTTTGGACCTGTTTGCTGAGAATCTGCAAAACCACCACCATCTCATCCCCTCCCCAAACCTGAGCCACTCTTTTCCAGACATTTTCTTCCACTGCCACTCAAAGGAGAAATGGATTAAGCTGAGGATAAAAGTGAAGAAAGCAAACAACAATGGGCTTTGTTGTCAGAGGGAGGGAGCTGTATTCCCAAAGCGACCATCACTGACAGACTCACTTCCAGCGAGGAAAAAAGGGAGGCCTGCAAGTGCCGGACAAAAGAAATCCCAGCAGACAGAGGAAAAACAAATTAAAAGCACCATTATAAAATACAGATGCTATAAGGAAAATAAACTTCACAAGATTTAGTGGGTTTTGACAAAGCTGGACATCTGTGGAAAAGCCATCAGGAGCAGCTCTCAGGTATGGCCAGACAGGCTCGGGGTCCCACGGCATCGCTTCCCTCCTCAACCCCTGGGCAGAGACACCCTCAGCTCTCCACACACCTCCAGTGTTCAATCTGTAAGTTACTCTTTAGGCCTGAATGTGAGAGTTAAACATTCGATCAAACCACACTTTTAAAAGTTTTCAAACTGTATTTTTGGATGAGAAAGGAAAGCTACATCAATGAGAAAACATTCAAGACCTGCAAGCTTCTAACACTGTTCAAAAAGCAATCAATCAACTGAAAGCAATTAATACAGCTATGTGTCCTCTTCTGATCAACTAAGAGCCTTGATGAATTCAGGCCAGATTTCAAATTGGTCAGTGTTTGAGCAGAGCACTTGAGGGCACTGCTGTCAGAGATCATCTCTGAGGAGAGAGAAGGACAAAAACCCTGATTTTTGGCACTACTATTGACACAATTATACATCCAAATGCAGCTTGGCAGTGACATTCCCCAGCCCCAAGGATTGTGTTCAGAAGCAGCACAGTGGGGCAAAAAAAACTTCACAGGATCCTGAAAGAATGATGTGGATGAAGCCCCCATTACTCTGCTCTTTAGTCCATGCACAGTCCCACGTTAATGCAACCAAATCACTTCTTATCTGATTTCAACTGAGTTTGAATCTATCAGTACCACAGATCCCATTTGTGCATGAAAATGGAACTCTTAAATCACAGCCAAGCTTAAAACCAAAACTGAACCCTCACACCTAAGAGATGCAAACACCAACTTATCAACAAACTGAAATTAAACCCTTTTAACCATTAAATTTCAGCATGTGTATGACATGTCTCCAAGTGCTGCAAGATTTTCTTTGGTATAAACTGTCAGTGAGCAAAGCAAAGAGGTCTTGGCCCAGACAATTTTTTCTGGTAGGAAAGTAATGATCAGAAGGATTTTAGCTTCTCTATACACTTAATTTGAAAAACTAAAGTGGTATCAAGCACCTCTCAGCCTTATAATAAAATGCTTCTATGTTGATTTTTTTCCATTTTTCTTCCATTACTCCAATACAAAAACCTTAGTAATGCAGTGTCATTAAAATTCAAACCCCACTTGATTAGCTTTTATATCTCCCAGTATTTAACAGACTCCATTTCAAAGGGTACCACGAAGTCTACTGACATTAACACTACATATAAACATCTATAATTTGGTAAATAAAAATGCAGTAACTCCGGGCTATGCAATCATGTGGAGGCCAAGTTACAGGAAAATGAACCATGTTTGGCCATTATTTCTGTTTAGTGTAACACTGAGGATTCCTCAGCTAAACATTCCCTAATTGTATAATGCAAGGGAAATAAAATCCTTTCTAACTGGTAGGCAAAAAATGGCAGGAAAAACAGAAGTGTCATGGATGTGGTGGTTTATTTTGCTTTGCTTTTTATTCAATACAAAAAGTTTCCCGGATGAGAATGGAAAGCTTCCCAGCTTCAGTTCCAAGACTTTCACCCTCGTTTCTGACCTTTCCTCAGACATGTTCCAGTATAATCTGTAATCTACTACAGTCGGAAGAGGAAACAGCAGCGCCCTGGTGAGAAACGCTGCCTTGTGACCCGAGCAGGGAACGCAGCGGAAGCAATGCTGGCTCACGGAGTCCTTGGAAGAGCCTGACACACAAACTCACTACTGGCCCGGGACACACACCCAGCACCACGAGCCCTAATTACTGCCAAAGTGGCCTTTTTCTTTCGTGTTTTGTTTTATTCAGTTCAACATGTGTTATCTTTCTTTGTAAAATGTTAGACATTTTCCTAGAAAAAGTCAGGAAATGAATTATTTTAGTTAACGATCGCCTCTCAATTAAAGTTACATTGCCATTTCCTTGAATTGTGTCCTATCAAATTTAAACTCATTTCACACCCTAACCCTCAATATTTCCAGTACAATTAGACCCATTGAAGGAGGAATATTATGTCTTAGCTACTGCACACCTCATGTAGCTACTCAGAGCTAAACCTATCACTATCTTGCTTCTATTGGAATGGATGGGAGAAAATAACGCAACCAGTTGTTTTTGTAACATTTAAATCTGTTTGATATGGAACCTTTGGAAAGACAGCTGCACTAAATCTCACCATCACCCAAAGAAAGCAGAGCTTGCTCTCTGTTTGCATCCAGGCAAGGCATGTGATGGTGACAGCTCCTAAGTCAGAGCGCTCTGCAGAGACGCACAAGCGCCAGCCCAAGTGTCTCGGTCACTGCTGGGACAGAGTCCCCTGCCCTCTCACCCAAGCTCCTTGAACTTCAGCAACATCCACTCAAAATCTGAACATGGCCTCATAACAGTGCCTTCCTCCCTCTGGAGCTTTTCTACTATCTTCAGTTTCAGGAACTTTATCCCTCAGTTATGAAGTGTCCCATTCACTGATACCCAATAATCTCAGCAGAGAGGGAACTCCTATGACCCCTTCGCTGCCTGTGCCTCTACCTGGACGAAGATGGATCTCCTTAGAAAACAACCCCTCCACCACCACACACAAGTCTGGCATAATAATCATCTTTCAGGACTTATTTAACTAAAAATACTGTTTGTGCAAAGCTCAAGTCCATGTATGGGCAAAACTCAAAATAAACCCAACCAAACTGATTTGCCAGCTGTTGGCTTCAGGCTTTGCACAGGCAGCTTCAGCTGGGCTGTTCCACATGGTGTTACCAGCCAAAACAGCCAAACTGGCCACCCTCTGCTGGGTCATCTCCAGCAAAGACCAGGGCCGAGTCCATTCTCTTTGAAACAGATCTTGCACCTTCAGCTCTCTACAGATGGGAAGAGTGCAAGATTAGTTTATTATAAGTACTATAGGTGTAGCTGCAGAGTATGTTGCAAACAAATAAGAAGGAGCAGTGCCATCCTCCCCACCATGTGGCTGCAAAGCCAGCTCTGGGCCAGAGGCTGTGGCTACCACAGCTCTGGACTGGAGTTTGCAAACTCTTGAGAGGAGAGGACTGTGTGAGCTCAGACTAACACTGCACTAATGAGGTTATCGTGCAGGCAGCCTCCGGGCGCTGCGGAGAGGCTCTGCTGCTCCGATTTCTTGCACATGGGAATTTTGCTAACACTGTCTGCTGGTGAATGATGAAGCGCTTGAGAAAACAAGAATGCACTATTGCTGCCCCTTGTCGTGTCCATCCATCATCATTCAGATCAGCACAGATTTCATTCAAAGCCTTCTTTCAGGGACAACTCCGAGACGCTTGAGCATTGTAAACTTTGGAAAATTTCAGTGTCTCAAGACTTCTCAACCAAATGATACAGAATAAAATTATCTTTATGAGCTTAATGGTTTTTGTATTGAGACAGCACAGTCAGAAAAACTGATCCACCAGTCTTAGAAACTGCAAAATGAGCTGGGCTGGGAATTTCTGAAGGACATCTCTGTGTGCAAATGTGTTCGCTGAGGAGATAGGGAAAGTTTAATGGCAGCCCCTTACCCAAAAAGAGCTGAGCTTACTACAACTTATTTTGATGATAAACTAAATGTTAATACATCTGTGATTTTTTATCCCTACCTTTCCATCCCTGCCTTCTTTTCCCTCCAGTTGCAACTGTAAGAACAAATATTTTAGCATCTGAATACAATCCGGGTTGAATACACGAGATTTATCCCAAGCTATGTGGGGGAAAAAAAAAAAAAGTGCCTTGAGAACCACTGCATTTGAGAACTTGATAATAATATCCATGGGTAATTATAATAAATGGCTTGTCTGAAACACCCATAGAATAGGAACTGAAGCAATCTGTCCCTCTTGCACCCACCACACACCCTCGGCAGCTCTGCTCTTTTACCCATGACCGTTGAGGATGTTTTCTGGCTCCGTGACAGCATCGTGACTCAGGTCATGAGAAGTGTCAAAGATGCATTTCCTTGAGATGGGAAAAAGCAACTGATTTTAACAGCCCACAAGGGCTAAGCGAAAAAGAATAAGCTCAATCAGCATATTTAAGGGCAAAGATAAACCTTTTAAAAGATAGAAGTATATTTTATTTCTAATCTTAATGCTTACGTTTCTTTCCATAAAGTGTTTACATTTTTCAGGCTACCAAAGATGCACAGTTGATTAAATGCCTTACTTTAGAATAATAAACTGGAAAAAAAAAAAGAAAAAGAGGGCAGCAAGGGCAACACCCATTTACTGCATAATCCATCACCAATCATATAGACAGGGAGCTTGATTCAGGCTGCAGACACGAGGAAGCAGCCCTGGATTCCCAGAATACTCACTGCCACGGGAAGCAGAAGGTGTTTGGGCTTGAACTCAGTGTGTCCATCAGATAAAATGATTGTTCCCACCAGCTCCTGCCCCATTCCTTCCCCTCGATGGTTACTTACATGGAGCTTCACATGCTTTCACCTTCCCTCATGCCAAACCTCCCTTGTCATGCAACACCCTCCATACTTCAACCTCCTCCTTCAGCTGATACAGTCTCTTGAAAAACTCTAGATTCTACTTTCTCACCTTCTGATCCAACATATTACAGGCTTGTATCAGGTGAGCAAAGCTCCTTTTTGTCATTTCACTGATGGCAGCTCCCTTGAACCACTTACATTCCTTGACCCACCAACAAATATCTGGATTGCAATGTCTCCTCTGTGCTAGTCCACTCTTCTCCTGACCTAATTCCAGCCTTCCTCCTTTGTGCTTTGGCCGTGAACCATGCAGAGAATCTTTCCTGCGTCACTCCTTCAGTGAACAACTCTTTTCAGCTGGACTGTTACTCCAAATCTCAGTCCTAGTGATGGCTTTTCTGCTGATCACACTCATTTCAGCTGTACAGAAGTGTACCTAACCCTCTGCACTGACACCCTGAGAAGACGTAAAGTCGAGCATGTTCCTTCTCATGGATCATTAATATCGTTATTTATCAATTTCCAATTGGCAATCAAAGCACTGCATCAGCTGCAGGATGTTGTTATTACTTGCAGTGTACAGAAAGGAAATGCACTAGCCTGTATTTTATGTACCTGGTTAGCTGGGGAGATTTGTGGATGGAAAGACATGGGTTTACTGTAAACTAAGAGGGAGTAATTGAAGGAACAATTGAAATAACCATAGAATTATAGACTGTCATTCACTAAGTCGTTTTCAGATAAACACTTAAAATTCCAGTTACCACTTCTTGGATTCCCTCAGTACCTGACTCTGACACATCAGCACTTGACCCTTTCAAAATTTCCTTCCATTTGATGTTACCAAGACTGAAATCATCCATCTTGACAGGAAAAGTTCAGTGGGACGTTCACATCTGTGGTATCCCACTCCTCTCTGCCTTCCCCTTTCCCTTCAGCTCATGATCCATCTCTGCCATCATGGTCTCCCGTGTGCTGCCAATTATTTCCCCTCTGTCTGTCTGTCTACCCACAGCCTTTCCAAAACAGTTTGCTCTGACCACTGCTACAGCATTTGCTGTGCTAAATCACTCAGTCAATAGATTTTTACACTCCCTATCTCCAGAGCTGCAATTCCCTTCTGATGTCCATCTCCTTCAATTTTCAATCTACCTGGAATATTTGAAATTTCTCTTTCAAATATCAACACAAACATGCCCCAGTCTTCGATCTATGCTGTTTACAAAAACCTGCTTTAGAAACACTTGATGTACAGACACGAACTTCCCTTGTGACAGAATTTATCAGTCTACTTCCCTACTTATCTGAAGGGAATGGATCTTTTCCTTCCACTTCACAAACTATCCAAAATATACCACCCACTTCTTTCACGCCACTGATTCTCTACCCATTACCAAAAAAAAAAAAAAAAAAAAAAAAAAGAAGGGGGGAAAAAATGTAGCTAAAACACAGCAAACATAGGTCCCTTAAACCCGGTAAGTTTCTGGCTGGTTCCCAAACTGGTGATTCCATCTCTTCCAACCTCTTCTCCCAGTCTTACATGTAGGACCTTCCATCACCACCACTGGGACTGCTTCAGAAAGAAAGAATCATCACAGAATCACAGTCATTAGCAGAAAAATCCCACCAGATAAATTAATTTTGGGTTTTTTTTCCCCCCAGCTGCCTTAAAACCGTGAAGCGCAACGCCAGGTGAAGGCGCGAAGAGAATCACTCGATGCTCCAGGCAGCACAGAGAAGAACGTGGACGCTCTACATTTGCATATCAATAAATATTTATGACGCCTACGCGAGGCAGCTCGGTGCCCGCATCAGTGAAAAAGACGAGGTTTTTACCCTCATCGCCACCATTTGTCCGCCTTGCGGCGGCTCCACTGCAGGCCCCCCCCTCACGGCCCTCAGGGCCGGCCCCGCCTGAGGCGCCATGGCCGGGGGGAGGGCGCCCCCTGCCGGCCGCGGCCGGGGCAGCGCTGAGGGAGCCGGCGCGGCCGGGCCGAAATCCGCGCTGAAAAACAACAAATGGGAGCCGAGAAAATTATCTGAAATGACGCTTAAATTAAAGGAAAAAGAGCCGAGTGTATCGCTGCGGAGAAACAAGAAAATGAGGCGAATAGGAAGGTTAAAAGCACGTTAAAACGACGCCGGCCGCGCTGCGGATCGCTCTGTTGTTTCCGCGCGGACTGAGACGCTACAAAGAGAAAAATTAAACTTAATAGAGAGTTTTCCAAGAAGCGTTTTCAGCTCGTGTTCACAGCGTTTCGTGAAGGAACTGCCCTCCAGTGCTTTAAGTTATTATACAGTTAATTTTCTTTGAAACTATTTTTGTCTGCCTCTCTCTAAATAGGTGGTTTCTTAAGTGAGTGTTACTTAAAGGAAACCAATCTGTTTTTCAGGAAGGGCTGATGATGTCAGTCCTTTCAACTCTGCTTTCCCATAAGAATTCTTCTAGTAAAAGGAGTTTCACTCTGGGAAATAGTGAAAAGTAACGTGAAAATATGTAAAGCATCCCAGGCTGCATGTTTATCAAACTTCCAGTTTTATGCTTGAATTTTAATCATGTTGCGATTGTGACAAATGAAGGAAAAGCAAGAGAAAACCTTTTGATTTTTAAACTTAGGAAAGATTTTGCATATGTGCCATGCTAAAAAATTTATAAAGCGATAAATACAAGCCTGAATGCACTGTATCAAGAACAACATGGTTTTTTCATAATTCTAAATTTATATACTCCCTCTCAGCATCAGTATTAAATCTGAAACAGAACCACAGCGTACTATGAACGGATTTTTGGCAAATAAATAAATACTTCAATACCCAATGAAATGCAAGGCAAATTCAGAGAGTATCATATTATTATGGAATATTTTTAGTAGGTGTGGATGTGTAGCTGTAGATCCAAAGTTAACTTACTGGATTATTACTTGTTCTGGTACTGGAAATTCCTGCAGCCAGCAACAGAGAAAAACGGAGTGAACAGAGCTACAGAGACTTTATTTCGCTTACGGTGGTGCAAGAATTCATAACATTCTGTAAATTTTAATTTGCAGGATCAAAATAATTGGAGTTATATGTAGTTTTCAACTTTCCAAAAAAAGCATTGCATTTTTACAGCTAAATGCTCCTTGCTATTCACATGTGGGTGTCCCTGAAGAGAACAGGGAGAAGTTTGCATCACCAAGGACATAGCTGTGCTTTAACTACTCATCCCTTACAGGTAAGGACCATAAACCCAATTTTATAGAGATAAAATGGTCACACAAGGCCATATTTTACCCTAATGTTCACCCCAACAACCAAGTGATGTTGTAATAGTCTTATAATAGTAAAAGCCCATAAAAGGATCCCAACATAACTCAGATATTCCTCACAACACACTCTGGCAATCCAAGGGAATGACAAAAATACAACCTCGCTGCATTAACAGACAGAACAGCCCAAACAAAATCTCTGTCGGCTATACAAGGTGCAAAGGAAATATCTCTTTATCATCCTCTATTTAACAGTTTACTTCGTTCTGCTGGAAAGAACAAAGCCAAACAATGATTCATTTGGAAATGAAATCATCCCTACCCCCAGCAAAGGTTGACATTGTGTGGATAAACAGTCCTGGGGTGCTCCAACACAATGTAAATACATTGCCTTGCTACTATATACACAGCAAACAGTTTCATTTTGAAACCAGGAGGAAAAAAAACAAGTGAGAAAAATATGACAGAGCCCGAGCTCTGAAAATATTCACAAGAATAAAAGCTAATCACAAGTTATCATCAATAAGTTACAATTGCTAAACAAAAGGGAAGATAAACCAGTGCAGTCTGCAATGCAAAAGGAGTATCAGCAGAAAGATTAAAAGCAGTTTTTTCATGTAGGGTTTACTGAAAACTGGTAAAGATGTAAGAGGAAAATCGTGATGACGTGACTCCACACAGAAAAATCCTCCAGTTTGCCACAATCTCCTCTGAATCAGTCACTTAATCAACACCTTGTCCCAGAGCAATGGTGCTCTCCAGGACATGGTCTCTGGCTTTATTTCCCTTTTAATCAGCTGCACTTAGAGGGGTGATTAAGGAACATAACAGTTATTCTTCTTGAAGAAAGCTACAAAATTAAAGTCATTCCACGCGGGGAACACAGAGATTATTACTGTTGTCACACAGCAGAGAGCTGACAGACAAAATCAGCTGAATAAAATTTACCAAGGGTTGCAGAGTGAGTTAGAAGTAAAGCAAAGAATTAAACCCAGAACTGCTCTTTTCTGTTTCGAGTACTCGTTTACACTTCTGTCACCAGACTGCCTCGACTCCTCCAAACAACAATAATTTAACATTATAATATGGTAAGGAGCTGTTACAATCTGAGTAAACACATCTTGGCTCACAAATTAAAATAATCATCGGTCTCTGGCTAATCCTGCTGCCACACACACACACACACAGAGTCCCTCTGCTGAAAACTGCTCTGAACTTCAGGGGGTTTTTACAAGTTGATGATAAATGGCTTTTTATAAAAAGCTTAGAATAGGGTTCAATATCCTGCCTGCCATCATCCAGAGGAACTGAAAGATTACTGAAATGAAAAAGCAGCAATAAAATTACTGAAAATATTACGGTATTTTACCAAATGGACTCTTTCAAACGCAACGATTTTATTTTTTTCCTAATGTTTTTAATACATCTGTGCTAACTCCTCTACACAATCCCCACAGATTTCTCATGGAAAATGTTCATATGAAGTTTTGCAAGTTACCAACACACAGTCATAGCACGTGCCCAACTTCTGCACTGTGCAAGTGAGGAGCTCAAACTGTGTGAAATCCTCCAGGAATCGAAGTCACCTTCCTGCCTTCATTCTCAGCACCCATGTGCAGACTTCCAGTGGAGCTGATTGTTTAAATAGAGCCAATTTTCAAGCGGTGATGACTGCACAGAGATCTTGAAAGCAATCTTATTTATTATCTTTCAAGACAGACATTTGCAAACCGAAGCCCCAGAACTCTTGAGACACTCCTCTAAAAGCTGCTGCCTTTTCTCAGTGACTCGTCCATGCACACCTGTCTCCTGCCTCCACCACTCAGGCATCCTCAAACTGCTGATTCTTCTTTTTAAAAAGTGTCAAATCTATTCCAAACTTCAAATGTACCTCAGACTTGTTGTAAAGGGCAACAACTTACTGCAGTTTCCCTTGACAGAAAATAGAACTGGCTGGGTGATAGCCACACAAATTGACAGCTCCTTCCTCTCCTCTCCATGATTTCCACAGTTAAAAGCAGTTGGATGTGCCACAGCAAACCTCTGGAGCACTCCCCAGCCTGTTTCAGGCTGAGCTGCTGTCCAGAGATGAGAGGAAGTGAAATGGTAGATACACAACTGTCTCCAAAGAGGAAGAAAGTTCAGAGCACGTTTTGGGTGCCTTCCAGTGGCTCCAGGCAGAAGAGGATGGCTCCAGAACAGCCACGCACAAACCTTTGTTCAGAGAAGTCCAAAGAAAGGCAAAAATAGAGAGGGTTGTTCTGAGACAAGTCTGGTTCCCTTAATAATCACCAAGTCATAAAACAGTTCCTTTGATTCAGAAATCCCACAAAGGTTCCCTCTATAGCAGAAAGCCCAGCACATAGTTGGGCTTTCACAAGAGCTCCTAATCCCACTCATAATTAGGGAAGAGGGACTGTTCCTGGCCATTTTTAATACTCTCAGACTGGAAAAGGGTGGCTATCCCAAACAAACTGCTATTCAAACTTTCACTTCCATGGAACTTGTGACTTACTCTCAACAGAAAGGAGGCATAAGGATGCAGCAAATCCTGAATGCAAACAAAGCAGCTTCTAGCACAGACCTCATGAAAGAGGAAGGCTGAAAGAAAAGACAAAACTGGAAAAGCTGTGACACTGATAATTTTTGAACTTTTTTTGAGGCTCCCCTTCACATCCTTCCAGTTTCTCCAAGGCACATCCACCACAGGAACAGGATGGACAGATCAATTCTTACAGATTTTTTTGACCTTTACACATTATTTGTCACACTGTTCCCACACACACACAGAAAAAGTAGACACAAATCTGTGCCATCAGCTTCCCACTGCCTCGTTCCCACATTTCTCCCCGAGCAGTGTTTATTGTAGATATTCAGATGTGCTTTGTGATCACCAAGGCCAATGAACAATGAGAATTTTAGGCAATAAAATTCTTTGAATACAGACCAGTTTACTGACTGTGTGCTATATGGAAACAAAACTTGAAACCTAAAGATCTCCAACCTTTCAGTTGAGTAGCAATTATTAACACACTTGTGATAGCATCGTTTACTTAAAGCAAGCTGCAGAACCAGAACTGTCTTTCCAAGGCGTTTCCACCTTGGCTCATTCCTGCAGTATCTGTACACATCACATATTTTTACACAGTATCTACAGCGCCTCCTTTTCTGAAATTCCTATTTTTCCTCATGATGGAAGCAAAGGAAGGAAGGAGATTTACCGTGGAGAGGTGAACCAGAGGGGCTGCTGGACAGGCCGGGCACGGGGCTGCAGCGTCCTCCCTGCTTGGAGCTCAGCTCCTGCTCGATCTCCTCCAGCCCCGCGCTCTTCTGGAAGCGGCTCATGCGATTGACCACCCGTGGGGACATGTGGGTCCTGACACACGGCTGGCCTCCGTAGGGATTGATGGGGAAAACGTGGGAAGTGCCTCGGAGTGTGCTGACCACCACCCAGCGGCAGTCGTGGCTGAAGGAGATATCCTGAACCTGCAAAACAGGGAGGGGGGGGACGACACGGGAATGAAGCCACCGACCCGCACACCTCCCACACGGGGGTCATGTCTCAAAACACAAATCTCAAATGGGAAAACAATCCCTCGCATTTAGGCAATAACCTGAATTTTGGTGCATTTATCAATTAACTTAGTATTCGGTACATACACTGTATTCGGTATATACACTGTAATTCACAGTTGCAAATTTTGTGTACTTTTCAAAATATTCTGAGATTATGAAAACAAACCATGCTGCAAAGTGCTGCAGAAAGCCACAAGATCTTGGTGTAGTTTTCAAACAGAATTTTGTTCTAAAACGAGCTGGGAAATTGTTTCAATTACATGTTTTGTATTTGCTTGTTTAATCTTTAGAGATTGCCCAAAAACGGGAAAAGGGAGGGATGAGAAGAAAAGAGAGAGATCTCAACACTGGGCCTGATTTTGACACATACTGGCACAAGTCTTATTTTAGCTTAAAATGGTCAGTTTTGAAGCAAATAAAAAAATACAGTTAAACATTTTCCACTACGGTTACTCCTTGCATAGATCTCAGATATGAAGTCCAGAAGGATTTAATTCTCTTTTAAGTGTGCTTTACACAATGCTTTGATGGAAAGCAAATTCTTGTTCCTGAAGGAATGCTTTAAAAGAGAGATTAAAGTTTGTTTCCAAGCCCGTCCTGGCAGACAACTCAAGAAAACAAGTAGTTGAAGTTAAAATGATTTATCATAGAGAAAAAAAAGTCCTGAAACAATTCTTCCAAAAATGTTTTTAAAGGTAAAAGCTGACTAAAAGGAACCATGGACACAAGTGGGATTTACCACGGCAAACAAACATATAGACGAAGGATTAGTTTTCATTATATTATTAAACAGCATAAACTAAATAAAATTCTTTAAGATTTCACTGAAGCCAGTTTTACAATATACTAGGTACTCAAATTGGAGTAAACACTGATAAAATCTTGACAAATATTCCAGAAATGCACTCCAGCTATTCCAGACAAAAGCAGCAAAGTATTCATCAAAGTGCAAGCTTCCAGCGGAGCCCTGAAGCCTCGGAGATAAAAAAGGGTCTAAGTCTTGTGACTTGTGACAAGATATTTGGTTGACAGACTGTCACGACACAAAATGCTTCATCAACATTACCGAGATAAACTAAACCCAGTGCTACACCTGCTCCTTTCAGTCCTGCTGACATCCCCAAACGAGCTGCCAACGATGCAGCTCAGCCAGCTCCCCAAAACTGACAGCTCTGGCACTTCAGGATGCAGCTCTGACCCCCCAAATCCTGACAGCTCTGCCCCCCAAATCCTGACAGCTCTGGCACTTCAGGATCCAGCTCTGGCCCCCCAAATCCTGACAGCTCTGGCACTTCAGGATCCAGCTCTGACCCCCCAAATCCTGACAGCTCTGGCACTTCAGGATGCAGCTCTGACCCCCCAAATCCTGACAGCTCTGGCACTTCAGGATGCAGCTCTGGCCCCCCAAATCCTGACAGCTCTGGCACTTCAGGATCCAGCTCTGACCGACCTACAGTGCAGCACTTGGAGTTCCGAGTTTGCTTACAAAGTGTTTCAATTTAACAGATTGCTCAGAAAGGATTAGAGACCCCACAGGGATTAACAAGGGCTCCAAAAAACCCCCAAAGGCAGTGGAGTCAGGGAAAACGATGGCACCAAGAGTATTTCAGTACTTGCTGTTAAAGTGGTAAATTCGACCAGTCAAAACCTAGCATATGAACTGTGTAGAAACTGCCACTCTCAGTTACAAGGGAACTATGAGATGACAGAAAAAAAATTCCATCTCAGTGTACCATGCAACAAAACTGCATGTTTCTACTTTAATACTCAGTTTCCAGTTGGCACCCTGAGGGTTATGTTGTTTCAAAAACTACACACAACAGCCCTGGCAAATGACAGCCCCAGCCAACAAACTGGGAAACAATCACTACAGGATGTTTTTTTTTTCCTCAGTGTAAACATTACACAGAAAAAAAGTATCCCTGATCTACAGGAAGAAAGCGTGGAACTCCGTAATCCCAAATGCTCTCTTTAAACCAGGGCTCACAAACACTGGCTGCAGCCAGAGCAGGCATCGTGGCCGTGGTTGCCTCAAACATGGCTGAACCCACAAAGGCAGAAGGGTTTAATGCTCAGTAATAACATGGAAAAAAGTGTTGACACAAGAGTGTGCAATGAATTAAGATTTAGAGGAGCAGAGCTATGAAGCCCTGCTCAGCACGGCAAAGAGCTCCACGTGATTCACCTATTGCTCACTGGTCTCCAAATTTGTCTTTCACAGATACACGAGGAGCAGCAGAACCACAGGCAGCTCAAGGACGTGATTCAGAGAATATTTCCAATTCCAAGGGCATGAATTAAGCACGCTCACATCAGAGCAGCACAAATCCATCTGTGCAGCACGAAGGAGCCTGTAGCTCTGCAGGAGAACTGGAAGAAGGCATGGACCAGGCTCAAAGGACAAAGCTCATCTCAGAAACAACTTCAAAACTCAGCTGTGTCCATGAATAAAGCCCTATAAATTACACCCTGGGCCGTGCTGTTCCCCACCACGTTCCTGTACATTATGCTGAGTTCTCGACTGCTCAGTGTATAAACAAACTGCACAGTGGCCCATTAGTGGTTTTCAAGTTTATGCTAAGCGTTGCAATTTATTGCTGTTCTTTAGGTTAATGTACTATTATTTCATGTATTTATAATATATTTCTGGATTTGTTGTTAATTATGATGTAATGTTTAGATACCAAAGATCAATCAAGGCTCCATAGTGTTTACAGATATATGTTAATAAAGTACAAAGTACGCCAGATCTCTCACAATGCAAAGTTTATTCTATAGCTCAAGGTCAATGTCACATTTAATACTCACGTCTGTATTTTAAAATTTTATCTATCCTTTTCTGTCTGGACCAGCAAAGGGAATTACAGACCTGAGATCTGGTTTAATTTGGGAACCCTTCAGATATTTTTCTAATTCTTTTCAGTCCTAGACTCTCTCCATCTTTCTTGCAGGTTCCCTTTGGTGCTGGAAGGCCACAAATACACCACTCCAAAGCCTCCTCCTTTCCAGGCTGAACAACCCCAATTCTCTCAGCCTTTCCTCACATGAGAGGGGCTCCAGCCCTTTAAACATTTTAGTGGCCTCCTCTGGACTTGCTCCAAAAGGTCAATGTGCTTCCTGTCTTCTCCTGTTTCCCTCCAATTACTCTTCTGTGATTCTTTCTAACTTCCACTTTTCTATTTCCCAGTGTTTTGAACATTATGATGTAAAATCCTCCAGAAAACTGAATTAACATGTAGCTACCACTCAGAGCCTGCCCTGAGTGACACAGTCAGGTAATTTAATATACAGAGTCCTCCAAGGACACAGCACACGTCAACAGCTCGAGTGAGGATCAGCTTTCAATACTGCACAGATCAAAAAATCATTTCTGATGTTACAGAATCACAGAATCACAGGATGGGTTGGGTTCAAAGGGGCCACAGAAGCTCATCTGGTCCAACCTCCCTGCTCAAACAGGGCCAGCCCAGAGCACCTGGCACAGAACTGTGTCCAGGTAAATCAGGTAACAGCTAGAAAACCAACCTCACAGTGCTGAACTTTGGATTTCAATAAAAATGACAAGAAAGAAACTACATTTCGATCTTCCTAGCATTCTTTTTTTTCTTCCTACCACCCCTCTGTCAGTCGTGTGGAGTTACACCAGGTGCAGTCTGTATATTTTTGTGCATTTTATTGCATTTAATTAAACTTGTAGAGTAGGACCAGCAGTGCTACAACAGGAACGTGACCTGTTCATGATCACTGTGCTGTGTCACAGGGAAATAACACCCTGATTTGAAGCACAGGACTCAAGTATTGAATTATGCTGTGCAGGGAGATGGCAGAAAGAAAAAAGCAGTATCATTAGACAATGAGAAAGAGCAGCAGTCCTGAGGAGGTAAGGGTCAAAATAAATTAGAAAACCTGTCTGTATGTGAATTTTTTTGGCTGAGAAAATTAAGGAAATGATGTAGCAACAAACAAATGAAAAAATAATAAAATCATGGTCTACACAATGTGATTTATCAGACCCACACAGACCCAACTCTGTCTCCCTAAGTCCTCAACACTGATTTCAGTTTTGTGTAAAAGCAAGTGCAGAATGTGGGCACAGTGGGAGATTCACGTGGGGCCTTTAACCAGAGCTGAGCTCTCTGTTAATGACTGAGCCTGCAACCTGCGTCTCCCCAGGGCTGCCGAGCTACTTCTGACTGCAGCAGCTTCTTCTTGTCAGCTCTCAGCCCAGACTGATCAACCTCCCCAAATCAATCCTGATTATTTCAAGCCCATCCCAGCTTCTTCCCTAGAAATAGGAAAGTCTCCCTTCCAGAGTCTGTTTCAATAACTGCAACTCTGAGCACGTCACAGACAGGAAGGAATTTCTCGTGGCCATGGAGATTCACATCCAATGTTTGGAAGTTGTTCCAATGTTTCACTCTCTGGGCAAGGGGTGGACACAACCTTGAACAGTGTCTGTGGAATCACATCACTGAAACATTGGAATGAACTGGAACCCACTGCAACATTCCCTGGAAAAGCATCACATCACACTTGTTCCACGGCAGCCAGGCTGGAATGTTTTTATCATTCCCTCTGTTTACCTCCTGTGACTGGAGTCAGCTCTAGCTGCAGTTTGGGAGTGGGAATAACAAAAGTCTGACAGAGTAAAGGATTACAGAGTAAAGGAGCTGGCCAGCAGCCAGCTGATGCTATCATTTCGTTTATTTGTCCTAGGCTGAGATAATGCTGTTTTCAGGGATTTTGTTTTTGCTGTTTACAATTTCAGATCAAAGAGAAAGGCTCATCAGGTGACGGGCTAACTTTCATCTGCATGTCAATGAGTTTCCTCAGTTCAGAACATGCTATGCCTTCATTAAAAACCTTCCAGAATGCTCTTGGGTAAAAATATGAGTGCAGTAAGTGTTGCCTCACAATGCAAGAGCTGGAGGACAAGAAAATGTATCCTTAACCAAAATGTGCAGCACATAAACGTGCACGTTTCTCCTCTTTACAGCTGAACTGTGCAGGCACAGATGCTCTGAGAGGTTCAGCTCTCTCTGACTCAAACACAACCAGCCCTGGCAATGGCCCTTCCTGATGTTTCTCAGTGCTGCTCTTTGTCCTCTTAAGGGAAAAAAATATAAAATCTAAAGCACAAGTGGCACTTAAAGGCTAAAAGATCTTAATCTGATGTAACTGAAACAGGGACTTGTGTCTGTGTTTGCAGAACAGTGACTTTGAACGCTGTGACCTTGGGAGTCAGTGAATTATCTGAGCACTTCACATTCTTCCATGGTCATTGTCTTCACAATTCCCTTCTGAGGCAGAGGTCCACCTTCCACCCCATCCTCATCTGAGTCACAAAAAGGAGATTTTGGGAAAAGTGGGGCGAAGCTCTGTCAGCCAAAACCTCACTTACAAAAGCAGAGCTGATTTCAGCACGGACATTAAAATCCCACATGGATTTTAAATCCCACAGCCATAATGATGATGTTTAAACAATTTATAATGGGTACTAGCTAAACAAATTCTGACACTGATAATCACTCATGTCCATCAACACAAATTAGAACTTTTTATAGCTCCAGTACAGAAGGTGACCTTTAAGACCATTGGCCTTGATTCACAGTTAGTTTTAAACCAGGGGAAAAAAAGAAAAAAAGGAAAAAGGTCTGGTAGCAAATGTATAAATACTGTTCTAACCAGACAGGAGGTACAGAGGCTCCCAGTGTGGGCTGCACTGAGAATTTTATATTGAACAGTCTCCAAAATTCTTCTCTAATGCTCCTCATACGTGAAATTCACACAACAAAAGAACAGCACCAGCAAAGCCTTCTCTCATGGAACAGCTACAAGTACTGTTATTCCAAAAGAAAAAAGTAAAACAATCCCTCATATTATATAAATATTTCAAACTATGTGTGTTGAGAATCACAGGTACCAATGCAATATTGTTTAATTATCCAGGGAGTTGTGAAATCCACCAACACACCTCAGACTGGTTAGAATTTTCTCCATTTTATGCCATTCCAAAAGCTATACTGTTCACATCCCAAATGAAAACTGTGTGGCAAACTAGGAAAAAATTTTACTATGTTGATTCTGAGAATTTTAATGCAATGCTTTCACAGAGATGCTAATACTATATCCCAAAAAAACATGGATCAATAAGGGTTTCTTCTCTAAAACACATTCTGTTTGGTTTCCAATGTGTGCCTTAAAAACAAATTTATCAGCTGTAAAAACCAGAAGAACATCTTTGTTCCTCATGACTGAAGTCCTGTGCTTTAGCTTTCAATATTGAGTCTTTGTATGAAGGGAGAACAAAAATAACTCTAAAACATTAAACACATTATAGAACATGCCCAAGTAGATGGCAGAGTACGTGTATACACACAGATCTCATTGCTCTTTGTAACACTTATAAAAAATATGTGTTAGTACTATATATATTATCTCAAATTAACAGTTTTTCCTAATTTCCTCTCACTTTCCAGACTGGTTGTTCCTTCTAATAGTAAACCATTGCCTGTAACAGCAATTCCACTTTTCCAGAATGGTAGCAGGAAAGCTTTAGAGTATTTAAACTACCAGAAATGTAAATTCACCCAGGCCAAAACTTGATCAACCACTGCTAGGTTCAATACACCTTTCACACTCTACTTGTTACAAAGGTATAGTGAGAAACTTGAGGGAAACTGCTCAACTCCTAGGGAAATAAAAAGGACTGAAGGAAGTGTAATCAGGTAGCAGAAGCACCCGAGCTCCCAGTGCCAGGGTCATAATCACAGAGCCCCAGGCTGTCCCTGTCACAGTGCCTTACATCTGTCACAAGTCTGTGCTTCCCGTGTGCAATTGCATCAGCAAGTGCAATTCTCATTTCTTACCCTGTGGTGACATTTTTATTCCTGTATTTAAAGCAGGTTCCTCAGTGCTCCAAAGGTGAGGCTCTGCTGGTGCCCAGCAGTGTCACACGAAGGACTCAGGCAGAACTCACTGCTGCCACAGCCCTGCCAGTGAGAGCAGATCCCTCTTCCCCTCCTCACCAGCAAATCACTTCACTGAGCATTGCTTAAAATACAATTCCAGACTTTTCCACCCTTGGATAATATCCTAACTTAGTCCTTCATCTCTGAGAGGGGGATTTTTCAACAGGCAAGTTAAACTGAGGAGTCTCTGCAGGTTTCCCCACTGTGCTAAGAAAAGTTAATCACAGCCTTTTGATTAACTCTTCCTTTCAACTCTTTAATTGTCTGTCTGTGGCTTTTACCACCAGAGTCAGGCAAACGCTGACAGTTCCTTCACGGGCACGAGACAAATGTTGAACATGTTACATGAGAAAAGGTTAAGTGCAAACACAGCCAATAATCGGGGCTCTTTGGAGGCAGTGCCAGATCTGAATAAATCTGACAGCACCTCATTGCAAAGGGCAAGAATTTATTATTGTCCAGGTTAAACGCTCTGCTCTTATCCCTTCTGTGGCTGGAGCACAAGAAAGGCTCTTTGTGTGCTGAAACAAACATTAAAGTGCCAACATACACAGAATGTATAAGGTGTCTGGGGATTATTCTTCAGCAAAGAGTTTAACTTACTTTGGCTTCGGTCTCTCCCCTGTGAAGTGTGTACAAATGATGGACGGCACTTTGTGATGATGACCAAGGATGTGTCAGGATTTGAAAAACATGGAAATCATGGCCTAGAGTGTCAGTGGTGACCAGCAACATCCCTGGGTAAAAACAAACAAACAAACAAAAAAAGAAACACAAAAGCACAAGAGATTAATCGCTGCAAAAGAAGAGGTTTAAAGTGTCTGTCTAAAAAAACACTGAGTGTGGCTTACATTTGGGGTTTGGAAACAGAAGAAAACATAGAAAATTACTGAACTGAAAAGGGTTCACCTCATAAAAATGAATCAAGACTTCAACTGAAATCATATTCACAGTACTACTACTTAAGTATTAATATATTAAGATAGTATTACAACACAAATCTATAAAAACATCTGAAAAATCTGAATATTCCAACTAAATTTGAGAACTGTGTGACCAATATGAAGCATTGAAGTGATGAATGTTACAGCAAAACCCCAAAATGCTCTTCCCTGGGCAAGAGCCAGTCTCAAAGAGATTGATGTCTCCACAATAATAACTTTTGGAAGAAGAGATTATGGAAATCCAGCCAAAACAGCCCATACCAAAACAATCCTAAAGAAGCATCTTCCTTATAAATGAAAGAAGCTGTCTGATTTATTGGTGAAAAGCAGAGTTGAGAGCTGGCAAATGAAACACTAAATGAGGTACCAGGCTCATTGAAAACAGGTCACTGGTGGAGGTACTGAAATGATCCAATTAGATCAGCAGAACCACAGTAACTTACATTTGCTTTTCACTTTTTTATCCCACAATGTCTCAGCCTATAATCCGGTTTTAAACAGTTACAAAGATATTTGAAGTCAATTTGACATAAATTTATACCAATATATCAAAAAAAAAGGTATTTTTGTACATATAAGGAAAATACAGCATCAAGGCAGAACTTAGGATTACAGTAACAAATTGCAGATTTATTTTTCTGTTATTAATGAAATTTAATACGTTATCACCCAAAGTAACCCTCTGACATTTAGTTATCATCAAGTACAAAGTGATTTTAGCAGTTTAATAGCAATGTTCTAAATAATTTTCAAGGTATCCATCTATTAAAGAAAAACCAGGAATTCCCACTCAGGTCCGTTGCAACATTTCTCCACATAAAGCACAACTGAAATCTTTTATCCTGCAGGAAGAGAACTTAGTTCCCATGTTTTACATGACACTTATTCAGAGGATAAATGGTTATCTCATTTCTGCCATAAATGAGTGTCCATTGCCTTCATTTATTTACAGGTGATAGCAGGAATTGCTTTTCCCTCTGTTGCCCCAGATACCAAGAGCACACATTTGAAACATTTCACACATTACCACTGATTTTCTACCTTACGACACATGGAAAATTTTACTATTAAACTGTAAAAAGTGTGCCAACAGCAGAGTAAAAATGAAGTGTGATTAGCTCGTCTATGGGAGCACCATTCCATCACTAGATTGGGATCCTGAGCGTTTCCCCTCCTCGGCAATCCTGGAATCCAAGAGATTGGATCCTTTAGGCCCAGACAGAAAAATGTCAGAGGGCAAAGGCTTGGCCCTGTGGAAATTTGTGAAACCCAGTTTTCGGAAGGCAGCGCCCTCAGAGCCTGTGTGGCAACACCTCAGCTTCTCTGAGTGTCTGCAAGAAGGATCCTGTGAAGGCAAACACATGATCCCAAAGCACTGAGACCCACCAGCAGCAAAGGTACAAAATCCAAATTGCTCTGGGAGACAAAACTGCCTCCAAGCTTCCCCCCTCAGCTTGACCACTGCTGCTGGCAGAGCCTGGGCTCAGCCTGGCCACCCACGCTGCACCCAGGCATTTCCTGCAGCTCCACAAACGCACCATCTCACATGTGAGCTCAGCAAGATTCCCTCCAGCAGACACACTTTTACTGCTCCCGCCTGTTCCTCCGGCCCCGGGTGTTAGAAATGAAAGGGAGTTTGTTATGGAGCTGAGAAATCCGGGACAGCACTGGGGTATTATGTTTGGGCGGTAAGGCATGTGAGCTGAGGTTGGTCTGGATGTTAATGTTGGCTTAACTGGCAATTTCCTTGATTTGTAGTGACTGTGTTGATAGGAAATACAGCTCAAGTTGCTCTGGTGCAAGGCAGCCAAGCCTTTCGTGTGGGATTATGCACACAATTTGCATTAATTCTGTTCTGCAACATCACAAACTACACTTCCCTTCTAGTGAAGTGTGCGGTCCCCAATAATATATAGCATTTCCAGCAGAGAAAGCGGGAAGCAAAGAGGGGTTTGTGTGCTGGAATTAGGCTGCTGCTGTTACTGGAGCGAGGATATTCCAAAAGATCTTATTCAACCCAGTAAGAATTTATCTTCTCTATTCCCATGTTTGTCTCTCCTCGTGCATTACACATCTTCATACAGATGTGGAGGGTGCTTTGGGTCCTTTTGTGCTCTCTCTCATTCTTGAAGGAAAGGACCTTTGGAGAAGGAGAAGCTGGAGGAGATGGATCCATGACTTCTCTGAATACGGAGCAGACAAGCCCTGCAAACTGACATTTTTTTCTTCCCCCAAGGTCTGAGAAGTCTTTTATAAACACAGACCCAGGGCTGAGTGTACCCAGAGATCCCAGTTCTTCGTGTGGATCCCAGCACACGGAAGATGGTAAAAAAAAACCCCTAAATCTGCCAATAAAAATCTGTCTGGAACTGGAGACAAAAGGCTGTGTAATGATCCTGAGCCAGTGAAAACACGGGATCACCATCCCACGTTGCCCATGCAATCCACGGGTGTTCAGCTCAGCGGGATCTGGTTTCCAGCGCTGGCGAGAGCCGCAGGTGTCTGCGGGTGGCTCAGGGAGGGACTCATCCCCCTGCTCCTCACAGCCTTCTTCCCAACCCTCAGTGCTGTCTGTAGGCAGAGCAGGGCTCGCTTTGAGCACAAACACCAAAACCTGAGGCACACAAGCCCCCAGAACCCACGGTGGTCCCTGTTTGCTCCTTTGGTGACACCTCGGATCCCGAGGCCACAGCCGTGCCGTGCACTCGCCTACCTGCAGCTCTGAGCAGCTCCAGATGCTGCTCCCAGCTCTTGGTTCCATGTGTGCTTTGCCTTTGGGTTTTCTGGGTTTGGTTTGGGGTTGCTTTTCTCTGGTTTTGCTAACTCCAAGGAGTACAGAGGCGAAAGATAATACATTTGTGGCTGGAAAGGAATTGACTTAAAAATAGAAAGATGGGTGGTATCTGACTTGGCAATTTGTGTCTAATCTAAACTCCTGCTGCCTGTCTCGTTTGGAATAAATGCATTTATTAGATGAAAACAGGCCCTTCACTTGTATTAGAGACTTCTTTCTCAGTAAGTTAAAGAAGGACCTTTCACACCCACATTTGCATTTGAAATACAAATATATTCTGGCAGGACTTGTATCAACACGGAGGTCCCAAGCACAACACCACAGACGGGAAAGAACGTGTATTTATAAAAAACAGCATTTTGAAATCTCTTCCTCGCTCCTGTTATTCAAACAATAAATCACCCATGTTTCAGAACACTGGGCTGGGGTTTGTGGTGGGATTTTCCAGCTCTCATTACTTCACACTGAAGAATCCCAGTTTTCCATTATCACAGCTCAGCCATTTCGTTTCTCTCTCCATCTCCCTGCAGCATCCCAGCAGGAATTCCCAATCCCAGCAGAGAAACACGAACTGGAATCCTGGTCCTACCAAACTTTCACTTTCAAGTGCAGGAAACTTCAACTCAAGCTTCTTAAGAGGCCTTGTGACAATTTTCCCAAAAAGTTGTTTAGACGGAAATATAGGTTAAAGCCGTGCTAGGTTCAGTCCAAATGTTTTCTCTTGTGAGGGACTTTATGGGTGAATAATCAGAGATGAAAAGTGAATAATTCTTGAGGATTTCCTGCTTATTTTTCAAACTGGCATTAATCCTTGTTTAACAGATAACAGCTGAAATCCATTGGAAGTCTTGCATACACAGGAGCCAGTGGAAATTTATGTGTAAACCAGACTTCATTTAGTGTAGATCTCATTGCAAAAATTCTGATTTTGCTTATCCACAGTACGAGGGTGCAGCCAGATTAAATTAATGACTGTTTTACTGTGTGGTTGTTTTAAATCCACAGAGATGATTAAAATCCAGTTTCAAAGGAACAGATATCCTAGACAGGGGGGGGAAAAAATTAGCAAAGCTTTGTTTTACCTGCCCTAATTTACAGCTTCCTACTTTTCCTGCATTCTGTTTGGGGAAACAATCAGCTTCTTTCAGGACAGAAATAAAAACACGAGGAATATATGCATAAAAGGAAAAACTAGTACAGATGTAGACTGTGGGTTAAGAGCTATTTATGCAGTATCAGAAGACTAAACCAGACTCTGGCCTGGCCATAAACTAAGCCCACGCCCTAAATGAGGTGCCAAGCCACAAAAAGCATTTGCGTCAACTGGGAATACAAGGAAAAGAAGGACTTCTAATTATAGGGCCTGGAAGCGGAAACCCGGAGGATTGGGAGCTGAGGCTGCTCCGTGTTTATCCGAGAGCTTCCTCCCCTCTGCCTGCCGGGGCTTGGCCTCGGGGTGGGATGGAGCTGCTGATGGGACACCGAGTTCTCAGCTCCTGGCAGCCCCGGGGGGAAATGAGAGAGAGCTGGGAAAGCTGGGCAGCCCCACCACATCCTATTTATAACACCTCCCTGATTGCAGAGCTGCTGATTGTGTGCATATAAATGAGGTCTGAAGGGCTTGGAGCATCACCAGGAGCTCTCCTGAAGTTTTCGGTTTTCCAGGAGCCTCCTTTCAGTTTGCAGAGGGTTCCGGGAGCTTCCCTCCAGTTTTCAGAGGGTTCCAGGAGCTCCTCTTCAGTTTTCAGAGGGTTCCAGGAGCTCCCCTTCAGTTTTCAGAGAGTTCCCGGAGCTTCCCTTCAGTTTTCAGAGGGTTCCAAGAGCTCCCCTTCATTTTTCAGAGAGTTCCAGGAGCTCCCCTTCATTTTTCAGAGGGTTCCAGGAGCTCCCCTTCAGTTTTCAGAGGGTTCCAGGAGCTCCCCTTCAGTTTTCAGAGGGTTCCAGGAGCTCCCCTTCATTTTTCAGAGAGTTCCAGGAGCTCCCCTTCATTTTTCAGAGGGTTCCAGGAGCTCCCCTTCATTTTTCAGAGAGTTCCAGGAGCTCTCCTTCATTTTTCAGAGGGTTCCAGGAGCTTCCCTCCAGTTTTCAGAGGGTTCCAGGAGCTTCCCTCCAGTTTTCAGAGGGTTCCAGGAGCTCCCCTTCAGTTTTCAGAGGGTTCCAGGAGCTCCCCTTCATTTTTCAGAGGGTTCCAGGAGCTCCCCTTCATTTTTCAGAGGGTTCCAGGAGCTCCCCTTCATTTTTCAGAGGGTTCCAGGAGCTCCCCTTCATTTTTCAGAGGGTTCCAGGAGCTCCCCTTCAGTTTTTAGAGGGTTCCAGGAGCTTCCCTTCATTTTTCAGAGGGTTCCAAGAGCTTCCCTTCATTTTTCAGAGGGTTCCAGGAGCTCCCCTTCAGTTTTCAGAGAGTTCCAGGAGCTCCCCTTCAGTTTTCAGAGAGTTCCAGGAGATCCCCTTCATTTTTCAGAGGGTTCCAGGAGCTCCCCTTCATTTTTCAGAGGGTTCCAGAAGCTCCCCTTCAGTTTTCAGAGGGTTCCAAGAGCTCCCCTTCATTTTTCAGAGGGTTCCAGGAGCTCCCCTTCAGTTTTCAGAGGTTTTTCCACCTTCCCAGGCTGGGTCACTCTGCCAGCACTCACTAAAGGATCCAACACCTTCAAAGTGTGTTGGATTTCTTTTCAAAACACCAAGGGCACGAGTGCTGGGAATGAGGCACACATCTGTGTGGAGAACATGTGGATCCATGGATAGACTGGATTTGGGAATGCAACCTCACATTTCCATGCCCAGCCACGGAGAGATCAGTCCAGCCACTGCACCAACTTGTCCAAAAAGTGATTAAAAATATGAACTTCTCACACTTCAGTTTGGAACTCTGAGCTTGCATGCCATGCAGGGTTGGTAGTGAGCTTTGGAAGTTCCCAAATTGCAGGTTCAGAGTGCCCAGGGGAACCACAGTGCCTCAGTTCCTGCTTCAGTCCTCGTGGATTTCTCCTGGCATTCCCACCTTCCAAACCTCACTGGGACAGGATTCCTGTCCCACTGCAGCTCCCTGGGCTGAGCAATCACATTCATGTGACAAAGTTTATATGGCCCATGGTTTTCTGAGGCTTCTGGCTGGACCCAGGAACAGCAGCTTTATTTGTACCCACTTAACTCCTCTCCCAGCAAGTGAAAACATCAGAGCTGCTCACCCCTGAGTGCTCCCATGTGCTACAGCTACAAAACAGGGTCTCAAAAAACCTTAACTAAATAATGAAATTCTGATTTTAGCAAAATTCACCACAAAATAAATGCAAGCACGTAAAGATTTAATGTAAATATTTAAAAAATCCCAAGAAGTCAAAAGCAAGAGAAGCAAAATAAAATATTATTTTGTGAATAAATAACTCCCTATGACTCCTACAACTCCTAAAATAATCCATGGCTACAGCTCTTCCTTCACAACCAACCCAAAATGCAATTCTTGATCAAGCCATCAACCATCAAGGATTTCTCCTTTTGGTGACATGGGACACTGGGACACAACATTTATAACTGCAACTCATCAAACTGCCTTAATTTGAACGTATTTGTCTTGCAAGGCAATAATTCAAGTTGAAAACCAAAAGAAAATGAACAGAAAAACTGAAGAATTATTCTGCCATTAAATAATTACAGCTTCTTTTACTCTCCACGATGTTTTCCTGCCCACTTTCTCTGATCAATGGGAAAAAAAAACGTGTGCAGAGATATTCCAATTCCACCCTCTTTAACTATTAACTCAAGGCCACTGTCACGTTTCAATATAGAACATTAAAATAATCAGAGCAATTTCAGGTCTGTTAAAGGTGCAGTCAGGCATCCCAAGGGAGACACAGTTTAATCTGCTTTACTGCTGGCCCAACATTAATTTTCTCGTTATTAATGGGTGGAAAATCTCTTTTGTAGCCAAGGAAGCGTAATTATTTTAAATTTTCAATGTCTTGCACTTCACAGCTCTCAGCTGCCAGGCTGGCAGGAGCAACACTTCTGAAAAGCAGATCATTTATTTACCACATTTAAAAGAAAAAAAAAAAAAGCAAACCCCCAGATATTTATAAAGCAGCACCATTCTTAGCTGTTTACTAATTGAGAATCTTATGTGAAAACTTTCCTCTTTGATATTAAAATAGGAATTTATCAGCCCTATCCCACTGATTTAAAAGCTGATCCTACCCCCAAATTGAGTGTGGATTTAGCTATAGCAACGGAAATGTTTAAAATTTTGTATTTTCAGTTTGTTTTAAAGGCTTTTATTGAAAAATATTGTGGCTTTTGCTCCCTCTAGAAGGGTGACAAGCCAGGATCCAGTCCTGCAGCTGGAAAATCCTTCTATGCTGCATCTGAGTGTAGAGAAAAGCTTTTACTGGGAAAAGCTGTCCCAGGAGAAGACCACCAGGAAGCTTTGGTAACAAAATGTCCTTTTCAGAGGCTCTAAGGCTACTTACTTGCCTTAACAAATTGGCAATTGAAGCAGCAGCTCTAAAAAAAAAAATCAAACAGCGGATAATTCTCATCTTTCCTGGCTGCCCACAGGGTTTGTTGTACATATAGTTCTTGGAATGCAGCCTGACAGGGAAACGAGGCACAAACCTTCCAAACCCAGGAGTGAATGATTTAAACAACCTTTGAACAGACATGAGAACTTCCACCCTTCAGCTGCCTCCCAAAGCAGGCACAAGGCATGGAGATGTTTGGATGGATGCTCCTGGAAATCCCCACGGGCACCACAGGAATTGGGATCCCAGCACAATCCCCTGCTCTGCTGGGCTCAGCCCAGCTTCCAAAATTATTCATTTTTGGTCTGCATCACCCCAGGCTCCCGTGGGAAGTGAACTCCAGAGAAGGAGCAGCACTGTCCTGGTGTCCTCCAACACCCAAATTCCAGAATTATTGATCATATCTAAAATTTAGGGCTGATTTCTCTACACTTAATCTCACCTATAAATTGTGAAAATGACATCTCTACAGGTTTTCATGTTCCATTTATTCCCACACTGCATCCTCGAGGCCTCACCTTCTTTGGGGTGAGGATCTGACCCTTCCTCTCCTCTGCAGGGGCAGCAAGAAGAAACTTTATGGGCTAAAAGAACAGACTGTGCACTGGCTGTGGAGAATTTGCCCAAGAGCAGACAACAATGTATGTAGCAACTCAGCTTTAGCACAAATAAAACATCTGTAATTTGCTTTTTAAATGTGCTCAGGTAAAGACAATTGACTGAAATAAAGCTGCAGCCCACTAGACTTTAAAATTACTCTCAAAAGCACAAATAACAATTCCTGTAGTATGGAGAAAAGTGGATCATTTACACACAAGTTGGTTTTAATCATCACAGTTCATAAAGGCCTCTGTAGCTCTGAACTGTCCAAATGCAGGGAGGATTCTGCTTGTTTTTAACACAATAAAAATCTATGAAGGGATCCTCCCAAAACTCAGACCTGAGCACCTGTGCAGCTCCTGTGCTGAGACAGGATGGAATTAAGGAGTTCATCAGCCTCAGAAAATAAAATTTGCAGTGAATCAGAGCAGTGCTCCCTGTCCCTGCAGTCTCTGTGTTCTGGGGCAGCCAGGCAGACACTGCCTGAAATTAGGAGTAAAAGTGGGGTTTCAAAAGCCACCTCTTGTTTTGTTCTCTGTAATGAGCTCAGCCTGATTGCCAATAGACCACTGGAGAATGGGCTGGGATGATGTTACAGCCCTGGCTTCAAACAAAATCCTGCCTTGATGTTAAATAAAGAGCACAGAATGCTGGGCTAAGTGCTGCTCTCACTGGAGGCAGCTGAGGGAAGAGATTTCTGCAGGTTTGTCCCCAAACCTCCTGCAAATCTCCCACATCTGCATCTGCAAGCAGCCAAAAATAACACCACTTAAAGAAGGGTTTTGCCATTAAACACCATTAGATCTAAGTGTCACTCTCTAAATTATTGTCATCCCAGTACCTGAGCAAACCTAAGAATTTGATCATAATAGAAGCATCCAGCAATTTGCAAAAATATCCTTCCTTTTGAAAAACAACAAGTTAATCTGGTTTTGCATAAAAATTCTGCTGCCCTTTAAATTTACACAATCCTAGAAACTCTATTAAGGAGGAATTTAATTAATATCTATATACCATTCTAATTTAAGCAGCTGTATTCATTTCACTTATTTATTTCATTTCATTAGCATTGCTCTACTCTAGGTATCATCCTAATTCCAGAGCAGAAAGCAAAATGACTGTTCTGGAATTGAGGATTCTCAGTTCACTGCACAGAGCTCCACAAAAAAAAAATCCCTTCCAAGAAAATCCAGGCAGATGAGAATGCAGCTTTTCTGTCACAAACTCCCAGTGAACTGCACTGCACTGTTAAAGAGTTCTGACACAACAGATGGGGTGTCAGAATGACACCAACTGGTCAGCAAAAGTGAAAACATAAATGACAGACATTTAGGTTTATTCTCTGAAATGTGACTTCACCCTCCTGCTCTTCATGGCATTTGCTGCATTTTAGAAATTGTTCATTTAGGCAACAGAAGCTGTTGGGTCTCTGACTATTTCCCTGAGTGCTGCTGCAATCAGCCAGAACATTATTTATCTACAGATAACGAAATGTTGTTAATTATCAGATTAATAAGATCAATTAATACACAAGGTTTGTAGTTGTCCCTGCTGCCCACAGTGACTGCTCATTTATAAGGAGGAAGGAGAGAAACAGGTACTTTTGAGGAGCTCCTTACAAGTATTTTCAGATTTTAGCTGATCTCACTCAGGAGAGGGGGTAAGATCACAAACTCTCCATTAGCAAACAAATAATAAGTTACTTTAAAAACCAATGAAACGATTTTCTTTCTGTATTTATGAAGGACTACAATTTAATCCATGTGCTGATGCTCTGGATACTGAGGATCACAACATGTGTGCACCTGGCTGGCAGGATCCCAAGAGACAGGAATTCCTCAGAAGTGGAAGAGGGACTGGATCTCCTCCCTCCTACCACAGTACAAGAGTTGCTAAATTCTGAAATTTCCAGAAAAGACAAATCACACACCCAATACTCCACGGAGAAGGTCAGCTGCAGTGTCCCAGTGGGACCAGCATGGGACACATTCTCATGGGATTTATGTCTTTTTTCCATCCATCCCAACGACAGAAAAAAAAAATCTCTTACCACTGGGGTTGAAGGCCATGCAGCAAATGGGTTTCTCATGAGCAGGGAAATGAGCCACGATGCCATCACTGTCTGAGTCCTCACTCACCAGCACCTGGGAACACAACACAGCCCAGGATTAGCAGGAAAAATCCCAATTTCCTGGCCCAGGGATGGGTTTGTAAGGTGCTCACATTCCCAATGAACACCAACAGTCCTCAGGAATTCTCTCACATACAGAGACAGGAGACCTGCTCTAATAACCAGAAAGGATTATCCACTTCATGCCTGGATTTCCTATTTATTTATCCTATTCAAATTAGGGAAAATAGAAAAATATTCCTGTTTTGCTCCATGACTGATTGCTGGCTGCACAAGAGCTCGTTACACTGTGCTGTGCAGGAAGCTCCACTGGAGGTTTCCAATAACAAAATCACATCCTAGAAAGAAAATGGAACATTTAACCCTCACATAAATCAGTATTTTGATCCCAAGGACATAAGGCAAAGGAGTGGAAGAGCAGATCACACCCCAGACAAAGTGGGTTTGCTTTCCATGAGCCCCTCAGGTGGGAGCAGCACAGTCCCACCCTGCTGTCAGTGGTGCTGGAATTGAGGGATCTGCATTTCCAAAGGCTGCAGGGAATGCCAAGGGCTGGGAGTGGGGATGGAAGCAGCTGCACTGAGGAATTCACAGGTAACATGAATTTTCTCCAACTTGAAACTGCCTCACTCAATATGAAATAACACTATTGCAAATGTTGGTATCAAAAAATCATAAAATACCTTCTTGTGAACAAAAAAAGGAATTAAAATACAGGAGAGAACTTGAACAGCACAGGGAAATTCAGTGGAAAAGGAAATACCTGGACTGAGATCTGTGTTGGGCAGCAGCTTCTGGGGAAAGGGATAAAGGATGAGATTTTGGGGTTTTAAACAAAAGCAAATTTGAAGCTGATAAAACTCCTGGGCCAGTCAAACTAAAGCCGAGTGTGAGGACACACAAAGGGACAAAACATCTAAGTTTAATTGCATGAAAAGCAAAGATATTTCCAGATTTATAGAAAAGAACCAGAAGATGTGTGGACAAAACCATGCAAGATCAGTAGGAGTATTTTATTCCTTGATTACATCATCCTAAAAGCTGAATTAAGTAAAACAAAAAGAAAGATCTGTCAGAAAAAGACTTGAAAAAGGAGATTTTTGTGGTGAGCAAAAACCATCTTCTTACTAAGACAGCACAAAACCACCCCGAATTATTTGTCTGCCTCTTCCAAAATCATCTGCAAGGTTTTTAATACTTCCTATCCCGAACAGATATCAAAATAATTTCCAAAAAATGAGGAATCCTCTCCCTGTTTGGAGCAGGGCTGGGGCTGGAGGGGCCTGGCTGGCACAGCCCAGAGCTCTGGCACTGGCACAGCACAATTATGGCTTTGCTCTCCCTCGTCAGCATTTCGTGCTCCTTCCAGAACCACGAAACCAGAGGCTCTGGAGATCTTTTCAACCTCAGGCACTCCCAGCCATCATTTATCACAGCTCCCACTCCCAGGGAGTTGGGCTCAGCCTCAACATTTTGCTCTAATTAAAGAGAAATGCTTTATAAATAATTTTTTTTTTTTTTTTGCAGGTCTAGCCCCGTTAAATAAAAATATTCCATCAGAAATGTATCACAGGGTCTAAATCATTGCTAGAAACAGTTCTGTAGGATATTTCATATGCAGCCTGTTCTACGGGATTAATTCAACATGGCTTTATTTGAGAAAAAATAAAAATGATAAATGCACTGCTGTTATCACCCCTGCAACATAAACCCCTGTCCAACAGGCAGGAACACTGGATGGCAACCTGATCCTTAAATATTTCTGCTCTGGAAATATGATACAAAGCAAAAAGTCACAACATTAAAATCTGCAAAACACCTTAGACTTAGAAACAGGCTTAGACTTAGAAAACTTGAGAACTCAGAAAAGGCCAAATCTCTATTAACTGATCCCATGCCTTCAATTCTTTTTTCATTTACTGCTTAAAAATATCTTCTTGAAAAAAAAAAAATACCCCAAAAGGAGTTTTTAAGATCTCCCCCTTTCACTATAAAAGCTGATTTTCTGGTACAGCAAACCAGCCTCTGCAGATTCAAATTCAAGTGTGTTCTCCTGTACTAAGCAAGTAAAGCAAAATAAAAGCCAAAAAAAAAATAACCCAATCACAAAAGCACCTTCATCACTCAAAAATTTGGAAACCTTGGGCAGTGGGAATGTGTCACTCAGGGCTCCTTTTCCAGCACCTGGTGTGTGTCACTCCCTGGGTCAGAATGGACACAAGTGGCTTTGGGACACACATGGAAGCAACACTTGCTTGTGCATGGAAAGATGAAAAAATATCCTTCCTCTTTTTAAAATCAGCATGAAAAATTAAATCCTTTAGGAACAGGGGAAAATACTTTTTAAAATCATCAATCTCTATTGAAATCTGCAGGATTTGTCAAGCCCTCCCCCTGCTTTCCTGCACTGCACTTGGGGATAACAAATATCACTTTTCACAATTCCAACACTACAGAGGAAGAAGGGAAAAAAATATTCAAGAAATAGGACTTGACTCCATCATCAACCAAATGTCCCTCCCCAGGATGCCACCAAAGCCAAGGCTGGTTCCCATCCCAGTTCAGAGCTTGCACAGCTTTAAATCCCAGCGTGATTTTCCCTTTTTTTACAGAACTTCAGGAAATGAAAATGACGCTGACACAACACTCGGTGCTTGAGGAACATCAAACCAGCAGCACCAGCTCCTCCAGCCGGCTGAGGGGTTTGTGTCCCCGGGAGTTTTTTCCTGGAAATCAAAATAGAGGGACAATTTCCCAATAACACACTCAAGGGCTGTCAGGGAGCTCGAGGGAAGCAGCTCCTTCTCCCTCCCACAGCAATCCCAAAGCTGCAATTTTTTTTCCTCCCAAAAAAAAAAAAAAAGGCTTCCTTCTCCAAGGTAACCTCTAACCACTCTAAAAAAAAAACCCTTCCAAAGTGTCTCATTGAGAAAAGTTCAGAAATGTCAGCATTGCCACTGAGCCCCGGCAGGATCCCAACGCTGAGCCTTTTCCACCCTCACTCCTCGTGAACGAGCCGTGCCCAAAAAATCTTTTACCAAGAGCTGCAAGGGGATTTTCCCCAATCCTGCCCAGCCCAAGTGGCTGGATGTGCTGAGCCAAAGCAGCTCTGTTACAGCAGAACTCTCAGGTTCATCAGAGATTCTTTAAATTGTCTTTATCTCACCCTGAAAGAGGAGACAAAGCACCGAGGGCATCGTTGCATTTATTGGCAGCCAGCAGTGTTTGCTTGCAGGGCAGGAGGTAACTGCAGCCTGAGCTTTTTTTCTCCCATGCCATATTTTCCTTCCTGAACAGAAGCCACTCATAATTATGACTTTAATTATTTTAATCTTTAAAGGCAAATTACACCGCTTATCCCAGTGGAGACATGTTTTTAAATAAAACATGAAAGTAACACAAATAAAAATGGACCCAAATCTAATCAAGCAGGTCCTACTCTTAATACAATTAAGAAAAGAGTAATCCCATCATCATAAAAACAAATAGGTTTGGCAAGAAATTATAAATATGAATATTGTCTAACAAATATTTGCTGTACACTCGAGATCCCCAAATGCTTTAAAGAGCTGGAGTTTGATTCACAAAGAGCCTCCCCCAAGTTACAGCCAAGGTCAAACTTCAGTGGAAAGGGGCTAAAAGTGATAGATCTGTGGCATTAACTACTGCACTCCTTTTAATAGAATCCAGCATAAACTCAAACCAGCCTCACGCTCAGCCTGAACCATTTATCTGAGACAAAAATGTCTTCTTGACAAAAACCAGATCTCCTTTAATAAAAGTGAGGCAGACAGTATTATGCTCTGAGGGAATCCTGTTGCTCTTTTTATATTGATATATAAAAAGAATTCTTCTGTAATACACGGAGATATAAAAAGTGAAGAAAATCGAGGCCAAATATCTGAGCATCAGGACATCAGATCAGCCTCTGCCAAAGCTGCTCCTAAAATAAAAGCCCTGGTGTTAATGACCAGTGGAATTATGTCTCTAGTTCAAGTTTTATTATTGAGTATGCTTCACTCTTGGAGCTTCTTTTTGCTTCAGACCAAAATCTCACAACAATTCCTGCTCCTGATAAGCATCTTGATTTGGTTCAATTGCCATCAACTCCTCACCAAATCAAAATGAACTTTGGAAGCTGCAGCAGGCTGCTGCTTTTTTTTCCCCAAAAATTCCTCTTTAATGCAATAAAAAGTTAATAGGGAACAGGAAAAAAAAAAATAAAACCCTGATCACATTTTAAAACATAAATAGATCAACATGTTATCTTATTTTGCTGAGCTGTTTTGCAAATATTCCCTCCAACACTCCTGAGTTGTGGATGAGCTGCAGGGTGAGGTTTCATCAGTCACAGCCCCAGAGAATGCACCCAGAACTGAGGTTTGGATTTTGAACTTCTTTCTCTGTCAACCAACTGTTAGATGTTGAACAGATTTCCATTCTGCCCCAAAACTGGTGACTTTTGAGCAAGGTCATTATTGCAGCCTGCACGTGGGTGGCCCAGTGGATGAATTAATTAAGAATACAGAAACAAAGGTCGAAAGAAAATAATTTTTCTTTCAAACCCAAGCCAATAAAGTCTTACACATTTAATTCCAATTACTGAAAAAGAGGACATCTGTACAGCTTTAGGTTTATCCATTTCAACTAATTAAGGGATTCAAATAAATAGTCCTTCCATCCAACTGAAAAGTTTGCTAACACTTCATTAGAAGGAAGTTTAAACAAGCACACAACCTTGTTAACATATTTTGGTTTACCACAAAGTTACTTGGGCATCTCGATAATTATTTTTATTCCTTTTACAAATATCCCCTGACAGCCAACGTCAATAATTCTGCATTCCTCTGCATTTATTTAATTACCTCATAATTCAAATTTTCTTAAAGTAGCAGCAATTCTGAAAGTAGGAGCCATCACATAAACAACTGCTGAGGATGAGAGTTTACTACAATATCTACATTCATAAGGTTTGTTAAAAATATTTTCCCTGCAGATTTAATCCTGCAAGATTACATTAGGAGAGTTCTTTGCTCTTTTTCAGTGGTGAATTTGCATTTCACCCTCTGCCATGTGAATGACACACATCGAGCTCCCTCTCACATCCCACATATTTAATGCCTTTGAAATGGGAGAAATGATAAAAAGTTAGTGAAAAATATAGTTAGTCCTCCTGGTTTGTGTCCAAAACACGTCCCTTCATCATCCTCCTGGCACAGAAATTGTTTTATTTGTACACATGCACAGCTCAGTCCATCTTTAGAACCCGTGTGCTGTGCTTGAAATGACTGAAAAAGTACTTGAATCATTAATTTGCAAACCTTCAGACACATTTATTAAAAAAAAAAAAAACCTTCCCTACTCCAAAAAAAAGTATTTATTATTTCTTACTTCTCCAAAATGATGTATTTTCCTGCCTTGGATTTATTGTTGTCTTCCATTTTCCTTCTCTTTTTAAAATTAATTCCTTCTTTTACTGTATCTTATCTTACAGGCATATTTTATTACTTGGAAAATGGATCTTTCACTGCAACACCCAAATTCTCAGTCAGGCTGTGCAGGTGACAGAAATCTTTATTGACCTGAAGGAGGTGAGGTATTTATTTTATTTTATTAGGAAGGCAGTGATGATAAAAAAATAATTCCTCCCTGCTTCTGGAATTCCCCTTGGTTGTGACAAGGCTGAAAGCCTTGAGCACACACCAATCCCTGCTGCAAGGGATCCAAGGCTTTCATTCAGCCCAGAAAATACTTGGTTGGAATTTAGAATTCAGGGTTTTCTCAGGGAGGGGAGGAAGAGCCCGATGGGCACAGCCCAAAGCAGGGATCTCATCCCAGCAGGGAGGGTTTGGTCATTCCACTCAGAATTTTCAGGAATCTGAGAACTGGGGGTGATAAAACAAGGAAAAATGCTTTCACTCAGAGTGGTTCAGCACTGGAAGAGGATTTCCCCCCAGGAAAGGGGAGTCACCATCCCTGGGAGGTGACAAACAGATGTGACAATTCGGTTTCACGGGAATGGCAGGATCCAGTCAAAGGCTGGACTTGGTGACCCTGCGGGTCTCTTCCAAATGTACTGACTCTGAGAATCTGTGATTCTATCAACCAGGAACTTTCGAAAAACCACTGAGAGCAGACCCTAAAAGAGCAGAGAGGCTGGACTTGGCATCACCACCTGGCCCAGCAGCCTCCAGCTCAGCCAAAGCGAGGATGGAGCTCAGGGAATCCCAGCACAGGCATTTTATACAGTGGCACAAATCCCCAGCACGAGCAGCTGGCACGTTTGGGATCAGCTCCTGCTGAAGGGCTCAGGGAGATTCTCACCCCAGGAAGGTCAGAGGTGCTGAAATTCTTCCCTGAATTCTGCCCCAACCCAGCCAGGGGTTCCCAGGCAGTGCCATCCACCCTGGCATTCCCTGCAGGAATTCTGCTGCCAGCACACAGCATCCCATCCCTGCCATTTTTTGTGATCTGAAGTTTTAAAATGCTGTTAAATTCTCTGATTTCTTCCCAGTGCTGCAATTTGCTTTCAGTATAATATTTATTTCCAGGAAAAAAAAAGAAAAGAACCTTTCTTTTGCATTGTTAAATTTTCACGGTGCAGGAGATTTTTAAAACATTTTTTTTTTCTTCTTGAAATATTCCTCTGGCAAAAAGTAAAACGAATTAAAAAGAAATAGATGCATTTTGTACATGGTCATTCCACAGTGCCAGGACAGAACCTTCTCCTGTGAGGAGGCTCCCAGTCCCTCTGAGCCTTTCCCTGTGCCTCCAGCTCTGTTTCCAGTGGAAATGGGAATTTTTGTGGAGCTGCTGACTTAGGCAGGGGTCTGGAGGAACCTCCTCACAGGAGAAGGTTCTGTCCTGGCACTGTCAAAGTGCATCTATTTATTTTTAATTCGTTTTACTTTTTGCCAGAGGAATATTTCAAGAAGAAAAAAAAAAAAAAAAAAGTTTTAAAAATCTCCTGCACCGTGAAAATTTAACAATGCAAAAGAAAGGTTATTTTCTTTTTTTTCCTGGAAATAAATATTATACCGAAAGCAAATTGCAGCACTGGAAAGAAATCAGAGAATTTAACAGCATTTTAAAACTTCAGATCACAAAAATACGAAGGCAATACACACAATTAGGATATCCAACTTCCTAGAGGCTCAAGACAAAACTTCTTTTCCTAGAGCTGATGGCTTATTTATGTTAGAGCAGCAGGGTTTGGACAAGACAAACGTTATCATTTTTACAGCTCCTCTCCTCCAGTGCCCTTTAGGCTTTGATAGCTCCCTGCTATTGCCAGGGTCAGAGGACAAGTTCATAAAACCTCTAAATCATCTATAACAAGCCTTAAAAACCTAAGATCTATCATTGTTTTTCCCCCTAGGCCTGTGTAGAAGAATCAAAGCACAGACAGAGACCAGCAGAAATAATGACCACATTAAACAGCTTCATCAGAAATTTATGAAGTCAAATTTGTCTTTTTTTTTTTCCTTGCTGTATATGAAGAGCCAAAAGATTTTTTTTTTCCTGGAAATAAAAACGAATTCCAACAGCCAACAGAATTATTCTAAGACCTGACTCTAAGATCTTAATTTTTTTTTCCATTATCTTCTTTCTTTTATTTCAATTTTGAAAGAAAATGTCCATACTGTTTTATGAACAATTCCCTTTCAAGGCAACATTGCTTGGCTAAACACTTTCAAAATTAATTCTCAGGGAACAACCACAACAAAAGTTTGTCTTTGTTTTGGTTTTTTTTCAAGTAAAAGATTTTATTTTCCTATCAAGAAAAAAAATAAAATAACTCAGCTAAATATTCGACTTCTGATGTATCACTAACTTACCTGCAATGAGCATCATAAAGACAGGAGAAAACAAGAAAAAATTAAATATTTTTTTTGCTTTCAATTCAATAAACGTGACCATGTGAAAAAAAAAATCTCACAGACCAGTTAGAGAATAATGAAGTGTGTGGGAGTTCTGCATAAACACTCAATCCAGGACCAGACACTTTCAAATTAAATGAGTGGTAGAAACAAACAAAAAAATGACATGGATATCTTCTCTGTCATAAAGACAGGAAAATCCAGCAATTTAAAAATTGTCTGATAATGGTGTGGAGTTTGTAACAAACGATTGTGCCTGATGCACTGCACTCTGGATTATTATACACAGTTATATATTATTATGCAGGAAATTTATTATTATCAAACACTACAAATGCCTCACAAAACACCATTGTCCTCGACTGCATTTGGGATTTATGAAAAATTATAACTTTTACACTTCATACCCCACTTCTCCCATCTTTTTTTTTTTTTTTTTTTTTTTTTAACCTGGAATTCAACAATTCCCCCTATTCCTACACAAGCCCATTTTCCAGCCACGTTCTGCATTAATCGGAATCATCAGACTAAATCTCCACTCCACTGATCAGCATCAATCAACGTCAATTAGGAACAAGTGTCGGGGAGACAAAATGTGACACTTCACACTCGATCTTGTCAAAGTGCCACATAAACACGCTGCAAGGACAATATATATATATATTTTGGCTGCATTTCAATCCCCGAACAGGATTTTTATCCCAGCTCTGTAGCTCTGTAAAATTCCCGAGCCGGTGAAAATCTGATTTATTTTTCACTCCCGACAACACGAGAAGGGATTTTGGCCGGGGCTGCGGTGGCAGGGCAGGTCGTGGCTGTGTGCTCAGGGTTACCTGTCCCTCTGCCACCGTGTCCGTGTCGATGATGGTGACAATGCCAGGCACCAGGGGGCTCCTCCGGAGGTTGCTGTGGGCCAGGATTTCCTCCTCGGTGGCTCCCGATGGCAACGTCCCCGTGAGCTGTGTCACCACCTTCCCCACCATGGTCAGCCCCGTCTTTATTGTCTGCAGAAAAAAAAAAAATTAAAAAAAAAAAATAGATTTTTAAAAACTCTTCGAAGATGGTTAAGGCTGTGCTGTGGGTTCAGCTCATGGGTTTTTGTTTTTTTTTTTCTAGAAATGGATTTGTTCAGGAGTGATGGATCAGTTGCAAAAGGCTGGAATGAAACAGCCTGAAAAAAATTTGGCGTCCTAGCAAATGGAAGAATTCATTATTTTGGAAGTCAATTATGCCAAAGCACTATTGAAAAAAGAAGTGTTTTAATGCTCAGATAACTTAATGTGTTTGTATTTTAAGTATTCCAGCGTTGAGGGGGTTTTTTTAACTTTGATTTTACTTATTCCCATAGCATGGATGGTCAGAAGGATCAAAGATGAGGCCATGATGGGTGTGAGGAGGGAACTGCTCACCCAAAAATACAAACAGCCCCTAAAGCTGACAGAGTTTTGTTTTCTGCACGGTGCAAGAGACCAAGAATTTGGCCTTTGCTACATCTGACACGCTTATTTTTTTTCTCAGTAATTAAGCATTAAAACTGGATATGAGACTCAAATCCAGGAAAATGAGAAATGCCACCCTCGAGGTCCTGGAACTCCAGCACAAGGAATGGGACTTTCCAGGCTCTGCACATTTCCCAGACATGGGTTTGAAAACACGTTCACTGCACCAGCTTTTAGCAGCTAAAGATGCTGAAGATTATTTTTATTTTTGCTTTATTTTATTTGGAGAAAGAGGCAGAGTAGACACAGTAGGAGAGATGCAGACTGGAAGAAAAACAAGCCCAACTACAACTTTAAATATTTTCTCCTTGAACCAAGGACTGTGCCTTATTTGCCTGTAAAGAATTGAGCAGATTTATTATGCAATATAAATAAGAAATAGCAAAAGAGATCAGAATGGAATGACACTGTAACAAGCCAATTCTTAACTAAAAAGACAAGCTAAGCTGCCTGCTAAATTGAAAAGGAAAAAAAAAAAACTCCAGATCCCAGGCTGAAACCAAGAAGCAGCCACAAATCAATTGCAACTGCTTTGTTTAGTGCTAAAATCTCAAACTGCAGTGATTAGAAAACACATTAGTGTTCATCAATTAGCAGCCAAACGTTTGTTTTAATAATTCATGGGAAATGACTTACACAAAGTCTGTTAGTGTGCTGTCAGGAAAGCCTCTGCAGGGCCAACAGCAGCAGGCGCCACACGGTATCGATGGCCACGGGCAGCCAGGAAGGCTGATTAACCTCTGAGATGCCTCTGCTGATGGACTCACCCCATTAATGCTAATGGAGATACTTCCACTTAAAATCGAGCCAGGCCTTTAGCACAGCAATGGCTTTTGGGGGTTTAAAGTCTTTAGTAATATCCTGCCATTTGTTTCTTGTTATTTCTTTTTATACCCGGCTAGGACAGGAGGAGAATAAAACGGGTTTTAACGGTGGTGGCGGGTTCAGGAGGCTGGGAGAGGTAACATAAAGCAGATATTGATGGCTGAGGAATAAACCTAAAATAGCCCCAGTGCCATCACAGGGATGCATTGCAGCTCTCCTGGCAAAAACTGACAAGGCACTTTTTTGGCCAATAGCTAAAAATCCTAGAAAAGGATTCGTTCTCGGTTTCCAAAGCAGGGAGGAGAAAGCAGTAAACAGTGAAATACCTGTGCAAGGGAAAAGGCTACAAACTGGAACTGGCCTGTTTTAGAGAATATCTTTAATATTTTTAAGGAGAGCCATGGGATGACAAAGGACCAAACAGAAGGAAATGGCCGTGCTCACACGGGCCTGCAGCAGGGAGAGGTGGCAGAGATGTGGCCAAGGCCATTAGCTCAGAAATATCAGTGCACAACCACTGCAGCACTTACTGCCCCCTGCTCTTGTGTATATTTGCAAAAACTTCTGGGGTAATCTTTAACCTTTCCCATGCCATATCAGCTGTCCCCTCCATCCATTAGGGCTAATGACCTTGCTCTCACATAAGCTGTTAGTCCTCATTAAGAAGTTATCAGGTAACAAGAGAAAACAGATGCAGCCTTTGCTAAATCACTTCACCAGTACAGGATTAAAAGATATGGAGAAGGAATCAAGGGAAGGAGTTATGAGGTGAGAAGGACTTGGTTTATAATTTGATGTGAGACATGTGACAGAGCAAATACATTTTAAATGAAATGGGTTCAAGTTTGCACTGTCCCAGTCCCTTTGTCACTGATGGGAACCCGCCAGTGAAGTCTGCTGATAAATAAAATTCAAATACTTGATCCAGCTCCTTTTGTAACCAATGAGCCACAGTGTGCAGAAACACACATTATTTACAAGCTCATGTGCACCCTATCTACCCAAAATATGGCTGTTCACATTTCTTTGAATATAAAGAAATACATATATTTAATTACAATAGATGTATGCCCTCATACCTCATTTAATTGAAAAGTAAGTACAACTTTAATTAGATGAAAAGATTAAAATGCACCATTCAGTGCCTGTTAGGATGCTTTGTTCCAACAAAGGCCTTGCATCCTTTTAGTGATAACACAATATGTTGTTCCTGTTTCTCGTAATAAATACATTTTATATTATCTATTTGATTGCAAATGAAAAATCTATAGAAAGCAGAAAGATATCAAAAAGATCTGCCTCGGGTTTCTACACAGCGAGGCTGAGCCTCACACTCAGCTTGAACAAAAGGGATAATAGGGTTTATTCTGAAAGAAATTCTGTTTATTCAACTGGACTGAAAAGAATCTTTATCCTGTGGAAGGGACTTTCCTGTCCACATGCACTGAGTGCATTCTTCAACACCTCGAAGGAACGATACTTTCATTTTCCCAAACACATCCGTTTTTATCTTCACTCCTCATTAATCCAAATGTGAATCTTGACACATTTTCTGCTTGGTCAAACGACAGAAACTACCAGAACCTGAACACTCAGAAAGCCACCAACACGATCACAGCTTTGACCTCGGTGGTTTTGGTTAACAGGGACCTTCCCAAATAACTCCCAAGTTATTTGATTAAGGAGGAAATTTATTTCCTGCACCAAGAGCAGCATGTCCCACTGAGGACAAAGCCCTGGCCCCACCAGGACATGGATCAGCAGAGGGAAAACCATTACTGAAAATATTCTGTGCTGCCAACAAGACCTTCCAGAGAGGCTCTGAAACTCTCCAAAGTGACCCTGCTGAAAACTCTCAGCTTTCCTCCTCTCCCATATGAAGGATCTTTCACTTCATTAGGAAACTGGAAGCCAACCTGAGAAAAGGCTGTAACCCAAGGTTACCTGGCAAACAAGAACTTTAATGGAACCACTTCTGACCCAAAAAACAGCAGTGCAGGGAAAAGGAAAGGACATCCACTCCCAAAAAAGCTGCTCCTGTGCTGATCTAAGCAAAGGAAATCCAAACCCCTGCAGCTGATAGGACACAACAGCAGCAGCAGAGGTTCATAAATGAAGAATTAAATAAGGAAGGAGTGAAGCTGATGGAGAGGCAATGAGATGGACAAAGAGCAACAGATCTGTGGAGCATCTATCTGCCAGCCAGAAAGGCCCTGCAGTTATCAGAGATGAAAACCTGCTAGACAGCAAGCCAAGACTCAATGAAATCACTAATAAATTAAACATTGCAGATTTACTGTGGTGCACTCATGGATAACAAATTAATACACTAAGGCTGAGACACTCCTCAAGAGCCAAATCATGCAAATATTTAAAACTATATTAGTATTAATCTTGTCTATTACAGTAACATCCAACAGGCAGGAGCATGAGCAATGTGCTGTGCAAACACAGAGCAGCACAGAGCCTGTGCCCTGGGGATTATCCCTTTTCCTAACTCTCACTGGGAGTTTATCTCTCTACAGAGGCTCACAATCTTTTCTTTCCTATGATTATAAACACATTTTATCTTCAGCATCTACTCACATGATGCAATAGCACTACTTCAGTGTGATAAATTCAGCTTAACAGCAGAATTTCTGGTTGATGATCCCTGGCTAGTACTACTCAGCAGGGAAGGCCATCAGCTACAGTGATCTGTTTGCAGCATTTTGCCACATCTGATTCAAACTCTGGCTGATCACACTAAGCCAGCAGGTTTTTCAAACTTATCTGTGCTATAAAAAAGATGTTCATGATGCTGGGATTGAAGGAATTTGGGGAGATTTCCCCCCACACCTTTTTTTTAAACTGTTTTTTTTTTTTTTTTTAAACCGTAACAGTTTCTTTTAAACTGCAACAGAAACCCAGCGAAGCACCTCAGGAGAGGAGCAATTCCAGCTCCCCTCAACGATGTAAAAAGCTGTGATTTTTCTCCTTCTCCAGCCACACTGTGATTGTGAAGGACTATGTTTGTTTTTCTGTTTTGTTTTCACATGGGCTGGCCTGCCCTGTGTCTCTCTTTGTGGCTTCTCCTAACTGTTGTTTTCCTCGGTGCCACTGAGCCTTCTGTCATTTCATTCCTATTATTAGGTTTGTTTTGTTGCACATATCAGAAATGAAAAGGCTGGTGGTTGCAAGGGAAGCTTGTAATCAGCACCGAGTTCACCCCCCAGTGCCAAAACTCACTCAGTGTGTGTGTGTGAGAAAAAGAAATTGTTGTTGCAGCAAGGAAAGGAGCTGGGAGGAAGAGAGTAAAACTAAAGTTGTGCTCAGTCTTGTTTAAGATTTTTTTCCAAGCCATGGCCTTCTTTTGATACTATAAAACCCCAGACATTTCTCTGAAAACAGAGGGATTTTATAACATCATCTGAAGTAAGAAAACGAGGCAATGGAACCTATATGTAAACAGTCATTAATAAGCTCTAACCTTCAAAGAAGGTAATTAATTAGCTCCAGTACTGTGCTGTCACCCTTCAGAGAGAGCAAAAAGTATAATGGGGTTGTGATGGAGTCCAAAAAGCACCAGGCACTTGTAAAGTCACTTTTCATGATGCTAAAAGACTAATAATTCACAATGTTGATTTCCAAGCACGTAAACTTGCACCACTATGAAGAGCCATTACACAAATCCATCCCACTGTCACTTCCCTCTAATGTAAATAGCTGTTTGCAAGAAACAAAACTTCAAAAAATCAGTTCAGAAGCAGGAATACTTTGTGGAAAGCTACAGCCAGTCAGAGATGTGCAGGATAAGGGAGGGCAGGCACGGTGCTGCTGCCTGCAGGGCTCTCAGTGGGAAGGGAGGGGGTGATGACACACAGCCCAATTCAGCAGGGAAAGCTCATCACGATGCTCCAGGAGCAGCTCTCTCCCAGGAAAGGTGATGGACTCACTTTGGCAGCACTAATGACTGTGGCAGTGTAGGACTGAATGTTGTCTCCACAGGCTCCACCACGGGACTGATGGCATCGGATCAGCTGCAAGAAGGAAGACAGCGACCAAGTCACTCCTATGGAACTGCACAAAGCCAGAGCCCATTACCAGAGCTCTTATTTATCATGTACAGTGGTGTGTTTTTTTCCTACAAATAGAAAAAAAGCCCTGCTGAGACACTTAACCCCTTTTTATAATCTTCTGGGTGCCACCCAGACTGTCGAGTCCCCCCAGCTCCAGTTTTCAATTACCAGATGAGTACTCACTAAGAATTCATAAACTTTGAAATGGTGGGATTTTTGGTCTGGCAGCAATACCACAAATAAATTTAAATAAATATAATCAAAAGCTTTAGCCATGTATATGTAACATTAAATATCAGCCATTCTAAGAATCCGAGTGTGGCTTTTCCCCTCCTTTTTATGACGAGCAAGCAAAGAAATGACAAAGGAGAAGAGTTGTTTGAAAGTTTGCATTTAATAGATTAAAGGAATCTACGTGGGGTTTGCTTTTTATTGCCTTCCTTCAAAATCAATAAATTAAAACAAGACTCTTGTACCTGCCATCACCCTACAAAAGTAGGTTTTGCCTTTGAACCCTAACAATAGAATCTGTGCCTCTATGCAAAATTAGGAAAAAAATATAGATATTTGTTGCTTGCACACAGAACATGTTGCCTGTTTAACTATCTGAGCTTGAGAAAATTAAAAATTACTGTAAGAAGTATTTGCTTCTACAGGCTTTTCTATCCTGTTTATATTTAAATATCTAAATAAAAATACCTGGACTAGGGAAAGCCCACAGTGAATTTACCTGGGGACACACAAACAATTTAAATTCCCTTTGTGATACAATTCTTTGGCTGATATTTTGGCAGCAATACTTTTTAAATCCCATGCTGACTTTTCCAGCACCAGCAAGGTGTGGCACTGAAGGCAAGGCAGGGAATTTGGGAAGGAATCAGCTGTGCTAGAGGAGGTGTAACAGCAAATACATTTCTAAATTCTGCCTCTGATAATTCCTGGCTCAGCTCTAGAAACAGCTTCTCCAGGCACAGGTGGGAGGGAGAAAAAACATCTGCTTTGAAATAAAAATAAGGCATTAGGAGCTGAATTTAGGCTTCACTTCAGGCTTTAAATACACAACCACTTCTGTGGGTAAAAGCAGTGATCATTTCTTTGCTTGGGAATCTATTTTCTTTGTCTCTAGAAAGAAGAAAAAGTCTTTAAAAATTTTCTTTTTCTTTCCTGGAGCTGAACTTTTCCAAAGATGTTCGAAAGTGGCCAATTTAATGCTATTTTCTAACCTACAGAGTGCAGTGCTGGGCTGACTCAGTTTCCCTAAGCAGAATTTAGGAAGTGGTTTTTTTTGCCGACCTTCAGAAGTGTCTGCAATTAAACGCTTTAAACTTTTAAAGCACAAAATGGGCTGATTATCGAGTTACCTCACTGTAAACACATGTTAATGGCTGTCTTTAAGTTCCTCAAATTGAGCTTAAATCAAATGTGCAGAGTAAAGATCCAATGTTTCAAAATATTTAGGTCTGTCATTTTAATGCAACTCCTCTTTATTTTGCATGTACCTTTTTCCTGAGACCCTTTTCTTTCCTTTTTCCCCCTATACAGAGAAAATCTAGAAGTATTTTTTGATCTCAAACCCCTCCTTACCTTATTTTCTGCATAAGCAAGCCAACGGCTTCCAAGAGCAATGGGATTCATGTTTGGCCCTGGACAAGGATAACAGCCTGCAAAGTTTGAAAAGAGAACATTAAGAAATATCTTAATGGCTTCTTCCAAAGAATTTTATTTATTGCCAAGAAAACAAAAAGTCTAAACAAAAGCCTTTCAGTTGCTAATATCACTCAGTGGATGCTTGCATTTTTGTTCCTACAGATAAGGCTGTGGTTACATGAGCTATTTTGAACGTTTAATTATGTGTAAATATTCATTTCTCCTTATGTTTGCATTTTTCAAGCCATTTTGATACAAAAATGACATTCTGGGGTGAGGGAATATTGATGTTTGACTCGACTGGTTTTGTGTCTTCACATTTTAATTCATTTTATTTGACACCCTTCTGTTGGTGAACAATTTGCTCACTTCAAACTCTTCCAGATTTTTATTGTCTGAAAGGATGTATTGTGCTCTTGGTTTCGTTTTTAATAATTCTATATACAAGCCCTCAGCTTTTCAAAATGCTTTTGGTTTTGATTTTAACAATTCTATATACAAGCCCTCAGTCTCTCCACATTCTTTTGCACAAACTTAACTTTACACAGTGGGAAAATTCATAATTCCTTTAAAATTGGTGACAATGTTTCCACTGCTCACCTGCTTTCCATTACATTTACATTATCATTAAAAATAAATTTATATATATGGATAAAAATGAGCATAGAAAAGAGAATTATTCCTGAGGATTAAAACATGAAAATACCTGTAAGAGAAAATAGCTGTGAATGAAAACATGGAAAGGCTTAAAATTAATCAGGCCCATATTAAATGGCATTTCATATATAAAGTTTTTAAAATATGTATTTTTACAAAATGTTGTAAGTAAAATAAATTTTTTTATAAATAAAATAAATAATTTGTATTTTAAAATACGCATTTTTACATGAAAAAATAAGGAGGAAAGGAACAAGGGGAAGGAGGAGGCTCCCAAGCAAATGGTTAATCTCAGTTTTCATCAGCTCTTAGGCTAATACAGTCAATTTAGCAATTTAAATTCTCTCACTGATTGGCCAAGAAACAAAATATTGAAGACCTTACAGACATGTGTGTCTGATTTAAAGGAGCCCTGGGCAGCTGCTCCTGTATCCTGGGTTAGGGAGTGAAGGGAGAGAGAATTTCAGAACACATACAACACAACTTCATCCAGTGCACTGCTTAAAATCCTAAAAAAAAAAAAATCTATAAAACTCAAAGCCAGGCACTGCCAGTTTGGTTTTGTGCTTTGTAAATCTGAGCCCCTGGCACTGCTCTGCACCCACAGCAAGGACTGCAACCCCATCTCTGGGAACATGCAGGACTTTTCCAGAACATTCCCAGAGCACAGCAGGGACTTGCAGCAGCAGTGGAATGGTTTGATTTGATGGATCTGGGTTTATTTTATTATTTATACCTGCAGGGCGCTGAGGGGTTTGTGGGAGGTGTTGCCACACGTCTGGAAGTTGAAAGGAACATTTGCCAACACTCGGGATGAGTTTTGGGGTCGAGATAAACAACCCTGCATCGCGTTTTTGCACAGCTCAGGGCCGAGGCTATTGCAAAATTCCAAAGATCCCAGCGAGCTGTTTCAAAGGTCACAAAGCAAAGGAAGGAGAGAAGGAATTCACCCACCCAGCCAGTCCGAGGCATCTCAGGCAGAACCCAGCCAGGGTTTGTGAGCCCCTATCGCCGGCCTGATCTCAGGAAGGAAAACCAATTGTGAAGAGATGATGCCACAATTGTTATTGCGTTCCAGGAGTGCATAAAATGTGGGCAGCCAGAGCCTCTTAAGGAACAAAGCAAGCCAAAAAGTAAAAAAAAAAAAAGGTTGTAAATACAGGGCTGGGCTGTAAATACAAACGTGTTCTTCCGATGACATTCTAGATCGGGAGCGGTGAGGTTTTAATGGTGACTTCTGCCTCGGCAGCTCTTATCTGGGTCAGGAAAGGAATTCAGGTCCCCCAAACCTTCCTTTTACCTTCTCTTTTATGTGTAAAATACAGCATTAAAAGTTGCCAGATGATAACCCTCGTCATGTAAATCTCTACAGTGACTCTGGTACCAGCGACTTGCCTTTCCCAAATCCGTAACATCCCTGCAGGAGAAAACTAAAGGAGTCTCAGCAATTCAACAACTCATAGCAAAAAAAACGAATCCTGCTTGGAAAAGGGAGCTGTTCTCAATTACTTCAGTGAGCTGAAGTCATTGAAGAACTGCAAAAGGAATTCTCCAGATCCAAAAGTGATCACTGAACAGAAGAGTGACGTAGAAAAGCTGGGGCTGCTGTCCCCAAACCCACTGCCCGTGGTTTGTCCCATGAACTAGGCTCAGTCCATCAGGCTCCACACACAAATCAACCAATTCTAAGAATAAACTCCACAAAGGTCAACAATTCAGTCGGTCCTAAACTCTACTCTCCGATACGAAAAACAGCGTAAAAAAAAATAAAAAATAAAAAAAAAAAAAGGAGCCATTTCCTCCCTTTCTTTTCTTTGCAAGTCTTTGCATTTCAGCAACTTGCAGCAGCACAAGGATAAACAAAGGGTTATACTTGATGGGAAGGAAAAGCAAATTGTTTTTCTGCTTTCCAAAAAAACCAGCTGGAGTCAGCAGAACATCATCCAGGAGGAGAATGGGAAGGCAGACACGGCGTGACCCATCGGGCTGGGCCATCCAATGCTCAGCAGCCCCACTCCCTTAAAGATTAACTTCCATTTCTACCAGACTTCAAAACAACAGAGGAAAAAGCCATTCTAAGCAGGAACAGCAGCAGCCCCAGTGTGTTTACAATAGGCATGAACGTAATGAGAGTGCAGAACTAACTGTCAAGAAGAGCAAAGTTTCCAAGTTTTAATGACAGCATGGAGAGGTCATCCAAGAAAAGGATCACTCAGGGAAAGTCCTTCCAAAAGTGCAGCAAACCAAGCAAGTACTCAAAAAAAAAAATCTGATCTTAGGACCAGCTTAACTGGGCCTATCACTCACAAAAAATGCAGGTGAAAAACCTACAGGAAACTACTTCAGAACTTTTGAGTGCACAGTTATCTTCTGCCTCTGTGCAGAGGAAATGAGGGACTTCAAAGCTGGGGGAAAAAAAAAAAAAAAAAAGAAGACAAACTGCATTTTGAAAATCAGAATTGAAGTTTTTCTGCTAATTTTATCAAATTCCAACAGGTGCTGCTGTAGGGAATGGTGAGGAATAAGAAATGGGCTCCAGGATCCCTCTGAAGAGGGGCTTGGCTAAGGACACCCTGGGACCTCAATACCCTGTGCCTTGGTTTCCCAATTCCAAGATGTAAATGTTATCTACAGCCCCATAGGTAAATTCTTCAGTGTTACAATTTCTCTGTTTCTTCTTTTTTTTTTTTTTTTTTAACTGTAGGAATTCAATATTCTCTCTAAAATTATCTGATGTTAACAGCCAGAACTTGTCTAAGCTAAGTCAGGGTTTATTTTCAGTTTGCAGAATTCTTTACCCAGAAAATAGTTTTATTTCTTTTTCAAACCTCACTAAAACACACTGTAAAATGACATCTGATAAACTATTGCAAATTAATACATGAATTAATAAAGCTGAGGGAATGAAAAAGCCAAATCAGAATCACCTAACCTTGCTTTTCTTCAGACATATCCCATCATTTTTATCTTAATACACTACTGGTTGATTTTTAATTTCACAGAACATTGTAAGAGCTTTATTCCCTACAACAATATTTATAGTCCAGAAAAAAAAATCTGGTTTTGGTATTTTCCAGACTTTCATCCCCTCTATCTTGACTTTGTTCTTAGTTTTTAATGAAAAACATTTTAAGTTCTTTTCTGGCTTGTTTCAGTCTTTTTCCCCCTATCAGTTTAATAGCAAAACTTTCTTTTTCTACCATTTTCACTGCTTTCTTTCCCCCAGTTCTCCCCATTTTCCTTTACAGTGGTACAGACTCATCCTTTTCTTATAACTGATTTCAATTTCCTTTTTCCTAGGGGGGAATTTCGGATGGATGTGTCACACCTTGTACCTGTGAGGAATCCAGTTTTATTTCAAGCTGAGGGGATGGGCAGTTATTGATAAAAAAGCCTTTTAGGATTCTGTCTCTAATCCCCAAAATAAGGCAGAAATGGCATCTTTTAGGTCACAGGGAATGCCATGAAGGCAGAGATTTCCAGGTTCACCTTTATCCTAAAGAAACCTTCCTGATTTCTGGAGAAATAAGGATTTTCCATTCAGTGCCTGGCAAGGTTCATTAAAGATGACATTTGTCAGCTGAAGTGTCCAGCGGTTGTAAACACAAGTTTTCTAAACAAATTCCAAAAGAAGTAACTCATTTCAACTGAAATTCTTTGCCTTTAATCATTCAAAGGACTTGCTGGATTATCACTTCGAAAATCAGTGAAGCAGGGCCATTGTGTATTTTTAAATAAATAGCTCCAAGAACCCAGTGAAGTGATGCTACTTCTCTAATAATCAATCTGCAATTCTTTGCTGGGTCTTATGAAACACAGAGCTCTGCATGGAAATGGAATTACAAAATTCCAGCCAGAAAGCAGATCCATGACAGAGAGCACAGAGAGGGAATCTGCAATAAATAATGGCTAGAGTGATACTGTTGTAGCAAAAGCTTTGTTTATTCCAAGGAAAACAAATCATCGAAGTTGTTTTATCTAATAGTTTTTTTGTTTGGTTGTTTTGGTTTTTTGTTGTTTTTTTTTTTAGCAGACCAATTTTTTTGTTGTTTATAAACTGTATAAAGCAATATTGTTTATAAATTCCTCTGGGTTCCTTCTAGATGAAAGGCCCTGTGTAAATGTTATTACTCTCACACTGTCACATACTTTCCAAAACCCTTCCATTGTTCTTCTACTTCCTTCTGTTTAAGAATCACCCATAAAATGGAGTAAAAGAGCAAAGGAGCAGGATGGACCCACTGAGAAATCAGGTTTGCCACGCAGGGCCTTTTTTTCTTATTTATTATTATTATTATTGTTATTAATACTAGAGAGATCTCCTTCCCTTGTCCACTCCACTATGGCAGTTTGAAGCATCTGCACTTTGATGGTCCCAGTGGGTCCCTTCCAACACAGGAATTCCATGATTTTATGATTTTACTCCACAGATCCAAGCACAATCCCAGAGCTTTTACTAAAAATATCAGTGGCCTTTCATGTTCATTAGGCCTGTTTAATTTAGCACCAATTTGATTGATTTCAGGGCAATGTTTAATCTCAGGTTTACTTTTTTTATTTTTTGTTCAGACTTGGACAGTGACAAATAATAAAAGTTGCCACTGAGTTGTTGTTTCTGTGCAGGACAATGTCAGATGGCTCTGTCTGCCCTTTACCATTAAAGATTTGGGTGCTTTAGATAAAAATAACTTATATAGAAACAAAGAGCACTTCCTGTTCTACATCTAATTTGTAAAACTGTCAGAGCCAGGAGATATGACAGACAGACATCTTGGGGGCTGAGGCCTCTGTTGTGGCTTTATGCAGCTTTTCTGTTGTATTTACATTTTCCTGCAGTGGAGCAAAACCTCCTGCAAGCACCAAAGCCATTTGTTCCCATAAATCCACCACGTTGCCCTAAAGAACTCTCTCCAAAAACTATTTCAGCATTATCCTGGAATGGTGAGACACTGATTCCCACAGCCAGGAAAAAAAAAAAAACACTCTTATAAATAACACTGTTTAAAAAAAAAAAAAAAAAAAAAAAAAAAAAAAAGAAAAAGCAAAATTAAATCTGCATTTCTCAGGGAAAAACACCACGAAGAGCTAGGTGCTCGTATAGATGTGGGTGTAGTAAAAATTAAATTTACAGTTTTATAGCTGGGACATACTTGGCTCTTCTTCACTGATCAAGAAAATCCTGTGACTCAGGAGCTGCCTCCCCACCTGCCCCCAGGACTTTCGATGTGAGCTGATCCCCCACGGACAAAGGAATCCTGTCAATGATTATCCCGTGTGGGATAACCAGGAGAAATGCCCACAGCTGAGAGGGAAACACACACAACTCCTTGAAGAATGTGACTCTTCAGGCATTAAACCTCTTCAGAAGACACCCAGTGTTTTTACTTCAAAGCCAAGAGCTCAGGCTGCTCCTGTGAGCCTGGCAGGGAAAGGAATTCCAACAGAAATGTCCAAAAAAAGCCTCGAAGATTTCCAGCCCAGCCCTGTGACAAACTGAAACCACCAAATTCTTCCTTGTGTGTGAATGTGAAAGCAAACAGCAATCCCAAATCCCAACTGCAGGTCAGAGCATCCAGCACCATTTGCTTTGGAGGTTTTGTTTACTTGGAGAGGTGCAGAACATTTAACATCCACTCACTGAATTTTGGCTTGTGGTGAGGAGAGCCTTTTGAGATTTTTCTATACAATAAACTACTCTGACTAAAATCTGCAAAATGACCTCTCAGGGCTCTAGAGAAGAGCATCAATAGAAATGTGGTGCCAGCTAATGGCTGCAGTAAGTGTCTCCATCCCTGGGGAACCACGGATGGAGGATGTATCAATATGAGGAGTGGAAGGGCCAGGGAAGGACACAGGGATGATGGCACAGGCATGATGTTATCTGGGAGGGTCTTTACTCAAGGCCCAGGGGGTGGCCAGGATATTCTTGATGGAGAAGGAAAGTATCCATCAGGCCACATTCATCATCATCACCATCAGTGCTGCACTAAGTCAGCAGTTCTGGGCTGAGGAGCACGGATGGAATAGAAATCAATGGAATTCTGCTTTTCTGCAGCTTTTGTTTAGAGCACAGTAGGGGTAAAAAAAGCCTGAGCATCACTTTGGTTTCCTTGCCTCACTTTGGTTTCTGATCCTTCAGTCACATGCAGAAAAGGCACTGAAGGAAATCTGAAGTGAACCACAATAAAACTCTGAGCTATTTAGGGACATCTTTAAAATCTTGACACTCACAACTAGTAAAGAAAACACATTCTTCACATAAGCATCCCCAGTTTGGCTACATGAGCACCTAAACCAGTGCAGGATGTGAAATTCCTGCTGGGTTTTCTCCTCTCCTTGGTGTCTTTTTTTAGGGAAAAGGAGCAAGCACGAGGAGAGCAGTGATGGATGGAAGTGACTGCCACGAGAGTGATGTTCTGCCTTCTCCTAGCAGACATTTAAAAATCAGAACACCCCACAGGGTAGATTAGGGGATATCCTGCTCATTTTTCTACAACAGTTACAGCATGTTTTCCCTCCACGTTTAAGCACCTGTCTTAAATTCCCTCTCCCAGTCTGGAGCACCTGTACACCGAGGTTTTGTTACAAAAAAGGCACAAATAAAAACGTGCTGGCTCCCTGCCATCCCAGTCAAATCAGCACATTTCCATGTCATCCCGTGCAGGGGAAAACAAAGGTTGGTTCTATGTCAAACTTGCTCAGGAAAAATCAGGAAATGCAGGAGTTAAAACATTCCAACAGCAGCACGAACTTGACCATCTACATCCTGAATATTTTATGGTATATTTATTGTAACAATATATTAAGCTACACATCCAACCACAAAAACAAAAACAGAAAGACAAAATACTCCTCATGTGCATGGCAGCTGCATTAGCATTTCTGAGGAACTTCAGGATTCCTGACACTGCTTTTAATTGGCCATCCTGCATTTCATTTCTATGTATAAATAATCAACAAAAAAGAGACCAGAGCTGCTGCCTCATGTTTGCCTCCCACACCCCTTGGCTGATAGAGATGGAAGATGTGATTTCCAAACCATCACCAAGTCTTCTTTGAAAAAAAAAAAAAAAAAAATTATTTTCCTTTCTAAAAGTAACAGAAAACCCTTCAAAGAGTCAGTGATCCTCAGTAATATTTCTGACCTTTGTGCCTTCCCTTCTGACCAAAACCAGCCAGAGAATGTTTTTCATGCTGTCACATTCTCTGGGCAGGCAGTGAAATCCTCACCAGCACCAGCATCAGGCTGGACAGGGCACAGGCTGCCCCAATAATGCAAAAAAAAAGTGACCCAAGACCTTTTCCTGAGCTTCCTTTTCGAGGATTTCTAATTTTTTTAACTGATACTGGCACAGTCCTTTAATAATTTTTTATTTGTTTTTTTTTTAAAAAAAGGCACAGCCAAAGAAGGCAGTTGGCTGCCTCCCAGAAATCCCTGCAGCAAACGAGGCAGCTCATTTACATCCAATTTCGAACACATCAGAGGAATTTAAGCCTTTAAAGACACACTCTCAGGTCGAGGAGATTTCAGCACATGGAATGGGAAAGCTCAGACAAAAGCCACGACGTGCCAGGGCACAGCACCTGCCTGGGAGCAGGATCCAGGGAATGGCTGAGCTGGGGATCCTCAGGACAGCTCCCAAAAACCCCAAAATCCAGAGGAAATAAAAAAAAAAAACAACACAGCTCTGCCCACTCACAGCATGTCACAGACAGAGCTGTGGTGGCTCCAGCTCTGGTGGCTGGGGCATCCAAAATGCACCAAAAATGAGATTGTCCTCAATGAAACCAAAAGAAAGTTTCAGAAAATCTTGAGTTTCTCATATTGAAAAGCAGCACAGCTGGAGAAATACACCAGCATTAGTGACACTTCAGGAATTTTTGGTTAAAATAATTTGGTCATTATCTCCTAAAGTTTTAATTTAGCCTCTTGAAATTCTACAGCTGTTCCAGAAAACACACAGCAAATCAAAGTTATGGTTAAGAATAAAGTATTCCTGTTCCTTACATTAATTTCAGGGCAATAATTTCTAAAAATATATTGCAGTTTCTTTTAAAACAAACAAACAAAACCCAACAAAATAGGCTCAAAAATCCTCAGAATACACATTTAACTGAGGGATTTTCTTTACTTTTGGTCTAAAATAAATCAAGGCTTGTACCCTAATTATTTTTGATGAAATCAAAGGGAGTGATGAATGGGACACAAATAAATCCTTTTCCATTTGGATCTTGGCACTGAATCCCAGCAGATTCTCACATCCATGGATAGGAAAAAACTGACACCTATTGGCAACTTGAATATTACTGCAGGAAGCTGCTTTCCCTCAAAATATGACAAGAAACAGTTTCTCCTAAGGAGATTTTTCTATAAATACAGAGATAATCTAAAAAAAAAAAAGAATTTAAACTTTTCTAATTGTGACTGAAAATACATCCAGGAAAATGCAGACTCTTTTTAATAATAAAAGTTTGACCTTTGCAAAGTAAATGATGAACTGTAAAGATACATGAAAAAACCCAATGTGCCTAAGGAACATCCAAAAATGAATGGTGGGTAGATTTAACTGCTGCTGTGATAACTTGGAAGCCCCACCTGAGGCTTTTAGTTATATTTGTGCAAAATGAACAAAAGAATTGTTCAGCTACTGATGCATGGCAGTGTGGGTGTCCTTAACAATTAATCACAGCAATAATAAATACAGAAAAGAGTTAAATATTCACAGAGTAGCATTTGGCTTTGGGTTTGGTTTTTTTTTTTCAAGCAAGTTTTCCTGAAGCTCCACATGATTCACAGAGACCTGCTTTGAGGATTTAGAAGTAAAAAAAACAGAAAAAAAATAAAAAAAATTTGAAAAAATCTGTTCTGTCCACCTGTGAGCCCCAGATTGTACGTACTGGTAACGAAGAATTTTTTGGTGAAAGTGCAGCTGTCAAAGGCAGCAATTTTCTCCTGCAGGACCACAACGAGGATCCTGAAAACACAGAAATGGAACATCCACTTTAGCCATGAAATGCATTGGTTTAAAGATTCAATATCTAAATGTAATTATTTCAAAAGCATCAATAGAAACCGTGCAGTGATGAAGTGCCAGGTTAGCAATCCCTGGCAGTTATTGAGGCTCCTCTCTCCTCCCAACCACTTCAGGAAGTGCAGGGCTCTGCTCACAGCAGCACAGCACATTTGTGATAGAGCTCCTGCAGCCAAAGCTCCATTAAAAAGCAAGAATGGAGCTGCAAAGACCCGGAATTATTCTCACTGACTCAAACAACAAATCAGCTAAATGTGAAATAATCCCATTGCCCACCTCAGTGCAAACTTATTAAAACATTTTGTTTATTAAAAGCAGGGGGGAGTGTAATACCAAGAACATCAGCACACAAACAGAGCTGAGAGAAGCAGAATTTGGGTCAATTAGCAAATTAAAGTTGTACATTACACACTTCTATTGTAAAGGCCAAAAAGCACAGGGTAACAATGCAGGAAACATGGTGCTGCCTCAAAAAACAGCCCAGGGATGTAAATGTGGAAGCTGAGCAGCATCTTGGAAGTTTTAAAAGCAGGGAACATTTTTCTCCCACACTGATGACTTCCCAAAAATCAACTTTTTAAAAGCTTGACATGAAAGAAGCACCTGGGAAACCAACACATAAAAACCTACATTTAGCAATAGGACATAATTAATAACCTGTTATCCCCTCATTAGGCAGACTGTGAGAAAGTATTTTTTAATTAGCTGTCAATACAGAGCATTATTAAATATTATTTTAATAGTTTTAATTGTAAAGATACAATGTGGAAAAAATTAATTACATCTCTCACTGACTTAAACACACACCTAATGCTTCGTGTGAACGTTGTGATTGTGTGTTACAGCCTGGAACAGTCACCTTCAAAAAGGGGATGAATCACCTCAGCCTCAACTCATATCCTTGGGGAAAGGGTGAGAATTATCTCCCTTTTTCCCTATTTTCACCTGTTTTGCCACAAGAGCATTTCCTTTTATCCCATGAGAGTTCAATACGTGGGAAAGACTACACTAAAATTAAAATATACACCATTCCCTCATGTTTTCAGATACATAAAGAATATAAATTAGTTTTAGATATATTAGTAGTTTTAGTTAAATGACATCTTCCAATTGCTCAAACTGCAGGAGAGAAAAACAGAAGAAAATAAATCAATTCTAACTTTTCCTACGTTGCCTAAAATAAAGGAAACCAAGGAATAATGGTGCAGGAAGTGTAATGTGTATATATTGAAAACCTCTGGATATTTGATGGGGATATTTCCCAGTCTTGGAGACTTTTGTTTTCTCCTCCTTGAAGACACTCTGTCTTTCTACAGAAACGAACTCCACAGGATTTCTTGATCTATTTCTTTTTAGTAGCAATTTACACTCAGTTACACAAGTTTGATGCACACTCACCAACTTCCCACCTGCAACTAAACCGGGCACAAAACCCAAACCACTCTGAATTTCCCGATGATGTGTGTTATTATTTACTGGAGGACCATCCATTCTCCTTTACCCCAGGAATGGGATTGCACCACGTCCCCAGGGGCACCCGAGGCCACGGGGACTCACGGCAGGAATGGAAGGGTGAAGGGAGCAGGAACATCAGCAGGGCTTGGGTCAAAGCCACCAGGGCAAATTCTCCCATCAGGAGCGCCAAGGGATCGGCAGGATCCTCACACTGGAATCCTGGGATTTCTCTCCTGCCTTAAGAAAATGCGGCAAAACTACAAAGCAAACCACAAAACTCCGGTTCTGTGTGTCTGGGAGAGATGGGGATTTCACATCAACTCAGCAAAATTTGATTCCACGGACACAACAGATGCTGTTCTGTTGGAACTCTGAGATCCTCAGGCTCCTGAGCCATTTTCTCTCTACCCTAACCTTGCTTTTTATTTGACTCACTGCACCATTATTCCCTGCAAACCACAGGACTGCACACCAGCGATGTTTTGGATGTGCAGAGAGGCAAAATCTGACAGGCCAACACAAAGAAGAGACATAAACTCCTTAGTGCTCTGTGCTGTTTAAACTCTCTGTGATCCCGTTTCCCCAGCTGTAGGTGGATCATCGAGGATTTCAGCGATTCCTGCTCACCCTTTAGCACAACTGAAAGAAGCTTAAATGATTTTTTTGGTTTGAGCTTCTTAAACCAAAGCCATGGGGGGAGCACATTGATGTATTCCAACTGAAATACTCCTTGAGAAATGGAGAATCAGAGCTGTGCTTACAGGAGAGTAAAAAAAGGGAAATCAGGGAGGTCATAGAGCAGAAATTGTATTTATTACCAAAATCTGGCATGCCCTAACACACAAGGAATGCAGAGTGAGCACCCTTACCTTTTATTGCAGTGCAGGTCGTAAATAGGAGTTTTGAACTGGATGGATTTGACCATCTCTCCTGTTCTCAGGGAATACAGATCCACACAGCAGTAGGGTGGGCTGGTGCTAAAAGGAATTTAAAAATATGTATTTTAATAGAAATCGGGATATTTTAAAAATAGGTTTTAACTCTTTCAGCTCCTAACGTTGCTTAGTATCCTAAAGGAAAAGTCACAGAACCACAGAATTATTAAGGTTGGAAAAGACCTCCAAGAACATCAAGTCCTGGACTGAGAATTCCAGCAATCCCAGCAGAACCCTGGAGAACAAAAGGTCAACAGAAACCTTCTGCACCCAGAAGGAAAACTGAATCCTGATCTCCACGATCTCCATCAACCTGCACTGTTTGTTTTTTGTAAGGCAATGCTTTGATTATCAAACACTTGGTTTCTTTTACCACCAGTAAGGCTTTGGAAGTTTTAAACCACATCCTACTACAAAATTCCTCCTCAGAGCAACTGTGTCCTACAGGGAGGACTTTGCCCAGAGCAGCAGCCTGGGGCTGATGGAGACACCTCAGCCAGAATTTCCATTACATCCCTGACGGACTCGTGTTTGAACCCGTACACATCTTTCCAACCGCTTCGTGTCACTTTTATCATTTTCATATAAATAAAAAAAGCTTTAAGGCCATTTCTTAATAAAAAGGCTGAGTGGGAAAAGTGCTGAGTGCTCGATAGGGCTGAGGAAGGCAGTGGTGGGAACCCTTTTAGGGGCTGAGCAGAGGCTTTGATGTGGCAGCTCTGTTCCACAACACCTTTCTCCCCCTCCAAGAACACATTAAAAACCTTGGCTATTTCTAGGTCAAGGAATATTGAAGGAGCACAAATTGCCAGCTGTACAAACATATCCTGAGCATTGGTAAAAGAGGCTGTTCCCCCCAGCCCCACTGCTTGTATCTGTTTTATTTTACAGAGTTTCACACAATTCCTGCCCCAGCACTCGCTTGTCTCTTGGATCTGCTCAAGCTGCTCGAGAATTTTCTGGAAAGCTGGAGGACAAATATCAACTGTTTACCCCCAGTGCCTCAAGAAAATAAAATTATTTATACAGAAATGTATAATATAGGGTAATGGATAATATACAGTAAATGCACAGCAAGATAGCTGTCAGAAAAAATAACAGAGAAAACAACTTTTAACATTTTGCCCACTGAAATTTTTTCCCAAAATATAAATTTTTCTGGGCTAATAACTAGAGGGTGCAATTTATTACTTCAAAGGCCCTTCAAAAACACCTTTAAACCAGTAAAACTCCAGCCAGATCCTTCACATTAAAGTTCACTGCTGCTCGAAAACACAGAAAGCCACTGCAAGATGTATGTACAAGCTTTTTAAAATTAAGTGATTTATTACCTCTAGCAAATTATAATATTGATAGAAAGGGAATTTCAAAACAGCAAAGTAGATATAGCTAAAATTATATCAACACAGTTAATAGTGATTACTGTTTCCACTATCAGCGTGTTTTGAACAATTTTTCCAATTTATGAGCAATAATTCTGTCACTCAAACGTTTAATTATTATCATTATTGCCTTAATTATTATGGTATCTTGGCTGGTCATGGTAAGAGCATTCTAGCAATGCTTTTGTCAACCATACTGGGTAAAACCTTGAGTTCAAGTGCCAATAACCAAGGAAAATCATGGAATCACAGAATTCCACACTGGGTTGGAAAAGCTCATCCAGTTTAAAGAAAAACCTTCCACTATCCCAGGTTGCCCCAAGCCTTGTCCCCTGGCCTGGAGTATTTTATATGGATAAGTCAGAAACACTCTGAAATTCTGTCACAAATCAAATTCTTGTGAACTAATCCCACAGATTATCAACAAATATTCACTGTGTACCCTGACTGTTCAAACAGATCAACCACTTCTTCAAAGGCAACAGACACAAACCCCCCAACAACTTTGGGAAGTGGCAATAAAAGCTGCACAAACACACTCAGGCCTTTGCATTTTCTTGTTTGAGTGCTGCAGTGCAGCAGGGAGGGGAGGCAGCAGATGCCTTGCCCAGCTGGCACTTGGTGACATCTGTGCCAGCATCACCTCCTGCCACATCTGCTGGCTCCCACCACGGCAAAAAAAAATAAAAATAAAAATAAAAAAAAACCTCAGTGCACAATGTCTGCCCAGAGACAAACACACCACTCACAACACTCGTGCTTTTTTTCCATGGAAAAAACAAAAATTTTAAAAGGAGGGAATCAACGTGAGGTCAATTTTTCTGTGCCTCGAAGGCTTTGCTTTGTTGTCGAGGGTTGATTTTCCTCCTCTCTGCCACATGATGAAAATGCCACTCAAAGAGAGGTGGGCATCAGTGACAGGTTGGTCTCATGAGTCTAGAAAGGGGAAAAAAAAAAAAAAAAAAAAAGATTGGAGGTATAAAACTGAAATAAAACTTTTGCTGGGAAAGCTGCCCCGTATGAAATGTTCTTTACATGAGGATTTTCCAGTCAATTGTGGTCTTTAATAAAACCATCTTTGGCCAATATCACTGCACTTTATACCACCTTCATAAAGTTTTTTTAAAGCCCAGACTAAAGCACAGACTTATTTTTAGTAATTACTCTTGGTGCCTTTAAGAGGAGACAAAAATATTAAAATTTACACTGAAATCCTATTCAAAGCAACTAAGAGTTAACATAATCTCTTACCAGGCACAACTTTAACAACTTGTAGGATTTAAAAAAAAAACACAGAATTTGCTGTAAATAAGTTGCTAAGAGCCTGAAATGGAATATAATTTCCAAACTTATAGAGCCAACAGGTGAGAGAAAAGTGACAGCAATTCCAAAGAACTTGCAGTTCAAGGTACACCCAAAGGATTTGCACAGCAAACTACCCCATAAAGTTGTTTTTTTAAAAATTACTATTCTATAAAGCATCAAATCTACCAATAAGTTGGTGGGGAAAAAAGGTTATTTCCATGTGGGAATGAGGAGGATGCTGAGAGTGACCCAAGTTTTTAATCAGGGGTGGTTACAGTTCTCCTGTTCCACCTCTGCTGCTTCACAGAAGGGGAAAGAAGCAAAACAACACCAGAGCACAGAGTTAATTAATTGAATATTGGAAAAATTCCTGCCTGAACCTTTACACTGGAAAGCTGAAGTATGAGATTTGATTATGATCTTTGTAGCAATATTGTGAATATGGTGAGACCACAAAGGCAATTCTGTTCTCCTCGAGGGCCCTGAAGAAGGTTTGCTCAGATTAACAGATTTCAATTCTGGAAGGATCATCTTCTCTTTCCAGGCCATGCACAAAATGTCCCAGAAGCTCAAAGAAATGATTTTTTTACCAAGCAACCTAATCTTGTCTTAAAAGACTTCGACCAACAAAGAGTCCTCTATTTTTATGGTGAGTGCTTCCAACATTTTGATCCTTTTATTTTTATGAAATGACTTCTTAGTGCCTGACAGAATTGGTGAATATTTTGCTTTTTGGCTCCTGTGTCTCTGTCAAGGACACAAAAAGGCTCAATTGCCTTCAGATATCTTTTGTCAGTTATCACCCAAAACAATCCAGGCACCAAGAAAAGGAAAAAAACTTTGAAGCCTTAAGTTGTAAAGTTTGTTTTCCAGGTCTAGCACTAAACTCCTCTAAGCTCTCTTCAGCAGGGGAAAACTCCCCTTCTCTCTGAGGGATGCACACCAGAATGAAAGCTTTAAAAAAAAAAATAAATTCAATTCCAAACACCACTGCACAAAGAGCTTTTCTTAGGACTCTGATCATCTAAAGGCTCTCTGCATCCCCATCTTTTCACAATAAAAGCTTGAAAACTCCGCTCTGTAAATAATTTTCTAATTCATGGTACTTAACAGATTCATTCAAAATCAGGAAAAGCAGCACAAAATTTCTCAGAAAGTGACACTTCCACCAAAATGTGTGTGCAGCACTGAATTACAAAGCAGCAGAGACATTTTAAGTGCACCACAAATTGCAAAAAGCATGGAAACACTTATTTTTAAATAAGAAAAACCTGCACCAACCTTAGACACATGGTACTAAATCTAATCCTTTAAATACAAGGGAGGGAGTTATTTGATACAGCACTAAAATAGTTGTGTTCAACACCAGGAGATACAAACTTCACTGTTGCATCTTCCTCAAATATTTTGATCAAGTCGATCAGGCAGAAAAAAAAAAGTTCACCTTTTCCTTGTACTTCACCATCTTCACTGAAAATATTTTTCTTACTTGCCTGTGACACAAGAAGCCACTAACTCTGCAGAAATCTTTTTGTAACAGGTAAAATGAGTCAGGTTTCAGGCTCAGGAATCTACCTTTTTTTTTTTTTTTAAATCATAATGAATAATTTTGTGGTAGTTCATCACTAAGGCATTTCTTCATAAGGCAGGTCCAGGTGCACTGGAATGACCCAGGAAGGACTGAAGGGTTCACTGAGGGATTGGTTTGTGGCTCCTGAATAACTCTGGTCATGTTCTGTGACAGAACCTGAGGCTGCACAGAGCTCTCCACAGGGACTTTTCCAGCTGAGTTCTTCCATTAATAACCATTAATCCACTGCTGGTCCATGAAACCAACAATTCTCACTGCCCATCTCTAGCTGAGGTGTCAGACATCAGCTAAAGGGGGAGAATTTAAGACTGGGCTTGTGCAAATATTGATTATTCCAACATCTTGATCTTCTTATTTTTATGAAATGACTTCTTAGTCCCTGACAGAATTGGTGCATATTTTGCTTTTTGGCTTCTGTGTCTCTGTCAAGGACACAAAATGGCTCATTGCTTTCAGGTATCTTTCGTCAGATATCACCCAGAGCAATCCAGATACTAGGAGAGAAATACAAAGGGAAATCCTTAAAAATAATACTTAAAAATCCTTAAAAACACCAGAATAGCAACCCCCAAATTCCTTGTTCTGGCAGCTCTTTCCCCCTCCAGCAGCACAACACATATTTTAACTGTTGTGCTCAATGCTCTCCCCCCCTCTCATCACCATCATCAGATTCTCTCTGTGTTTGAGGGGGTTTTATTTGGTTTCTTTTTCCATTTCAGGAGCCAGGAGAGCCACCCAAGAGCTCGGTGTCCCCAGCATGTGGCACTCCTGCTGCTGGAGTGTAAAGGGCAGCACAGGCTGCCTGCTGAGCTGTGGGGACCCGAGTGTGACACACTTTCCACTCGACTGAGAGTGCCACATGTTCCCCAGGAGCTGTCCCATCACGTTCCCAGGGAGTTAATTCACCAAGATTAGCAGCATCCCTGCACATTTGTTTCTCTGCTTGGCCGTGCCCATCACTGGCAGGAGAGTACTTGAAGAGCAGGATGATTTTTTTTTTTTTCTGGTATATTCTGGATTGGATTTTGCTTGTGTGTAATCTTTTATACACAATTTATGGACCTGCACTGGCTGCCTTGGATCATTCTATGAGCATGCATGAAAGTGGAGACATTTCTGTAAATCTTCATGAACATCAGCAAAGATGAAGTTCTGACAGAATACAACTGCATTTATCATACCTCTATCGACAACTAATATTTCTGATTAAGCCACAATCTGATGTGTTTCCCACAAAAAACCACAAAATTAAAGAGTTGTCTCGCCCTTCCTACAGCCAAATGAAACAGAACTCACCACTGAAATAAATGCACATAATTTGCATTGCAGTAAGAGCCACACAGATCACCAAGATCATCCAGGATGGACCAAAATCAAAAACGTAGCAATTTTTGCACATCAGGAGACAGCCACATGTCACAGCTTTAGAGGAAAAGATCACATTCCTGGGAGCACAACTCTGAGGGCAAACTGATGCTGAAATACCTCAGCTCCAGCCAAATTTCACCAAGCACACGTAGAACCCAAAATGAGGATTTTGTGGAGCCACTTAGAGCCTCAGCTAGACCCAGTTTTTTAAAAGTGCCAGCACTTCTAACACTCCAAGGCAATATCAGAGCTTTTTTTTTCCCTTTATTCTGAGACATTTGTACTGACAGTATTTCCTGATTAATGGTGTACCAGAAGACAGCACAGCTAACACAGATGGCAGCTGACTATTTAAGCAAATACACAATTATTGCAGATATTTGAGGCACGTTCCTCTGCAACCTGTGGGCACTGAATCCCCACCTGGTGTGTGCCCCAACACTGGCAAAGCTTCCCCTGCCACAACCATTGCAAAGGCCCAAATATTTCATCCTGTTGCTTCTTGGAACCCATTCCTTTCGATTCCAGGTTTGGTTTTTTTTCCCCTTTTTCGTGCTCTCCCTTCGTGATTCACGAGCCTCACAGGCACCTTCTCCCCTCACATGCCATCAGCACCAACAAAGGCCACGTTAAGCCAGAGGCTCCAGGCTGTCCCAGAGCCCTCAGAAATACTCTGGGGCTCCAGCACTAAGCACAAAACCTTGCACCGACCTGTCCAAACCCAAATTCTTTTGCCCTCGGTGTCATTAATGCTGTAAAGAAAGCAGAGGGGTTGTGCAACACTTCATCACCTGGGTATTAAGCAGCCTCTGCCTGCAGTTGCATGATGGAGATCATTAGGAGATGTCTGTCAGCTGCACAGGACTCTGCTGAATTTTAATTGTTCATATGCCAGTTTATGGCTCAAATTACAATTTTGGAGGAGCTTGAAAACAATCCCGTTCCCAAGAAATAATTAGAGGGTTTTAGAGTGTGTATGACTGAAGCTGAGCAGGAATGAGCTTAGATCTTATGGTTTAAAGCACTTGGAAAAGTGCTCTGAACAGCAAAGCTGCTCTGAGCTTCTGGTCACATCAGGTAGGCCAGAATTTTCCCAAGTGCCCATTAATTACATGTTCTGAGGTATTTCTTACTGTGTTTTATGACTTGAATCACAGGCCATGTTCTACAGACGGGCAGAGTTCTCACCACAGCTGAACTCACCAAAAGCTGGGTTGAAATGATGCAATAACACCTGAAAATAATCATTTGTGGAGCCCCACATGCAGCAGAAGGAACATTCTGCTTTTCCTTCAACTGGTCTTAAAAGTTGAAATTCTCCACGAATTGCTTAACATCAAAAATAAACTCCAGATTATTTTATATCTTTTTTCTCAGTGAAGACAACAATGCAGCCACCTCCTCTACTGGAGCACTCTTCAGTAAATTTGGAGGAATTTCCAAGTTAAAGGTGGTTCCCAGGAGGAATTACAATTGCTAAGGAAAGGCACACAGGAACACAGAATTTTCAGTCACCCAACACAGCTGAGGCTGAAATGGGAGATGCAGTAGTTCAAATTGTGGAGGCAAAATTGATTAAAACATTCGTTTATTTTATTATTGCCTCGTTGTAAAATATTATCATTAAAATGTTTTATTAATAATTTGAATCACCATACATTTTAAATATGTTTGTGAGCAACCATCCAGAAATGTGGGAGGGGTCTCTCAGGTGCTACTCTAATACATTACCTGGCCAGAATTAAAAGAAAGAAGGCATTAAGAAAGATCTTTTTTTAAGTACATGCCTTACAGCTTTTTCACAAAGCAGGAGCTTTCTAAATCTCTATTTGGAATTCGTGAAGAAGTATTTACTGAGTTATTAATTGAAATTTGCAAATTTAAAGCTATTAAGATACATTCATTCTGTTAAAAAAAATACAGAACTAGAGAAAAATAATAATTCTATCAGGAGGAAAGGAAAGGAAAGGAAAGGAAAGGAAAGGAAAGGAAAGGAAAGGAAAGGAAAGGAAAGGAAAGGAAAGGAAAGGAAAGGAAAGGAAAGGAAAGGAAAGGAAAAGGGAAAGGAAAAGGGAAAGGAAAAGGGAAAGGAAAAGGGAAAGGAAAAGGGAAAGGAAAAGGGAAAGGAAAAGGGAAAGGAAAAGGGAAAGGAAAAGGGAAAGGAAAAGGGAAAGGAAAAGGGAAAGGAAAGGAGTTGAAGCAGTTTGCAATCAGCTGCTCCGACTCTGAGCAAGAAGTGACAGCACTTGTTTAGGAAAAATCAGATTAAAGAGCATCCCCTGTGAGCCCACTGGGATGTGATGGCTTTAAGTGTCCTCAGGAAAAGAGAACAACTTCAACCATCCTGAAATTTCTGCTTTCCAGTGTCCTTTAAATCCTTCCTACAGTACAGAACACAGGAAAAACCCTAAAACACATAAGAAAATCAAACACAATCCTCAACTGCTCCCGTTGATTTATAACAGTTCTTTCTAAGACAGACAAAAACACACAGATGCAAACAATTACTCTATTTTTGTAGGCAACAAGTGAGGTGGGTGGTAACTGAGAAATTTTGAAAAATCCTGTCACAATATTCCGGGGTTTTTTTTGGGTTTTTTTTGTTGTTTTTTTTTTTCCTGAAGTAACCCTCAGCACACAACAAACGCTGGCCACATCAGAGACTGTGCAGGGCCTGAAGGGCCACTTTGATTCCAGACCGCTGCAGGCATTAGTGGGGACGTAATTAGGGTAAAAAGTTCAACCACAGTTCCATGTCTAGAGTGCTGCCAGAAATAAATTTCCTCTCATTCACTGGTTTCTACTGTACCCTCCCTGAGAAACATATTGAAAACACATTTATCTTTGTAGAGTTTGTTCCTCTTCTAATTAACTTTATAGCGTTTACAGTATTTAATAATTTAAAGTGGAATTTAAAGTGGCCCTGGAAGCAGCAGCCCTGCCTGTAATGGTGCTGTGCATTATCTTTTCCCTGTGGTGCATCTTTTGACAAGTTACTGGGGGCAGCTTTGGGCTCCAGCTGGTTTTATCTGGACTTCCTTCCCTCCATCCTTCCCCATCCCTTCATCCCCTCCCTGCATCACTGCACACAAAGGGGTTGGAACAGCACTAAAACAAAACTGTGCCTCAGCTCAGCAATCTGCTCTCTCCCAAACCTCCACTCCATCCCAAGGATGCCTTGGAAAAGGTTTATCTTTTTACAGCTTCATAAATCAAAGCTTTAGAAGGTCAAAACTACCCATGGTTCTCACCAGCTGGTCAAGGTTTGACCCCAAATATTCATTTTCTCCCAGTTTTGATCCAAGATTAACAGTTTATTATAGTTCAAAGGTTATTTCTTACTCTAGGTTCACTGAGACAAACATTTGGAGTATCAGGGGAACTCCAGAGCTTTCCTGCCCTTGGTATTTCCACATGGAAACAACACCTTATTCCATTAAAGCTCCATCCCCTGGCACTGGAATCCGTGACCAAATTCACAGAATTACCAGCCAACATCACTTCAACACGACAAAAAAACCCCCATTTTTCTAATCACAGAATCAACTTACAAGAGGAAATGCTGGGATCTGAAGAGTTCTTTTTAAGATGGAGATTCTATCTTTAGCATGGAACAACCTCATCCAACATCACTAAAATGAATTTATTCCTGCCTCTCCCAGGATCCTTAAAAGCTGCCACATAACCTGCTAAGGCTAAACTGAATTTTCCCAAAAGAAATCAGAGAGGAGAATGTTTTTCAGATGCTGGAAGGGAAGGAAGTCTTTGCAAGGCAGCTGACACCACACAACTCTGCAGTTAATGAGGCTTTGCAGTTATGGAGCAGCACCAAAACCTTTGGGATTCAAATCCTCAAAGTAACAGAAATGAGAGGGTTTTGCCTAACTTAGAGGTTCTACTGTTCTTTTTAGAACAAAATAATTAAATTAAATTTGCTCTCTAGGCTTGAGAACCTTCACAAAAATCTGAGTTTTGCACAGTCTTCGATAAAAGCCCACAAATATTTCACAAATTTCATCAAATCTCTTTCACAGCGCCCAGTACAATGGAAAATCACAACCATCTGGCCCAGAGCATTTTTCCGGGTGATTTCAGAAAATAAACTGCATTATCCACGTGGAGTGACCACACCCTCTGCACAGCCCACGGCAGGGCGGGGCCAGGTGAGTCCCCCCCCATCCCCACCGGATTTTTCCAGGAAAAATATTCCAAGGAGAGCTGCCCTGAGCAGTGTCAGAACCGGGAACAAAAATTTCGTTCACCACAGCTCGTTTCCTCCTCTTGGGTGATCCTTGCAGGAGTTTTGCTGTTTGTGTCTGACAAATGAATTTCTCATTTTGAAAATTCAAAGTTCTGGACACTTAAGAGTGGACAGGGGATTTTAACACAACTCAGTGACTGTGCCAGGCTCACACGACTCTGAAATATTAATTGAGAAAATATTAACACTTTAATTGTGCTATTACTCATGAGAAGCTGCTTCTTAAACCTGAGCACTCCCATAAACACATTGCTGAGCTGGAGTTGGGTGAAGGTTAGCAGGAATTTCATCTACAGTAGCCATGTGAATAAAGCACAGGCTTCCTGAAAATCTGCTGCCAATTGATTTGCCTTGTAAACAGATCAGCAGGGGGAAAAAAAAAAAAAAAAAAATGCTGGCTAGCCAAAGTTACACATTTTGCTTGCTCCAACTACTCCTCCTTCTTTAATTTACCCTAATTTCCCCTCTCCTCCCATGATTAATAAAGATTACCTCTTGCTTCTCATGCCCTTAAAGGACCTCCATCCAATTCTTCAAGTCATCCAAAATTCCCCACCACTCGATATCATTAAATTAATTCATTTTTCTAAAAATATAAGCTGGAAAGCCAACACAGAGCTAGAGGCTGCTGAAGGGACAACTTCACTCTCCCTTAAGGCCTCAAACTCTTACTTTTTAATCACCTATTACTGATTGTTTAATTAGTTATAGCTGCATCATTAGCTGATTATCATACTTGCCTGTGTAAGAGTCTGGCTTAATCTACTAATCTTTCAGCAAAATAATTTGGCTATTTGGACACAGGACAAGGGAACCAAAATATCAAATGCTTTTTGTAAGGCTGGTTTAGAGATCCAGTACCTGGAGAAACTCTATTTATAAGAACATGTAGTGACAGGACAAGGGCTCTGACTTCCCTGTCCCTGCTCCTTCATGTGCTTTTATTTCCCTCCTGGAATGATCATTTTGATTATTTTCAGCTTTCTTGTTATCAATATCATCTACTGAATGGCAAATTTGCAATCTATCCATTTATTCTCAATTGGTTTTTTTTAATAGCCTAAAATAAAACAAAATTATCCAGGTTGGTTTCCCTTTAAATTTCTCCATTAGATAAACTGAAGTATTTATTGAACATTTACATTTGAACAGAACAGGAGTCGTGGATTTTGGACCTCTCTGGTGTATTTAAAAGTGTTTTTATAGATCAGTCTGTTCCAAACTATGGCTTCAGTAACCCATGTGGGGACAGGGATATCTTCATGTTTCACCACCTAGGAAATTCATTAATATGCACCAAACCCATCAATTAATTTTGTGTGTATGAAGATTTGTTTTATCACCAGGAACAAGCAGGCATGTCTTTACAACCCTCCACGACCCCAAAACTTAGATATTCTTTCTTTTTTGGTTTTCTTTTTAATTTGCAAATCTTGTCATCTAAGACTGAAGTTGACTGAACCAACCTCTAAACCAGCAGAGAAATATCAGCCAAAAACCACAATCTGTTTCCTATTTCTGTGTCAGGATTGCATCTTTTGGGGGGGCTGTGAAAACAATTGTTTTGAAAAGATTATCCAGTGAGTCATGGACTGCTTTGGGGTGGAAGATCATTAAAGATCATCCAGTCCAACCCCCCCGTGAAAGATTGCAGTCGTTTTATTAGCTGGAAAAATGTGACTTTTAAAATACAAAAATGTGTGTGTCAGAAAATCAGATGTGAGGCAAAAGTTCCATGTTGTTGATGAGCACAAAATGAGCACATACAAGAAGAGAAAACAAAATCTATTAGCAGGAAATTCATCTGGGAATTAATTAAAAATGGTAACAACAACAAATTATTTGGAAATGACAATATTATGGTGTTGAAAACACATGAGGGGCTTTTTTTTTTTTAGGAAAGCAGCAACTGCCCATAATCTTTGAATTCTTTTCCATTAACTGAGGAATACAATAACACAATAAATAAATAATTATCTTTTTGTGTATCTCAACTTCTAAAACAAGAGTGTGAAGAAGATCTTTATTAAACCAACATATCTTTTGGATAAAGACAGAGCAGTACTTGCACCTCCAAATTATAAATAGTTAAAGGGTAGGGAAGCAAAGGAGAAAAATCACCATAAACTGGTTTTTTTAAGTTGTAAATACATAAAAAAAAAAAAAAAATTCACTTCTCTGCCTTATGTGGATTTTAATTCAAACATTTAAAGCAGGTAACATTAATATGCAATTTAACACAGTAATAACAGAGAAAGGCAAAGATTTGACAGTTCTTCCTTCACACACACAGTGATTAAATTCTTAATTGAAAAAGGTGTGGCACAGAATTAGCCTTACAACTGTAAGAAGATTTACTTCAACTGCTCAGCCATTAAATGGTTGTGTAGAGGATTACTCCTGAAAAGCAAATATTTTCCTGTAGGTAGAGATATAAATCCTGTGCATTGTCTGAATCAAACATAAAATATCTTAAGGGCCTCTTTTATAAGAGCAGTGATACAACAATTCTGGAGGGAGCACGAAACAAGATTGTAAACTGATTTTCCTAACTCAGGGAAGGAGGTTTAACATTTATTTTGCTAATAAACACTGTGTGGCTGCAACAATGAAATGCTTGGTATTTGTAATTCATTTGCTGCTTGAAAAATTACTTTTTAAGACACAGAGGTGGCTTTAAACACTTCACAATAATAATTCTGACCTAGACTATTATCAGAAAAGCTTAATCATAAAGTTGTGATTCCACTGAGAAGAAAGTAAATTTAAAATACCTCTTTATTTATTTTATATCAAGAGTCTCTTTTTCATTCCTTTCCAAAAGCTTAAGTCATAGGAAAATATATGTTGACACACCAAAAAATAGTTTAAAACCACATCCCAGTGTGGGATCTCCATCCCATGAAGAAAAAAGGAACGAATCTTTAAAGATGTCATCTACTGAGCTTTCCAGATGGCAATATAATTTACATATTCCTTTTATACACAAAAAACCATTCTTACCCAGAAGATCCAATGCTTTTGCACACACCAAGCAGAGGTCGCTTCTCAGCAAAATTATCACATTTCTGAGCACCTGAGAAGAGGCAAAAGAAAAGAAAAGAAAAAAAGCAAATCACTCTGTTCTGTTTGTACACTGTCCAAGTACAGGCTGGGGCCCAATATATTGAATATAACACAAAGCTCACAGCTTGTGCAAGATCAGGGACAGAAATTCAAATTCCAGGCAGAGCTGTGAGCACTGAAGGATTGATCTTGACAGAGGTGGAAATGAGAAACAACACAAGCAGCAAAACGTGGCCAGGCTTTGGGAGGGATTTTGTGCTCATCCCATTGGGGTTGGGATTCTGTGACTCTCCCAAGTGTTTCTTGCTCACTTTTGCTTGTTTTTTATGGAATTGTCTGCACCAGGGCCCAGCCTGGGCTTCACACCTCGGCTTCCAGTTTGTAAAAATGGAACCCAGGAGTGCCAAGCTCAGAGCAGCCCCTGCAGCCCCTGCCCTGTGCCCAAGAAAACAGGAGATGAAATCCAAACCACATCAATCTGCTCCACCACCAGGAGACTGAAACCTTTGAGAAAACAACCTCCAAGTGGAACCACAACTCCTACACCACATCCCATCCACTTTTAGCCCAGCAGAGCTGGTTTGTGCCATGCTGGATCCTCTGCCACACCAGTAGCACCAGCCTGGCACTGGGAATCAGCCCTGGCACTGGGAATCAGCCCTGGCACTGGAATCAATCAGCCCTGGCACTGGGAATCAGCCCTGGCACTGGGAATCAATCAGCCCTGGCACTGGGAATCAGCCCTGGCACTGGGAATCAGCTCTGGCACTGGAATCAATCAGCCCTGGAACTGGGAATCAGCTCTGGCACTGGGAATCAATCAGCTCTGGCACTGGGAATCAGCTCTGGCACTGGAATCAATCAGCCCTGGCACTGGGAATCAATCAGCCCTGGCACTGGGAATCAGCCCTGGCACTGGGAATCAATCAGCTCTGGCACTGGGAATCAGCTCTGGCACTGGGAATCAGCCCTGGAACTGGGAATCAGCCCTGGCACTGGGAATCAGCCCTGGCACTGGGAATCAATCAGCCCTGGCACTGGAATCAATCAGCCCTGGCACTGGGAATCAATCAGCCCTAGCACTGGAATCAATCAGCCCTGGCACTGGGAATCAATCAGCCCTGGCACTGGGAATCAGCTCTGGCACTGGGAATCAGCCCTGGCACTGGGAATCAATCAGCTCTGGCACTGGAATCAATCAGCCCTGGCACTGGGAATCAGCTCTGGCACTGGGAATCAGCTCTGGCACTGGGAATCAATCAGCTCTGGCACTGGGAATCAGCCCTGGCACTGGGAATCAGCTCTGGCACTGGGAATCAATCAGCTCTGGCGCTGGGAATCAATCAGCCCTGGCACTGGGAATCAGCCCTGGCACTGGAATCAATCAGCCCTGGCACTGGGAATCAGCCCTGGCACTGGGAATCAGCCCTGGCACTGGGAATCAGCCCTGGAACTGGGAATCAGCTCTGGCACTGGGAATCAATCAGCCCTGGCACTGGGAATCAGCCCTGGCACTGGGAATCACTCAGCCCTGGCACTGGGAATCAGCCCTGGCACTGGAATCAATCAGCCCTGGCACTGGGAATCAGCCCTGGCACTGGAATCAATCAGCCCTGGCACTGGGAATCAATCAGCCCTGGCACTGGGAATCAGCCCTGGCACTGGGAATCAATCAGCCCTGGCACTGGGAATCAGCCCTGGCACTGGGAATCAATCAGCCCTGGCACTGGGAATCAATCAGCCCTGGCACTGGGAATCAGCCCTGGCACTGGGAATCAATCAGCCCTGGCACTGGGAATCAGCCCTGGCACTGGGAATCAATCAGCCCTGGCACTGGGAATCAGCTCTGGCACTGGGAATCAATCAGCCCTGGCACTGGGAATCAGCTCTGGCACTGGGAATCAATCAGCCCTGGCACTGGGAATCAGCTCTGGCACTGGGAATCAATCAGCCCTGGCACTGGGAATCAATCAGCCCAGGCACTGGGAATCAGCCCTGGCACTGGGAATCAATCAGCTCTGGCACTGGGAATCAGCCCTGGCACTGGGATCAGCCCCAGTCACACTTTCACCCCAGCACAGCAGACTGCTAAAGATGCCACACTTCTTAAAATGGGATTTTAAGAGTTTGGAGAACTTTGCTTTACTGCTGTGTAAACAGAAATAAAAGTAAAATTGAAGGTTTAAAAAAAAAAAAAGAAAAAAATCACTTTTGCTTGTGAACAATGTTTAACTGAATTCCAGGGTATGTTTCTACCCAACTCAAATAACAAAGTAACAACCAATACCACCAGTCCTAACTTTCCTCCATTTTCTTCCAACCTTTGCCTTTTTAATTATCCATCCATAGGTCTGCACGTTTGTGGTGAATAATGGAATTTTATTTTTTTTTCTCCATTATACACCAAACCCTTTGATCTCTAAAGAATATTAGTGATACAGTCTGCTCAAAATTCAAATCTTAAATACAGCTGTACAAAACAAAATCATTTATTCAGAAAGGCACAATTAACAATATACATTTTGACATAGCAGACTGTTAATTATTAATAACTCAGGTACATGCATTTAATTTGTAACAAACACTGTTGAGTCCTCTCATCTGTACAAGGAAAAATCTTCCCTCCTACACCTTTGGGTATTTATAAAGTCAAATGGGTCACATCAATAAATCCACCATCAACAATAGCTTTACAAGTAACCTAAACCAGCCAGATGGATTTTCTTTTTATTCCTATTATTTCAAGCTCTTTGGTGAGTCAAACCTGTACTGTATGTACTGACCTGTAAATTGATAAATGAAACATAAAAGTCTTCTTAAGAGTCTGGCAAGCAATTTGTTTTCTCCAATGCAGGTACCAGATGAATTCCATTTGTTCTGTTCCCAGCACTGAGGGTGAAATGTTGACTACCAGCAATTCTGACACTGATTTAAGTGCAGCCAGGATTTCACCTGAACTATTTAATTCTACTTTTTCCCTTCTTTTTTTTTTTTTTCACTAGGATATATTAGAGACACAAATTCAGATGTTTCTTTATGGTTTAGTTTAATGATCAGGAAGGCAATGCCAGATTTAATACCCACAGCAGAGATTTGCAAAATTTCTCCAATAGGTGCTTAAATTTCTGATTTCTGTCTACAATGACTCGATTTAAAAAAAATCCATTTTTCTACTTCAATACTTCCAGAATGTAAATATTAATAGTGCAGGACAGGATCATTCCTGGGAGGCCTCTGAGGGCATTAAATCAGGTTAATAGCTGTCCCATCCATGAGATTGCACAGAGTGACATGTGTTGGCCTCTGCCATGCTCTAATGGAGGCAGGAGCCTCTCCCAGCTCTGGGGTGGGATTTAATCTCCCAAGTTCTGCTGGATTAATTTTCATTTGTAAAATTGTGTTTATTTGCATGTGCGAGGCGCTGACGTTGCACACACCTGCTGCACACACAGTGTTTAACAAAATTGAAATGAAAAGCAGCTCTCTAAATCCCCCCAAATACAAAAAGTATTGAAATCCTGTTGCAAAGTCTTCTTCTTAAACTCCTTTTATTCTAAATCCTTTTAACTCTGTCATATAACACTACAGCATTTATAAAATGCTGGAAATCCTGACAAATCACACAATTAAAGTAATGAAAACTGCCCTTCCTGCCAACGAGGCACCACCTTATCTACAGCTCCATTTAGCTAAATGATAGGTTTGGTTTTTTAAAAAAACCCCTAACTTCAGTTAGTGTGCTTAAAATTGAAAAAAAAAAATAGGTGGGGGGGGAAATCTCTCTGTGGCTAAATGAAATTTCATACAAATCAACATTTAGAAGTTGATGAAGTCAGAAGTTTAGCAGCTCAAAGCAGCTCAGGCCCCGTCCTGCTGATGAAACTGTGAATAGAAACCTCAGGGCCTGCTAAGGCTTCTCAATAATGCCAATAAAAAGAGTAACACCACCACCAAAACCAGCCCATCTTTATGCAGAATAAACAGTGAAACCCAGTGGATGTGACAGGAACTCAAAAGCTGCTCAGAACTCCAGAATTCACCCTGGTTTCCCACGAGGAGGAAACAATCTGGACGAATTTCACACTCTGACCTATTTGGGTGGCACTGAGGCACCATGGAGTGGATTTTCCTGGTGTGTAATTCCACTGATCAGCCCCATTTCATAATGCAGTGCTGCTCCTGACCCACGAAACCCTAATTTCCATCTTTTCCTTGGAAATCTTGTGGCATTTGTGCTCCTGCCCCACAGCAGCAAAGCAGCAAAGCAGCCCCAGGCTGGAATTCCCTCTCAGTCCAGCTGGGTGAAAGTTTCAGGTGCACTGGTCTAAAGCACCAGAAAATAATGAAATAATTATTTCTTTTCATTTATGATGTGATGATGGAGTACAGGTCAGGTCAAAACTTCGAAGAAATTTGGGATTTTACAGTGTTGCACTCCAAAATTCTCCCCTGCAACATCTCTAAAAGTCTTACTTGGGGAATTCCAGTCTGTAATTTCTATATTCCACAGACATCACCATTCATTATCCCAAAAAAAAAAACCCATGGAACAGTGGGAGAACACCAAAACTCAGACACACACCTGCACAACCAGCCCAAACCTCGCTTGTCCCTCGTGCAGGGCCAGCCTGGGATTATTTTGGGGATTTAAAACCACTGAACCACCCAAGTGGCTGAACATACACAAACCTCACATCTGCCTTCCCTTAGAAATCAACCTAAATATTAGAGCTCTTTAAGTGTACCTGCACATAAACCTGAGTCAGCTTTTGAGGTTCAAATCTTAATTTTGCCAACATCAAAGATGGGAGCAGTAGAGAACAGGGATAAATCTGCTGCAATATTTCAACTCTCAATGGGTTTTAGTACCTCTAAATTCTTTTTATTTCATTTTTTTATTTGCTTTTTTGCCCCCCTTATAAGTCAATTTGAGTGAAGAGTCAAATTCACTGAGAGATGGAGGGCTATTATACCATCTTTCTGCAAGCAGCATAATCTAGAAAATGGCAATAAATTAATTCAGCTCGCTGGAGGAATTTATTTTCATAATGCTGAGACATGGAAATAGGTTTTACAGACAAGCACTGATCTAAACTTCACCACACCAGCCTGTCACCCCTTTGAGCAGGAATTGCCACACACAGAGCTGCTCCTCTGGCTTTCTGAGTTTCCTGATTGATTTTTAAACTATGCAGCTCTACCTTGACAAATGGGACAGCACAAGGCAAAGCAGGCATTTGGCCAGGGGCTTGTAAAATCGGGTAAGTAATAAAAAATGGGAGATTGTAGCACTGACTTCCTTCAGAAAGCATCAATATTCTGATTTTGTAGGTGAAAGAACAACAAAGGTAACTGAAATAAATATATCATTGCCTCAGCACTGAAAATCCAGCCCCCAGCACCCCTGGAAACAACCCCAAACCCAGACCTGGAAGTGGAGAAGAGCCAAGGATGGCTCAGAATTCCTGTCCCTAAGACTGCCTGAGTGCAGACTGAGATGTTCTCATAGTCTAAACATGAGCTCTGCAAGCCCAAAACTTGGTCACAGTGCAAACCCTCAGTCTCTAAAAAGAGATTATATATGAATATTGTAAATACAGAGTAATTAAAGCCCTGCCTGCTGAAGGCAGTGGGGCATGAGCTGAGCACAGAGAGGAGCTGACACCTGGGGGGTTTAGCATCATTTCCAGAAATGCCTCCATCTCTCATGGCCATGTCCTCCAGGCTGCAGAGCAGGACATCAAAATGATGCTGCAGAGCTGGCCCAGGACAGGTTGGGTGGCTCAGAACAGAGCCCAGTGCCAGTCCCAGCAGTTCCAGGAGCTGGCCCAGGACAGGTTGGGTGGCTCAGACCTGAGCCCAGGGCCAGTCCCAGCAGTTCCAGCAGCTGGCCCAGGACAGGTTGGGTGGCTCAGAGCAGAGTAGAGCTGGCCCAGCACGGTTTGGGTGGCTCAGAGCAGAGCAGAGTTGACTCAGGACAGGTTGGGTGGCTCAGAACAGAGCAGAGCTGTCCCAGCACAGTTTGAGTGGCTCAGAGCCCAGTGCCAGTCCCAGCAGTTCCAGCAGCTGGCCCAGGACTGGTTGGGTGGCTCAGACCTGAGCAGAGCTGGCCCAGCACAGTTTGAGTGGCTCAGAGCAGAGCAGAGTTGACCTAGGACAGGTTGGGTGGCTCAGAGCAGAGCCCAGTGCCAGTCCCAGCAGTTCCAGCAGCTGGCCCAGCACAGTTTGAGTGGCTCAGAGCAGAGCAGAGCTGGCCCAGCACAGTTTGGGTGGCTCAGAGCAGAGCCCAGTGCCAGTCCCAGCAGTTCCAGGAGCTGGCCCAGCACAGTTTGGGTGGCTCAGAGCAGAGCCCAGTGCTAGTCCCAGCAGTTCCAGCAGCTGGCCCAGCTCCTGAGCCAACAAAGCTGCCCAGGCTCCTGCTGCCAGCAGCACCCAGGACCTGCTGGAGGAGACCCCCAGCATGAAATGACCCCTCTGAAACAAGGCTTCATTATGCCACGAGGCACACCACGAGGCAGAGGATCTAACATCAAAGGGCTGCAGGTTTTTTTCACGAAATAGTTGACAAACGATTAAGTTCTGCTGCTGTAAAGTCACCAAGGTAAAGCCATGAGCTTTCCTTTCACACCTGGGAATGAGCTGCTTATCACCAGCTCAGATCTGTTTCTAGGAACGTGCCAAATCCATCCACCAAGAGACTCCTATTTTCAATAATTCCCTTTTTACAGCTTTACAGTAAAACAGTGTTTGAGCCTGCTGATGGTAATCAGCTTCTCCTTTACAAATTCCTTTTATTTCGTTCAGAATCATTAAAGCTCATGAGTTAGTTATCTAAGGCCTCTTATTACAGCTTTACTTTTATCTGATTCCAGATACTGGTCAATGATACATTCATGTACTTTTAATCAAAGATTTATTTAAACCAAGCCATGTAAAAAGAGACCAAAACATGTTTTTAAAAGGTTTGGTTTAATTTAATATGAGCTAATTTGAATAGTTTTCTAATGTAACAACTACCATTGTCAGATGCTAAATATATGGAATTTAGGGGCAGAAAGATAATAACTGAAGGAGTTCATGAGTGTGATTTACTTGATTGAAAAATCAAAAACCTGTTCCAATACCAGAAAAAAACAGAACTCCTAGGTTCTTAAATTAATTTACTTCATTTTCATTTCCATTTCCACTTCTCTTTCTCCTTTTTTTTTCCCTTTGAGAGAGGAAGGGGCACAGACATCCATTACTCAATGACACACATAATAGCAAAGGAGCAGCTCGTTGGGAATTATGCAGGGTTCCAGTAAATGGAATAAAGCAACAACAGGCTTGGGAAGTATTTTACTCTAAGTTAGTTTAACCTGTAATAGACACACAGCCACATATATTTGGTATATTCCTATGCTCAGGAAATCACTAAAACAATATATAATATGTCCATTAAACATTCTTCATTTTCTGTCTTTGAAACACACAGAATCAGAATAATTTGCTATGAATAATTTAAACGATAAGATTTTAGGCTGTATTTTTTGAGTTCATTAATTAATTCATAAAATATTACTAGAAATTCTAACCTAGCATAATCCCTTGGTCATACTAGAAACACATTCTTTTCATCCACAAAGTAAAACAACCAATTTAATTTAGACCCAAACAATTCTTTTCAGAAGTCAACAATTACATTGGGTTTGGATGGAACAGGGTAACTTTTTTTTTTAGAGGAATTTGCTTGTTTATCACAGTTGCTCAGATTTTGCAGCATTTGTTAAATTAAGCAGCTTGGTTTAGAATTTGCTAACTTAGTATTTAAGCAGTGGCAGAGAAGAGCTGCACTCAAGGGATGATAAAATTTCAAGCAGTGAAAGAGCCGAAGTTAATGTAAAATAAGGAGAAACTGAACAAATCAAAAGGCAGCACCACCCCAAAAAGCAAATTGTGCGGTGTGGTTATTTGGAGTGGGGTGGGAAGAGGCTCTGGGAGGAGCTGGGCTGTGCTGGGGGCAGGAACTGGGAGTTGGGTACTCACAGATCTGAGGGGCCGGGAGGATCCGAGCGGCTCGAACGGGGCCGTGGCGCACTGAGAACAGCTCCTGAGCTTCCCCACTGATCTGCACACAGCAAGGGCACAAACATCCCATTATTCCTGCACACACACAGCTACTCCATAGCTAAAAAAACACCCGGAAAGGCATTGTAGGGAAGGAGATTGGGAAGACTCTACATAAGCCTTTTCTCTAATTGAAAATATACATTAGGAGACTTGAACTGACCCGTGACCACACAGGTTTTGGAAGAAGTTAAGACTTGAAGCTGACTAAAATTCACAAAAATTTATCCCACATTTCACATGGTTCTAAAGGAAAATGACAACTCAACAGAGATCAATCAAGAGTGGCAAATATGAGTGGAACAAATGGGAGAATTTCAAATACTGGTTCATTTCAAACTCACCAGGTGTGAAAATCATGTTTAAAAATAGGTGGTCAAGCTACTTAAGCCTGTCACTGATGGCAATGTTGAAAAGATTAAAGCAGAAGCAGTTAAGATGAATTTCCAGACTTCCTGCAAAATGGTCACTCCATGTATTTTCATAACTGCCTGGAAATGGATCCGATATGGAACGTCAAACTCCAGGAAAATGGCAAACGTTATGAAACTCATTTCCAACCAACCAACAACTTAAAACAGATGTAATGAGCCTCAGAACACAGCCAAGGCTGCCATAAAGGTTTGCCAAACAAGCAGCTTACAATATCAGAAAAGAACATGATTTGGAATAAGGTTCTTAGGAATCAATAAACTATAAATTCAAGTGAATTTTTGGAAATGTCATTTTATGGTTGTTTCCATTTCTTTCTGCACTTCAGCTCACACGTCCAAGAAGTTAAAATACTCCTACTGTTTGACCAGCAAATCCCAAGTACAGTACTCCAGGCTCTCAGCTTACATCCACTCTTGCCTGGTTATTTATTATCACTGCTCTAGGTCATGGGGGAGAATGAAACTCACCCCATGAAGCACAATTATAAATAAAATTACTTTGAAAATACCATTTATTACAGAGCTAAGCCACCATTCTGCACACGATATGGAGAACTACTGCTTTTGCCTGTTAAGCCTGGAATTACACACAAGCTACAAAAATGTAGGGAAATAACATTTTAAACTCATTTTAGCCCAGCAGTTTATCAATTCAAATCACTGTTAATGACAGCATCAGAAACCAACTCACTAAAGGTTTGCTGATGGCTTTTAAGTGATCATGAGCTTGGAGTTCAGTGTGGGGAAAAAAAAAAAGCCTCTGGATGAAAACATCTGTATCCACAAAAAAACAGCTCAGGAAAATTTAGAGCACAGCTAAGCAGAAAATGAGGAGGAAAATTAAAGAGGGACAGAGCAATAAAGAGAATTTTAAAATTAAGACAGCAGCACGTTTTCTGTCCATTGGAACACAGCAGCTCTATGAAAAGGGAAAGGAGGAAATGGAAAAGAAGAAAAACAGAAGGTTTGCGAACTATTATTATTGGCAATTAAAGATTTTTCCCCCAAATCATGAAAAATGCTGTTTCACACATGTATGCACATCTCTGGTTAGGAATGAAAACAAGAGGGAAAGGAACCAGCACAACAAAGGTATGGAAGGAGTAATTCCCATAAAATACCCCAGCCCAGCTCAGACACCTCCTTCTCCTTTTTAACCCTGCCAGCACATCAGCCCCAGCTCCAATCTACTTCAAATAAAGCTCCAGTCCCCAAAGGAAGACACACTGAGAGGGCCAAACCTTCCTAACTCAGGTTCTGCTCTTAAATATCCTGAACTCCAGGAGAATGTTTATCCAGCCTGGGGTGCCAAGACCTGGTAGAGTTTAAACTTGAGACTTGCAAAGAAAAGCTTGAAATGTCCAAATATAAATAAAGTTTATTTGTACTGAAGCATTGAACGTGGAAATCCCAGCCCAGCTCTTTTCAAGCATATAATGCAGTAACTTTTGAATAATTAATATTCATTATTTAAAGATAATTCGTTATTTTATACTGGGAGGAAATTACAGAAAGAAAGGTTAAATGGAGTAACAAAAGGCATAGGATGCAACAGTGACTAAGATGACATTACAGGTATTTAGCCCCTGTTCTGAGACCACTGTAGGTTAACAGGTCCTTTGCTCAGTCCCTGTAGCATTCTAAATCATGGAATGGTTCAGATTCAGCCTCTGCAGCTCAAGTGCTGAGCACTTGCTGACTTCTGGGAGCCAAAAAGGAGCAAATTTTAAGATACCCCCCAACCAGAGGCTTTGTAAGGAAAATACAAGATGCCACCCAATCACCAGCATCTTGCTTGTAAAGAAAATTCAAATTCTCTGCCAGACACAAAATAAAGTTTCCAAAATATCTGGATGTGACACTACAGCAGTGATCACATGAAAACACTAATATTTAAAATAGCATCGTTTCACGAAGTAACAGCTTTTCCAGGGGATTTAATTGTGTGTCCTTATCTGCTCTGCTGAGACAGGGACTGCATGTTGTGCCTGCCATGAATTAGTAAGAGCTTGGCTGTTCCTTGGTTTGCTTGGCACTGAAAAATGCATTAGGGCTGTGAGTTCAAGGTCTTCTTTGAATCCCAATTAACTTCTTTCAAACACCACCACCACCAGAAGCTTCTGCTGTTTGCAGCCTAACAAAACCCTGAATTAACCGTGGTCGATGCTAATGCCCTTCATTTATCTGTGGATAAAACTTGATTGCTGAGCTCACCCAGATCCAAATGTGCCTGCAAGCACCTCCTTGAGGGGACAGAGATTGTGTGGCCTGATCCTCCTGCCACTCCAGCCCTTCTGTCACTGTGAATGGGACACTTCCCCCACCAGGAACTCCAGTGGGACAAGGAATTGCACGTGGAGGGGACAAGGGGTCAGCCGTGGGCTGGCAGCTCTCAGCCAAAGGCTCCACATCCCATTAGCAGCCCCTGGAGCTCCACAGTCTCACATGCACAGACAAAATATAAATAGAGCTCATGAATTGAAAACAGAGCTCTAAATTCTTCAAAAAGCACCTGTGAGAAACGAGGCTGTGGCTGCCATTTTGGATTGGATCCAGCTAAGTAGCAAGTCCCCGTGGCAGCTCTCAGAGCTCTTAAAAGTTTTTCTTTCCCATTCCAAAAGCCAAGAATATTTCCAAACAGGTTTCAAGAATTGGATATTAAGCTGTAAAAGCAGCTTCAGGTACTCGTTGTAGGGAAGAGGGAATCCAAAATGATGGCTCCAAGCTGGTCTGGTAGAACATCTCAGCTTTCCCAAAACCTGGGATCAACCACAACTCCCTGACCTACAGGGGAGGCTGGAAAAAAAAAGGATTCAAACCCCCCAAAAAAATCTTCATTAAAGGAGGAAGAAGAATCTTGAAGATATCTTGAGCTACTGCTTAAAACATGGCAGCCCAGGAAGCTGCAGTGCTGGGTAATTTCTGACTCCATAGCTGTATTGTTTGGAGCACACCAGTTTGCACCCATTAAAAAATGCTGAACAAAGGAAGTTTTGTTCACACTGAGGAGAAGTAATAGTTTCCAACCAGGGAAAATGGTTTTCACATGGTGAAAAAAAAAAAAGGCCAAACATACACCAAAGTGAAACAAAATTGAGTTTGGAATTCAGTGATTGAACCACTGTGCAAATCTAGAAATGGAAAATGGGGAATGTGTAACAGGAAAAGGGAATGATCAGGAGGTTGTTTTTAAATGTTCTGATGAATGTTTTAAACATGAAGATATCATGATATTATCATTGTTTATGATAACAAGCAATTGGTAGATACCACCACCAAATGCTGCTGCATATGGGTTAAAGGCAACTTCCAGTCAAGCTGCTGCTGAGAAAATAAGGAAGGACTGGAAGAAAATGAACGAATTTGGTCACTTTAGCTTAGAAATCCACTCAGCTTTTCCATTCAAACCAGATCTCTGTAATTGTCTAGAGACTGTAAGAATTTAGATGCTCAAGGAATGTTACTCTAGTGACTGGATTGAGGATGAAGCTGCATCTAGTACTTTAAATTATGGCAGTGCTAATGGAATTAGAAGTTTTATAAAACTATTATACAAACAAGTCTTGCACACTGGTGCATCTTCAGTGTGAAAAACCCAAAACCTCAGCAAATGATTTGCATTGATGTTTTGCAAAGTCCTCAGACATTTTTCAGGGTCACTAGGTCGGGTCATTGCTCCATTTTTCTGAGTGATACATGCAAGTGGTTCCCTCTAGAAAGAGGTCTGGACAGAGCAAGGATTGCAGCTTGGGATGTGAAAAGCTTCTTTTTTAATCGTAGCAAGAACCATTACATTAAGATGATTCTTCTACTTCTGAAACTCCCAGCCTACAATGAAAAACAAAACAAAACAACAAAAAAAAGCAGCCAACGTGCATTCCCTGAACAGGAACATCTAGAACAGATACTTGGAAACCACATCAGGCAGAAAGCAGTTCCAGTTGTCTCTGAAACATGAAACTGGGAGCAAGGGAAAAAACAAATTCCAAACAAAACACAAAACTCCACTGCACCATTATCAAACAGGAACTCCTAGTGTATTCCCAGATTCCTCCCCACTTAGCCAGGAGTATTTTAAGCCCAGTTTTAACCTTCCCACCCCCATGTGAGAGCAGAGATCAAAGCCAACCCCTTTGGATGGACACCTCGAGCTGCACTTCCAAGGCCAGCCTCTCCCAAACACCACCCCAAGGCCTTTGAAGCCTCCCTAATGGCATCTCCCATTTTGCAAATCACACTTTTGTAGTGCAGGGCTCTTCCTCCGAGGAGATGTTAATGTGAAAGCACTCTCAGCCCGAGGAGAGACACAGCAGCGAGGTGTGGGCAAGGCCATGGAACACCATTAGCAGGAGTGTGGGCTTAGGAGCTGTCATAAACACTTCATAATCACTCACACACAACCCCTGCTGCCTGCAACACGTTATTAAGTGCTGAATAGAGGGCCAATTGTAGGAATAAAAAAGCACAATGCTACAGATAATGACTTTCCTGAGGAGATTTGCACATAAATGTCAGATTGTTGCTTTTGCAGATTAAGCTGGAGAATGCAGGGGTTGGGTTTTTTTTTTGTTGGTTTTTTCTTAGCTGGAATAACATTGCTTAATTACAAGCTAAATAGTCAGCAGGGCCAAGAAGGAAGGTTTGTGTAATAGCAAAGGACACAAAAAAGTGTTGCCAAATAAGCTCTTAAATATTAAGTCAATCACATAACTGCCAGGTTTTATTGTGCTCAGGCTAAGCAAGGGGGAAAAATGCAAAGGAAAAGCAACAATGTGAAAAAACCCCCTCCAGTTCATGTAAACCCCCCCAGTTCATGTAAAATCTCTCCAGTTCATGAAAAACCTCTCCAGTTCATGTAAAACCCCCTCCAGTTCATGTAAAACCCCCTCCAGTTCATGTAAAATCCCTCCAGTTCATGTAAAACCCCCTCCAGTTCATGTAAAATCCCTCCAGTTCATGAAAAACCTCTCCAGTTCATGTAAAACCCCCTCCAGTTCATGTAAAACCCCCTCCAGTTCATGTAAAACCCCCTCCAGTTCATATAAAATCCCTCCAGTTCATGTAAAACCTCTCCAGTTCATGTTCCTTCCAATTTTGTTGGACATACAAGTCCTGCTCTGCAAAGATATTTAAAATGGATGTTAAAGATCATTTATTCTGTGAGAATCTCCACTAACACAAAGTGTGAAGGTCCAGGCTGCACCTCCCTGGCTGTGCTCTCAAAATTTCACAGAATATACAAATAAAGGGCTGGGAAAATAATGCAATATCCCCACAGCTGACATTCTGAAGGTGGATGGTAAAATATTTCCACATTTGGCATTTTCTCCATTTCACTGCACTTCCTCCCTGTTCATACTTCTGCAAATGCTGAATAACACTAAACGAAGCTGTCCTGCAACTTCATTTCTGTTGTTTTTCCTGAAATAGCAAATATTATCAAAAGTTAGAATTATGAAGAAGTGAAATGTATTAGGGGATAAAAACAAAAAGACAGCTTGGCTGTACAGTCCTACTAGAAAGAAGGTAAAATCAGGTATTGTATGGCCTAACTTGTGGCTCATTTGGACACAAGGAGGGAAAAAAATAAAATAAAAAAAGAGAAAGGAAAAGGAAAAAAACCCCATCCATGGCAAAACATCTCCTTTTTTTTTTTTTTTTTTTCAGAAAACACAGGTTCATTCGATAATAACATTTCAGCTGGATAAAACAGGGTGTTTTGTGAGGATGTGACACTCAGGGTATGTTAATTAAGTCATTAATGAATTGATGAGGGGATGCTGAGCTCTTAGCTCGGTGTCCCAGCGCCACCGTGTGGGCTCTTTGTGTAACGCACCGCGAGAGGAAATCTCCCTATTTCGGCTGAAATGTTCCCAAATTTCAGTTAAAGTTCCTAAATTTCAATAAACAGTTACAAAATATTGAAATTTAGCGAAGTATATTAGGTCTCACTCCATTTCTATTAAACATTCCTTCAAACACAAAAACCTCATCAGCTTTTTTATTTCCTCATTCCAGCTAAGGAGATGCAATCAAGAGGGTAACAAGATGCAATAAAGAAGTGAAAAGCTCTACCACACCCATAAAACTCAATTTCACTGAACTTTTGCTGGAGAAATTAACATTATTTTTCTAAGCTACTGATATATAAACACATGTCCTCCATAGCTAACCAGAAAGTTGTTAAATGTACACATTTCTTTAAAAAGCAGTGTATTTTACAAAGGGAAAGAACTCCATCCTCTGCTTTATTCTGAAGGACAAGGTGTTGTGAGCAGTTTTGCTTTTTTAAGTTCCGAATTTTATGACCTACTGTATTCAACTTTATTCTCTCATTTTGAGAAATTTGGGGGAAATTCCCCAAAATGAAGACCACGTGCCACATAAACCACTCTGCAACACAAACCAGGGCTGGGGATGACAGCATCAAATCAAACCCAGATGCACACAGAGGCCTTCATAAAATTAAAATTGCAAATCATGTCCATGACAAACATGTGATTGTAAAATACCATTAATGCTGTCATACTTGAGTTCCTGGAAAAAAACAAATCCTGTTGGTGTTTTTTAAAACTCTTATTCCTTTCCGTTAAAAAATAAAATATGAGGGTTTTTTTGGGGCTACAAACTATTCCAGGATGGCAAACACTGCTCTCAGTTTGAGTGTGGAATAAAGTGTAAAAAGCCCTCAAAAAGCTGCAGGTACATGAAGTGAAGTGTTTGAGCTGTGCTCAGGATTATCTGAAGATAAACACATTACACACAATCCACGTGCCACTGATGGGAAGTGTTGGGAGTAATTGAAGGTAAAACATTCAAGTTATTCCACAACATTGACAAAGAAAAGGAGGAGGAAGGAGGGGAGCTGAGCTCTGTACTCACAGGAATGCTCCAGACCTGCATCCCATCACTGTATCCAATCATCAGCAGCAACGGGGGCTCATTGCCAGTGCTGTGGATTTCATGGAATTCCATATTCCTGGATGTATCTGGATGAGATTCCAACAGCAAAGCCATTATTAGACAGCAGATCAAGCTCTCAGCAACATGAGAGGGTGTTCCCTCAATTGCTAGAACTAAAAGCAACCAAAGTTTTCATGCTGGAACAATACTGAAATGGGAAATGATACTGAAATGTATTATTTCATGTGAACACCACTGTTAAAAGTTTCACAAAGAGAAAGCTTTAAAATTTAAAAGTGATAGAGAAAAATTCTCTGGATAAAAACAGGGTCCAAGAGAAAATGGTGATTGATTCCCCATTCAGACCTGAGCTCTTCCACCTCTTGCATCCCTGTTCTCTTTTTTTTTAAAGGAAGGTTAGGGATGGAGTGAGAGAATCTAAATCAGGGTTATTAGACCTAGAAATTATCTATAATCTCTACATGTCTTCATGGCCATATTTGGCCAGTTAAGGTTTGTCTGCTTGTGGGTTTGTTTTCCTTTTTTTTTTTTTTTTTTAATCTCAGGCATTCCCCTTTTAGGTTCATACAACAAAACTCCTTAGAATATTCTTCAGAATCTCTCATATTGTGTTTAAATTTATTTTATGCAGCCTATTCTGACTGGGCCTGCAAAAATCCTCTTTCAGCACCCCAAATAAATCTTCTCCATCTCTGATGCTTCCATGCTTTCACTGAGCTTTGTTCATTCTCTCATAGTTGAAAATGTCATTTAAGAGGGGTTTTACTCAAGAAAATCATTATGTTTTTTTACTCAAGAAAATCATAATGTTTATGATTATTTCTACTACAGAGAAAGCTGATTGGAATTATTGCACATGCACCCAAAACTCACAGGAACAAGTGAGAGAAAATGAAGCCATACCATTTAAATCTGCATTTTCAAATCTGACCCAGACAATTTTCTCTTTTTCTTCTGGTGGGGTTCCACTGTAGGCCTGGACAAAAAGCAAAAGGGTTGAAATAAGGAAGATTAACAGTGGTTTTTCTCCCTCTGTAAGAAGGAATTTAATTAAAAACCACAAACATGATTCATGGAGCTTATTGTCACCAGTATTCACACAACTTAACCATGCTGAGCATCACTTACTGATGGAGGAATGACAAAATATTTAAAACAAGAAATCTGGGCAAGTAAGAAATGCCACGTGTCTTAGAGTGAGTTAATAAAATTAAACACTTGTGGCTTCTACAATCTTGAACTTCAGCAGTGTTGGAGGGTCTCACATGAGGTGTTTTATCATTAAAATTCTCTTTAATTCACTTAAAAGCTGTGCAAGCCAGACTGAGGAAAGAAAGAGACCTTTACTACCCAGTTTATATTACTGACACCTTTCAGTTCTGTTTGTGACAACTTTAATGCAGCCATTTAAAAGAGAATCAACTGCAATTGCAGCAGAACAGATCCATGTTTCAGTGCTGTGTTCTACAGATTCCCATAAAAAGATGAGATACAAAAAGGAATTGTGGAGTGAGACTTGCAGTGTTTCCAAACTGGAGGTTTTACAGTCCTCAGGAGAAGCTGTGGTGGCAGGAACGTGAGCACCAGCAGAAATACCATCACTTCCAAATGAATTATAACAAAATACTGAGCACTATTTGGGATTAAATATGAACACATCTTGTGTAATCACTTTATACATGCCAGAAAAGCAATAACATGAACTAAAAATACAAATGTGAAAAGTAAGTGTGGGGTTCACTTTTCAAAACAAATCACATTCCACGCTTCTAAGGCAAATTGATTTGACAAATAAAACACAGATTGTATCCTTTAACCAGAGAGGGGGAATGGGAGGATGTGGAATGCAGCAATCTCTTAATTGAAACTTTAAATATGTTTAATTTTAACCCTGAGTCCAAAATGCATTTCACAAATTGATATTACTGAGGGAATTGTTTTTGTAATATTACAGAATAAATGCACTGGGAATTCCTAAGAGGAAATTCCTGAGGAAACAAGACACTGAGTTACCAAGATAATCCTGGGAATCAGAATCAGGATCATTTCCTGAAGCTACAATCAGTGTTCCCTCACCATGGACTACAGCTTTCCCAAAAAGTAAAACAAAATAAGCTCACTTCTGCTACTGGCAGGCCCATGGGCAACCAGGAAGGGATCACTCCAATGCCATATTTATTAAATATATTTAAATATATATACATATTAAATTTATTTATTTATTTAATGGAATAATAGATTTACAAAACAGAGTGAGGGTTCCTGACACTGCTTTTTGTGCATTTAAAATTAAAGTAGTTTTAAAGATCCACACCCTACCTGTGGCACAACATCTTGCAGGAAGGTAACAACACTTTCCATGTACGACTGCTCCCTGGAAAACAGGAGGAGAATTTCAGCCAAAGGAGTTCAGAAATGGTCATGAATATATTGAATTAGATCAGCAAAAGGAAGCATGGGCAATCTTTAGCACAGAGAATACTAAGCATGCAATGCAGGCACTTAATTTTACTGCCAAATTCTGATAATATAAATTGTGGCCTGTTAGTAGTGAAAGGATTGAGTAAGAATAATAAAAGTCTGTAAAAAAGCCAAGTGATACCTGCTGATGGAATAACTGCTTGGGGGGAAAGTATAAAATCTAAATTCAAGGAATAAGCCATGTTCTCCACATCAGAGAGGCCTGGAGTGGTACAGGGATTTGGAAATAATTCCTCGGGATTTTCTCTACTTGATTTGACTTTTACAACATGAAAATGAGGATTTAAACAACGACTGGAGCTCTCCTGGTGGCACAAACAAACTTGCAGAGCTCCTGTGCAGGACGGACAATGCTGGAGTAGGTGGCAGTGCTCAGGGGCAGGGGAGGGAACAAAACCCTCCCTAAGGATATCTTCAGATAAGATTTGATAGCTTGGGAAGCTTTAATCCTCCTTGGAATTTCACCAGCAGCATCGATTGGGGATGGTTTATAGTGCAAGGTACATTTGTTGGGGCAGATCTCAAGTAATGCTTTGAGTAGCTTGAGTAGCAGTGAGCCCCTGGTGTAAGTGCTGAGTAACCACAGCGTGGGCTGGGAGCAGCACACAGATGGTGCTGAAAATTGCTCAAAGTTGGTGCTTTGTGCCATGAGGAACACTTGAGACACGCTGGCAACAAGAGCTTTACCTTCAGCAAAGTCTGAGATTATCTAAGAAAAGCCTTCAGGTTTTCTTTAGGCAACACTCCGAAATTAACTTTCATGCTGTCGCAATTTTTTCCTGTGCTAACTCAAAATTTCTCATAGCAACAAAGGAGAACTGTAAATCAGGAACTCTGGATGGCCAAAGGGGCTTTTTTTTCCTGAAGCTGTGCAGGATTGTTTTAATAAAAACTGGAGTGTTTAGCAGTGAAAAATGAAGCACTCTGGAGAATTTTGAACTATACAGAAGATACTTGAAGCCAAACACTGCAACACCTCTTTGAAAACAGAGAGAAATCTAAAATATGAAGTTTTACATTCCAGAAAGCCTCTTCCAGCCCCATGACCAAACCAGCAATCTCAGGATTTCTGCATCCCAGACTGTCCCACTCAGCTTTTACAAAGGAGCTGTGGTTTCTTGTGTGCTGATTCCTCTCTGATTTATGTAGGTCACCCAAGCTGCCCCTGCACACCTGTATTCAACGGCCTGGCCACAGGTAGAGCATTAAACACAGAGTCTGAAGCTGTCCTGGGAATGCCAAGCAGCCAGAGTCATGCTGCCTTCATGGCTCAGCTCATGGAATGCACTTTTTTCCCCTCTCCCCAAGCACATCTTGAACCCAAGTTGATGTTTGGCAGGTGTGTGCTCTAAATCTCTCCTGAAGTTGAAAAAAATTCCAGAGAGATGTCTTTAAAGTGGTTAAAAACAACAAAACCCACGAAAAAAAAGCCCAATCTTCCTTTAATGATGATGTAGAAACTTAACATGAGCAGCAGAATGCTGCTGAGTGATCAGCACACACAGATTCATTTTTGAGGCACAGATACCTCAAGAACAAAACACCATGTTTAAAAAAAAAAAAACATCTTCAGAACAGATAATCAACTTCTTACAGTGTGTTTCTATTATAATACTTTTAAAACATATTTTGAAGAAAATGTTGTTACAGAGAAGAAATACATTTGTTGAGGAATTCTGCCACATTAAAAAAATGGCTGCAAGACAAAGCTCTAATACAACTTTTTGTGCTACAACAATCAGCTTCTTGTGCTCTTCAATAAAAATGAAGTGAATCTTGTTTCTGGAAATACAAAGTTATCTCCAAGGGCACAGTAACACCCCCTGAAGAGGACATTTCCATACAGTGTCATTTTGCTATTTCTTCCCAAGGAAAAAAGAAAAAAATGCTACAAAACTCCTTCAACAGACAAAGACCATAAATATTCTAGGCTGTCTTACAGCCAAAAAGCTCTTTTGCCATAAAAGCATCCCCATATGAGCACAGTGAAAATCAGGATGCCCAGGCACAAAAAGTGTCTGTCAGGTGCTGTGATCAGAAGGATGAAGCTTTTTCCTTTTTTATTGGTTTTGTTCTTTCAAGTAAAATAAAAAAAAAAAAAAAATTGAAAAAAATTGCACAATTCTCCTTCCTGGAGGACTTTAATGACAAGTTTTGTATGTTTGAATACATCCACTCCTGGGACAAGGTGTTGTTGAAAAGAACAGCAAGAAAGGATCACATATGGCACATCCCCGTGGCCTAAGGATGAAGCTGGCATCATTTTTCTACATTTCAATGTTTGTACAGCAAAATGGTGCAAAAAACAACAAAACTTTGCAGTAATTAGCTTTTAAACATACAACTTCGGTGTGCAATTGCAAAGGATCCCATTTAGGGAGACAGAAATGCCACGTGTTGACTTTATTGGAGAACGCTCAACGAAACAAAACTGCAGCGTCAACACAAGCTGGTTTTGGGTGGAGGGGGGAAAAAAAAAACCCCAAACCAGCTCAGGCTGGGTTCTTCCACAAGAAAAATCAAACTCTTTTCAGCAAGGGTTGTTCTTCTAGAAGGTTCTTACGTGGCAGCTTGAGGGCGAACCAGCACTCCTCCAGTGCAGCGGCTGGGGCGGCGCGGGGACTCTGTCGCCATCGTTCCTGGGCACACACCTGGCAACAAACACAGCACTTCTGTTAAAATTGCCACTGGATTATTAATTACACAGGCCCCTGGTGTATTCTTCTAGGTGGTAAGGGAGAAACTCTGCTCACATAGAGCTCTAGGCCTCTTTATAGCACTTTTGTTAATGAGAAAAAGAAAAGCACGCACCAAGCGGGCAACTTCTTCAATCGCTACTGGAATGTTGGTGAAGACCAAAAAACAAACCCCACAGACCTGCATGATAAAGTGGAAAATTATCTCAAACTGTACTAGGTGATCTTTAAGGAGCCTCCAACACAAATCATTCTATGATTCCACGATTATAGATAGTGGTATAGGTATGCAATTGTCATCACCATTACACAAACCCACTATTTACTAATGGGATGCTGTCCCGGAAAATAATTATATAAAAATAACGTGCAGTCACAATTGCAGCGTACTGTACTCTTGCAAATGTGGGTTACATTGCAGCTCACACATTCTACTGCTTTATGTCAGCTCTTTGTGCCATCCTCAAGCTTTCCTTCACACTTCTGTTCTCCAGAGGAAAATTCTGCGTAATATTCCTAAAGGCAGAAAGCACTTGAGGAGCACCACAGATCCCAGGCAGCCCCTCAGGGAACATCCCCCAGCCACTCTTGTTGTGTCCCCCCACCTCAAAACTCTTCATAAAGTAAAAGAAAAAGCCAAATCCCCAACGTGGTATCAGTTATCAGCATCATTTCACGTCAGGCCAGACTCTGTAAGGGCCAGCTCATTAAGGGAGGCAGGATAACCACCCAGAAATTAGTAGCAAAATAGTAATTAGTAACAAAACGTTCAGCAACACAACAGCAGCCTGACACACACGTCGAGGAACCCCGAAAGGCGAAGTGTCACGGAAAGGATGAAATCACCGCACGGGCACCTGTACCTGCCGTGCCCTGAGTGTCAACACCTTGGGCTACCCCACCCTGAGGGGAGAAGGGAACAGCGGGACAGATTTGAGCTCCTGATCCGGGCCTGGGCACAGCCGCGCCTCAGCTCGGGGCACCTGCGGAGCCGCCACGGCGGGGCCGAGGGGCCGGGACCGCCCGACCCCTCAGGAGCCCGACAGCGGCCGGGCCGGCCTGGGCACCCTCCGCCGCCGCTATTGAGCAACTCCACACCCAAACACCGCGACCTGCCCGGCCTCTCTCCCGTCGCCGCCCGCTCAGCGGGGCCGCGGCCTCCCGGAACGCGCCCACCCCGCCTGCCGCCCCTCGCTTCACACTCCGGCAGCTGCCGGGGGTCCCTCAGGCCTCACGGGCGGGCCTGCCCTGCCCGCCGCCCCCCGCCCCGGCCGCTGCCCGGCCTGGCCTCCCCGCGGGGCCGCTCGGAGCTGCCACAGCGCTGTCCCGAGCGCGGCCCCGCCGCGCGCCCCCGGCGCTGGCCGCCCTCACCTGCCGGGCTCCCGGCGCCACTGACACTGTTTGGGACCCCCTGGGCAATGACACCCAGCGCACCGCGCCCGCAGCCAATCGGAGAGCGCCGAGGGCGGGCCGCGCCCCGCTTCCAGCCAATAGGCAGCCGCGCTTCCCGGCGGTGGGCGGGGCTCGGCGGGACGCTGCCGGGGCGGCGAGAGGCGGGCGGTGCTGCCCCCCCCGGCGCGCGCCCCGCGGCTTTGTTTACATCGGGGATCTCGCGAGAGCCGCCGCGCGCCGGGGCCGGCCCCGCGCACGTGGGGCGGGGAGGGGCGGGAGGCGGAGGCGGAGGCGGGGCCGGATTGGCGGGCGGCCCCGCGCGCTGTGACGTCACGAAGAGGGCGTGGTCTGATGGGCGGGGCCGTGAAGGGGACATGGGGATTCGTGAAGGGACCGTGAGGGGACATGGGAGACCGTGAGGGCGGGAGCCGCTCGGAGGGGCCGGGGAAAGGTGGGGGACGAGCAGAACGCTGCAGGGAGAGAGTCCCGGCAAGGCGGAAAGCCCATGGGGCTCAGACGTCCCCAGGCTGGAGAGCTCAGGGACAGCGCAGGTTCTTGAGGGGAAGGAGCTGCTGCCCCTCAGAGCTCGGGTGCTGTGGCAGCGCTGGAGACGCGGATGAGGAGGGGCCTCAAAAGCCCCAAAGGGGCTCCAAGCGCCATGGAGAGAGATTTCAGACAAGGGCCTGGAGTGACTGGACACAGGGAACGGCTTCACAAAGCCAGGGAGTGGATTTTGATGATAGAAACAAATTGTTCCCTGTGAGGGTGGTGAGGCCCTGGCACAGGGTGCCCAGAGAAGTTGTGGCTGCTCCATCCCTGAAGTACCCAAGGCTGGACAGAGCTTGGAGCAATCTGGGACAGTGGAAGGCGTCCCTGCCCGTGGATGACATTTGAGCTCTCCTCCAATGTGTGATTTATATTTACAGACGTCCAGCACTGCCCGGATCCCTCAGGGTGACACGGGGCCCTGGCTCAGGTTTCCAGACAGTGGCACCAGGTCAGGAGGGGGTGACCTGCTCCGGGAATGCACCTGACTTCTGTGGCAACATCATCATCCACATACCAACAGAATGAAACAGAGACTGAAGAGTAACCCAGCAAACACTCACAAAGTGCCCACGAGCACGTTTGCACAGAGCAGAGCTTTATTTCGCAAGAAAAAGTTGTAACTCAGGTTTGATCTTACCAAAGGAGCCTCTGTTAACCTATCAGGTTATCTCAGCTTTGAATATTAATTTCAGAGAAGTCAAATGATAAAAGAAGTGGGCAAAGTATACCCAGGAGTAAACTGCTGCCAGTTTATATCAGCAGGGAAGTTTCTGTCCAGTGCAAAGCTCTTTAATTCTGAATCATCCAGCAGCTTCCCCAGGAAAAATTGTAGGGTTGAGTTAACTTATTAAGAGTTTTAAAAAAGCCAGAAGATGGAGAAACCCAAGATTACAACTGCACGAGGAAACTTCAATGGGGCTCACATTCTACAGCAGAATTCTAGGGTGAATTAAATTTTTCTTCTGTGTAGAGCAAAAAATCTAGAAAATTCAATACAAATCTTGTTTCTTTTGCATACTACCCTCGCAAGTAGTAATACAGTCATCTAACCAAGGTGTTACACTCACTATGTAGAAAGTTCAATGCAAATTAATTGACAACAGGAAATTATTACCTTAGTTTGTTGCAAAGGTTGTTGCCAGGTAGTTGCCACACACAGCTGTGGCCTCTGCAGCCTTTCCTCCCCATCTGGGCTAGAATTTCAACATCACAGCAAAACTTTATGAACTGAAGTTCCTTCCCACATCCACAGAAATAAATCCTTGCAGGATCCAATTTGGACAGGCTGTTCCTTTCATCTCCTGAGGCAGTGCTGTGTTCCCAGCATGGATGAAAGGGAATATTTTCAGGAATAAAATCCCCTGGGATTTCTGTAACCATGGTAACACACATAGATAGCAGGCCTGGTTCCAGCCCGTGTTTTATTGTTGCAGCAGTAAAGAACTGGGTTCTATAAATAACCATCCTGGCCACTGGGATAAAGTACTGGCCTTTTGCTTTCCCATCAAAATAAAATTTTAAAAATTATTATATTCCTGCACTTAAACATTCAGGATAAAATGCCAAGATCAGTTGTGTGATAAATCTAAAGTGGGATGTCTTGTTTCCTAAGCCACAGAGAGAAAGGGGAGAGTATTCAGACATTTAATGAATACCAGATAAATATGAATATATTTTGTAATAATAAATTCATATTTCACTGCTGAATAAATAAAAGAGGTTAAGCTTGAAATAAAAATTAAAAAATAAAAAGCATCCCCATCAAATTTTCATGTGTTTTATTGAGGTGAACATACACATGGTCCACATAGTCAATGAAAATAGTCATAAAATAATTTAAGAACTTGTGTTGAAAGGTATTAGCAGCACCATTGGTATTGGAATAGCAGAAAACACATCTCAGGAGGGCAGTGATGCCTGGATAAAATGCCATCATTTGGAACAGGGGATGGGAATGGCTTTGTTGGATGCTCTGGGGAGTTGGGAGTTTTTAAAACACACTTCTTTTGCTAAATACTTTTGACGATTATTGTTACAAAAAATACAACTAAATAAGATACTGCATAGTATTTTAATTAACATGAAATCGACATTGAGGTGTGTAAAGCAAGACTCAAATCTCTGCTTCCACATACATTTCATTTCTGAGTAGAGAAATCTAAAATTTAAAACCAAAATATAGACCTAGTGTATTCTCTAAAAGACACACTTTAGGTGGAACATATCAGACTACGAAAATACATATCTTCCATTCTGTTTAATAATTTACTTTAGTTAAAAAGTTGTGAAATTCTCCTCACAAGAAGCGTATACAAATTGATGACTTTAGTAAATTAACAAAAAGGATTATTTTTGTTTTTTTGTTTTGTGGGGTTTTTTTAAAACAAGGCTTAGCCCCGCCGTAACAATTATACAAGGAAGAAAAGAGACTACATTTATATGAAGGAATACAAATTTACACACATTTTACAGTGACTTATACCCTACACATCTACAAAATTCACAGTTATAATACAAGCAAGTACAAGGCTGGGGATAAAGCTGTCGGATACCAAAAAAAGTTCCTACTTTAAAAAAAGATCAAACGGGGAAGAGCTTCAAACTTGTGCAGTTAGGATGGACCGGAGGCTCAGCACACGCACACGGCTTTCCTGGGCGGCTGGAAGAGCGAGCTGCTGAGCTTCTTCTGCCCGCGGAGGCTGCGCCGCATGGCCAGCCTGGACGGGCTCCTGCGCTGCGGGGTGGCGGCCGCGCCCTCGCCCGGAGCCCGGCCCAGCCCCCGCCGCGGCTTCTTCACCGCCGGGCCCGAGTTGGATTCCTCCAATGTCCGCTTAAAGCTGGCCGGGGGCGTCCTCTCCGCGTCCTGCGCCTTGCTTTGGCCGTTAGGGGACACCTTGAAGCCTTTTTGGTCCGTGCCTGAGTTGGCCGAGTTGGAAGGGGAGAGGCTGACTGATAAACCATTGCTGTAGGATTCCTGTAGCCTCAAAGCCAGGGCTTTGCTGCACTTCTCCTCCTGGGGGGCTGAATCCTTCGGGGTTCCTCCTGAGGAAGGTAAATTGCCTTTGGCAATCTCGTTTGGCAGCTCCAGGTATTTTTCTGAGAGCATGTTGCTGTGCAGGAGGGGAGGAACGGGCTCAGCAGAGTTCAGTCGTGGCCAGGGGTCATCTTCTACGAGCTGAGGGAAAAGGAAACAAAATACTTAGGCATAAATATAATGATAGAATCACAGAATGGTTTGGGAAGGGACCTTAAAGACTTAGTCCCAAACTCTGCCATTGGCACAGATACCTTCCACTATCCCAGCCTGTTCCACCTGGCCTTGGACACTTACAGGGACAGACTTTATCTTGTGAGGGTACAGACAGTGCCCAACACTTCTAGAATTTCCCTAAACCTTATCAAAGGCAGGAAAATCCTACTCCAAAGCAGACTCATCTTCCCTCCCTGTTGAGAGGTGGAAACAGTTCTGCTGGGGATGTGAACTGCAGCCGCAGAACACGGAGGGATCTGCAGGGAATTCAAGGGAACAAGCAGTGCCTGCAACCTCTGCAATTTTCAGCAGCAGCATTTCCAACACTCAGGACTTCCCTCCGTGAGCCACGGACAGAGGCACTGCCCTCTGATTTATACCTGGTCAGTGGCCAAACACCATCAGGGCCAACAGCAGCAAGAGGCTCCTGACCTTTGTCATGTTCAGCACTCTCAGTTACTGCATAACCAGGTTATCAGGGGCTGGACAAACTCCTCCTCACAGCTGCCCACACACGGGGGCAGTGACAGACACGGCCACCCCAAACTATTCCTGTTTGCTGGGCAGAGTTACACTTTTTATTGCCCATGGATCGCTCACAGCACATCCAGCCACGCCCTGGGGAGCTGAGTCAGTGAGGTGCCAAGAACCAGGCACTTCCTAAACTCTGACCCTCACCTCTTCTGCAGCCTCTGAGAAGTGTTTTTGCCTCATTCTCAGTTTTACCAACAGGAAAATGGGAACAGTACTTGCTCTCACTATGCACAGGGGGATTATGAAAATGAGTGTTTATGCAGCGCCCTGAAGATAGGAATTCTGACCTTATTAAAGATTTAATTGTGAAGAAGTCCCTTGTTACTCGGTGAGTCCTTCAAAAGTAAATTTCAAGGCCACAATACACACTCGCAGTGGAAGGCAAATGGCAGTTATTATTTTAAGAAAATCATGTTCAGCACACAGCTGAACCAGTCAGGGACACATCTCAGGTGAATAAACAGATGCTTCTGAAGCCAGAACCCAGAACAACTCCAGCTTTAATAACATGCACTCCAAAAGAAAAGATAATCAGGATTGTTCCCAATATCCACACTGGTTTTCCACTCCTCTCTGCTCCTCTGTGGCTCCCCCTGTGTAGACAAAACCATTTAGGTAACACTCCTTCACTGCATTTAACAGCACAAGAGGGAAGACCTTCATGAATGAATTTTAAAGGTTATTCTTCATCTCAGTTCCTGCAGAACCCAGAAGGACACCAGATCACACACAGAGAGCAGCTCTGGCAACACTACTTCAGCTGCTCAATTTAATTCCTGACATTGTGCCACATAAAACTTAGTTTTATGGTTTTTATTGTGCAAGACATTTAATGTTGTGGCTCTTTTGCCCAACATCTCCTGCTGGTGCAAACAGCTGAGACTGAAGGAGGCTTTGAGAAGCCAAGGAAAGGCAGAGGATGGACTGCTGGAGAGTGATGTAACAAAACAGGAAAAATAAAACCACGAATCACCAGCTGAATTTCTCAACAATCCAATCAATCAATCTTCCTCACTAGCCTCAGGAATACTGGAATTAATTTGGTATTAGTAATTGTTGCCAGAAGGACAAGCAATTAAGAAATACTTTTGTTTAATTAAGAAACTTTGGTCTCCATCTATTTCCAAAGTAATTGTTTTGGCAGGTAGCAGCTGTCAGGCATCAAGGCCATCCCTGGTTCCCTCACAGAAACTGTGATTGAAAAATTTCAGGAGCACTTATAATTATATTTTTTTTCCTCAAGATTTTGCTAGGTTTAAAGCTCTTTTCATGGATTTTGCTCCACTAGATGAAAGGGGAGGAGACAAAGTTGAAGCTTGCCATTTTATTAGCAGCTTGTTTCTCCCAAGGGAATGTTTAAAACTCCCTTTCTAATTTCTGCTTTCTTTTCCTTTGCCCAAAGGACAATTATCTGAAGATTCTGCAGAACATCAAAGGACAGTGACTTAAAATCAGGAGCAGCTGGTAATTACTGAAATAAACAGCCACTCATAACTACACTCCAGTTCTTAGATGGGGGGAAGAAAAGCCACAAAACAACAAAACAAAAACCCTCTGAAGAGCTCTGCTTTACGTTAACAACTCAAACTTGCAGCCTCCAGAAAGACCTTATGTTATGATGTCCCTGCCTCCAACAAAGAACATCAAATCAACCAAAGGAAGATAATGAGATCTCCCAGTACAGAAAGAAAATGTTCTTTACAGCAACATGTGTTGGAACAAATTAACCTTAAAAAATAAAAAGTCCAACACCGTACAACCAAACAAACCCAAATTAAAGCACCAGGAACAGGTCAGGAACAGGTTCAGAATCTGCAATCCCTGGGCTTTGAAAGCTACACAAAGACCTGGCAAGGCAGGAAGAGAAACTGCAGCCCAGCCTTAATTTCTAAGGGGATGTGTTGGATGGTTTCCTTTTTCATATGTCTGATCCCTACCCTGGTTCCTCTCTCTCTCAAAAGGCTGCCTGGAATTTCGGGGACGATCTCAGAAAACTTACTTTAAGAAACAATGCATGTCAAGGTTTGTAAAGTAACAGAATTAATTTGTTCCACATTAGTGAGGGAGCACAGATCAACAGCTACCAATAAACCACCAGCAACAATTCTGAAGTTCATACATTGAAACACCAAAGGCAGAGTGTTAAAGTCTTTTAAGAAACATTATTAAAAGTTGGTCCAGTCCTCCAAACCTTTGCACAGGTGGAAGCATTGAGGATAGAACTGCAGCTTTCATAGAATATTTACAGCTCCCACAAGGGTCATGGAATGGCAACACCAAGTTATAACCAACTGAGCCAATCTCAGTCATAGATTATCTACACATATACAGTAAAAATTCAAAATTACAAATAGCAACATTAAATAGTGACACAAATCGACAGATCAGGAGCTTCTCTGAGGATTCCTGAATCTCTGGCAGTGTTCTGATCGCCCCAGGGCCCCGGGGGTGGCAGAAAGGGGACACGGAGAGCCCTTACCTTGAGGGGGGGAGTGCAGCAGCGGGAGGGGGTGAGGCTGCTGGCATCGGGGCTGCTGTAGCTGGGCCCCTCGGCCAGGTTGAGCACCAGCTCCTCGTCACTGTCCCAGCGGCCGCGCTCCCGCAGGGGCGCGATGCAGATGACGATGGCGCTCGTGTTGTCCGCCCGCAGCATCCGCTGCCTCCAGCGGCCCAGGGCCCGCCCCACCAGCATCCGGGCACACGACTGCCGAGCCTCGCCCTGGGGACACACAGGGGACACGGAATGTCACACAGAGCCATCAAACAGAGCATCGCACAGAGCCACCAGCATCCGGGCACACGACTGCCTCGCCTCGCCCTGGGGACACACAGGGGACAGGGAATGTCACACAGAGCCACCAGCCTCGCCTCGCCCTGGGGACACACAGGGGACACAGTGTCACACAGAGCCACCAGCCTCGCCTCGCCCTGGAGACACACAGGGGACACAGTGTCATCACACAGAGCCATCGCACAGAGCCACCAGCATCAGGAGTGCTGAGCCTCGCCCTGGGGACATGGGGATGTCACACAGGGCATCACACTGGGTCACACACAGAGCCACCATCGCACAGAGCCACCACAAGGCACCTCATGCCACACACATTCCTACAAACCACACCCCAAAGAGCCTCCAGAAATACCAATTAAACACATCTTTCTTCTTCAATCCACCTCTAAATAAGTTTGTGGTATATTCCACATGTATACAGTGTAGCAGTAGCTTGTAATAGGTTGGAACACAAGTTACAGTCTTTCCAAAGTCCCTCATGGGGTTTGCACAGTGTTTACTCTCTGATGCTCCAATAGAAATTCTCAACTGTTTTGTAAAATAAATCAGAGAGTAATTTAATTCAGTCTAAACAGTCTGCACTATAACATGCACCTTAACGTGAAATAAATTTAATGTTCAGACAGCATTTTGTGTAACTTCCTTAGAGAAAAAAACCTGATTACCTCCTTTATTATTCACAGACAGCACCCTGCTAGTCAAATTTGCCCAAAACATAAAGCAAATAATTGAAACTATGTTAACATCCATGGTATTTGAGACGAGCCACATTGTAACAACTTTTATGCTGTGACAAAACCATCAATCTGCTTAAACCCCACCAACTCTGCAGGGCGATTTTCATCCCTACCAGGCTGAACAATTTTTAGAGGTAACAAGGCTGAAATTTCCACACTGACTTCTGGCCACTGCTCTCACCATGAAATACTTCTTCTCCTCGTGATCCTGGCACATGGAGATGGCATCCTGAGGTGGGATCATGTTCCAGAGCCCGTCACTGCCAAGGATGATGTACTTGTGCTTCTGGGGATCGATGGTGTGCACGCTGGTGTCGGGCTCAGGGGACACCACAAACTCCCCACTGTAGAAGTCATAGCTCCAGAGATCACCTGGCAAAGCACAAAATGGGTTGGAATTGTTATATGAGAAACCTCACTCTTGGAAAAGAGAGAAAAATATTCCTTCCCAGGAAAATCAACTTTATCAGCTCGGAGTCACCAGCAGGAACATAAAGAAATTCCAGCCCAGTCATTGCTCAGCTGCTGTCGCCTTCTAATCCTATTTAAACTAAACCAAGCTGTAATCAGAGGTCCTCTATTCTCCTGAAACAAGTATTTGTGGAAAAAGGAGAAATTAAATAGATTAATACCTAGAAGATGTTGAAACCTCAACCACTCTCCAAACTAAAACCTATCTGAATTAACCGAGTTCCATTTAAACAGAAATAAAACCTTGCTTTGTTGATCCCACACCAAATGTGCAAACATTTGTGCGTGCAGGTGCCACAGGGAAGGGACAAAGGAAAAAGCAGAGGAGACTGAAGCCTTTTCTCTGTTAAAATTCCCTTTTCCTGCCACAGCTCGAGCATCACCTGCAGAGCCACACGGGCTCTCTGCAGCTCAACACCACGGGCCAAGTTTGGGAGCTGGAGAGGAGCCACAGGAACACGGGCACGGCCTGGGCTCCAGCAGGAAGGCACCAAATCACAGCTCAAGCCTCTCCCTAGGACAGCCTCATGCAGGGAACATTCCTATTTTTAAATCCCTCTCACTGTGTGAATGAGTTTGGGGTCACCTCACCAGAAGAGCACGTCTGAGTCAAATCATGCCCTGGTTCAAGAGCTCCCTCCGAACCATCCTCAAATAAAAGCCACTCCAGCAGAAAAATCCATTTCCACATCAATTTATTTCAATTCTATTTATCAAGTATACTTGAAAAATTAAAAACCTTTTTTAAGGCTAAGCCTTCAAATCAAGAATAGTAATAATTTGCCCTAACACCTCTTTTTAGAATTTATTTCCACGTTCACAAACAGCTTCCTGCAGTGATAAGCAACAAAAAAAGTAACATAATTATTGCTTGCAAGCACTGGCTACATTTTTCTGGGCAGAACACACAGCTTTAAAAGCAGAAATTAATTAAAATGTCAGAGCTGAGCAGCAAACAGAAGCTCAAAAACTCAAGGGTAAGGTTTTGTCAGGCTCTTCCTTTGCTTTTTTTGCCGGACAAAGCCCGGGAGCTTCTTCCACATCCATCACCACCCTTTTAAAGACAATAAATAAGCTTTTTGTCTTCCTCCTTGTCTCCATTAGCTTTGCCTTAAGCTATCAACCAGTTGAAAAGACTTTTCCAGAAGCAGGAAAGGGAATACTTCAACTCAATTACCGCAGCCCATCCTCATTAAAGCCCCGGCTCTCCCCACAAGCACACACCGCTAATGAGCGCTAATTAAAAGCCAAGGCTGCTCTTACAGAGGTGCACTCGGCTGCCACAGGCTCCCGACAAAGCCAGCTGGCTTCGGGATCAAAATAAATACCGTAACACGAGAGCTGAGCAATTATTGCATGTGAATTGCCACGGAAAGTCCTCCTGCACTCAGTTTCTCACATCACGGCCACAGCAGGTAAAGCAAACAAAAGCAGCATCAATTTCCGATATATGAAATATTTTACACGTCCTTTTGCCAGTTTGTTCATGCTCACGCAGGAGAAATGACAAAATGTTGTTAGCTGAATCGGTTTTTTAATTAAAAATACTGTGATAAAAATAACCTGATGTTCATTAATTTGGGTTCTTGAACAACATGTCATGGTGTCCATCTGCTGCCCTTCCCGAGGAAACAGCCAAAATCTTCACACTGATTCCACGGGATCTGCTCCAAGAGGAAGGAGGCTCTCACAGGATAACTGGGAATATCACAGTGCCCACAAGGCCAACCCCAAGGATTCTGAATTTGCTGAAGGGCACAGAGTGACTCTCACAGACCCTCCCAGCTCTGAGCCCACCAAGACCAACCCATCTCATGGATTAGAGGACATTTATATTTTGATTTCGTTTTTTTTTTTTTTCCCCTTGCAGGGCAGAGCTCCCCAGCCTAAGGCAGAGTTTTCTGGAGCTGCTGCCCAGCTGTGCCCCCTCAGCATCCCTGGAATACCAGAGATTCCTGCCCAGGTAATTTCCATGGCAGCCTCTGTCACAGCTCAGGGAAGGGCAAAGGGAGAGGAGAGGAGAGAAGGAAGCAGAGAACACCTTTCCCTGAGCATTTCCAAGTGCTCTGAAATCTTTCATTGTGTTCCAAAGCAAGCAGACCAGACAGAGCAGGGACCCTCTGGCAGCCTGGGAAGCTGGGCTGTGCCAGAGGCTGGCAATGCCAGGCTCCCAGCTGAGAGCCAGACTATTTTTGTTCTGAATTAAAAACCCAAACATTTAAAAAACTCTTGACAATCTTGTTCTTTAAAAACTATACACACTGGGAGAATTTCTTTCAGTGTGAGGTTTGCATATTTCTTTTCCAAAGGAAAAAAAAAATATTAATGTAGTTCCTTCCATATCTTCCAGAAAAACCTGTTTCTTAGTCCTGACTCAAACCAGAATAATATACCGAGATCTACACTGCACCTTACTGAATGAAATAAATGTTTGAAATCAGATACTAAAGGAGCAGGAAACTAATTTATCTGCCTGTAAGAATATTTCAAACTATGCAGTCTCTCTTATCTGTTCACTGTTACCTCATAAAATACAACAGCAAACCTAGTTCTAAGTCAAGTGCTGCCAGGGAAGTAATGGAATTTACAAACAAAAACATCATGTAAGTGGGCTGGATTGGATTAAACCCAAAGCCTTCTTAGAGCAAAAGCATGTCCAGGAATCCCATAAATCAAGTCTTTCATTTCAGTTTCTGGAGATGCTGTTTTGCATATAAAAAGGGCTTTTGGTTTTAATAGAGGAAAGAAAACTTTACTTTCATAACTCAATCCAAAATTAAACCCCAGTTTGATTAATCCCAGAGCTTTTCAAATCAAAGTTTTTCTCCACAAGGAGCCACAGGTGTCCTCACATGGTGTGTGTAACACACAGCTCCCCAGAGCAAAGGACATTTGTTATTTTGTCTCAGAGCTCAAGAAAATTGTACAAGCTACAGCAACATATCCTGAGGACAAAAAAAGAATCCCAAATGCACCCCAAGTTTGTCTGGTTTTATAGAGATAAAACAGAAAAGCAATTTTCAATAGAAGCTGGAAATTGCTGTAAATACAGCTTATACAATTCCATGTGATTCAGATTCACGGCCTATAACGGAGCAGGAAGGAAAAACTGAGTGGCAGCTGCGCCCATTCTTGTTGGTAATTTAATTTTAAAAACACTTAAATGCATGTAAACAACCCTAAAATCTTTCACAGGCATTTCCTCAGATCATTTGAGGTCAGCCATAGCCTCTTCTCCAGGATTTCATGGTATGTGCATTCAGAGAGCTTCACAAAGCAGTTCTGGCACCCAGTCAGCTGTTGTGGAAAACAGTTTCCCTATCCCTGTCCGAGACTCCTGCAGCAGCTCCACGTGCGTTCCCTGCTCTGCTACAGAACTGCTCCTAGAGGGCAGCAGGGAATTCCTGTTCTTGGGAAGAGTCAAACCTCTACAGTGGAGGCTGCTCCACCTGAAACCCAGGGCTGAGTCTTTTATATTCCTACATAAAAAAAAAAAAAAAACGCAGGGAAAGCAGAGTTCGTGTTCCCACAGGAGGGAGTGGTTGAACTAACGGGCTCCTGGCTCAGGTTTCATCATTCATTCATTTAAACACCTCCCAAAGAGCTCCAGCAGTGCCAGGCAATCCCTCACCACAGACTCGTGAGTATCTATTTCAAGGCAAATCAGAATTAAAAAAAAAAAAGATGTTCTCATTGCTCACCAAAGGTCAGCAGAAGTAGCTGTGAAAACAGAACTCTGCTGCAGCTTCAAATGGTTTATTAGAAGACACAGAAACCTGCTGTGTACATTAAAACACTTTACAGATGCTTTACAGGGACAGCACAAAGCCCAAATATTTCTGACTTGTTATGGGGCTATAAATAAATTAAGCATTATTTAAATACTTAAATACAGCCACCGTGCATACCACAAATGCTTATTTTAGGGCAGAATGGCACTTGTGACAATCGGACAGGGAAAGGGTATGTCAACAGAATTAATGTGGCCACAAGGATTTCTTCTGCACCAGGATTTTCTGCTGCCTGAATGTAACTTTTCCACAGTGCCTTTATTCCTGCTACTTCCAAAACCTTTCCTGAACTCCTTAAGAGTCCACTAAACTTAAAGACTGGAGAATGAGACTACATAGAAACATTTTAAAGTGTTGCAAGAGAGAGACACTTAAAACACTATCTGTGATCTAAAATTTAGAGGGTTTAATCAGATAATGTCCCCCATTCTAAATAGAATAAATTCCCAACTCTAAGTTTCTGTGTTGAGAGATTCTTCTTGTCCTGCTATAAATTTTTATCCATTTATTATTTTTATTTTGGGACAGGCAGGAGGGGAGGCTGGTCCCAGCATGGGGTTTGAGCTTTCAAACTCAAGAATTGATAAGAAATGGGTGTTTCCATTTTTTGGAGCTGAAAACTCTCCAGTAATCCTCTCTCCATGCACTTGCTGGGAAAGAATGCACTGGGGGCTAACAAATGCATGGTTCCTTGAATTCCCATCTGCACACAAACCACAGCCAAATCCTTTTTTTTCAGCTTGCTGTGAGCAATCAAATCAAAAGCCAGAAAGCTCCTTAGACAGGCAACAAACTTGGAATCACAGGAACAAAAAGAGGCATCAAAATTAAGTGTAATTTTGTAATCCAGGAGGAGAACCTCCCCTGTCCTGCAGGAGGGATCAGGGATTTGTACTCATCTATTAACTCCAAAGAATTTACTCAAACTCTCAAGTGAGTTCTCCTAACCACAAAATAAACTCTATCCTACCTGAAATGTGTCACATAAAGACATTCAGATACTAAGAAAAGGTCCTTAAAATTAAAATTTTTAATTTTCAGGCACCTATGACTCCTTGCTTGACAAACAGCTGATTTTTCCATGTCCATTATCACTGCAAAATTCTCTGGACAAATCCCTGTGGCACAGCTATTCCTGCCTGTGAAATAAGACACAGCAAAGCTCTGGAATGATCCAGAGCTTGGTCCCAGAACAGCCTGTCCCCGTGGGCACTGCCAGCTGACCCAGCAGCAGTGACAGCACTGCCATGGGCCTGCCAAGCTGCCAGCAAGGAATTACAGCACAGATCTTGCAGGTAAAAACCACAATCCCATCAAATCCAACCTATTCTGGTATATCTGCAGAGAAAATTCTTCACTGCACAAAGGGAAAAAAGCATCAACAGCCAAAGACTGGCATTCTGCAATGGAATTTAAGGAGAAAAAGGACCAGAAACATTAACACTCCTGGGTAAGAGACACCCAATAATTCAGTTAGGAAGGACTTCCCAAAAAACCATTCATCACAAATTTTCTAGTCCTGCAATATCCCTTTCTGTCCTTGGAATGAGGTATTCCTCAAAGACAGTTTCTCATTTTTAGTGCTCCCAAAAAGGCAAGTTATAGTTAAACAAATTTGACTTTCATCCCATTCTATGCTAAGTCTTAACAAAGAAACCAAAAAGATTCCCGACAAAAGAAAGACAGAAGCAACTCATACACCATCCAGCAAAACTTCATTTTTGGTACAAATGAAAATGTACAAGCCCTGTGTGTCTCCAGGAGGGACAGCACAGTCTCAGTTTGTCTCTTCCTCACTGAGATAATGGGACTGTAATTTTTGATTAGTTGGTGGTAAAATTCAAAAAGAGCTGACACTGAAAACCCTGCAAGTCATAAGTCACGTTCTTCTCTCCTTAATTACAGCGCTCTTCCAAAAATACAGCACGATTGTATTAAGAACATAATTTAAACACACAGACTTGAGAAGGCAAGTGAGGACACCCCTCTAGACTGTGTGTTCTGTCGCAGGCAGGGGAGCAGCTGAGCTGAGGGCACTCACCGAGGGCTCTGGCCACAGCCAGGAAGGGGATCTGGTCGATGACGGTGCTGCGGCGCACGGGGCCGTTGTGGGTCAGCCGGGGCCTCTTCCACACCACGCGGTTCACACCGGACTTATTGATCACACTGAAAGCAGAAACGGCACAGCTTAGCAACGGCAAGGAGGAAGTTGGTGTCAAGGAGGCAAAAAAAATCAGTTAAATATGTAAATGTGGAGGTAATAATAACTCCCTCGGGGAAGTCGCTCGGCACGATTTTGAAACTCACGATAGCACTTTGATAGTTCCATATAAAGCCAAGGGGAAAAGTGAGAGATGAAGGGCAGAAAAAAATAAAAAGCATGGTAATGAAGACCTGGAAGAAATTCTGGCTGGTTACAACATATGCAAGAGTGTCTTTTTAATCTGTCAGAGACAGAGCAGAACTGGGTTTGCCTCCCTCATTTGAGGACCATCAGCATCAGCTCTCTCAGGTGTAAATTCCACACAGCTCCTCCTTCAGCCTTCTCCATCTCCCAAAGTTTGGCTGCACAGAGCAGCAAGGCACAGTCGAAACTACAGAACAGAAAGGAGCAGCCTCCTGGAAGGATTTGCTTAATGGAAGGAACACCAAACAGGAGGCAGACACAAAAGAGGAATTGTCCCGGCTTGGTGTCTGCAGGAAGCAGGAGATGGGGAGAACAGCTCTGCATTTGCATGTGAACACCTGCTCTGAGGCACTGAGCACCGGTTTAGCTCTCCCAGATGGCACTGGAGGGTCAAAGGAGCTACAGAGCAAACAACTGGGGCAGCTGTGTCAGGCAGGAAGAAAGAAGCCCAAGTATGAACCGTCAAGGAATAAGAGCTAATGAAACCAGGAGCTGGCAAAGCTTGGTCCCAAACGAGTTAGGAACTGGATACTTGAAAGTTCCTTTCATCCAAGGAACAGCCATTGGTAATTAGAAACTGAGCAGCTCTGGAACAGCCTCAAGATTCCTCATGCTGAAGCCATTCAAGATGCACTTCCTGACACTTCAAAGGCCTTAAACAACAAGGGCATGTTCAGCTCTATCCAGAGCACAGCAAAGTCACAAACACCACATCCTAAAACTTGATCTCATCCACTTGTACAACTAATGACCACACAGAGATCACTTCAGTCACTATTGGAAAGAAAACCTCATCCCACACTCAGACTGTTATTGGGAAAATAGCATTTTAATGGAAGATTCCTTCATGTTCTCTCATTAACTGTTCCCAGTTTGCTCTCATGAAAGACAAGGCATTCCCAAGCACAGCTGCACAGTTCCACCTCACTCCCACCACATGCCCCACAGCCAGCCTGGGAAAAACAGGAGGAGCACCAGTAAAAACAAAAAAAATAAAAATTAACCATTCCTGTAGATACTAAGTTTCAGGGGACCCATCTTTGAACCATCAGACTTCCAATCTCTGAGAAACACCTTGGAAACCCTACAGCAAAACTGCAGGTTATCCCTCCTGCAAAACAGCCCCTGGTCACCTCCCTCCTGCAGAGACACAAATACCTGAAGGTTAATGGGCTGTCACGGCTCCCAGATGAACGATGTCAGCAGGAAAACCTTCAGTGATCCCTGCTCCGAGCAGGAAACCGTGCCCATCCATCTGCTGAGGCCCTGGGAGGTGTCTCCAAACATTTGTGCCACCTGACAGAGCCCTGCCAGCTCCTCCTCCCTTCCAGGGAACACACACCCAACCAACCCCAGCTAGGATGTGCCAACATCTGCCAGCTCCTGCCAGGGAAGGAATGGCTCCTGGAAAGACAGGTGCTAAATTGTGGTGTTCAAACAGCAAAGGCAGGGTTTTGTTTCAAATCTGGGATTTTTCTCATGTTCCCCAAGCAGAAGCTTTGAGGAACCTCTTCAACAGCTGCCACTCTCATCTCAGGGACAATGCAGAATGCCTGAGAAATTAGTGTGTTGTGACAAACTGGATATTCCAGACCTCATATCATTTTACCTAGGTGAAAAGGCAATTTGCCCAACCTGCAGGTTCCTCGGAATTTAAAGGAAAAAATAGGCCAAAAATGGACATCTCTGTTTGCAAAAAATTGTTGGTGAACATTTAGAACTGTAACCACCCCTCAGCTGCGTGATCCACCAGGAAATCAAAATTCTGGATTTACCATAAACCACTAGCAAAAACCACAACCATGTAACAATGGAGCCCTGTAATTAATTTCCCAATAAGCTGTAAGAAAAATTAAGAGGACAAAAGAGAAATAGCTGAGCTTCAACCCTCCCATAACAAGCTCAAGCTTAGCTCAGTGAAAGCAAACAAACCTACCTTCCCCCAAGGCCTTCAATTCTCTCCCTTTCTTTGGGAAGCTCTGGCTTGTGGTCCTGTGTCACCTCCACAGCTCTCACAAAGTCATCCTTGGGGTCATCCTGGACCCCCAGCACCACTCCTGAGTCACCCACGTGGGCCACGTACATCTTGGAGCCACGGATGATCACCACGCTGGCCGTGGTCCCCGACGTGCTGGGCAGGCCTGTCATGGTCTTGGGCCACTCTGCTGCAAGGACAAACGAGGCACAACACACACAAAAAGCAAAAGTTTAGGTCTGGGGAGCTGGGAATGTCTTGAAGGGCGTCTCAGAGGATTGTGGGATGTTACAACAACAACCAGGCCCAGCCAGGTCCCCCCACTCCTTGAACATCCTTCCCAAACCTCAGCTTAAACTGACTTAAACTTCGCTTAAACAGGATCAAAGCATCACTGCAGGGTTCTAAAAACTATCTCCTCTGGTTTGATATTCCAAGCATCACTAGAAGAACATGGAGGGAAGTTGTGCTCCTTGGAGGCTGAACAGGCTCAATCAAGAGTTTCATCGAGATTTACTCTTCACTTCCCTGTCTGAAGTAGTAGAAATGTCCTAAATTCAGTTATTTTGTCTGGATATTTGATAGGCAATGAGGATTTGTGGACATTCCTGATCCCCTTGGAAGGAAGAAAAACTGCTGTTTTATTTTCATAGGCTGAACAGCAACATTTTGTGCTGAATGACATCTCAAACGTTTTACTCACATTTCCCTGTGGAGAACTGAATAGTTCAGACTATCTCGGTATGCTCTCCCTCAATTCTACAGGAGATATCCCTGGAATTCAAAGTAATAACACAACTATACCTGCTTAGGGAAATCTCCTTCCTCAACTGCTTTGCCTTCAAACCACTTCTATGAACTTGCAGTTACACCACTCTCTCCAGTTACATCCAATCCAAATTTCTCTTTCATGCATTTCCTATTTCTGTTTCTACACACACAAGTCCATCTTTGTCCCAAAAGTGCACAAATTGACTGAGACAACACCCCCGTGGAGCCAGGCCAGCCACACCATCCTCCTCCCCACCCCAGCACCCACCAAGAGCAGGCTCAGCTCCCAGTTATCAGTTGGTTCCAACTGTCAACAGCAACCTCATGTTTCTTCTTTGCTGCACCCACTCACATCTTCAGACAAACTCCAAAGGGAGCCTCATCTCCTGTCACATTCTATCTCCTGCACTTCACAAGTCAGGCTCACACAGCACAACACAAAAACTCCACTGTGACACAAGCTGTTTGCAGGAAATACCCAGCTCAGGCTGCCAAAGCACTGCATTCTCTGCTTGTGCCCGTGGCACAACAAACACACGGCAAATAAATACACGAGGAAAGAAAAGGAAAACATAGTTACACCTTAAAATAGCTGTTTTCACAGAGGGTAATCTTCTAAAGCTTTAAACAGAACCAAAAAAATGAGGAACTTAAGTTCTAGTGCCACTGAATGATGTTCAGGTGCCTGAGAGAAGAAAACATGGAAGAGAGCTGATGGAAAAGGAGAATTTGGAGAAGTAGAATTCACAGGCAGCGTGAAGATAAAAGCTGCATTTCCTCAGTGTGAGCTACCAAGACATCCAGCAAAATTGAAACATTTAAGTTCCAACAGTTCTAGCTTTGTGTTCTAAATACTAAAACACACTTTCTCCCTAGGAGCAGCTTTATTTCAAGAACACAAACATTCAATCAGCTTATTGGAAGTACTTTGTCTGGCAGTTTTAACTGTGGATATTAAATCTAACACATTCCAAATGGAAAGCAAACAAAGGAGGGAGCCAAGTGGTAATGAGGACTTCAACCATGCACTTAACAGAAAACAAGCTGCAACTAATGAGTTTCTGTCAGTGTAACAACCCCTGAACAGCAATAAAATATATTAGAGAGTCAAATCAGTCTTGATGGGGATGGGGAGCAGAGAGAAGGAAATCACCCACTTGTGGGAAAAAGAATGATGCAGCAGCCTCAGATTTTAGGCTCCCAAAACCAGGAATTATCTGCCTGTCATCCAGAGACTGCAGTTTCTGCCTTGCTCCTGTTCAGAGATAAGTATCAGATACAGCCCAGCTCTCTGTAGAGATTGTGTCTCACCAGGAACCAGCAGAAGTGTCAAAACTGCTGGGCCTTCTTCTGTGCTCAAGTATTAAAATCAAATCCACGGACCCAACTCCTCCATGGATCAGGAGCATCAACAGCACATCTCCCTAAAACATTTCTTCCCCCCTCTACTTGAAAACCACTGCCCTTCACACCCAGCTCTGTGACTTTGAACTCATAAACTCAACTCATTCTGCAGCTTCCAAAATGAACTCTTACTCCAGAAGACCTTTGGCATTCAGAGAATTTTATTACTACAGAATTAATGCCAAAAACGATCACCAGTGACAAATGGGCATTTTTCTGGTTTAGTTTTTCTGGTACTGTCATGATCTGTGTGGTTTGTGTCTATCGGGGGATGGCTCCAGAATTGTAACAACCAAGAGAGCAGCCCAGTACAAGTTTCCCTTCCAACAGCCAAGTGGAAGCAATAAAGACTCCATCCTCCACCCCAAAATTCCAAACCATTCTCCCACACACTTCAAGGCACCAACAAACCCAGTCTCCATTTCGTGTCCACAGTGTCACCAACACACAGTTAAAAAGCTGCTTTACATGTGACCTGGAAAATTATTGCCTGTCACTAGAATTCACACTGGGACTCCATATCAGGATGAAGTTATAAACTAGATATAATGATGGGCTTGTCCCACAAAACTCGGGCTGTTAAGCACGTGCAGCAGGAATCAGGAGGAGCAAACAAGCTCTGGAGTTTACTAAACAGCCAACCTCCAAGTGCCATCAAAGGCTCCCAGCCAGAGCTGTGCTGTTTCTCACAACAATTTAAATTGCTTCCATAAACCCGGTGCTGTTTGCTAAACACCCATAACTAAACAGAGCTTCCTGCACTTCTCTCCTCCCTGCCCTCGGTGCTCACAGAGTTCCAGTGACAAATACCACACCAGGGACACTAGAGCCAGAAAACTGAACTCCTTATCTTCCCCCCTCCTCCATGCCATCTCCCCTAGTTCACACATTTTGCTCCTTATCACCCAGCCCTCAGCCCATGAGGCTGCACACCCCATTGCCAAGGCTGTGGTCAAGTTCTGGTGCTTCTAAAATTCACACCCTTCCCCTCTGCGCCCCCAAACTCACTGTTCCTTCCTCTGTTATCTCCTCAAGTATCTGACATTTGCACAACTTCTCTATTTTGCTATTCAAGAAAAAGGAAAATGAAACTCTTTTGAAACTACACTCCCTCCCCCAATCACTTCATTGAAAGCCCGGGGTGCTCTGAGTGCAATTCTTGCTTTTCAGGTTTCCCTCCCAAGCCCAACCGTCACTGTCACGATTTTGGATCCAGTTTTACCGTGTTCCACACCTCCCTTCACACGCTATACTCTGGTTTTGCTTTTTCTCTGAGGCTTCTGAATGCCTAATTGCATAAACAATACATACACATTCTATATGTTCCACATCAAGAACCACGCTCGAAGTCAGAACCTCCATCTCGAAGATAAAGTATAAAAAAGCCTTTCAGAAACTCCAACTGCAGCCTCACAAGACCTCGGCGAGAAGGATGAGTACAGGAATGATGACTGTCACTTGTCTGGGCATGCTCCTCTCCTAAACACTGACTCATGTACGACCTCAACTTCTATGCTACTGCAATTAAATAACTAATACATACAAAAATACACAATGATGATATCTGTTTATGTCTATCTAAATCATTCTCAGGATGTTAAGAGTGTTTTCTGTTTTGTCAGGGACATTGCGTATTCCCCCATGCTCGTACATGAGCGAGTTATAAACCATAAACATTTCAATTCTCCCATCAGGACTCACAAAAGCACTCGGAAGCACCGTTAGGGAAAAAACGCCGTTCCCAGCCTACTGCAGTTAGTTAAAATTACTTGGTTTTTTTTTTCCTTTTCATGATGGAAGGGAAATCTAAGGGGGAGTTCAGTGAGATTAGCCAAGGCAACAAGATGAAGACCTTCCCAATGAATCGAATTTGGAAATCGACGCCTAACACCCTGAAAACAAACTGCAGCCCTACCGCCGCACCATTCCCATCTACGTAACACAGCAGCGTGTCCTCACCCCGTGTTTACATCCCCCTTCTCCCAGCGTGCCCTCCAATTTTTCTCGTTTTCCCGAACCGCTGGGCTCAGCGGGCGGGATGCGCTCCCGCGCTCTGCCGCGATTCCCGGCGCGGGGACGGCAGCGATGGAGGGAGGAGGGCAGGAGGGACGGAAACACTCACAATAGTGCGGGAGAGGGGGAGGAAAAGGCGGCTGGGAAGCGGAGCGGGGCCGGGCAGGGGAGCCCGCGGAGGGTCCGCGGCGGGCGCTGGGCACTTACGCAGCTTTTTCCACATGGCGCGGTGGCAGGCGATGAAACCTTTGCGCAGGGCCGCGCACACCTCGGCCGGCTCCGCCGAGCAGAAACCCTTCTGCTTCTTGATGAAGCCCCACAGGTTCTCCCGGGCGAACTGGGCCGCCTCCCGCCCGCCGTGCCCGTCGCACACGGCGAAGAAGGCGACGGAGCGGCGCGGCCGCCGCCCGGTGCCGGTACCGGGGGAATGCGCCCCGTCCTCGGCAGCCCGCGGGGTTCCTCCCCGCCTCCGCCCGCTCTCGGCCGGGGGCTCGGCCGCGCTGGGGCCTGCGGGCGCCGCTCCGCCTTTGTGCGCCCCGGCGGCCGGCGGCGGCTCGGGCTCCACCACGATGTGGGTCACGTCCTCCATGTATTTCCTGCCGCCCTGGTCGGAGAACACGCTCACGCCGAGCGCGTACGGCCCCTCCATGGGGAGAAGGGGGAGGAAGCGGCTCCGCGCGGCGTTGCCCGCCGGCCGAGGGCTATTGCTGGAGGCGGCGGCAGCAGCAGCGGCGGCGGCGCTCGGGCATGTCCGCGGCGGCCCCGGGCCGCTCCCGCTCGCTGCGCCCGCCGGAACGGGAACGGGCCCGGGCCCGCCCAGCGCCCCCTGGCGGCCCCGCCGCGGCGGAAGGGGCGGTGGGCGCTGCCCGCGCTCCGCGGCGCCCCCTGCGGCCGGCGGGTGGGAGCGCAGCGGCGGAGCCCGGGCGGAACGGGACGGGACCCACCGGGACCGCTCCGGTCCTGTCGCTGTCCCTGTCCCGGCACAGACACCCCAACAATCCCAGCCCGGGCATCCCTGGAGCCCTGTCCGAGCCCTCTGGCAGCCTCGGGGCCGTGCCCGCTCCCTGAGGAGTCCGAGCAGTGCCCAGCACTCTCCGGGGGAAGAGCCTTTCCCTGAGCTCCAAACCTGCCCTGACAAACTCAGCCGCTCCCTCGGGTGCTGTCACTGCTCAGCAGAGATCGAGGCGTGCTGCTCCTCTCGCCCTCACGAGAAAGGTGTAGAGAGCCCTGAGTGTCCCCCGGGTCCTCCCCACCACACTCAGACCTCAGCACCGCAAGTAGGATGCAGAACTGGAAGGACAAGATTCCCCCCCGGCTCCAGGAAACCCTCTGGTTGTTACTCAGACCCGCATCTTTCCCTGCTCCTTGCTCTCATCCCTGTTTTCCCACTTGATTCCCACCAGTGACCCCTCTGGAATTATGCATCCCTGCACCGTTTTATGCTCACGACCATTTAAGAGGTTTCCTTCACGCTGGAGGGGTTTTGCGTTTCGTTTTTATAGCTGAAATTCCAGACATTGTTTTACTGCCAGCTCCCACAGCCCCTTCTCACTACAGCGAAAACCACCACGGAATTTTGCAAAAATACTTCCCTGGAGATAATTGTTTGGCTTAAAGACTGCAAAAGCCCTTTGGATTTCCTTCCATCAACCACATTAAAGTCAGCAGTATTTAAAAAATAAAAAAATGTATCAACAAAGTTTTGGATTCCTGGAGGGAATTTGCAAACCTGTTACAACCATTAATGAATTAATCCACACTAATCCAATCAGGTAATGATCCCTTCCTACTTTACAGGTGTTTATACCCTCAGATCAATCACCAGATCATCAACCTCAATATAGAATTGCTTTAAAAATCTGACCATGAAGTTTCATAACAGTATTTTATATAAGTATGTTGGGCATTTCGACAGTGTGTAAATAAGACAAAGACTAATTTGAGCAATCCCAAACATCACAATGTATCACTCTTAATTAACCTAAAAACCATGGGCATGACACATCAATTGCCAGGCCTGCACTGCCACACATATTGCAGCACATTTTAAATTACAAAGTAACCAGAAAACAAACAAGCTGACTTAAAACTGTCAACAAAAAAAAGAAAAAAAAGGTACAAAATAACGTTGTCAGATCTGGGTCATCACAGGGACAGCTAAAAAGTCAAAAAAGTGCAATCTTCCTATTTCATAGCTGCATAAATGTAGCCAGAGGTGTTGTCATGTGAGGAGTATTCATTCAATATAGGCAGTGCTTTCCTAAATAATTTTGAGTGGAAAATCACAAGAACAGAACCACACAGACTGGCTCCTACCCCTACACTTTGCATAAACATAGTTTAGGTAGTCTGGTAAAAAAAAGGAAACAAAGGAAAAAAAACCAGTTATGATGGAAGAAATTCCTTTTCAAACCCCAAGGTATGTCTGTCTTTTTATATCCAAGTATTGCTTTTTTTATCCAAGTGAAGAAGTGCCTCATTTCTGTCAATACTTCTACAATCAAGACAATAACCCATATAAATCATTCCTACACTCACAAATGCAATGAAATTACAATACATTAAAGAGGGTTTTGCCTGCAACAAATGCACTCTCCAAGCTGCTGGTGGAAAAGCAAAGTGCTTCAAGATTTACAGGGCACACAACCAGCAGATCCTGCAGCAACTCAAACCATATTTCCTCATTTTCTTCTGAAGTCCTTCAGCCCACAAAAAAAAAAAAAAAAAAAAGCCCTCTCAACTAAACCAGATCCTCACAGAAATAGGAACATATAAAAGTTGAAGATACAGGGAGAAAAATTTCTAATAAAGATGAAGTTTGATGCAGGGAGAGAAAAACTCAGAATAAAGATGAAGCTTGACAGAAAGTACCACTGCCATTTCCAAACCCCAGGACCCAAGGAACAGGCAATAACTGAAGGGCAATTTAGCAGTTTTTATGCACCCTTGATGAATTTATAAAAATGAGGAGTTCTTCTCTTGTTTTATGCTTAAAGGAAGCAAATGCTAGGCAGAAGCTGCCCATGGTTCCTCAGTTATTTATTTCAGATGCAGAAGTCAGGTTAAACCACTCACAGTTGAAAGCTTTTTTTTTTACATAAGAATTAAATTAATTTCACATAAAGGCCAAAGACAATCAGATATTTACTTGACTTTAATGACAGCTTATCCTCATTTTGTCTAACAGCTGCTGAAATAAATCCACCTCAAAATGCTCTGGTTCAACTAACATAAATCATTTCTCAAAATTAAAGGCCATGATTCCTTTTGTGTTGAAAAGTTCACTTTTTCTTTTAACTGTGGCTTTAAAAAAAAAAAAATCACAAATAGGATTAAACTAAATTAGTTACAATTTTTTACAGCAGAATTCCTTCCCCTCAGCTGCATCAGACAATCAAAAGAAACAAGACAGGTACAATTTAATTCTTCCTAATTCCCCATCACAACGTGGTGCAGGGTGAACAGCATTCTGCCCTCTCCTCCCTAGCAACTTTAAAGATACTCCAAGTTATATTTTGCAAAAGCTATGATTCATTTTGTCTGACAGATTAAATACATGTAATTATCACCACATGAAAATTCACATCAGCTTAATGTCAGATACAGAAGACCTTGTCATTTAGGTACAAACTTATTAATTCTAGGACAGCAAAAAGCATCAGTGCCCACCTGGCTTTGGCAAACCCAGTCCTTAAAGCCTTTTTTACCTGAAAATCTCTACATTTGGGAACTCACCTTCATGTCTTAGTGCTTACAGACACCTCAGAATGTTTCTCATTCCTTCAGCCCCTAATTAAGCCCCTAATTAAGTTTCATCAGCCCAGCTGACAGCACCCAAAGGTTATTACACCTCTTGCATAGCCCGTGTGAAATGTGCCAATCATCTCAGCAAGGGGCTCAAATAAAGCATGAAAATCTCATGTGAAAGAAGAAACTAAAAATGAACTGAAAATGAACAATTTTTAAGGTTTTTCCCAGTCAGTGAAGAAAGGTGGGACCTGACCCCACATGAGTTAACACCCCTGGGTCTGCTGGATAATGTGAATTTCTGCACTTGCCCTGAGGTCACTGGTTTCACCTCTAATTCAGAATGGGATCCTGAACTGCATGTATATGAAAAACAGAAATGAAAATGTATTTATCTGGGTTGCAGTAAACATGAAAGGAAAGGAGAAAAAAAAAAACATTAAAAAAAAGATCTGACAAGTTCATGTGGATGCTCTGCATTTAGCTGTTGTTTTAGAGCAACAGTCTGTTATGTTGGCTCCTCTACAGTTTAATGATTTCCTGTTAAGAATTTAAAATTAGAAGCCTCCAACAACTTCCCCATAAACCATTTTCAAGGTTCCTTTAATATCCACATCAAGGAGATATAGTAGGTTCATATGTTATCCATGTCAGTTCGCTTCCTTCCCACTTCAAAATAAGCATATTGTAAGGAAATTCAGCAGGTTTTTATTGTTTTCTTAGAACCCTCTTTTCCACTAACTATGCCCAGCTATAGTAATTAAAAAAATAAAGCTCTTCACATAAACAAGCTCAATATTTAACCCATGACAAAACAAGAACTGCTGGTCCAATCTTAAAATCATAAACTGTGCCAGATAATGATCCAGCTCTTAATTTCCCATTGATGACTTAGTTCAAATTTCCAACTCCATCCGTGCTGAACTTCCTCTTTGTTACCACATGAATTTTACAAATGTTTTTTTGCTCTTTGACAAGTACCTTACCTCTGAGGAAAGCATGCAAACAACATTCTCTCACTGGCAGCACATGAAACAGAGTCTGTGTTTTTCATCCCAGATTTCTAGGGCTATACTCCTGGGGAAAAAAAAAAAATAGTACTTATTTATTTACAAAATCATTTGAGACAGGCATATTACAGGCAGAGCATCTGCAGGTCTCCCCTCTCAGTTCCTCACTGGTTCAGTGAGAGGGCTCCCAAACACAAATCATCACTTCCCTGACAAAAATCACCTCCCAGATCTACCCACCAGAAATGCTCCTGATGTGAGCACTTCCTAATTGGTTTCAGTTACAAGTGAGTCAGGTGAAGCTGCAGGTGATTTAACCTGACCTGAGGACACAGCAGAAGAAAAAAAAGCAGCAGTAGAAAATTCTGTTGCTTCCTGCATGAGCTTTGATGGACATACAGCTCCCAATTTGGCTGAAATATAAATCTACCAGCACAATAGGGGGAAAAAAAGCATAATAAAAACTCTTATTTTCAGTTTGAAGCTCAGTTACAGATTCAAAACTTGAGAGATAAAGACAACACTGCTACTTTCTGCAGTAATTTTCAGACCAAGTAGGCTTGTTGGTCATCTAGCTATGGTTTCACATGCAGATTTGGAAAGGAACCATGAAAATGGTTTGGGACCTTAAAACTCATCTCATTCCCCCCTACCATGGCAGGGACACCTCCCACCATCCCAGGCTGCTCCCAGCCCCTTCCAACCTGTCCTGGGGCACTTCAGGGATCCAGGGGCAGCCACAGCTTCTCTGGGCACCCTGTGCCAGGGCCCCACTGCCCTTCCAGGGAAGAATTTCTGCCTAAAATCAAATCAAAACCCACCCTCTGTCAGTGTGAAAGCCATTCCCTGTGCCCTGTGAAAAGAATCTCTGTTCCTTCAGGTGCTGGAAGGCTGAAGTTGGGTCACCTTGAAGCTTCTCTTTTCCAGGCTAAGCAATCCCAACTCTCAGCCTTTCATGGGAACAGCCTCTTCCAGCAGAGGGAACTTCAGCAATTCACTGGTGTCCAGAAATAGTAACTCAATATCAAAATCTAGTTGGGATTTGGGGGTTTTTAAGGGTTTTGAGCTTTTTTAGGGGGCAGAATATTACCAGGCTTCATCCCCACTCTCCTAAAATCACACAGCCATGTCTGCAGATGTAAAATCAAATCTCTTCCACACAGGGAGCTCTGACAACCCAGAGGCTGTTTGATCTCTGGGGGCACTTTGGATTTTTTTTTTTTTACCATAATCACTATTAGACTTTCTTTCTACATTTACCCCTTGTGAGCTTTGTCTGCATCCCCTTTCCCTACAACGACACCCAGATGTCCCACACTCCAGATTCTGTGCATGTCAGGGGCTCAGCTGCATCTTCAAAAGCTCAGCTTGCAGCAGCCAGACCCACTGAAGGCTTTTCCCCAAACAACATCCATCCCCACTCTGCTTTCAGGCACTGGCAGCATGTGTAAAAGTCCTTAAACTATTTCTCCACATTAAAAAAAAAAAAAAAAAAAGACAAAAGGAAAGAGAAAGATACCAACAAAGATAAGAATTTCCATCAGAAGCTCTGCCAACAAGCAATGGAGTCAGAAGGATTTTCCAACATCTGCAATGATTAATGAGTGATTGCATTAAAATAATTCACGGATGTGAAAAGCACATTATTGAATAGAGTTATTCTGTTAATAAGCCCCCAATACGGTTTAAGAGAAAAAAAAAAGGAATTAAACAAAGATTACTTTATTGAATAATTAGTTGCTCCTTAATTATAATCTGCTATAAATCAGTTCTGCTGCTAAGTAAGTTATTTTGATACTTATTTACTATCTCAATACATTGACTGAGGACTCCAACTGTATGCAACACCTTTAACAACAAAATACCCATTTATGAAAAAAGAGCACCAAGCTGTTAAATATATAAACATATCAAACCATGCAGTATTACTAAAAAACAAATTCTTGTATATTTAAATTCTATTCTACCTAGAGATTAAATTGCTTTTGCCATGAATATTATTTTTCAGGCTCCACCAAAATAAGTTAAAGACTGAATACACAATATACTCCAGAGAGGCTTGATACAACATTCTTCCTTCATAAATACATTTATTTCTTCTTCTGAATAGGCTCACTCCGGTTTTGTGTACAAAAAATTGCCAGGCAGTAGAAAGTGTAGCCTGAATCATTTTTCAAAGCATAGTAACTTATCAAGAAGATAAAATCCATTGCTATAATGTTTGAAAAGTGTATTTACCTTTACTTTTTTCTTAGAAAAATTATGACAAATTTTATTTCAAAGCAAAATAAAAAACATTTTAACTTTAAAAAATAACCTTTTTGATACATAATCGATGCTTTTTCCTTCCTTAACAGATCTCCAACCTTCCCAAACCAGGCCTGTAAAAGTAACTGAGCTAAATAGCCTCTACAGGGTTAATTGCCAACAGGAATCAGCTGTATTCCCTCAGGTAAAATAAATCCTCATCACTTCAGAAAATAAAAGAAAAATCTGAAGGCACCAATAGAAAAAGAAAGACCAAAAAAAAAAAAAAAGAAAAAAAAAACAAAGGACAAAACAATCTATGGTTTGTTTATGTCACATTCCTCTCTTCCCACCCCATAACATTTCTTTCTGCAAGTAAAGGACAAAGAATAATGTTCTCTCACAAAAACAGGAGGAACAGCAACAACTTGGGTTTTAGAAATAATGTGCCCAAAGCAAAACAGCAGGAGCTCTGCCTCCTATAATTATTAAAATAAAAAAAGAACAGTAGCAGTGCTACACGAGCTAAGAAAATACCAGCAATAGAAATTTCATACAATAATGAAATTTCTTTCATATTTATGATTATTATGTCCTGTAACAGCAAATTCTGGGTGCCCAACTAATGCTCACATGAGCTGCCAACACCCCTGGAGGTCATGGAAAGCCCAATATTAGCTGGGTGTTAGCACAGGTGAGCTGTAAATGATATTTACACTCTGTTTGAGAAGTTTGGGCTGGGTGGGGCTCAGGGTGTGAGGGTGATATTTGATATTTGATGCTCAGGCCCTAAAGATAAAGTCCGTGGGGCTGGTGTGGGCTGTGAGGCTATGGTGGGTAATCCCACCTCACTCCCTGTGGGGTTTATAGAACCCACAGGTTTGGAAGGAGCTTTAAAGTTTATCTGTTCCGAGGCAGAGTCACCTGGAGCAGGAATGTGTCCAGGTGGGTTTGGGATGTCTCCAATGAGGGACATTCCACTCCCTCCCTGGGCTTTAACTCCCTCACAAAAAAACTCTTCGTGTTGGGGTGGAACTTCTCGTGTTTTAGTTCACGGCCACTTCTCCTCGTCCTGTCTCTGGGTATCAGCGGAGAGTCTGGCACCGTCCTGTGACACCTTTGAGAGGTTTATTGTGCGTTAACGAGATCCCGCCTCGCTCTTCTCCAGACTAAGCAGGCCCAGCTGCCGCCGTTCCTCCTCATCAGGGAGCTGCTCCAGACCCTCCATAAAAACCGCACCCCACAGGGGCTTCAGTCGTGCCTCTCTCACAATGCCTCGTTATCACGGCTGCCGCTCGGGCAGGGGGATGAGAGCCATGGGGCGTGATGGGGAGCGGGCAGGGGGATGAGCGCCGCGGGGCGTGAGGAGGGCAGGGCTGTGGGATCCCCGTAAAGTAGAGCGAGCAGAAGTGCGGGAGCTCCGTGAGGTGGAGCGGTCAGGGCCGCGGGGTGTGAGGTGGAGCGGGCAGGGCAAAGGAGCCCCGTGAGGCGGCCAGGGCTGCGGGGTGTGAGGCGCATCGGGCAGGGCATGGGAGCCCCGTGAGGCGGCCAAGGCTGCGGGGTGTGAGGCGCATCGGGCAGGGCATGGGAGCCCCGTGAGGCGGCCAAGGCTGCGGGGTGTGAGGCGCATCGGGCAGGGCATGGGAGCCCCGTGAGGCGGCCAAGGCTGCGGGGTGTGAGGCGCATCGGGCAGGGCAAAGGAGCCCCGTGAGGCGGCCAAGGCTGCGGGGTGTGAGGCGCATCGGGCAGGGCAAAGGAGCCCCGTGAAGCGGGCTGGGCTGCGGGGTGTGAGGCGCATCGGGCAGGGCAAAGGAGCCCCGTGAGGCGGCCAAGGCTGCGGGGTGTGAGGCGCATCGGGCAGGGCAAAGGAGCCCCGTGAGGCGGGCCGGGCTGCGGGAGCGCCCTGAGGCGGAGCTGGGAGGGCTGCGGTAGCCCCGTAAGGCGGGCAGGGCTGGGCTGGGCTAGGCTGCGAGAGCCGCGGTAGCCCCGGGGCGCGAGGCGGAGCGGGCAGAGCGGCGGGAGCCCCGTGAGGCGGAGCGGGCGGGAGGCGGCGGGGCGGAGGGAGGGTGGGTGGGAGGGAGGGAGGGGAAGGCGGCTCCGCACAGCCAAGATGGCGGCGGTGGAGCTGGAGTGGGTGCCCGAGACGCTCTACAACACGGCCATCTCGGCCGTCGTGGACAGCTACGGGCGGGCGCGGCGCCGCGACATCCGCTCGCTGCCCGAGAACATCCAGTTCGACGTGTACTACAAGGTACGGAGGCGGCCGAGCGGGGCCCGGCCCGGCCGGGCCTGCGGGACGTGGAAGGAGAAGCGGCCCGGGCCTGGCCTGGCTGAGGGGTCTCGCCGGTGCTGGGCACGGCCTGAAGGGCGAGCCGGGGGGTCAGGGCCTGCGGGGCCGGAGGAGCGGCGGCTCCGGGCTCGGGCCGTGCCGGGGCCTTTGGCTGCCCCCGGGAGCCGCCCCGAGGCCGCGGTGAGGGGCTGGGATCCCCCGGGGGGGACGCGGAGACTGGGCCCGGCCTTGGGGTCGCGGGAGGAAAAGGCTTCTCCCCACTGAGGAGCAGTGCGGGCAGGATGAGGCCAAGTTGGCTATGCTGGAAGGTGTTTTTTCCTTTTCCCGTTTCATTTTTTTTTTTTTTTTTTGTATTAACGTATTGGACAAGGTGATGTCGGTGTTTGAGGGAGCACTTTGCCGTGGTCTAGCATAAATGATCTGGTAAGAGGCAGATGGAAAGAACTGACAGTTGTTTAATGCTGTAGTTTATTAGCATTAAATTATTCCTTGGTGAAAGGGCTGTTCCTCGTTCAGCTGCCCCTGGAATATACAGATTTGGTGTAAAAGGTGCACTGAGATGGTCCATTAATTTCTTATTGTCCACTAAACAGACGTTTCATTCATGTGCAGGAACAGCTGGAAATGAGCATTCATCAGGGAAGAAACAATGTCTTTAAAAACCACCACAAACCTAAGATGAAGTATAACCCTCTTTTCCTCTGCCAGCAAATTTCTAAAAATTTAGGAGTTTTTAAATGAAATAATTCTTTAAACTAATCTTTATGAACCAAGGGTAATGACCCATCACATACATGGAGAGTAGTAGCATTTACTGGAGACAGGAAAATTGCTTCTCTAGTATTGAAATAGGCATGTGCATTTTCTGTGTCCTGGTTATTTCATGTCTGCCTTAGGTGCTGAGAAGGATGGAAACCCATTTTTATGACATGAGCATGCTCGCAGATAATGATGTGATTGACACATCAGCTAAAGCCTAAAGATATGAAAATCACAATGTGGAAGAATATTTTGGGGGTGACTTTCAGCTGTTAATTGGTGTGACCATTGACAAATAAACTTCCTTGGCATTACTTGTTCTCATGTTTACTCAGGTGAGAGGATGGTGCTCTGTGGCTTTTAAAAGCATGAAACAAAACCTCCTTCTGATGATAGAAATATCCAAGGATGTGTTATTGCCAGCTGTTTAAAAACTCATCTGTAGGTGAGCTTAATAGATCACTGACTTTTCATGCTTTTCTTAGCACTCTTGAGTGGTTGCTTTGAATCAGGTTCACGTGGAGTTGTTCCATGCTGAAGAGGATCCAGCAGCACATCTGATTTCTGAGGAGACTCTAGCACGTTTCTTCTGCTTGGGGACCTGGGTTTGTCATCTTGCTGGATAGATGATAATAAAGGGGATAAGTGCCTATCCCCAGAACAGTGTTTGTGCTGTAGGGACAGTGCAGCTGTTAATGACAGTGATTACATGGAATCACAGACTGCTTTGGGTTGGAAGGGACCTTTCTGCCCATCTCATCCCACCTTTGGAAGGTGTCCCTGCCCATGGCACTGTCCAGCCTGGCCTTGGGCACTGCCAGGGATCAGGGACACCCTGTGCCAGGGCCTCACCCACCTCAGGCATCTTTTTCTAATCTCTAATCTGAACCTGTTTTCTGTCAGTTTTAAGCCATTCCTCCTTGTTTTTCCTGTAATTTCTGTGTTTCACAACTGGAGTTTTTGAACTGTGTAAGGTGCACTGGTATTCCTCTTACCAACCCACGTCTATGGGATGTCCTGACACAGAATAAACCAAACTGGGCCATGCCTGCAGTGAGTGTTCTGTGGCTGTAAGAGTAGCCTGGGCTTCCATGTCCTCAGTGTCATCTTTTCTGTGTAGAACAACCAGCTTGGATGGGGCCTGGAGTGATGTGGTCTAGAAAATGGCATCCCTGCCCTTGGCAGGGGTTGGAGCTACTTCAAGGTCCCTTCCCTCCCAAACCATGCTGTGATTCTCTGTGCACCTGTGGAACACGTGGTGACTGGTTCTTGAGTCTCTGTTTGGATGACAACAGCATCAAAAGTGTCATTCAGGGGTGGCTGAGGGAGGTGAGGCTGGGACAGCATCCCTCTCACAGTGTGTGTGGTGCTTGCTTTGCTGTTTTGGTTCTGGGTAGTTATTTTGAATATCTGGTGGGTATTAAATCCCAGTTCATCATAGTGAGCTGTATTCTATATGTTCTGACTGTATTCCTTAAAGCAGAAGTAGAATTTCCAAAGCTATTAACAGTCTTTAGAGTAAGAGAGACTAGAAGACCTGTAAATATTTGTTTGGCTACATGGTGTTTGTTGCTGCTGTGTTGGAGGGTGTCAATTATTTATTAGTATCCTGTATTACTTTCATTCTGTGATGATTAAAAGGAATAAAAAATACTTCCAATCTTTCACATTTAATTTATCTATGTATTAGTCTTTGTTTGTGGTACTTGAGAAACTGCCACTGATTTTTGCAAAAAACAGAGGTGGTACCAGTTAGATTTTATTTTGATCTAGGGATGTTATTTGTCTGTGGCCATACAGAAAATGTTTTTATCGAATTTGTTGGTATGAACACTCAAACTTAACGTTTGCCAGGCTTGCCCAGGTTTACCAGTGTGTCCAGGTAGATTCAGAAGCTGGAGGTGAGATAGAGCAGCAGGGACAGGCAATGTGCTGCTATTGAAAGGGAAGAAAATACCAGCAGTGCCTTGGTGTTGTTCCCCAGGGCACCCCCTAATCCAGTGTTTGGCTTTATTGTCATCACTTACTGCCTTTATTTGCCACTCCTTAACAAATCCAATTTGTTTTAGCTCTGTATCTCCCAGAATTGTGAACTTGTGGGACGTGCCTTCTGCAGCTGAGTGGGGAATGGGTCTGGGACAGCTGCACGATGTTCTTGTGGCTCCTGCTGCAAGGTGACAGGAACAGGCAGGTTCCTCACACTGAGCATATTTATCTTCCTGGGGCATTCTCAAACAGTGACTAAAGCTCAAAACAAGGCATTACCAAATAATCGTGATTGTGGTAAAACAACAGCCCTGCTCTGCTTCAGCAGGGTATCACTGCAGATCTCTTTTTTTTCGAGCACTGTTTGACTTTTCCTTGCAACCATTAGAAAAATAAGAGGCAGAGCAGGATGCTTGTGAGGATATCCTGGAAATTTCCAAGCCTACATTTAAACTACAAAATATTTCAATGTCTTATTAATCACAGCTGTATTTTGGGGTGCTTAATAACTGGTATTGTTACAAGTAACACCTGCCTCTGTTTGGGGGGAATAAAAATGTGCAAGCATATCATACTTTGTTTCCTTTGGGTGTTTGCCAGGTTTGTGTATATCCTGGTTGGGTTTCTTCCTAGTTAAACTAGTTGGGTTCTCTTGCTTGTTTTTTTTGGGGGGGAGGATGAGAGAGAGGGTGTGTAGGTTTTAGAAGCCAAAGGAAAAAAAAGTGCTGGATCTCGTGCAACTGAGATTCAGCATATGAGCAAAATGCCAAAATTATATATTAAAAAGTAGTGACAGCTGGAATAAACTGCAAGTCAAAAAAAAAAAAAAACCCAAACCAACAAACCGAAAACAACCCAAATAACCAAAAAAAACCAAAACCTGGAAAAAGTCAACTTCTTATATTCTGTAGATTGTTGGGGTGAGGATGAGTTTTGAGGGAGAGTGTTTCTGTAAAGAATTAAGTTTGTTGGCAGAAGTCAGGTTTCATACTCTCTAGTCAGTGTTTTGTACAGATTTCAGTTCTTTTTCCTTTGTGCCTCTGCTTTAGACTCTATTTTGCATATTTATCTCGTGGCTTTGGTTCTCAAGGTGCTTTGTTGCTTTAGTGTTCTCTGTGCAGGTGTTTGTTGCAGTCACACAGTGCCAGCCTCGTCTTGGACTTGTGTTGGTTAGCAAGGAGCTTCATCCCATGTTCATTTTCCTTTTGGAATGCCCTTTCTGGATTGTGTGCTTCTCTTTTCTTCCAATTGATTTTTCTTGAAAATGATTTGTTCTTGGAACATTTTCTGGTGAGATCATTAAGCACAGGAGCAGTTGGAGATGACATTAATTTGGTTTCAGTCAATTTCAGGTATTCTTTGAACCAAAGAAAACGAACAAACAGGAATTTGCTGACTGTTGACAACAAGCAGCTGAATGTCTGATGTCTGCATTGCAGCAGAGGTTGAGTTTACTGATGGAGAATCATTAGAAGCATCATTTTTGTCCATTAGACCTTAACAAGCTTGTCCCAAGGCTTTGTTCTCCGGGGGTTTGATGGGAGTGAGGAGGATGAGCTGCCCCTGAAATGAAGTGTGGCTTTGCTGCTGCTTCAGTTCCGAGCTTCCCTGCCTGGGGAGAACAGCCAAGGTCACCGGCACAGGCTGAGGGAGCTGAGCATCCCAGAATCCCTGAGGGGCTTCTGCTGTGCCCCAGGCACTGAGCTCCCCTCCTCCCGCTGTGTTGGGGGTCAGAAATGAAATGTGTGATGGTTTCACACACGTGTACGACCTCTCTGTCACCTGGCAGGAGCAGAGTGTGCTCTGAGTGCTGCTGGGCTCAAAGCAGATCCTTCTAGCACCTCTTCCAATTAAAGCCTCACAGTGAAGGAGAATCATTACCTCATGAGTTTTTGCCAGTTATTATTATTAACACATGCCTTACTTCTGTAGTCTAAATTTAGATGTGAACTGAACTGTCTTTTCTTGTTATGTCTCTACTGATTTGAAACTTCTTGTCTTCTGACTTGTGCTACACAGACTGCTTTTTTTTTTTTTTTTTTTTTAACCTCTAACTCTGGGTTGTGTTTCCTCATCTGGTATCTCCCAACTTCCCTACATTTTCAGTATCCTTGTTGAGTCTGAGACACCAGAACTCATCATAATTGAGATAATGAGGTCACATCATGAACAGAGGTGTTGAGCTCCTGCTGAACAATAATTCCAATTTCCACTTCATTTCCTCTGGGCTGATTGAGCTCCAAGCAGGCTGGGTTTTCCCAGTTCCTGAGGAGAATTGTGTGTGAGGCTCAGACTTTGTATCCCTTGTGCTGGACTCTGTGGAACACAAACTCTGCTGCTCTGGCCCAGAGAGCAGAGCAGGAGGGAACATTTGGGATGTGCAACCACTGGGCTCTAAAAGCTGTCTCTGAATTCATACTCATTAAATAATACTTTTTTTTCTTGGTTATTTATTTGATTGAGATCTGAGATTAGCCTGGTAGTTGGCATTGTGCTTTCCAAGGAGAGCTGGAATTTTGGTTTTTATGCCTGAAACATTATTCAGTAGAAGCAGTGCTTGTCCAGAGGGTCTGTAGATGATTTTGAAATTGATATAAAACCATGGAATGTACCTAAATTTCGAACTGTTTATTTTTGGTAATGAGTCATTTGTCAACAGATTGATTCCTGTTGACTCAGGAAAACTTTTTCCTTCCTTGTTGAGTGGGGAAGGAAGATGGTGGTTTCAGCCCAACTTTTTTCCCAAATTCTGCTCTTTGTTAGGTACACTGTCCTTCCCCAGTCTGGCCTGATACTCCATATTACATTATTAGGCATTACAAAACATGCTGAGGAGCTTCTTGGATTTCCTCTGTAATTCTTACTGAAATATCCATGTTTTTCAATTCTCTTCCAAACTGGAGCAACAGGAGCATATTTTTCAAATTGCGTCTTCTTCAGTTCCTCTTCTGGAGGATCCTTGTACATCTGGCTGGAATTATCCCCCATCTGCTTTAAAAAATTATTAAAAAATATATATTTTTTATTATGTTTAGAGAAGTTTGGGTTTTTTTGGTTTTTGTCTACCCAGGGAGAGAAAGAAAAGAACTTTAATATAATTATGATATAATAAAGTTGCAAGTCAATGTCATTAATCTGTTTAATTGGAGACACCACAATGAGCAGCTTTTGTAACACACCCACCTGGACATGCAATTGAACATTCAGCCTTAGATCCCAAGATCTTGGTTGTGGGTTTCTCACAGCTGTGCACAGCAGCTGGATTGTGTGTGTGTGTAATAATCCACCTGTATATTAAATTTATACCTGTCCTCAGTGCCACAACTCACGTGTGAGCTGATGGAGTTGGGAGTCATCTTGCAGGCTTTGAGTCATTTTTCCATAGTTAAAGAAAAAGAAATCCCTGGTGGGTTCCAAATAGGTCAGGCTGGTGTCTAAAAGGCATTTCTCTCTTCAGAACAGGACAGTTCTCTAGAAGTCCAGAGCTCTGTGTTCATGTCAGGACATGTTTTTCTTGACTCCAAGTTTTGTTTTGTTTTCGTGTTATGTAGCAAGGCTGTGGTCAGGAATTCTGTCTTTCTCGAGCTTTAACAAGGGAATCATTTCTTCATTGCTCCCAACTGCTTCTCCATGAGTGTTACTGCATCTCCTGGAATTATTTCACAGTTTGATGTATACTCACTATTTCCATGTCAAATTTCGTTTGAAAATGTTGCTGTAACAGCCACAACAGTTCCAAGAGGCTTCCAGCTGAGTTAATTCCTCAAAATGTTTGCCAGTATGTCGAGGGAAGGGGTTACAGGGGTAGTAAAAGTCCCAAAAATGTTGTATTTCAAGTTAGAGCAGTGAAAAATCGCAGCTTGGACTTTGGGGCCTGAGCCAAACTTGACATGTGCCTGAAATTATTGATGTTCCAAATCTGAGGGTCCTGTGGGACCTTCCCCTCCCTCCCAGCCCACCAGGCCATTTACTCCTTGCCAGATGCAGAATCTCATGTAAGAGGGATTCTCTCCTTACAAGAAGTGTTTATGTAACCTCATAAATATATAAATTTTTAAAAGTCTTACTATGGTTAATTTTTGATAAACCAGGAATCTCTGGGATTTTGCAAGGTGATGGGAGGGAGTGATACTGTACTTGAGCATTGTGAGATGTGATGGTGTTTTTGGTTGCCTTAAATCCTTCTACAAATGCTTTGGGGATGTGTCTAAGCCTCCTCCACAAACGATCTCATCAATTCTTGATGGAAGCCCACCTTCACTTAGGGCATGGAATACCAGGCAATTTAAACAGAATTTAAACAGCCTTTTTTTTTTTTTACTGCAGAAAATACATTTCAGGTTTTATAGAACATTCACTGTGAGACAGCTGTGCTGAAGGAATGAGAACATTTAACCATGACTGTAGCTTTTAAATACAGCAGACTGGCTGTTCCTTCAGTGCCAGAGAGAATCCAGCTCCAGCAGGAGCTCTGATCCCTTTGAAGTGCAGGGACACGCTGCTTTATCTGAGCAGTAACTTTGCATGCAAACTTGCTCTGTTTTTTAAAGACTTCTTTTTTTTTTTTTATGTTCCCCCAGCAAAATAGATAGTGAAAAGAAAAACATTCATTTCTGGCAATTGACATTATTAGGTCAAAATATTTTTGAAGATTTTTTTTTTTTTAGGTCGTGTTGTTAAAATAACAAATTTGCTGTGCTCTAGAGCCAGTGTCGTGTGCTTTTATAAGAGTTGACTAGAACGAAATTTTTGGCTGGAGATGTTCTCACGTGCTGTGTTTGGAATATTAATTCACATCTCCCAGTGTTTGTGGAGAAAAAGGTGAAGCAGGCACCAGATGCTTATCACTGGAAGCATTTTAAGGCATTATTAAAACTGGGAGGAATATTAATATTTCCATTGAAGCACTGCTGGTGCCTGTGGCAGGTGTGGTGTGGTGCTTCCTTAGGTCATGTTCCCTCCTGTGCTCATCTGTGGGTCAGGGCCTTTAAAATAATGGGAATTAAGAGTTCACAATGGATTTCTCTGACATTTATTTGCACAGTCCCTTTGTACCTGTGTAAATCCATAGCATTTATAGCCTGATGGGACAGAATTTAACCATGCACTGCATGGACAGCTGCCCGTGGTTTATTGTGAATAACTCAGCTGATAAATTTGCTTATCTACAGACACAAATCACTGTGGGTGTAAAACAAGCAGTGCTTTTAATAAATGCATGACAAGACTCCAGTTTTCCCATTTTTTGGTGGGGGAATCACCTGTGGAAGCTCAGGTGTCAGTGGGGACAGGGCTGGTGCCTGTCTGTACTGCTGGTTTTAGTGAATTCTTGCAGAACTTGTGGGTTTGGGTTTATTTCTATCTGATATATTTGCATTGCTGCACCCTAGATTATGTGTTATTTAAACATGTCTTGAAAACATTTGATAGCAAATCTGTCAACTGTAGTTTTTGCTGACTTCAGTAGTTTGTTGATTTTGTCTTGTATTTGTAGCTTTCATGAGGCAATGTTTTGGTGATGCAGGAGGGCACAAACACCTGGAAATACATTCATAGATTAAGTGGTTTCAAGTTTCTTTCTTTTTTTAATAGACCTCTCATAGCTCAGCTTTTAACACTGAGATTACGCTCCTGAGGTGAAATCTTCTGATAAGGAACTTACTTTTTAGCCTGCTGAATTTCAGTGCTTTAAAGTCTAGATTTCATCATAAGCTCTCTGCTAGTAAACTGAATTTCCCAGAAAAACTCGATCTTAATTTTCAAGATTAATTTACCTGATGTTTTTTTCAGCTTTACCAACAGGGCCGCTTGTGCCAGCTGGGTAGTGAATTTTGTGAACTAGAAGTTTTTGCAAAGGTGCTACGAGCTTTAGATAAAAGGTGAGTGTTTTAACAGATAATAATTCTCATTTCAACTCTTAATCTATCTAGGAAGAGATGTTAAAAAAGGCACAATGAAGAAAAACAAATGATGCAAACCCCCCCAGTTGCTCAACAGAGAGAGATCAGTGCCCAGAGTCCCTGGGAGTGGCAGTCACAGCACCCATTTCCTGCTGATTGAGCAAATCCTGAGGGAAGCTGATAGGATTGCCCCAGTTTGAGGAGTTTTCCTGTCATGACATTTATCAATTTCTGGCGTTACAGAACTTGACTGTTTCGGCTCAGGTTCTTTGTAACCGGGATGAGCTTGGAGTCTTGAGCCCGCGGCTGTGTGATGTTAATGGAGCCATCGCTGCTCGTTTGTCTGCGAGTGCTGGGGCAGGGGGGATCTGGGGCCTCTCCCTGCCGAGTTTGAGCTGGAAACCGTCTCCAGTGATAATCCTGTGTGGGCAGCCTGTGTCTGCCTTCCAGCAGAGGGTGTCCCTGCAGAGGACTTTGTGTGCCCTGGCTTTGTGTTGGATCCCCCGGCGCCTGGGATCCATCAGCTCATCCTCACGGTGGGGCCTGGACTCCTCTGCTTCGGGTTTGAGGGAGCTTGGGCTTGATTTTCTGTCCTTGGAATTCGTGAGAACCAACTGACTGCCTTCAAACCTCCGTGTGTAACCACATTCTGCTCTCTTTGTTGCAGACATCTGCTCCATCACTGTTTCCAGGCTCTGATGGACCATGGAGTCAAGGTTGCTTCTGTCCTGGCCTATTCCTTCAGCAGACGGTGCTCCTACATTGCAGAGTCAGATGCTGCTGTGAAAGAAAAAGCAATCCAGATTGGCTTTGTTTTAGGTAACTGCTGCTCATGGGCTCTTTGCTTTCTCTCTTGCAAGCTTCAGTTAATCTAACATTAATGTTTTTCTTTTTAAAGAACTGTCTGTTCTGAAATGGAATTTTGAGAAAGCTACTTGGTGTCTTAAAGAAATATATTGGATTTTAGTAGCTAAGAATGTATAAACTTTTTAGTTCAAATAGTTTAGGTTGAAATTGGTTTGCAGATGTGATGATGTATTTGCATGATTTTAGTGTAGGTAAGTTTTGGGGGTTTTTTGACAGAAATCTGGAGGGAAATTCTGTAATATCAAAAAACCATCCTATACCAAAGTATTATTTCTGTCAGCTGTAGGAGAATTCTCCTCTTACATTTCATCCTTTCCAGTCAGGAGGGTTTGACCTTGACAGGATTTCTGTCTGTAGAAGCAGGTCTGACATAAGTGATCATCTTGCAAGACCTGAGCAAACCCTTTTTCTCTTCAAACTGCTGTTTGTTGCTGATTTTTGCAGGGGGGTTCCTGTCAGATGCAGGCTGGTACAGTGATGCTGAGAAGGTTTTCCTTTCCTGCCTTCAGCTGTGCACCCTCCACGATGAAATCCTTCACTGGTTCCGTGCTGTGGAGTGTTGTGTGAGGTGAGCTCACCTTCAATTCCTGGGAAACCTTGGAGCCATCCAGCTCCAGATGCTCCTTTGGTGTTCTGCTGCACCAAAACACTTTCCTGGCTGGAGCTGAAGATCAGGAGGTGCTTGTTTTACACTAATCCCTGGATTTTCAGCTCTAAGTTGGCAGCACAGTACAATGGATTAAAAAACCCAGTGTTTTGCTGTCCTATGTGATCTCTCATGGGTAACACTGCTGGATGATAAGAGTGGTCCAGCAGTTCTTGTTTTCTCGAGGATTTTTGCATGTGAAGGAATTTTCTGTGTTGCACTTTGCTGAAGTTCTATTTACTACAAAGAGAATTTGGCAAATCCAAATGCAAACAAAAATAGATACAGTTGAGCAGAAATTAAGGCCAAACTTACCTTTCCTGATTCCAGATTTAGCAAAAGAACTTGCTCCATGCTGAGTGCTTAGCTCTGGGTTTGGATGTCCAATTCTTGTGGGCACCTCCAGCCACAGCTGAAAACATTTAGAAAAGGTGTTTTGTTGGTTTTTTGGTTTTTTTTGCTGTTAGAGTTTTGAAGCTGCCTTGTTTTCCTCAGGGCCTGCAGGGGTTCACATTTCATTGGCAGAGGTCTCTGTTGCTCTTCCCCCTGTGTGTCGAGGTGTGATGAACTGCAGGCAGGAGCTGGCTGGCTTTTGTTGCTCTCACCATGACCAACCTGGTTTTGCACATTCCAGATGTGCCCATGGGCACCTGGAGGCTGCTGGGCAGAGTTAAAGTAGAGTTGTTTTTTTTTTTTTTTTTTCTTTTAGCTGCTGTAACAAAGAACAAAGCATGTGCTGTATTTATCTGAATATAGAGCAAAACTTGTTTGGAAAGCTGCTCCAAAAAAAGCCCTGCATCTTGTTTATGGCTGGGCAAACACGAAGAGTAAAGAGGCTTTGCCAAGAGCTGCTGATGTCCTGTGCCAGCCCCAGGGCCATGGCAACACTGCTCTGCCTGGTTCTGCTGGCTGCCATTCCAGAAATGGTGCCAGGAGCCTGGGCACACGTATCCAGCTTCCTAGAACTGGGGACTGATGGATACAGAGCCACAGTTACTGCTTGGTCCTTTGCCTTCTAATTAATCTAAAAAAAGTTTTCTCGTTGTATCAAGCTCTTTGGCAAGCTGGAGAAGTTGCTTAAAAATAACTCTGTCACCTTCTCCAAATAGAAATGAAAAGAAAGGAAAGAAAGGCAGGGGGGAAAAAAGGGAACTGTCTCTGCTGGTCAATAGTGTGGAAAGGAGATTTTTATTCTGTGCTAGAAGAAAGCGTCCTGTGTTAGAATGAGCCCTTCTGACCTGGGCTGTTGGCTCTGTTTGGTAGAGACATGCATTGTTCCCCGGGGAGCTCTGCTGGGACATCACCCTCTGGGCAGCAGGGGGACTGGGACATGTTCTGGCATCTCCCAAACACTCAGCATCGTTGGTTTGGGGTTGTAGCAACCTGAAAGAATGTCAAGACTTTGAGAAGGGCTAAATCTGTAAAATCTAAACACCTTTATGTGGCAGAGTGCAGTTGTTACACTCAGTTTACTGCTTTTCAGCTCAAGAATAAACTTTGTGTTGTTACCACCTGATCCTCACTGCTGGAGGCTCTTGCACTGGAGTTGGGGGAGTTTTAAAGAAACAAAATTCAAGTCTGTCTTGTGAAAGTACCACACTTCTAAAAAGTGGTAGCTCTTGCTCTAAAGCTAACAAGTCAAATCTCTGGAAGTTGAATTAATGAATTGCAATATTAATAGAACAGTTTAAAAAGTGTGAAGTTTTGTGTTATTTAAGCTCAGCTGGGTGTTTCCTTGTCCTGGCAGCAGTAAATTCTGTGGAGAAGCTGGGAAGGTGTGAGGTTTCTCTGAGCTTTCCCGGGAGTGTGGTGCTCCTTTTGTTTTGCCTGCTGTCATTATTCTGTGTTCAACAATAAGGTACAAATGCATCACACAAATACGTGGTTCTCCCACTTCATTGTTGCACATTTGGCTGATTCTTGGGTTGTTTTCTTCTGGTGGTTTTAGACTTCCTAAGCTGCTCTGAGAGGCTGAGTTTGTTGGGGGAGGTTAGTCCCCAAAAGCTGTTATTGCAGACATCAAAGGAGGTTCAGAGCCATTAGCATAAACGTCCCGAGGCCTTTTCTCTTCCTCTTGGCTTTATCTCCTAAGATTCCTGTGGATTAATAAAGGATTTTTTGCCACTCAGAACTGGATCACATAAACTCTGCTTATCCTAGAGGATTGGCTTAGGTTTAGCTTGGTTTTTGGGGAGATTTCTTTGTTTCTAGACACTATCACTGAAGCATCCAGACACTGGATATGATGTTTCCCAGGAGCTTATCTAAATTGCAGTGCTATCCCCACTGGCTTATTCCATTACATGGGATTTGGGCTCCGTGATTTTGATGTTGCAGAGCAGCTCCCAACTGAATGGTGTCGGCAAAATAGTTTTTTTCTCTTTAGGAAAACTGTTTACTTAATTCTTCTGTCGTTTCTTTATAATGCCTGTCTCTTATTGCTGGAATGTTCCTGTGACCAGGCACACAGTGCACTTGTACATGGTGTTTGGTTCTGAGGCTTTATTTAAGGAAAAATGTGGGTGTTGCTTTTTGCTGTCTGTTGTTGAGCCACGGTGCTGTTTCCCACTGGAGAGCTGGAGTTCTTGTAGCTTTTGCAGAGTTTTGAAGGGCTTTGCTTTTGATGTTCTCTTTGTGCAGCAAATGCTCATCTGTTGTGTGCTTGCCTTCACGCCCTGCTTAGGAAAACAGGGACTTTATTTCCTTTCTTGTTACTGTTTGAGTTTGGTGATGCATTTGGGTGGGAAACAGAAGGGCAGTGTTAGACAGGCTGAGTTTTTAGGATGAGCTGAGGGGAATGACTGCAGCAGCTTCAATTTCTACTTGGAGCAAGTGGAAACAGGTTTAGAAAAGAAACGGAGCAAGAACTTCACTGTTCACTCCTTCCCCTTTAACAATTGATTGCAGTTTTATCCTAATGTATCATATCAGGACTAGAATGCTGTTCCTGTACATTAACCCACATAGTCAGAGCTGGAGCCTCTTTGTAATGCAGCTTCACATTCTGCTTCCCTTCCCTCTGTGCAGTTCTCTCCCTGTGCTGTTGCCCTGATTTCCCAAGCTTTGCCTGGTGTTCTCAGTCTGTTACTCACTGTCTGATGACACATTTCCAGCAGGGACAGGGGAGGTTAATTCACCAAAATTCCATGTCTGCTCCCTGGCAGGTGTTTGCCATGGAGGAGGAGCAGCTGCTCTGGCTGGGAATCCAGCTCTGCCCTTGAGGCTTGGAATATCAAAACACATCCACTGCAAATTCACCTGATTAAAGCCAGTGAGCATCAGCCTGCACTAATACACAAATTCTTTTCTTTTATTTGTAATAAGTGCCACAAGCTGGAACTGTTACTTCTCTGGAGGAACAGGAGTAGGTTTCAGCAGTGCTGGGTGTTACTGGCTGTGTTTGGGTGTTGATCCTCCAGATGGGAAGGCAGCAGGGTAGGAGAAGGAAGAGCAGGGGGTGTTTGAATTGTGGTCAATAAAATGGTCTGTCCTGGGGGAGCTGGATCTCGTGTGGAATGGATGTGACTAAATCCTATGTGAAGACCTCCCCCAAGCCCCAAAGCACAAAAATGCCCACTTGGAGCTACTCAGGGTTTTGAGGAGGAAAGTGTAGGGATGCAAGAAAATGAGCTGTGTTGTACTTACTGGGGCTGATTGAGGTTCCACCCTTTGGGAAGGGATTTCAGACTGTGTAGGGCAGGGCTTTGGGAGAGAAATTGCACCAGCATTGGGAAGAATGGACTTTGTGGAAAATAACACACAGAGGCACCACACCAGAATGGTTCAATGCAGAACTGTATTAATAGGTAAAATCCTGTGACGTCTCCAGCAGGAAAAATTCCTGCCTTGTGCTCAGGCAGGGCTCCAGCCCTGAGTGTCCCCCAGGAGCTCCCTGGTGCTGCTGCAGGCAGAGGCTCCCCCAGCTCCCTCAGCAGCTCTCTCTGCATCCCCCAAGGTTGCTGCACGTTCGGAATGGCAACTGCAAGTACCACCTGGGAGAGGAGACCTTCAAGCTGGCCCAGTCGTACATGGAGAAGCTGGCCAAGCACGGGCAGCAGGCCAACAAGGCAGCGCTGTACGGCGAGCTCTGCGCGCTGCTCTTCGCCAAGAGCCACTACGACGAGGTGAGCGAGGCTGGGGCCTCTCCTGCCACTGCCAGCCCCTGCACGGGCCTCAGCACTCCTGCTGCTGCTCTCCTGGGCTCTGTGTGCCACTGCCACAGCAAGAATTCATTCATCTGCTGCTGTTTGCATGTCGTGGTCTCCTCACAGCACTTGGACCAACGTCACATGTTTAACTTTGCCCGTATGTGTTGGCCACCTGTAAATGAAATATTATAAAAGCTTATTTTAATAATTGAAAATGAATAGCAGAACAGTCTTTGCACCTGTTTGTAAAACAGGTCTGAAGTGTAACTACTCCATAAACTGATTTTCCTTTAACCCCTAAGTTCACTATGCTGTCCTACACAATGGGAATTGTGAGAATTGCTTAAAGATTATAAAATACTTGTTCTATCCATAAAAGTCACTGTAATATTCTAAACCTTAGATTAATATAGAATACTTACATATTCACTGTTAACCTTAAAAGTGGTTTTTAAGTCTGTCTTTTAAGGCATAACTGGACAATTCATTACACATAAGCAATCAAACTGTATATTTTAAATTTTGGAATGTAAATGACCACGTCTTCAGAGGCAGGTAATATTTTTTTCTTAACGTTCCAATGTTGTGAAGTTGCAGCTTCATTGTGCTGGTGCCTCTCTGTCCCACAGGCCTATAAGTGGTGCATAGAAGCCATGAAGGAGATCACAGTTGGGCTGCCTGTAAAAGTTGTGGTGGATGTGCTACGACAAGCATCAAAGGTGAATCTAAAATCTCCCCCTTGCTTTGGGTACCAAATCACTGCCAGGAATGGCTGAGGAGAGGTTGTTACCTCCAGAATTCTCCTCGGGGGCCCTGAGAGTTGTTGTTTGCGTTTGTCTTAGAGTGGATGGGGGTTTTGTTTCTATTTGTGTCTCTCTGAAACTGAGTTAGAGCTGCACAAGTGACCATTGTGACAATGTTACCCTTCCCTGGAAGGGCCCTGGTCCCTCTTGGATCTGGACTGGGTACAGCACACCCTTCAGTCAGGCAGGAGAAAATAAGATTAGTAATGCTGTGCTCCTTTTCTTAAATAACCAGTAAGTCCTTTAATAGCCACAATGGTATTTTGAAATTAAAAACCACAGTGAGAGTGGCAGAGTCTGGAGCTGTGAGTGCTCACGTGCTTCCCTTCCCTGCCCAGGCCTGTGTGGTGAAACGGGAGTTCAAGAAGGCTGAGCAGCTCATAAAGCACGCTGTGTACCTTGCCAGGTAAGGCCCATTCCAGAGAAAAACCTTCTAAAATTGTGCTCAGCTCGCTCCAGTTTGTAACAGGAGTGTGTTTGTGCAGGGAACATTTTGGAGCCAAGCACCCCAAATACTCTGACACACTACTAGACTATGGATTTTACCTGCTCAACGTAGACAATATCTGCCAATCTGTTGCCATCTATCAGGTAGGCAGCAGGACTTGTTTCTCTTGATGTTTTTCATCTCTCAGATGTTGTAGTTAATTCATGGAGATAGAGAATAGTTGATTTCATTACTGCAATCACGATGTTTAAAAAAAAACCCTGAACACCGCCAGCTATGTTTTCTTTGTCTTCCTCTGACTCATGTCTTTCATATAATTAGTGTCTCATATGTAGAGAATTTCAGAGCCAATAGATTGATCATAGAGATGAATTTGGGTGTTTTTTTTCTGTGTTAACTGATGAAATTGTATTTTTGGAACCCTTGCAGACAGCACTCGATATCCGGCAGTCAGTATTTGGAGGTAAAAACATCCACGTAGCTACAGCTCATGAAGACCTGGCCTATTCCTCATATGTTCACCAGTACAGCTCTGGGAAATTTGACAATGCACTGTGAGTACAACACACAGCAGCACAGTTACTGCTGTAAATGAAGAAAAATGCTCATTGCATTCACATTTCTATTTTTTTTATCAGTCAACTGCTGGTGTACATAAACGTATCCTGAATTTTTTATTTTGGCTCTCTCAGATTCCATGCTGAACGTGCTATTGGCATTATCACTCACATTCTCCCAGAAGACCATCTCCTTTTGGCCTCTTCAAAGAGAGTTAAAGGTAGTTCCCTTTATTTGCATAATTTGAATGTGTTCATCTGGTCCCTCCCAGGCAATGTAGCTTGAGTTGTCTTTTTCAGTGGAGATGTTTGTAGTCCTTTTTGTTTATACTTGTAAAATACAAAAAAAAACCCAACCCTTAGCTAGATGAGCTGGAGTGGAGGGATGAAATGACAGAATATAAACAAGTGTTGGGAGTTGACACAGCGGTGTGGAAGCAGGTTGTGACAGGCACAAAGCCTGGTGAGCTGTGTCCCCACGGCTGGGTGTGGGCACAGTTACAGTTCCTGTCTCCTGCCCCCAGCACTTATCCTGGAGGAGATTGCCATAGACTGTCACAACAAGGAGACAGAGCAGAGGCTGCTCCAGGAGGCTCATGACCTGCACCTCTCCTCACTCCAGTTGGCTAAAAAAGCCTTTGGGGAGTTCAACGTGCAGACAGCCAAACACTACGGCAACCTGGGCAGACTGTATCAGTCCATGAGGAAGTTCAAGGTAAGGCTTTACTCCTGACCCAAAATCTGCAAGGCAGCTGAAATCTGTCACTGCAAATGAGGGGTTTCAGTGTTCCACAATCCCCGAGTCCAGTTGGTAGTTCTGTGCTTGGAGAACTTGTGCTTTATCGTTCACCCCAAAAGCTTTGTGCAAAAATAATGCATGGAGATGGATGATGCCCTCAGAGGGTGACAGCTTGGTGCTGCTGATACACTCAGCTGAAGAATTTGGAGAACTTGGTTTATGTTTGGCATTGTTACTTTTTGCCTGTTACAAAATGCTACTGTTTGAGCTGCTACATAGTTAAGTTTCTTTAAACTGACTTTCCCCCTCTTTTTCTGGTGTGGTGGGTGGTACCTGACTGACCTGTGTGAATCTGGCCCTGACAGGAAGCAGAGGAAATGCACATCAAGGCCATCCAGATCAAGGAGCAGCTCCTAGGGCAGGAGGATTATGAAGTCGCCCTTTCCGTGGGCCACCTCGCCTCCCTCTACAACTATGACATGAACCAGTATGAAAATGCTGAAAAGCTTTATCTGAGATCCATAGCAATTGGTAAGTGACTGCAGCAAATATCAGTTCAAGTTTTTAGAAAATAATTTGGCTGTTAGTCTCTAGACAGCATTCTGTGACTAGAACATAAGTGGAGAACGTAGGCAAATTTTGTTGGTAACAATAACCTGAGAGCTCAGACGCAGCCCATGGATACTTTACCTCTCAATTGATTTTTTTTATTTTTTTTTTTCCTCTTGGGTTTCTTTAGGAAAGAAGCTTTTTGGTGAAGGATACAGTGGACTTGAATACGATTACAGAGGTCTCATTAAACTGTACAATTCCATTGGCAATTATGAGAAGGTCTTTGAGTACCACAACATTTTGGCCAACTGGAACCGGTTGCGGGACCGGCAGTTCTCGGTCACGGATGCGCTGGAGGACGTCAGCACCAGCCCCCAGTCCACGGAAGAAGTGGTCCAGTCTTTTCTGATGTCTCAGAACCTCGATGGACAGAGCAGCTAAGAACTTGGTCAATTATAACCAGTTAAGGTTTTTTCCCCCAGGTTACAGGGGGAAAAGTCATACTGTGAAATCTAAACCATGTAGTTCTCTGGGGGCTGGAATTTGCATTGAAACACTGGTCCAGTCTACTGAAGAGTGCCCATACGGATGAATGTGTGTTAAATTCCTCTCAGCATGTGTATGGCATGTTTAGTTCGGCTCACATTTTTAACTTGGTATTCCCAAAAAAAAAAAAAACCCCTTCTTTCTCTCTTCTTTCAAAAGAAGCTACTTTGCAGAAAGTCTGCAAGAAAACATTAAATAAAACTGTTTGAGTTCAAAAGAGTTGCATTCTTATTACGGATGGAAGAGCTTTCTGCTGAATCACAGAGAGAACAAAAGCTGTACTCTGAGGAGCTGTAGGAGAAAGGTCTTGCTGCTGTATCACTGTAGCAAAGCTCATGGTAAAGAGCCAGCAAAGGGAGGATGTGCTGGCCTTGGCTGCTGCCTTACCAAGAGAAGTGGCAAAGACCCACTCTGGAGAGCACCATCCCCTCGTTGAGTGCCACCTGTGCTGTTGTGGATGCCCTGAACTGGACCAGTGCAGATCCCGTAGACCAGCAACCACAGTGTCCTCAGTGCCACCACCAGTGCTCCCCCTGAGCAGGACCAGGACACCAGAGTGGACCAGCCTGCTAGAAACCGGTTTTGGACCAGTGGCTTTAATTTAATATTTCTGCCCCTGCATTCACTTTGACAGTAGAACTCTCTCATTTAGGTGTCTGATCAGTGCAAATGATATCCATGTGATAGATCCAGAGCTAGGAAGTGAATTGATGGTTTGTCTGTACCCAGTGAGCTTCTGCAGAGATTCCTGGCAGTGCCACAGCTCCACATGCTCCACTCTGCTGCAGCCACTCCTCCTTTCCTGTCCCGTGGGCTCTTGCTCTGCTAACGGAGGCCATACCTTGTTTATACCAGTGAAGAGTTTTGTATTCCAATCCAGTTCCATTTTCTGTTTCTGGAGAACATAACTTACTGTACAGTTCACAGGGGTCAGTGGAAAATGCCAAAAAGCACAACAGGTTTTTTTTTTTGTGATGCTTCATTTCTACATTAAACAAGAGTACAAACCAGAAACGATTCCTTATGTTAATTTACAAAGCAGAGCTCAGCTGTACAGACCCTCTGAGAATGCCTCTCTCACTAGCTTGTCTTAATTCTTCTTCTGTTGGGGGCTGTGTGGTTGTGTGGGTTTGGGTGTTGTCTTGGGGTTTGTTTTATTCCTGATATTTGAAAGTCTGTGTAACACAAACTAGAACTGACTTGCTGCTGTTACCTCAGCTCTGCCAGCAGTGCCCTGGCTCTGGGATTCTGTGGGTTCTGTCCCTTTGGGGGTTTCTCTCCCCTTCTTTTCAGGGTTTGTACCTTGGCCAGTCACAGCCAGGGCTCAGCTGGCTCTTCCCACAGGACTGGATGTTCTGTTTGGGGTCTGGTTTTTTGTTGGTTTATGAGGTTTGTGGCAGGGAAAGGTGCTGGATGGGTCTTCAGGGAAGAAATTGAGGTTTTGGACATGACTTGGAGCTTAATGGCTCTTCTTAGAAGTGAAATTTTACAGGCCAATAGTTCATATCTTGGTGCCTTCAAGTGTTTTTTTTTTTTTTAGGGGGGGAAGGCTGAGTAATATCAACTTTAAAATGCAATGTGACATAATTAGTGAATGCAGATAAATGATTGCATACTTAGAATATCTTCACTGAGGTGAAAAGAAGTTATTTGCATAAAACCCCCTGTGGTATTAGGACTTAACTGCAGTGTATCTGCAACAGCTGCTCAGTGAAAATCCAACTCAGTTACGTGTGGATTTAAAATGTGATTTATTTATAGCAGTTTTTGTTTATGACTGTGTAGGAGCTACAGACAAATTCAGCTATACAAGGCAAAACCTTCTCCCTGAATGCCCATGGCACTGACAAGTGATAGAGTTCTTAAGTCCTGTTAAAAGTTATTTGAAGTCAAACAAAGTATGTAACAGTGTCAGAACTTGGGCAGGAAAGTGGCTGAGAGCTCTCCTAAAGAACCTGAGTGATTGTGTCCTGCAGAGGTGTTAGAGCTCCCAGCTGGGCACATGAATTTACACTGACATGGGCTGGAGATCATTTATCCACTCAGTGTTCCCAGTCTTGGCTCTGCAGCTTTTGGCTAAGGAATCCCCAAGCTCTGGGGTTGTGTGGGTGCTGAGGAGCATTGTTAGACTGACAGCAGTCAGGGCCCTGCATGAGCCACTCGCTGCTCTTGCTCCAGCCCTGCCTGTGTCCCTGTTCGGGTCGGGGCAGCCTGGGGGGAGCTGTGCTTCCAGACCCAGACGTGTCCCTGCAGTTTGTTTGTTGGTGGTTTCAGTCTCAGCTCTGCTGGCTGCTCCTCTTTGTCCTTTCCCAAAGCTGCCTCAGCTCTGTGCATTAGCTGGGCTGGAGGGAAGGAAGGTCCTAAAGCTCCCTGGGAATCCCTTTGCTAAAGGAACTTGGCCAAGGGCTCTTGTGCTGATCCCTGAGGGCTCCAGCGCGTTCCTGTTGTGCCTGCAGGGACTCCTGGCCGGGGCTGAGCTGCTCCTGCAGCTCCGTCGTGCCAGGGCAGGGCCCTTTGCAGCAGAGTGGCTGTGGCTGATTGCTGCCACTGCTGCAGCCTGGGGGGGACAGGATGATGCTGCAGCTGCAGGGACAGCGCTGCTGCCCCTGCACAGGACCTGCATTGGTGGCTGGGACTGCACGGAGCTGACCCCGTGGGTTCTGTGTGTCCCAATGGAGCTGGTTTGGAAAGTTCTGTGTTGGCACCTGGAGCCTGTTTGGGATGTTGTGCTGCTGTTTCTGTTGCTCTCTCTGCTCTGCAGTTTGCTCGATGCTTTTGAGGAGTGGGAAGCTGCTGGGATGGTGCCAGAGGCAGGTAAAGGACTCGTTGGGGTGGATGTTGTAGCCTGACTCCAGTCCTGCCCCACTGTGCCCGGGGCAGAGCTGAAAGCAGGAGCTGCAGTTCCCTCTGTTCTCCCCCCGTGGGGCTCTGCAGTGCCCCGTGGCTCCTCTCTCCCCTCCTGCCGTAGCCCAGGGCAGGTTTTCCGTGCAGAGCTGGGTCAGTGCTGGGGTGGGGGCCTGGCACGGTGGAACATCGATCCAGGAATGAATGAATGGTTGGCTTTTCTAGACGCACAACACACCCATGCAGGGGCTGTCTGGTGCTGGCAGTGAAAGGGCAGACGTGGGAGTGGAAATCCTGTGAAATGCATCTTTTCCTCGAAGGTGAGTAAAGGAATCACCCCTAGAGTCACTGGGTACAAGTGGCGAGCACGGGTGTCACCTTAAGGTAAATGATTTTCCTTATTGATGAAGTCAAACCCTCAATATTTTACTTTCAGTGTGAGGTTGTTTGGATCAGTGAGGGGGGAGTTTGCTCGAGGTGCCATTGCTGCTTTTCATGGTACAAAATGCACATTGAAGCTCATTCCCTTTTTCAGTCCTAAGTGTGGGGGAGCACGGGAAGGAAAACTCACCGTGCCTCAGGCAGGGGAAGCTGTTGGCAAAGGTGATGCTGGACCCAGCTGGCACTGCAGGGCAGGTGCTGCTGCCACCAACCTTTCAGCAGGTCCTTGCTTCTGCTGCCTGTGCAGAACCTGATTTTATCTGCAAGTCCTTGTTCCCTCATAAGAAAATTCCTGGCCAGTGTCAGCTCAAAGCTGCCTCTGATCGTGGGGCGTGTTTGACACTCCCGGCCTGGGGCCCTTGTGCCTCTGGGCCCCGGGAGGGCTTTGGGGAGAAGTGGGGAAAATTTCCTTTATTTAGAAATAAATTCCAATACCTGCAAAGAATCGGCAGCACTGGGAATGCTTTTGTCCCTAAATCTCAGGAACGTTTTGGGCAGTGACACAGGTGTCCCTGGGTGGTGTAAAGTGTGTGCTCTAGGGTCTGCTATTCCACTACTCCTTGCAATCCTCGGTATCTATAGCATGAGTGGCCTTAGTGAGTTTGTTGAAGTGCACATTTTTTTTTTTCTTTTCAAAAGTAAATTTTAAGATGAAAAATATATATACTATATAAATATATAGAGATATTTAGAAACTTGGTTTGTGGTGCACAAGTTCAGTGTTGGATCGCTAACTACTCGTCGCAGGTACCATATGTGTAACTTTTCTTTTCTGTATATTCCTTTCTGGGAAACAATGTTGCCATGGTAACTACAACTTTACAATTTCTTTACTACTTAATGATGTGAATGAATTCTACATTTTATTGAATATTACCAGGTTCAGTACTATTTTTATACTTTATTGAACTACAGGGGATTTTAATTTAATAGCATTAAAAAAAAAAAAAAAAGATGTTGCTTGAACTGTATAACTGTATAAATTGAACTACTTACACAAACCCACCTCTAAACCACAATCTCCACCTGTAGTGCCACGTTCATTTATATAAAAGTATCTTGCTCATTCCTAGACCTTGCAGCCCCCCCTCCCTGTGGTGTCAGGACGAAGGTTTCGTACCCCACTCCTCCCCCCGTGCCCACGGAGCCATCCTATGTTTGTAACCAGCATTGTGATATTCTGTAACTGTATTGCTCAAATGAAATATTGACCTAATAAATAGAGTGTTCCCGCAGCCTGGAGTATCTGCAGTGACTTGGTTACAGCTTCCCTTCCCTCAGTGCCTGTCCTTGCCAGGAGGGGAAATCTCTGCCCTTGGGGTAAATCCTTATGGATGGGGCTCCTGTTGGTACCTGTGCAATGGGGACAAAGGGAGGGGGGAGCTCGTGGTGCTTGCAAGATGTGGATCCTTCCCAGGTCCTTCCTGAATCCTCCTCTGCTTCTTGGTCTTTTTTCTCCCTAAAGTATCCAGGGGAACACAAATTCTCTCCTGCAAGGGTGCACTGGCAGCACCAAAGCATCTCGTGTGGCTGCCTGAGCACAGAGTGAGTTAAAATCAGAATTTCTGGGGCTTTTATTTTTAAACCACCAGGTTTGTGTCATTTGAGTGACCTGCAGCTCCCCAGCTGTGCTCAGCTCCCCTTGTCTCACAGGGCTGAGATTTCCATTTTTGAAGGCAAAATGTCCTCGAACACTCCCCTGGCCCTGAGAGCCCAGGTCAGGCCCACGAGGGTGACCCTGGAGTCCCCGGGGCTGTGGCAGTGCCAGCTCTGAAGCCATGAATGGAAATGGATATCCCTGGTGTCTGTGTGTGCTCCTGCAGCTTTCTCAACTCTTCCCCTTTTCCTCAGAGAAATGACAATTGGGGTGTGCTGGATCCAGACTGCCAAGAACAAGCCAGTAACAGGAGATTCCAAAATCATTCTGTTTGCTGGTGTGAAGGAAGAATTAACAGCAGCAACCCTGAAACTTCTGTCCAGGTGAAGGGAAAACTGAGATATGAACGAGGTTGTTCTGCTGATTTTTGGGGAGAGCACCAAAAGCTGCCTCTGCCATCTAAAATCCAGCAGCAGGAAAGGGAATCCCTGTGACATTGCATCCTGTAGTTTATTCCAGAGATTCCCTGATCCTGCTTGGAGCAGGAGCCCTGGAAGGTAAAATGTTTCCTCTGCCCACATCACCTGGTCAGGAAACTGAGGTTTTTTCTGGCAGAGCTCAGTTTTCCTTGAAAGCATTCCTGTCGTTTCTAAGTCACCTCAAGTTCTACTGGAAAAAATGTGGGATAATCCAAGTCCTGAGCAGCCTTTAATCTTGCTCAGTTCCCTCTTGAATCAGTGTGACACTTTGAGGGCAGACAGCGTTTTCCTAAAGCAGCCACAGGCACTCCTACACTGGGTTTACCTTTAGCTGGAGGAATTATTCTGTTATCCAGAGAAAATTCCTCATGATCCAGGTCTGCTCTGCTGCCCTGGGAGGGTGACACAACACCCTCTCAAGGACAGGGCTGTGTCCAGGGCAGCACAGCCAGGAATCCCAGGCCCCTGCCCAAGTTTAGGGATGGGATCCACATTTTAAAAGGAAGTCTGTTGTCCTGATTCTCAGGATGGTCTCACAGTGGTCTAGGAGGGTTTTGTCTTGCTTGGGTTCAGAGCTGAAGGCATTAACTGAGCTCCCACCCAGCTGTCTCATTCCAGCATGTGGGAGTGAAGGACCTTTGGGATTTTTACTGGTCACACTGAAAGATTTCTGGGCGAAATTATTGATATTTCTGATGTTTCCTTAAAGCCTGGATTGAACCGTGAATCAAATGTGGCCAGCCCCAAAGCCTAGCCAGAGTAATTCAGAATCCCAGAATAATTCAGATTGGAAAAAACCTTTGGCATTATCGAGCCCAATGGTGATCCAGCCCTGCCAACTCCCTGGACCAGGAGTTTCTGCCCCAGCAAGGAAAGGAGCAGCTGCTGCCTCCTCCAAAAGCTGCTCTTCCATGACTGTGGTTTATACAAGAGGAATGATATACTAAAGGTAGGTCTGGTACTTCCAGAGCCTTGAGCCAGTTTTGGTGCACAACTCTCAGGGATCTCCAGGATCATCATAAATAAGATCCCGTGGTTTGAAATAACAGAATTTTCATTTGGCTGGGCTGTGGCTTGTTGCTATGACGCTGCAAGTATTGCAGGACTCTGGGAAACCATGGAGACAGCCTGGATTCGCTGCTTTTGTTCAGGTGAGGATGCTGCACTGATCAACTTCCACTGACCTCTCTGATGGTGTCTGGGAACCTTAAAAACCCCTAAAAGTAACTGGAAGGCAGAAGCGGTCCTGTCCTCTGGGGTTTGGCTGGGTGGTTTCTGTGTGGCTGCATCCCACAGATACCTTGGCACCAGGCGCACACGGGAGCAGCAGGAGCTGCAGCTCGGGGCACTGAGCATTCCCAATCCCTTGGGATGTTCCTTGCATTTCAATGGCACTGATTTGGGGCGTTTCACACGTTTTGTGTCTCTGGTGCCTTTGTCTCCGCAGGAATTGGCAGGCTGGCGTTTCCCCAGCCAGGCGGGGGAGGATCGCAGCCCGCAGGGCACGGAGGGACTCCTGCTCAGCCTCCCGGATCACGTTGTCTGGCAGCTCTTGAGTTTTGGCTTTTAGTTGACCAATTTAGATTTGAAGCGCTCCCTCGGAGCTGTTACAGACCAGATTGGACATTTCAGAGGTAAAGAGAGAGACTGGGGAGAAAAGAGATGAGAAACGAGCTGGTTCTGAGTGCCTGACAACTCCCACAGGACATGTGGCTGTGTTTTAGCAGCTTGAAAATAGGTTTATGTGGGACAAATCCTCCTTCCCGGGCAGCCTGTGGCACCTGTTTGTGCTGTCAGCAGTTTGCCTCTCCCGTCCCTGTCTCATTGCACCTTTGGGGTGTGCAGGGACTGGGAGGCACAGACGCCCCTGCCACAGGTCGGGCTGCATTTTTGCTCGGGAAGACAAACGTGTGGCTGGGCTGGGCCCAGAGCAAACCACAACTATGCTGGAGCATCCAGATTGCAAGGTAGGGCCACCCCAATTACCAGCAGCTGACAACAAAGGATGGCTCATTCCTCATTCCCTCCCGGGCTGCAGGAGCTTCTCCAGCTGCTCTTTTCCCTGCTCCCATGTCTGGGACAGCAGCTCAACCTGCCCAGCTCCTCCAGCACTGATCACATCTTCACCTGCTCATCCTTCTGTAACAATTCCAGGTGTGAAGGCTCTGTGTGAGCAGGAAAATGTTCTCCCTGCTCGCTGGCAGTGGCTGTGAGTGCCTCACCTGTCACTGCTGGGCGGTGACCTTGCAGGTGCTGGAGGTGACAGTCTCTTTGACCTGGCTGTTCCTGAAGGTACAACTGATTTAAAGCTGCTTCAGAGTCTTTGCTGTGAGTTCTGGAACTGGCTCACGGTTTTCTGAAGGACAGCAGAACTGCTTAAAGGAAAGAAAAGAAACACAAACCCACTTTTAGAGGTGTTTATGTGAGCCAGCACCGCAGGTTGACTCATGCTTGGGCAGAAACTCTTGCTTAACCTGGGCCCCGTGGGGTGGCAGCAGCAATGAGCAGAGGGATGACTGCTCCCGTCCTCACTTGTGCTGTTTGTCCCTGCAGGGGGACCAGTGGCAGTGCCAGCCGTGTGTCCGTGCTGTCCCTGCTCCCCCGGTGCCACCCAGCCCGCTCTGCCCAAGCATCTCCTCCGCGTTTTCAGCCCAGCCCTTTCCCGGCACAGGGAATTGGAATTTTCCCGGCACAGGGAATTGGAATTTTCCGGGCTCTGCGGGAGCTGCGGTGGCTGCGATGGAGCGGGGGGATGCGGATGGGTGTGCGCTGCCACTGGATGTCACTGTCGCCGTGTGGCACTGGCACGGCGTGGGTGGCGCTGGGTCCCTGCGCTGAGCAGGGTGGGACGGGAGCTGCGCATCCCTTGGGCAATCCCTGGGGAAAAAGAACCTTCCTGATGGCAGAAGTCACGCTGCTTGGATGTTCTATTATTTTTAACCAAACACTTTCAGGGTCTCCGAGAGCCCCGGAGCCTCATTTCTTTCTCGGAGCGAGACGTGGGGCTGATTTCTGCAGCTTTCAGCCTCTGCCGGAGCCAGGAGAGGGCAGAGGATTCTCTGTTCCAGCTCGAGGCTGAGAACTGGATCTGGGATTTTCACCGAGTGTGAAAACATAGCTGGGACCAGTGCTTAAATTCAGATGTGTGTGGCTTTTTGGTTTATTAGTTTTATTATGAAGTTATATCAATACCAATTTAATTTTTTAATTAAAAAAAAAAGCCTAGAACCACAAATGCTGAGCAAAGGGGATGTAGATCCCTCATTTTAGATGACTGATGAGCAAGGCTGGTGGATGGCTGCCCACTGGCCTCTATCCTAACAAAACTCCCCAAATTATCAAATTACCGTGCTGACAACCTCGAGCCCTTAAAATTAAATATTGATTCTGTATTTTTCTGTTGACTCATCCGAATCAGGAGGCGTTTCCAAGGCATCTATTTCTGCTGCTCGGAGCGCGCCGCTGCCCCCCGGAGCCGCTGCCTGTTGTTTGTGCTCGAGCAGGGAGTAGCAAAATGCTGATTTTTCTCCCACTTGTCTTACATAACAAAAGGCATTTGTCACCCGTTATGCCAGGCGCGGTTTGTCACCTCTCCCGCTGGCCTTTCCCGGCCCCAGCACAGCCTGGCTGGAGGCTCCTCGGTGTCCCCAGAGCTCCCGGTGTGACCGATGCCCGCACCCAGCTCCCACCTCGGCCTTTTTCCCCTCCTTGGACGGGAAGATGTGGAGCTCTGTGGTTTGCTGGTGGTTTTTTTAGGGAGCAAAAGTATTGGGAGGGTGTTTGGGGGATTTTTTACTTTTTAATGCTTGTCTGAGGGAGCAGTGGGGTTTGTCCTTAGCTGGGGTTGTGTCCCAGGCCTGTGGGAAGGGCTGTGCTGGAAATGGAGCTGAATTTCCTTTCTGCAGCCCTCAGTTTCAGGGAGCAGGAGCTCCTGTCACCATCTGCCTCCCTGCGCTGCCAGTTGCTTTTTTAAGGCCTCTCCATTTGTCTTGGGTGTCTCTGCTACCAGCAGAATGCAGGTTTGGGTTTTTCTTTACAGTGGTTTTGATTCCCTCCTGGGTGGAATACCTTCTTGGAGCCTTAAAAAGAAATAAATGGTTTTGTTTCCCCAGGAACTAAAAGCAAAAGCTGACTGGCTTCCCCTTTCTCTCTCCTTGGAGGACAGAGCTGTTTACCTGTGGCCTCACACTTCTCTGTGGCCACTGCCAGCTATCAAATGACCACAGCACCCTTCGAAAATGGAGCAGGCAAATGAATGTCCCAGTAATCCAACAAAGTTGTCCCTGTTTTCTGATTTCCCCAAAACAATTTCATAGTTGACTTTTTTTTTTTTTAAATCTGATTCCAATTATTTTTTAATTAACTCCCTAAAGTCCATGTTTCTTGTGGACCTTTGCACTTCCTGGTGCACACAGCCTTTGCTCAGGAGATATGTTTATGGTTGGCTCTGAGTTAACCCTTTGGAGATTTTGTTCTCAGGGAACTTGATGCACTTTGCTTCTCTTGCACAGGTGATGCTGAGGCACAGAGATCACTGCCAGCAAGCCCAGGCTGTACCTGATCTTGTGGCCTATTTCAAAGTTGAATTCCTATAGTCAGATAAAGATAAAGGTGTGGATCACATTGGATCTGTAAAGCATGACTGGAAGCATGGCATGAGCAAACAGCTCCAAAGACTGCAACCAGCACTCAGCCACCCAGAGCAGCAGGGAAATGACTGCTAATAAACAGAATTCTCAGTAACAGCCTTCTCCTTCAACATGGATGCTGCAGGGTATGGTCATCCCCTTTAATCAGTACAGCAGCAACACTTTTTGGGGATTAACTTTCCCTTTTTCTTACCAGGCACGTATCCATTTGCTTGTTCTTGATGTGCTTCTATACATTGTACAATTGTTCTGTGTCCATCCTGAGAAGAGGGAGGCAAACTCCCCCAAAGAGCAGAAAACAAGATGTGAATTATGCACCTGAGTACAAACCATCCTCCTCCTCATTTTCCTTCCCAGGTCTGGCTTGAGAGTGTAACCACTGACAGACCCTTTGCACAGCTTTTATTCTGATGGGGACCTTGGGCTGCACCTTGGGTGTTCTTAGGGAGCTGGCTGGAGCTGAGGCCTCAATTCCCATCCCAGTGTAATGGGAATTCAGGGTTCCCTCCTTCACAGCTGATGGTGAAAGCCAACAGCAGTGAGATTTCTGTTTCCTGCCTGACATCTCTCAGTACACTGCCCTTGCCTGGAAGAAGCCTGGAAAGGCCTGGAGTTAAAGGGGTTTTGTTTTGGAAATTGACTTCCAGGCAAAGTGCTTTCACAAAGAGAACTGCACTGTGCTGCCGTCACAGCCCGAGCAGCCAGACAAGTGCAATTGTTGTGTCCCTGGGACAATTGGTGCAATTGCTGCAGCTGTGACTCAGCTGTGCTCCTGTGCCAGGTCGCTTCTGGCACCCACAGTCACCCCAGGGTGCACAAAGGCCCCTCTCTCTCTCTCTCTCTCTCTGAGGTCTCTGTGCTGAAGGCCCAGTGCTGCTCTTGCCAGGAGTTGGGATGGTCTTGCTCAGGAATTCCTTGTGCAGCTGGTGGTGCTGAGCTCCTGCTGAGCCAAATGCCCAGAGCAGCCATCACCTTGGGAAGGCACCTATGGGTGGGTCTTGAAACAGAGGCAGGTCCTTGTTCTCAGCCTGTCTTAGAGAAATTTGGCTTTTACCCCTGACTGCATTCAATGACAAAAATCCATTAGGACAAGCCCTCCCCTTAAGATGTCTGTAGCATTTTCCCTCCTGTGTCTGCTTTCTTCCTCCCCCTTGTCTGAATTTCCCTGTCAGCTCTGGATGCAGGAGCCTTTCACAGGCAGGTGCTGAGCAGATCCAAAGGCAATTTCTTGCCAACTTTGCAGCGAGGTTTGCTTGGACCATCTGAGGTACATTTCAATTGTTTAACCCATGCTAGGATTTTAGTGTTGGGTGTTACTTTACACAAGATAAGCTCTGCAGAGGGAAGCAGAGGTGATAGCTGTGAGTGTAGCTGTGCTGCCTCAGCCTGGTTGTTGTGAGGACTCTGTTAGAAGTGGTTTGGTTGAAGGGGGTGTTGAAAATGCAGCTGGTTTCTCAATGCCTGTTCCCAGCTGCCCTCTCGTGCCTGCTGTCATGTCACCTGTCCCCTTTGTGACAGGCAGCTCCTCTCCTCCTCACCTGCAAAGACTGAAACCAAGCAGCATCCAGCTCATGTCCTCACCTCTCCAGGCAAGGTGCCAAAGGGTAGCACGTTCCTGGCTGATCAGAGCCAGGAGAAATGAAGCTTCTCCAGCACAGGCTTTCACCTGCATTAGCAGCCAGATTAAAGCCATTTAGGAGCTCCAGGGACACGAGCTGGTTATTAGCACAGGCATAACCCATATTTGTGTGGCCATATCTGTGTCCTTGTGAGATTACAGCTTCCACATGGCATGTGACTGCAGCATGGAATGGCTCTCCTGGCTTATCATGTGTACACTTTGCTTTGCAGAGGATTGAGAGGGCCTTGAGTTCCCCTTGCAAATCCCAGTCTTTGTTCTCTCTTTCAGTGTTGGCTGCACTCGGAGCTCAGCCAAAGCCAGGGATATGCAAGTGGGAGGCACAGATGGACTTCTCTGGCCAGCCTTCCTCTGAAGATCTCGCTGTATTTAGAAGTTGTCCATCAACCTGGTTCACTCCTGTGAGATCAGGCACAAGAGAAGCCTGTGGCTGTGTCCTTCCCCCTCTTTTGGGAGACACTGCTTTCTCCTTGGAAGCCTCTCCTGCTGGAAGGTGGCAAAAGACAGACAACATTTCTGGAAATCTATCAGATTATCCTGCTTACCTACAACAGGAATGCTTGGAAATGATGTTCTGATTGGATAGGGAAAATTAGAGTACAAACAGATTATGCCTCTCCTGTTTCTCCCCATGAAGGAAAGGAGCCCAAGTGCCAGTCAAACACACTGTACTGAAACAGTGCACCTTAGGGAAAACTCTTACTTTTCCCCTGACAGCTCTCCTGTGAATATTAATTTCTCTATTTGAGTGCCTTCATCTTCCAGGAGCTGTGCAAGTGCAAACATTAACCAACTCCTCTGGTGCAGCAGCTCTTGCAGTGCAGAGTAGGCATGGAGCCAAAAAGGAAGCAGTTGTGAAGATGTTCTGTGTCTGCTGCTGGTTGTTATTGCTGCTTTGGGCAGATTTAACATGATTACCACGTGTAATGTGATGAATCTGGTGTATATAATATATGCAGGCATCTGATATGCTATTTATGTACTGATAGGTCACAGGAAGGAGAGCTGATAACACAGATAAATGTACAGGTATTCTGCATTGTACTTAAACCAACTGCCTGTACATGTGGTTTAGTTAAACATCAACCCTAAGCACTGTTGCCAGATGTATTGCAGTGTAATGCTAAATAGGAATGTTTTGCAGCAACCTGTTCTTACCAGGAGGGTGGTGAATGCTCCATTTGATGGAATGATTAATGATACTCAGCAACTGCTCAGACTGCAGGGGTGGAGGCTTGGCTAATTCCATCTGGAAATTCCTTTCCTGGTGATGAAGATGATCTTGTCCCTGCAGCTGGGTGCCTATTGGCTCCAGTTAACGAATCTGGTGTCAGGGGAGGGATCTGAAAGAGAATTTGGACCAGTTATTGTTTCTGTGTGGCATCACTAGAGGCACCTGGACTGCCAGAGGAGTTCCTTTCTGGTACTTGTAGGGAGTTGCTCATTTAACCACTTGTTTTCAATTAATGTGGTCTAAACACAAGTGTGATTGGTGACCAGTGACATGAGGAAACCATTTTCACGTCTGCATCTCTTTCATCCACCTCTGGCAAAATCAGGTGTGTTCCAAGTGTTCCCAGACTGGGAGACACAGGCAGCCAAACCTCCCAGAGTGCCCAAAGGCACCAGTGACCAGCCTGTGGTGCTGGTGCTCCTTCTCAGTAGTTGTATTTTCAGGTGTTCCTGCACTATTTTATGCTTCAGCAGTTCTGTAGATGTTTGTCTTCAGCTTCTCAGCCAGCTGTTTGTGAGCTGATTGTTGGTGTTTGCTAATGTCCTGTAACTGTTAGAGCTGCTTGAAGTCCTCAGGAACTGAAAGAGCATTATCAGCTTCCTCCACACTTCTTCAACTTGCAGCCTGTGAGAAATAGGATAGTTAAAGGCTTTTCTTTTTATTGTGCTTCATGGGTTTTTAGGGGTTTATGCAAATTAAAATAGGCATTATTAATGAGATGTTAATGAGCCCACCCCTTAAGTGCTACCCAACAATTTGGGTATCTCTTTGTTCTGAAAATAATTTGACTTCTTTTGTTAATCTTTTCGATGATGAAATATGAACTCTCTAGGTGATACCAGCCTTGGTCACTTCCTCTCCCCAATGAATCAGACAAGCCTGGGAAATGATGAGCCTGGCACACATTTCCCAGTTAGTGCTGCCTGGGGAATGGGGCCGGGGATGGCATCTCCCCTCTCTGAGCCATGGCACCCCCAATTTCACAGCCCCCCTTGGCGGCAGAGGCTCTCAGTTCTGTATCTCCCTTCCCTGCTCCTTTAGAAGATTTTGGTGTGTGCCCTCAGCGACGTTCTTTGCACAGGAGTGTCCAACTGGCTGCAATTCCAGGGAGCACGTGGTGGGATGAGGCTTCTGGGCACTGATGACTCCTGGGGTTCCACAGAGTGGTGAAGTTCAGGCTCGTGGCAGCGTTCAGGTCTCGTTCCTGGGCTGTCACTGCTGCCCTTTGCGTGCTCATCCTGCCTCTCTCCTCTGGTCCCTGCATGCACAAAGGGTGCCTGCTGCTTGCAGTGCTTCTAAATTCCCTCTTCACACTCACTTCAGCTCATGGATTTTCTAGAGGAAGTCAGGTTTTGGTTTTGCTTGTATTCTGGTTTTATTCAAAGGGAGAAGCAAGGAAGTTCCCCTCCAGCCTGCAGAATGTAGCTGTCAAGAGAAGTGGCTTCATTTCTCTTTCTTAAAGCCTCGAGTAGCCTGTTATTCTTAAAATAGTTCCAAAAAGTGCAGTCTTCTTTATGTTATGCTTTGGATCTCTTGTATGGTGGTGCAGGGGAGTAGCTGTAGTGAAACGTAGGCTCTGCTCAGATTGGCAGGAGGAAAAAAAAAAAAAAAGCAGGGCATGAATTTGATTTCTGTGATGTTCTAATTCCCTCCTACCAGCCTGGAAATGCTGAACGTGAGCCTTTGTCTGGCATATGGGGATTTGGAGAGCTGTTGCTAATTACAGCACTTGTGCTATCTTGCTTAAATGGCTTAAATAATATATTAAGTGCCTTTATGATCTCCTACAACATGCTGGAATGCAAAGGAGTGCATTTTCTGCTGTTTATAGCTTATGGCAGGAGTAACTTAGAGAACGTTAATCTGCACCAAAAAAATGGGGTTTGGTGATTTATTGCTTGTGTAACTCCCAGTAGGGTCTCTAGATGCTCAGATCCTGTTGTGCAGGGTGTTATCCAGAGGCAGGGCAGGAATTTCCATCTCGAAGGTGAAGTTTAATCAAAAGAAAAGACACTGCATGACTGTAGGGGTGACAGGGAAAGGTCATGGCATGCTGCTGGTCAAGCATTGTGGAGTTAGTCTCATGGCAAAGGTAAAAAATGTGGGACCTGGAGGAGGACCACGGGAAATCACATTCTAACTTATCTAAGGAGTATTCCCATTATTTTCATTAAAATTTAATTTGAAATTAGAAACAGGTTACTACTCGTCATGTCTAGAAGTGGAAGTGTTGAGAGCCTAGATTAGTGCTTATCCAGAAAAAGAAAGGTATTATGTCTACTCAGGAATCTTTTTTTTACCCCTTTTCGTGTTTTTATTTAGCAAAAATCCTGTTAGTCATCTGTTTCCACCCAGACTCCTGTGTCTCTTGCTTCTAAATCTCCAATTTCTATTTCTGCTATTGTACCTAACGTTTAGAGAAAATGTGAGAAGAGCATGCTGTGCATGTCTTGGTGGATCTGGTGTGAGGAATAACTGTGGAGCAGCTGAGCAGTGCTAGCCAGGGGCTCCAAGATCCTGGGAGGGCACATGTTGAGGGGCTACATAAATCACCAAGTGACAACAATGAAAAGATTGGCACATTCTGACCCTTAATCTGGTTTTGTTTGACGTAGCTCTCTGTAAAAATCACAAGTTCTGTTAGAATATGCTACTAATTAGCAATATTTCACCTATCTGAAATTAACAGGCTCTGCAGAGCAGGAAAAAAAAAAGTGTTTTTGTCTGGTTTTGCTTGTTAGTAGCTCGAAAACAAGGAGGTGAGAAACTCGTGTCAAATCTTGAAGTATAATTTTGCAATTAAAGACTGAGGAGAAAGTGTGATCTGAAGACCTTCACTTTCCTTGCCTTGACATAAAATTAACAGCTCTCTTCATTCTCATTCTGCTTTAATATTCCTGCAGAGAAGGAAGCAGAAAGGACTCCCTGGGCTGGCTCCAGTGGAATGGAGGAGCTGTTACTTAGGCAATAAGAGGGTACAGGCTGGGAGGGGTTTGGGCTGGCATTGCCTGGGTAATGCCTGCACAGTGCTCTGGATGTTACAATGTGATATATATCTAAAGCTAAAAACAGAGAGATGCTCTCTGGGAGATAGGAAACTGTTTAAAAGCATCTCCTGATTGGCTTCCCAGAAATTTTCAAGGTCATACGTGCACCAGCTTGCAGGGATGCACAGCTGGCACCTCATCACTAAAGCCAGAAGAATCTCAACTCCAAGGCTGTTACTGAACTGTGTGGGTAAAAATAGAAGGATAAATTGAACCTACCTGAAAGTGGAAGAAACAGCTGGGAAGTGATAAGAGAAAGAGAAATGAGTGAAGAAACTCTTGCCCATCATTGTGGTGTCCAAGTGCTTTATAAGAACTTCAAATTGCTCCTTCCTTGAATGTACCAATTTTCTTTTTCAAACTGTGACAATTTGGCAACCTCCATCTACCCTGAACTTATCTTCTATTGCTAAGAATCTGCTCAAGAGTCTACTCCATACTCCAGGCCTAAATTTTATTACAATTGCTGGGTCAAAAGCTCTTCTAGGAGTCGCTGGACTTCTACCCAGAGTCTGAGTGAGTGCCAAAGGCTTTTATGCATCAATTAACTGTATGTTTTATATTATAAATATGCATGAAAATACTCAATATGGTGGACAAAATTCTGACTAACCCCTAACGCTTTACCTTGCTGCATGGGCACAATCAATCCACAAAAGTAGCAAGGCAAAATGTTGTCAGAGCTGCATGTCCAGCAGGGATCTGTAATGTTTGGGCTCGGGAGTCCTCTGGAACACATCGACAGGCACTGAGGGTTCAGCTGAAATGACAGGAAAACAACCTGGTTATCAGTGTCCTGCAGTGGCTCATGGCTGGATTCAGGGGTGGGGTGGCTTGAGCAGATGGCAACTCATCAGACTGTTTTAGTTGCCTTCTTGGCTTGATCAAACAGTTTTTCATTGACTCTGATTACAGGCATGATGCCATCTTAGATAATGCCTCTTGATAAAGGACTTTAAGATCCTTAATTACTATTATTAGCCATTTGACACCATAAAATAGAGGTCTGCTGTTTTAATGCCTGTTTCACCCGTCTGTAGGGTGTCTGGAGTGTCCTTAACAAAAACAGAGAGGTGGAACCTTTGGAACCTGATCAGAGGTAATGTGTTCATGCCAGCATAAAAATGTGTGTGAGTGTGTGTGTGCACATTTGGATATGCCATTGTCCAGAGCTCTTTCACTCTGTGTTGGGAGAGCAGTGAACTGAGACATCAGCCTGTTGGCAGGGGCACGAAGGCTGGCAGGTTTCTCTGTTTGGGGATGTCTTTTGTTCAATGTTTGAATCGTGTGAAACCTTAATTAGCAAATAAGAAGCTTTGGCCTTCCCTTGCAAGTTGTGAAGCAGAATTAAGGGAAGTGCCAGGATGTGCCAAATGACACAACAATCCCGGCTCTGTGGCTTTTGTTTTGCTCTGCTGCCCCGCTGTTTTGAGATGCGCTTCCCACTGTATCAGCTGCTGGCAAAATGCTCCCCGAGTTGGTCCGTGTTTGATGCTTTGGTGTCGCTTTCTCTGCACACAACAATCAAACTGCTGCAGTGCTGGGGACCCTGTGAGCAGCAGCCTTTGAGCTGAGAAGAAAGCAGCTCTTTCTTTGCAGGGGAGAGGTGCCCCGTGGTGCCCTGGTGGCGAGTCCCTGCCCTCTGTGCTCTGGGGCCACGCAAGCTCCTCTTTCCACGACGCAATCTGGGCCTTCCTGGAGCAGAGTCAACATTAGTCACTTCTTGCAAAGCCACTCCTTTCATTTGATCTTCTGGTATTAATTACTTGCACTTCCTCTTGTCACAACGCTGTTTTTTTTTTTTTTTTTTTACTGCCCTGGATGGAACTGCAGAGAAATCCTTTACTTCCATTTCAACACCACCATGGGTTCTGTCTACAAGAGAGCACAGAATTGCTTTTATCAAACATATTTCTTTTCCCATTGTGTCCTGATGACAGATACTACTCTTAATCTACACAGAGACAACACTTTGAAATGGGAGATCTCTCTTCCCATCAATTGTTGGTACGTTGATAAATCATAGCATGTCTCATTTTCTGAATGACACACGTCTGGATTGCAGTCTGCCTCTTTTTTGTCACAGTTTTTCAGTGCTAACAACAGCCTTGCCAAAGCTCATCTGTTCCCTTAGTGTGCACTCCAGCAGGCTGATTAATTCTGTCACACTTTCCTTGTATAAGGCATAATCAAACAGGTTGATAGAAAAGCAAGAACTACGTGATATTTTTATCAATATCTTTACACTTACCTCGTGACTGCCATTAGCTGTGGTACCTCGTTACTCCTGGGTTGGGGGAGCATCAGCGAAGTCTGCCAGGAAAGAAGTTTGTCACCGTTCTTTGTGGGCCTCAAGTGTGATTGTGCCACCCTTCCACGCACAGGGAAGCCTTGCTTAGGAGAATATCAAGAGTGGAGGGTGCCTTATGGTGTTTTCTTCTCTGTCTTTCAAAGGCAACTGCAGGAAAAGTGGGGGACTGCTTACCCACCAACCTTAAAATAGCTGTGAGCGTGTGTGACGTGCCTCACTTTCCTGGGCTGTGGAGATCCCACTATTAATAACAGGAGCTGAAATTATGGATTGAGCAGTAATGTGAGCAGCACTTCTGAGCAGTTTTAAAGCTGTCACGGACTCCCTGAACACAAACATCCAGGGGTAAGTGGTGGCTCAGCAGAAACATCCATTAATTCTCTCCTAAAGGGGTGGCAGAATTAAACAGAGGCAGCCCACAGCTCAGATGAGGTCTGAGGGATGCTCCCGCTTCCCTTGCTGCCTTTTCCAGAGCCTGGGCAGTGCTGTCCAAGCCCCGTTCCCTTATCTGCCACAACCTGATGTACAGGTCTGGCGTTCGGCACGCGTGGGAGCGCAGAGCAGGGCTGTCACTCGTGCCTGCGCAGCAGGGCTGTCACCCCCGCACTGCACTGTCACCGGAGCTCAGCGCTCTGGGACACCGGGACGCGCTGTTCTCTGCCGTGTCCCCGCCCCGCCTGCAACTCACCAGGAAAAAAAGGAGGGGATGAGGTGTCCGCTGCTGCCGGGAAGCAGCAGGGGATGATGCCAGGGCAAGGGCCTGGCTGTTGGGGCAGGGGCGGCTGCTCCAAAAAGTCATGAGAGTGCTGAGAAGACGGGATGTCTGGGGCAGGTGTGAAAAGAGAAGTGCCTTCAAACTGGAAATGAGGGAAAAAATCCCAGTCATCTCACTCTGAGAGTCCCCTGGCTACACCACACGCCCCTGGCGAGCCCTGCCTTCATTAACATTCTCTTCAACAAGAGGGATGATTTTAATTTCATTTAAATTTTTTTAAAATTAAATTATTCATTTCCCCTGCAGTATTTCACTACAAAGTTCAAGCTGGCAATAGTGCAGGAGTACAGCTTACATGACAACAATAGGAGAGATCTGCTAAGAATCTGTTCCTTTTATATCCCTCTGAGTTCATATAAATCTGTCACCTTCTGCTACTACTCTAAGCCACTTGTTTCCTAGAAAATGTGGGATGTGATAGAAGTTTCACTTTGAATATTGTTCTGTTGTTCTTTGAGGAAGCCTTTTGTATTTCCTCTCTCTCTGATAACATCAGACTGGCAGATAATGATAATGATTCGGGGTATTTTTCTCATTTACCAGTTCACTGTAATTAGATATGAAACCATTTGCTCTGAACACTGCAGATCTGATTGAATCCTCTCATTGTATCTTGATCTAGCTCCCATCTTCTACTCTTCTCAAATATTTGGGATGTGCTCTGCCACACTCCTGTCAGGGCTGTCTGAAGCAGGAAGGGGTAAAAGTTGTCCAGTGCCAAGAACAGTCCTTAAAAAATTAACAATATCCCAAGGTAGGGAGACAGCTATTGGGGAAAGAGGCACAGATTTAGAGGCCAATGACAAAACTGCGGTTTTGGCTTCTGTTTTAGTGAATGTGAATCAGGAAATCCTAAGGCCTCACAGTGCTCTTAGAAGCGTTTTTGAGCCTCTGCAAGAGTTCCTCTGTTGTTTGGCTCATCCCTTTTGAGTTCAGGCCTTTCCACTGCAGCTCCAGACCCTTCTCCTTGCAGATGCCCGCTGCAGGCTGAGCTGGAGGGTGTGGATTTTCCCCGTTCCTGTAGCCTTGGACTGCAGCAGCCCTCGTGGAGCCTGACAGCAGCTGTGCTGCCAGGCTCCCACAGCTCCCGTGCAGCAGTAAATACCTGCTTTGCCTCACATCCTTGACAGCGATGCAGAGACACTTAAAGGTATTTGCTAAGTGCTTGTGAATTAGTTTTTGATTAGAGAATAATTAAATAAATTCCAGCAATCCAAAGGACACGTGCCCAGTTTGATTTGCATACGTATCACTTCTCTGTGACAAGACAGGAGCTCAATTCATCTCATGCAAGTCTAAATTCACTGTATCTTAATTTGATTTACCTTTGACACAGCATTTAAAGAGCAGCAACATCTATAATCTTGTGCTCCCCAATAGGGCTTCAGCAAGAACTTACTGCCAGATCTAATCCAGGGTTAGCACACACAGCCTTATCTCTGGGTTCCTGCTTCAGTGCCTTTGAGAACATGCTTAATTTAATCTGAACAAAGCCACTGCCATCGGGAGCCTCCAGCCTGGCTTTCCAATCCCGAGTATCTTTGTGATTAAATTTGGTGCAGGCCACGGTGTGTACAATGGATCCAGTAAATGATTTTGAAGTGCTCTTCAAACAAAATTCTGCTGGTTCTTGGACACTGTCTGTACGTCTGGGACATGAGGGATGCCACTTTAGTTGGGTTTTTTTTAAGTGTCATAGATTTTCTTTGGAAGAGGTCTGGGTTTTTTGGTTAATAGGAAATATTAGCCATCATCATGAACCATCACTCCAATCCCTTTTCCTTCCTGGAGTGGAAGGAACTCATCACTAGAGGCTTCTGCTTCCTTATTTGTACCAAATACCCAGTCAGCTGTTTGTGACTGTAAGCTGGTGGCAGGATCTGATTTGTAATTATAATTTCAGTCATTCATTTTTTTCACAATTTAGCTATCATTAAACCCCCCCCGATAATAAAAACTGCCTGATAATCTCTGCTGCCTGAGAGCAGGGTTTGTATGAACTACAAGCAGAGGTTCTGTCATGACATCAGAGATAAAAATGGAATAATTTTGCAAACTGTGGTGGCTGCAGAGGCATCGAGTCAGAGTTGTCCTGGCAGCGTCCCTCGCTGCTGGGTGTAGACAAAACAGGCCTGGCAGTGCTGTGTCAGGTCTCTGGTGAGCCTTGGAACTCAGGGGCTGGCTGTTGCTCTCTAGCAAGAGCCTGAGGATAAATAGTCATGGAGGAATTGGCCTGAAAAGCAGCAGGAATTGGTGTGGAGCTGCCTTACCCCACCACTGGAGCTGCTTCCTGCTCTAATTGCTTTCTCTCACTGCTCTGCCAGTTCGGGGCTGGCTGTGTCCCAGTGCTGCTCGTTCCAGGCAAAATGGGACTCTGTCATTATCCTTGTAATTCAGAGGAGAAACCAAAACATTAAAATATTATTACTGGATGTAAGGTCACACAGGAACACGACAGAGAAGTCAGGAATTAAACCCCATCTCCTCAGCTGAGAATTAATACTTTAGGAAAGGGATCCATGACAAATAGAGCATGGCTCTAGGAATGACATGGAATATTTTACTTAATCACAAAATAAAACAGATTTTTCCACCTGTTTCTGGTATTGCCAATTTAAGCTTTTGATTGACATGTTGCCATGTTCAAACGTTCATTTAGTATCTAAAGTGAAAGCTGCTTGGTGAGAAACTATGTTGAGAAGACATATAGGGTAGGAGTAAGAGGATATATATATATATATATATATATATATATATATATATATATATATATATATCAAGGGAGCTTCTATCCTCTTATTCCTCTGCTACCTCTACATTTACCTTTACTCTTTAAATGATAAATACATAACTTGTGGCTGATGGGTGAAGTATATTTTCGCCAATTTATATTTTTAAAAATCACTTAAGGTCTCCTCCTCATCCTCATGGCCTATATTCCAGAGAGGTAAAAGGTCCCTTTGTAGTGGATTTTATGCTTGACAATGATATGATTTTTTTGATATGCCACAATTCTAAGATAAAAAAAAAAAAAAATTCAGAAAAGATACAATGAGGCTTTATGGAGCTTATTTCATTTGTAGCGTGTTTGCACTTGAGGAGAAATTTGGCCTTGGAGCCTGTGTCTCTGTAAGCAGCATTCCTGGCTTTGCATATCAGATATGAAATTTGTTTGGAATGTTTGCTATAAAAATACCTACGCATGAACTTACATCAGCGAGAAAGCAACTCGGGCTTGACCTTTCTGCAGCTCCGATGTGGCAAGATCAGTCCATGAGGAAACAGTAACTTAGGGAATGACTCGCAAGTGGTGTTTTCACAGGCTTTGTTTCAGCGCAGGAACAATCCTTGGAACAAGCTGCCCTTAGAAATCAGTGTTTTCTTTCAGACTCCTTAGTTTCTGCTCGGGAGTGACCCAGGGTAGGTTACCAGGCTTAATGTTGTAACAAAGCCATTTGGGAAATCCTCCCATTCTGTGTCAGTCCTGGGCTGAATACTAAAAGCAAACATGCTGGAGAACAGCAAAGGGCAGGGGTGGTTTTGATCCTTTTACAATTCAGCCCGTGTTTCTGTTGCAGACAGTGAAAAGACATTTTAATGGAACAGGAACCTCCTACTGTCACCCCATGCCTGCAGCCCTGCGACTTAGAGGACTTTTTGAGGAGAACCACCGTGCCCTGAGAGGTTTGAGGGGGCTGAGGGGCTGATCCCCTACGAGATTTTTTGGGGGTTGAGGAGCTCATTCCCTGTGCGGTTTGAGGGCATTGAGGGAATGATCCCTGAGAGGTTTGAAGGGGCTGAGGGCTGATCCCCTGTGAGGTTTTGGGGGACTGAAGGGCTGTTCCCTGTGAGGACCGAGGAGACTGAGGGAATGATCCCTGTGAGGTTTGAAGGGGCTGAGGGCTAATCCCCTGTGAGGTTTTGGGGGACTGAGGGGCTGTCCCCTGTGAGGACCGAGGGGACTGGGGGAATGATCCCCTGCGAAGTTTTGGGGGGCTGAGGGGCTCTTCCCTGCGCGCTTTAAGGACATTGAGGGAATGATCCCTGTGAGGTTTGAAGGCGCTGAGGGGCTGATCTCCTGTGAGGATCGAGGGGACTGAGGGGCTCTTCCCTGGGCGCTTTGAGGGTGCTGCGACTCTCACCCTCCCCCAGGAGCCTGAGGCCTTTCCGCCGGGGGCCCCATCGCACCGCAGCCTTTCTCCTCTCCGCGGTGCACGCTACGGGAAGCGCTGACACCTTTCGCAAGCGACACCTTCCGAACAGCCTGTACCGGGGCAGAGCCCGCTTCTTCCTCGTCACATCTCCTTCCTCTACGCTGGGGGAGCGAACCCAGAGGCCAGGAAGCACCGGCGCGGCCGCTCACTCTGCCGAACCCCGAACATTGGCTGCCGCTGCTCCCCCTCAGCCGCCCCTGAGGGGACGCGCGACGGGCGGGGGGGGAGAACACGGGGAAGGAAGGGGGGGGGGGGTTCAGCGGTGACCAATCAGAGCCCGGCCCCGTCCTCCCCGCGCCCCACGTGACGCGGCGCGCGCGCCCCCCCCCTCCCCACGTGACGCGGCGATGGAGGCTGCGGCGGCGGCGGCGGGGCGGGCGCGCGCGGCCGCCGCCTCCTCCTCCTCCCCCCGCCCCCCCCGGGCGGCCCCGCCCCCCCTCCCCCGTCGGTAGCGGCTCCGGCGGGCGCCGCCGCGGCCATGGACTGAGCGGCACCATGGGCGCCAAGGAGTCCCGCATCGGCTTCCTCGGCTACGACGAGGCCCTGCGGAGGGGTGAGGAGGAGCGGCGGGGAAGGGCGGGAGGGCTGGGTGGAGGTTGGTGGGGAGAGAGAGGGGGGCCCCGGCGGTGCCCCCCGCCAGCGGGCGGTGAGGCGGCACCTCCATGACGGACCCCGCGCGGAGGCACTTGCGCCGTTCGGGGGTTCCTTCCCCTTCACCCCCTACCCCGTCGTTTATTTATTTATCTTATCTCTCTGTTTATTTCTCTCTCTCTCTCTGCTTCTTTACCGCGGCAGGGCCGCCGGTGCCATCCCCTCCCCGGCGCTCTCGGCCCGGCCCTCGGCCGTGCGCGGGCAGCCCGGCTAAATCGGGCAGCGCTGGCAGCCCGGTGTGACAGGGCTGTCACCCACACACAGACACATAGACACACACACACACACACACACACACACACACACACACCGCTCCCGGCTCTGCCCGCTCCTCGTGTTTACTTCCCCGTGCTCGGGGATCACGCATCTGCAGCCCCGCATGGAAAGATGGATGTGGCGTGCGTGGCTCGGGGCCGATGTCGCTGTTTTAGCCCGGTTTAGGGTCCTCCCGGAGGATTTAAAGAGGAACTAGCGAAGGGAAAACATAAACAAGCTGAATGGTGAATGCTTGCAGCTGCAGGGCTCCGAGGCGACAGCAAGCTACACCCTGGCTCTGGAACTGATAGCCAAGTCCAAGGACAAAGAGGGACAGGAATTTTCAGCGGTAGATGGTTTGAAGGGAGGACAGGTGTCTGGAATTGTTGCCCTATTGTGCGTTCACGTGATGCAGTGCAGGTAAAGCAGCTCACCTGTTTGATATTTAAAGCCCTGATAAAATTCATAAGCTCGAGCCAATCTATGGCTGCCCTTTTTATTCCTGCTTGCATGCGAGAGGCATGTCAGGAGTGATAAGGGAGAACTGGGAGGAACCGCTGGGTGTTAACTGAAAAAGAAACAAATTGACGTGAAATGGGGTTTTCGTTAAATATTTCCTAATTTTTTTTTTTTTTCTGGTGGAGCCTCTGAGGGATGCCATGTCAGATGGGAAATGGAGCAACGTAGTGTCAAGCAGGAGAAACAAACGTATGATTCAAAGTCACTCGTGTTACAGATTCTAAACATAACAGCCCTGAAGAATTTTCACTGCTAGTGAAAGTATAGGAAGTCTTTGAAAGCTTTGGTGCACGTATTTTTAGAAGAGCTGGAGTTATAAATGCAGCCTGGTAGAGGTGTGAAGTTAAATATATCAGAAAGCATTTGAAATAAGCTGTTTGGTGGAAAATACAGTCATTTGGTCACGATGTATATTCTAAAGTTCCTAAATAAGAAAAACCAATTGTTTTGAATTTTCAAGTTAGATTGAAACTCTTACAGTGCTTCAAAATCGAGGGAGTTGATCTGGATGCTTCATAATTAATAAGATTGATTTCTTCTTAATAAAAAATTATTTCTGTGCAGTGAATATAATACTTTTCTTTGTTATTTTTTTGGATGTTTTTCTTCTCTATATGAGATCTTCAATACTGTTTTTCTGTAGGAGACCAGAAAGGTTGTTTTAGGCACTCTGTTATAAATTGATGTTTTGCTAAATAACTCTGTTGTTTACTTAACCAGTGAATCACTGTATGTATAAAACAGGCCAGTTATCAAAACATTATTTGTTAGACCATTCTTACTTCCACAGAACCTTGCTGGTACTTGTGGCATTTCAGTGGACACAGAGATAATGGATAAACGTAAATATTAAAAAAAGCAAGCCAAATATATTTATCTCCAATTAGATCCACCTTCTCTAACGTTGTTTCCTGGTTGTTAAATGCTGAGAAAGTTTTGTGTTAGGTGATATTTGTACAAATTTTTCTGCTGGGAATTCTTCATGAGTAATCAGTAGTGGTTACCTGGACTTGTGGCAATCATTCAGAATGCTGTGATCATACTTTTGAGTCACCAGTTTGAATTTCAGTTGTTGAGAATAACTGGAAAAAACGCTGCTTCTGTCAGCTTCAGAAAATAAGGCTGACTTTTAAACAATTTCATTTACTGCAATTCCATTTTGGTAGTAACCAAAGGTTGTGAAGGTGAGGGGAGTTGTGGTTAAAGGCTCACAATATAAATAACTGTAGCTAAAATGTAACTTCTGCTCAAGGAGATGGAAGTGCCAGGGCAGGCTGGTGCTGCTGGCCTTTTCCACCCTTGAACAGGAGACAGTCCTGCTGTTTTCTTTTCCTCCTCCTCCTTGGCACAGGCAGCTGGCACTGCTGTGGTGATGGATGGGCACGCTGGAGTTGTCCTGTGGCCACCAGTGCAGGTCACAGGAGTCCCATCAGCCTCCCTGAGATCTGGGTCTGCCTGTGCAGCCTGGCAGTGCAAAGCAAGGGATGCTGTTTTAAACATCTCTTTTTTTATGAATTTTGCCAATTGTGGTCATCTTATTTATAGTAGGCAGAGGCACAAAGTAGTGTTGCTGTGGGAAAGGTATGAGATGAGAAGTGAGGAGAGCTATTCCTGACCCCACAGACCTCCTCCTGAGCATGGATTCTCTTTACAGAGATGAGATCCTTGGGCAGGTCAGAAGTGCTTTGTTCCAGACTGAGCATAAAATTGTCAGTTATTTTATCAAACTAAATTTGTGGTGGCATGAACTGGTGCTGTGGCTCTTGAGCTTGTTGCTTTTTTCTTAGGCCTAAGCTCCAACAACAATTTTCTTCCTGGGGCAGTGCTGTAAGTCAGCCAGTGTCCTGTTTTGGTGGATTTTCCAATGTTTGTCTTTGGTTTTCCACTCCTGTCCTACCCCTGTGTCCATCAGGCTGTCTGGTGCTCTGGCCTTGCCAAGGAGATGCTGCTCTAAAGCCTGACTTATCTTTTAGTTCTCCTGCTGCTAATCTTGACACCCAGTTCCTCAAAGGGCTGTCTTTGGGCCAATAAAACTTTATCAAAATAAGAACTTTTTATCACTATTTTGTTACTTCCAGCACAGCAGCTCCTGCACTGTCTTGTGTTATATATGGAATATTTTAATAAGAATGCTAGGAAAGAGATCTGTGTGTGGTATTGGTGGCCAGTTTATTTCAGATCCCTATGGACTGTATTTTCCACTGGCTGTTAATGTGTTCTGCTTCAGTAAGTTTGAGAGGATAATCATAGACTGAGCATAAATTTATGTAGATACTTGTGAATTATGAAATTGTAGAATCTGTAGTCAAAGTTTCTGTGAATGCTACTTAGAGCAGGTGTAATTCAGGCCATTTCCAACTAAATTATCTATGCTAAATATTGAGCCAGGGAACCACTTAAAAGAAATGTTGGTGAATAGTCATGGGTCTGTCAAATTTGGGCCAGAGAGCAAGGCAGAGTTTTCTTTCTGCTCAAAGCAAGGTAAAATTTTTTTCCATGACTGCAGGGTGGAAGAAGGGGAACTGCCACAACATCAGCATGGTCAATGAGCTTAGAATTTGGAGAAATGAGTGACTGCTGATAAATCCATTTAATTGTGTTTGGTCCTGTGCTCAGTGATCTCTGAGAAAAAGAGCAAAATGAAAGCACAGAAGCAGTGCTGTTGTTGGAAAATGTACATGCAGTTAAAATGCCAGCTATAACAGCAAGGCAAAACTTGCAGGTGTATCAATCCCACAGGTTTTGCCTGTGGAGAGCTCACGGAATAATGGTTTTTAAAGGCAGTTTTCTTCCCTGGTTGGGTGTCTCTGAGATGGCACCAACTGGAGAACACCAAGCCCATCAAAGGAACAAAAACCTGCTCTAGCCCACAAGGAGGTTGGTGAGTGTGTGCCAGTAATGACTAATGTTGTGTGATGGGCAGAGGATAAATCTTGCTAACGACCTTTTGTGTCTTGATTGAATTTGAAAAATAGCTACATTTGTTTTATTTAAATCAAGGCAAATATATCTGGTGTCTGATCATTAACATCCTCAAGCGTACAGATGTCATAAATCTGACAAAAGGATGATGAAAAACTTGTGCAAATATATAATCATCTAGTTGAGGCTGTCGATCTCAGCCTGGTGACAAATCTATGGACTCAGCCCTTCAGCCCATAGAAAACTGCTTTTTATTACTCCAGATTATGAAATTAACTTTTTAAATCCCAGACATCTTTGTAGGAAAAATGATCAGGGAACCATTTTAGTGGCTTATTCTCTTCTTTCTGTATTCCACAAAAGGGATTGTTCTGCTTTATTGTCTGGAAACCAAAGTTTGGCTATGACAGGGAGGTGAAGGTTCTTCAGGATATGTTATTTTCTAAGGGTATAAACCTGTGCTTTTCTGAGCCTTGAGTTTCAGAGGCGTGTGGTGAAAATGCCTAGAAGTCTCCCAGCCTTTTTTTTTTTTTTTTTAGCTCTCAGAATGAATAGAATCCACTGTGGAGACAGTCTAGATTCTACAGCGAGGCTTGTTATGTCAGCCAGTATTTGATGGCTTCAGGGCTCTGTCATATGATGAAAGCAGGTATGAATGCAGAGCTTCACACTTCCTGTTTATAAAGCTGCAGAGCTGCAAGTGGCTGCTCAAATTCACAGAGCAGTAATTATTTCACAACTCTGGCATTCAGTTGTGGTGCTTGTTTTGGGAGGACACCTCAGTAGTCTCTGCTGAACGTGTATTTCCAAGGCAGGAGTGACTTGGAGAATTCTACTGAAAGTTCCCTGTATTGATGAGAAGGTGCTGCTTAAACTCATGGACTGGTTTGGATTTGAAGGGACCTCAAAGATCATCTTTGTCCCACCCTCCTGCCGTGGACCCTTTCCATGAGACCAAGTTGCTCCAAGCTGGCCTTGGACACTTCCAGGGATGGGGCAGCTTCTCTGAGCAACCTGTGCCAGGGCCTCCCCACCCTCACAGGGAGGAATTTCTTCCTAATACCCAACAGAATCCACTCTCTGTCAGTGTGAAGTCACTCCCCCTTGTCCTGGCACTCCAGGCCCTTTAAAAAGTCTCTCTCTGTTTTTCTTGGCAGCTCCTTCAGGTACTGGAGGGCTGCAATGAGGTCACCCCAAAGCTTCTCTTCTCCAGGCTGAACAACCCCAATTCCCTCACCCTTTCCTCCTGGCAGAGCTGCTCCATCCCTCCTCACCCCGTGTCTCCTCTGGACTCACTCCAGCAGCTCCAAGTCCTTCTGGAGTTGCAGCTCTGCAGGTGGGATCCCACCTGGGGCAGAATCCCCCATTTCCTGCCCATGCTGTGGGGTCAGCCCAGGACACAGGACATGGCCAACCTCTCACCCACCAGCACTCCCAAATCCTTCTCCCTGCAGCTGCACTTGTTCTGTTAGAACAGAGTTGATTTTTAATCTGGAATTCTTCAGCTGCTGAATTGCAGCCACCACTTTCTCCTTAACCTCAGGTTCCAAGTTTAGGGAAAGGAACTCAAGGGGTTTCAGCCTCTTGCTTAGAACTACCCAAGTTATTTCCTATTGGAAATAAGGAACACTGGTAGAGTGAACTTAAGTCAGCTAACAGTAAATTTCCTTTCCTGAGATGTCTTTTGTGGTCTTTAGAGGCTTTTTACGAAATACCAGTTAAAAACTTACAAATTAGTGGTAAATATTGCCTCCTGCTCAGGCTGCTGCAAGTGCTGTGGTTCTGTGGGAGCTGATTGCATCCTGCAGTAGGTTTTTAGTAATTCTTAGATGGTTCCCAAGCACGGCAGAAACTTGGTCATTGCTCAAGTGTTGGATGTGCAGAGTGATGCAAGTCTGAGAAAAGAGGATTTAGGGACATAGGTGTTACATAAATAAGAAAAAGTTGATCATCTTTAAAGAGAAAACCCTCAATAAGTTGAATTATGATTCAGTAAACGTTGGGAATCCTCTGGTTTTTCAGTCCTCAGGTGAATCATGTCTCTAAATATGAGCAGGCTCACAGTATTAGCTGCATTTTTGTCCTGCTACTGGAGACTCCAACCAAAGCAGTCAGGAGAGCTGCCAGGGGAGTTTAAATAGATATCATTCCAGCCATGGGGCTGGAGGTCACAGGATAAGCTGGACAAACCCTCATTTTGAGTGTTAAATATCTTGATATAAGTGAAAAGACCACTATCAGGTTATTCTAGATGTAATACATTTTCTTATCTTGATGTAGACTGGAACTGAGTCCTCAAAATATTTCTTTGAATTATAGATTATATTCTTCTATATCTCACAGGTCATAAACCTGAGCTTTATTTCTTGTATTTTCATCAATGACATCGGTTGTTTTATGGTTTCTAATAAATTTCTAGTTTTTCCTCCTGTAACACTAGGGTTTTTATAAAATATAAACGCCCAGAGAAAGTTGTTGAACTTTCATCCTCGGAGATTTCCAAGCTCTGTCTGGACAAAACCCTCTGGAAGCTGGTTTGAGTTCAGCCTTGACCCAGTTTCAAGTACAAGAATGAACCAAGTGACCTCCTGAGATATTTTCCAACCTGATAGATTCTATAAAATATTTCTGTTCAGCTTGAATTTTTGTGAAGTCATGTTTTGATCAAGTCCTAAATCTACCTGACAGTGTCCTACTGAAGGAAAAGAAAAAAAAAGGACAAAAATAGAAACTAGGAAGTTGTTCATTGTGAGATGAAGCATCTCTAATGAAATGTGAAAGAAAAAAAAATAAGAGGGGACTACTTTGAATCCTGTTTACTTGACTTGTAACAGTTTCAGGCTTTCTGGCTGCTGGCACTGTGGCAGGAATGAGTAAAACAACCCTCACCCCTTTGCTCTGCTCAAGGGAACCCAGCCCACTGTCTCCTTTCATAAAATAAGTAAGGCATTCAGTTCTTTAGTACTCAAGAAAATGAAATCAGATTCCAAAATCAGGCCTCTGAAGGGATGACAAGCCTGTGAGAATGAAAAAGAACATAGCATTAACAAGTAATGTGATGAGGTGAGGCATGAAGTGTCTATTGAATTCTGTAAATTAGGATTATTGTACCACTCCTGCTTTGAGGCAGGGCTGGTTAGGCTTCTTCTGTATTTAAAAACCCAGATGTTACTAATAGCTGTCATTGAAAAAGTGTCACTGTCTGCTGAAAATGGAGTGTATCTTTGCTTAGGTTGTGAAGTCACACATTGATATAAATCATTGGTATATGGGAGGTCTGATGAGTCTTGAGCTCTTATGACATCAGTATGACTTAATTATTAATTATTATTCAAATAATCCTGCTCTGTTGTGGTCCAAGAAGAAGTTCCAAGCACTGTGAGCATACAGAAAGCTGATGGAGGACAAGTGTTGCATTTTCAAACAGCAGAGTTGTTTCTATCCACTGACTTCACTTATTTCCAAGCCTGATGTAAACCAGACCTGCCCACTCGGGGTTTTTAGGGCCTCCTTTAGGGCTCTTCTTTGTCTCATGCTTTCCTAATTTGAGTTTCTGTATAGAAAAGAAAGTTCTGTGGGTTAATTCTAATTAAGACTTTCAATTTTTAGTCATTTAAAAACAAGTTATTTCTTAATTTGTTCCATTCCTTGAAGCAGGTGTTTTTTCTATAAGTTGTGCTTAGTCTGAATTATTGTGAATGTCCATGTGATATTTGCAGTATTGAAGAACTACAAAAAGCATCTTTAACGTTTAATTTTCATATGAAAAGGTCATTTACATAATGAGACAATGAAGCCTTTGGGCAAAGATGAATGTAGGAAAAAAAAAATCCATTAAGGTAGATTCTGCCTAAGAGTTTGAAAGGGCCTAATTCACCAAACTTTGAATGCTGGATTATTGCTGACACTTACTGGAATAAAATTCCCTGCTTGCCTAAAAAGAGTGGCAAAATCCTAATGCACATTTTCTTTTGTGATTTCTTCAGGGACACCTTACCTTTGTTAGTGATGGCTCCTTATCTCATAGGCTGTGTAGCTTTAATGTTTGCAGCTGAGCTGTGTAATAGCAGTTTTCATTTCTTTCTTTACATAATGAATTTTAACACCTCGGAGAAATGGGGTTTTTTATGGGGTTATATTTACAGCTGAGCAGGGCTGACATGGTCCCTATAGGTGGGGCTTGTTTGGGAAGTGCAGCACTTTGAAGTGCTGCTTGATTAAACTGATGTAAAATCTCTTCTGCATTTCTGATTTTTAATGGCTGTAAACCGAGTTCACATCTCGGTTTGACACTAAATGTGTCTGCATATGGGTTTTGTAATAGTTCACCAAATCTGCTTAAAAACTCATGGGAGGTTATAATTATCAGAATTTTTCTATGTAGCCTATTAATTCATTCATTAGAATGGCAATTAAAGTAAATTCCTTAATTATTTGAGTGTATTACTGACATGTGCCTAACTCCTAGAGATGTGAGACTCTTGGTTTAATAATCTAAAAGTTTAACAAAACCGTTTTTCTTATAAAAATATGATAACATTTACAACAGGGCCTTTATTTGATATTGAATAAAAGGGGATGGCTGAGAAAGGCTTGGCCAAGGGGGTTTGTAGTGACCAGGGTTTAAGTCCCAGTGTATAAATGTTATTTAACAAGGTCTGAAATAGTTCCTCCCTAAATCACTGCCTCCCCTGCAGTGCTCAGCTGTCACAGGTAGGGTGACTTGGCAGATCTGGTGACATGCCCTGTTCTCCAGGGTGTTCAAATCCTCCTTTTCCCCACTCCCCAGCCTCTCCCATCCCACGGAAATGTGGTTTTTGAGGTGACCTGTGCTCCCCATGGGGGTGTTTGGGGCAGAACAAGGCGTTAATGTTGATGTTGATGTTAATGAACTGCACAGGTTCGTGTGCCCACCAAAGCTCAGTTCCTGGGCCAGGGATGCTCCTGAAAAACCTCCCTGATGGTGGGACACAGTGAGATGGGCACAAAGAACGTCTGGCTGTGTCAGACACTGCAGTTGTGACTTTTGGAGTGGTTTTAAATAGTCACTGAGACAGTGTGTACCTTAAAAAGAGATGTGACTTCCTCCTGCTCGGGCTGTGGGAGCTGCTCTGAGCCAGCCAGCAGCTACAAAGGCAAAAGGAATCTCTTAACATTTATTTTCATGGTGTGTTTTTTTTTTTTTTTTTTTTTTTTTTTTAATGTCCAAATCCTTTGAAGATGTTTCACTTAGTTTAGAGTCTGAATTGGGCCCACAAGCTATGAGAGGCAATGTCACCAGGCCAAAATAAGAGAGAATTGCATTCTGTATAAAAGTGTAAGCTTCATCCTTTCAAAATAAAACATGCTACACATCCTTTGGAATTCTTCCTCAAAACCAGTGATTTTATTCACATTGTATCTGTCTCTTTTTTTTTTAAGCAGGTCTTTCAGTTGTCATCCACTCACAGTTTAATTTCATGTTAAAGTATTTAATATAGAATGGATGCTTATGTATCTTTTGTGCTCTGAATGGATGTTCCTTATCTCAAACCTGGTGACAATGGCAGTGCTCAGGGTTTGTGACAGGTTCCTGAGCTGAAATATTTGAGCAGGAATTTCTATCTGGAAATATCTATATCTATATTATATATAGGAATATCTATCAAAGCTTTCCCTCTTCCAGTTTAAACCCATTGCTACCACCACAACTCCTGATGATGAGTCCTTCTCCAGTTTCCTTGTAAGCTCCCTTCAGATGCTGGAATTGTTTCAAATAATTAATTTTACTCCATTAGTTTGCAAAATTTTGTTCTTTTAAAATTCTGAGACCTTGAATGAAATAAAAAAGTGAAAGAAACACAGAGCCCTAAACAGAACAGGAAGTACCAGATTGAATAAGTCTATGGATGTGGGGGAAAAAGAACTGAAAGTATTGGGATAGTAATTATGAGAACTTGAGTTTTGCAGATTGAATTTGTTCTAAAAATGAACTTGAATGTGGCATCATGAATGTATTTTGGGCTGAAGAAGCACTTCTTTTCAATCCCTGTTTCTAGCTGTTAGGTGTTATCCAGAAGCAAAATCTTACTCTGGAAATTTCCTAGTCTTGTCAAGATTTCTGACACGTTTTCTCTCGTGATGTGATTCAGTTAAATCCTGGATTTTAGTTTAAAAATTGAAAAAGTGGATTTGCACTTTGTGCAGCTGAAAGAGGAGTGCTTTGGGATGGATGAGCAGCAGTCAGGGCAGCCTGGTCTGTGCCAGGCTCTTAGGGAGGGTTGTTATCAGTGCAAGAATAATGTGAGAACTTTTTGGTCCCTGTTTTCCAATCCTGCAGCTATCAACGTGATTTGTCTTTGCCTAAAGAATTATAATTGATCTTTTTGCTGCTATTAACCAATTCCTCACTTTTTTGTTGCCTGCAATTCAGCGTTGTCTTCTGGTCACCTTGGTTGAAGAATTGTGGTGTAAATATGTCGTGAGAACTAAAGTTATTTTTAAAATAATGAGTAGATTGCAACGTTGATAGGGCAGAGCAGGAAGAAACTACAACATTCACTAATCCCAGTGCAGAACACAGGATAAATATCTGCAGAGGCCACAGTGTTACAGGGATAGAGGTTAAAAAGCAGAATAGAAAATATTTGATAAATATAGAATCATTAAATGTTCATAATTTATTATGTAAATGTAGTGCTGCTAATAGAGACTGTAATGTCCTTGAGGATATCTTGTGAGTCTCTCCAGGGATTCAGGGAGAGATTCCAGCTGCTGCCTCTGTTCAGGGCTCTGGTGTAAAGTCATTGTGGCACCTTTTCTGTTTCTGTGGAACAATGAGCAGTGTGTTCATGTGAATCTCTGGAATTGGAGTCATCCCATCCATCCCAGCTGCTCAGTGGCACTGGGATGACTGGGAGCTGCTTTCCCATGCAGCTGCTCCAGGGTGGATCTAAATTTGCTGTTTCATCCTCCCTGATGGAGAGCCTTAGGAATAATGTTCATCTAATGCTGAATATCTTCAGTGAGAAATTCTGTAATGTAAAAGTAGCGTGGAATCCTTCAGGATAATCCTAAATATCAATCCTGGGATGTTAATTGAGGATTCTCTTAACAGGAGATGCAGCAGTGGGAATGGAGTTTGGACATAGTAATGCTAATTGTTTGCTATTGTCTGGTTAAAAAATAAAGCTGTGATTCAGTTCTTGGTGTTCTACCAAACATGGAATGGGGTCCCAGAACTAAGCACATGGTGGTTTTTATTTTATTTCTTCACTCCCTAGTCCAGTGTCTGTATTTGTGATTTTGCTGGTATTTTCCAGCCTTTCACAGGTTGTATATCAAGCTTGTCATTATTGTGTTTGTAACAATGCATCAGGAGACACAAATCTGGGACCTGACACTAAAATATTCCCTTTACACCTGAGTTTGAGATGATATTTTAGACAGAGATGTCCCCAGGAGCTGGGAGTAGGAAGGCTGGAAGCAGAGAGTCTTTTCTTGGCCATATGAATACACACATGTGGAGTGTTTGTGCCAGAGCACTTGACTTGCAAGTGAGTCATATTTTTCCTCTGACTTTAGAAATTAAGATGTAGCATTGTATAAATATTATCTGAATCTTGTATTATTCATGTCCTAGTATGTAAGTGCAGTGCTTTACTAGGGTTGGCTTTTTTAGCTGCCAGAGGCCAACACTGGAGTGAATATTTGATCAAAACTATTCCAGCAATCCCAAATTCGAGCTCCTTCCTTGCCTCTCATCCTCACTGGAGGTGATGGGGAGCTCTGCCTTCTATATAGCAATTGTAGCTTCTGTTTAATTTTCAGGCTTAGACTATAATTTTTTATTTAAAGAACAATTCATATTACAGCTGCATTTAGTATATTTGGCACTGTTGGGAGACAGGATATGAAATATTTGTTATATTACAATTTATTTTGTAGTACAGTCCTTATGTGATGTTTGCATTTGCATAGTTGGCACTTGCCTTTCATTTTAACAGGGTGTTTATTTCTTGGAAATGAGTTTTATATTGTGATTTTGTGAATCTTAACAAGCATAAACGTCTCCATGATTTTCATGGTGGTAATAAAGCAAAACCAGCTTTTAAAAATTGTGACAGAAGCTGCTCTGCTCACCTTTAACAACACAAACTTTCAGCGTGTTTGCCAGGAAAAAACTGATGAAGGGACAGCTCAGAAAAGCAGAGTTTAGTTTCTAATCTAAACATTCATTGTAAATGCTGGAAAGATTGAGAGCTAAAACATCCACCTGGGAAATCATGGACAAACCACAACTATGAAGGTGGCTCAGAGGAAAATAGCAGTGGAAAGGGAAAGCAAATATTGGAACTCAGGTGAAGATGGGCATCCCAGACTCCTGATTATTTTTTTTTTAGTCCATGTTATTTTTTGGAAGGTAGTTGAGGGTTCTCAGTGCTGCTGCTCAAGATGATGTGTGCTCTGTTTAAAATAATTTAAAAACCATTTAAAACTTGTGCCCTTTTTCCCAGCCAGCACAGGACAGGGGCCCATGGGTGGGAGAGGTGACATCCAGCTTAGGAATTGCTCCAATTCTTTACTTGATAACAAGAATCACTTTTTGTCCCTAATATATAATATTGCAGTTTATTGTGCTTAAATTTGCAGTTGTAAAAATGGTAAAACAGATTTTGCTGATGTGCAAAGTTTTGTGAATTTTCAGGTTCTTTCAGGTCTATCCCATGGCTCATATGGTTGGACTGGGGAACTCCTTTAATTCCTGAGGATCTAAAATAAGATTTCCGTGCTCAGTGGGAGGATTATTTCTTCATCATTATTATTACTATTACTATTATTATTATTATTATTATTATTATTATTATTATTTCACTGGCTGTTATGTACCAGTTGCTCTCCACACTGGCCTTACTGGGAGAGTTAATCCAAACAGAATGATGGAGATAGAGAGGGATAAAACAGGCTGGGAATGCTGGCATTCTTTTGGGGATGGGGACTCTTTGAAGATTAAAAATATCACACATAAATGCTAAGTATTTGTGTTACAGCAAACTGGCAAATCCTATTGTAATGACTAAATCTCCAAGATGTTAAACCTTTGATGGGAATTGGGGGAAGGTCTGATAGAACCAAGGAAATCTTTATCCACAGGATGAGCCACTGCTACCAAATCCAAAGAATAGGTGGGAGGAAAAAAATACAGCTGGATTGAATAATTCTTTTTTTTTTTTTTTTTTTTTTTTTAAATACCCAAACCGTGGTGTTGTTCTCCTTAAATTCCTGTTGTAGGTAAATGTGTGATGCCTTTATGGAGGTGCTCTGTGTAAATGGAGTGATGCCATTTCTGATATTCCACTTCTGAAAGGTTCCTTAGGAGTGGATTCATTTTTCCATTAGGGAAGGCAGGAATTTTTAGTGTGTGTTTTCTCCCAAAATATTCCCAAATGGATTCCTTTTTAGCAAGGCTGTGTGGGTGTGAAGGTTGACTTTTTAGTCATAGCTGGTTCATTTATCTCAATTGTATTTTGCAGTTGGTTCCTCCAATTTGGGGTTGTTCCCAAACACACTTTACTTTCACTTGCACATTTTACCTCTTTGAAGCTTTTTAGTAATTGCATTGGTTCTTGACAACTTCATAACCACAGCCATTAAGTCACAATAAAGACTAATGAAAAAAGTAATAAAATTTCCATGTATAACTAGGATGAAGATTCCTAAGGGAAATATTGAGCGAGTGATTACAGGGAAGATAATTGTCTGGTTAGAGAATTATATGCCCTGTGAGTTTGATATTGAACCTCTAAAATTGTCACTTAAAAATCAAAATATTAGAATTATGAAAAAACTTGAGCTGGATGTGAGGAAGAACTTGAGACAGGTGATTTTTTTCTTGCTTTCTGAAGGATGAGCAACTTGTCAGTTTTATTAGAATTCAGGTTTGGTTATTTTTAGTAAAGAATAAATGCAATATGATGCTGATGGTTGCAAATTATTGCTTGCTTTGTGTACTTGTGATGTGCAGGGCTGGTGGGATTTTGTTTTTTAAGGCACTGACTTAGCAAGCTGCTTTTCACCCAGTAGTGATGTTGGAAATTCAGATTTTGGGGTGTGTTTGGAGAGTATTGGGAACATTTTGATGCTTCCATTTCTGGGGGAAATTAGCAGTGCTTGAGTCAGATAAGCTGGAAAGGTTCTTGACCCTTCACCTTGTCTGACCTTTTTTAATCTGTTTTCTCTTCCTGCTTCTGCAGTATTTTGTTTCCTGTTTTGACTTTGAACGTTGTTGATACATTGTGGTTTTCACCTTTGCTTGGGCTGGTTTGGGTTTTGTGCTGGGAACCCGTGAACCAGAATAAATCCTTTCTTTTCAAGTAGTCTAATGGAGTATTTCAGGATTTTGGGACAAAGATCAGCTTTTTGATGTGATTACTGCTACTCCTCCTAATGGCAGTGATGCTTTGCACGGAGCTTTTGTGATTCTGGACGTGTTTCTGTGCCCAATTAGTTCTACCTGATATTAATTGGTCACTTTATAGTAGCCAGAACAGATTAATTCCACCTTCCCTCAGTTAAACACTTGGAGTTCTGCCCTTTTCACTGATTAAATCAGCTTTTTAGTAGTAGCTTGTAGTGCTTTTACACAATATCTGAGCTCATTTATCACACATCTGTCTGCTGCAGGCTGGAATTTGTATCCATTTCAGTGCTGAGACAAGACATGGAGAGGTTAAGTGTCTCTTGCCTGGATGTCTCAGTTCAAATGCTTTTATTCCTCACCTTTGCTCCATCAGACAAGTGGCTGCTTTGGAAAGGTGTGTTTTGGCTCTCAGCCTCTATTTCTCAGCATTTCACATCAGTGTGCTGGAATTTTGAAGGATGGGGGGGAAAAGTGTTGTAAGGGAAGGTGTTTTTGTGGCTGGCCTGACTTTGCAAATAAGTATTAAATAGGAATTTTAAATACATTTGTTGTGTTTGCTCTTGATGCATATATCACAGGTAAGGTGTATAATGTTTTTTTTCTAAGCTGTAATAACTCCACTAGACCTGACCAACCACTTTTTTTATTAAGCAGAGACTGCAGTGTGTGGCAGTTCTTATATTTATGTTCAATAGTTACATCATCAAAAAATAGATGTAATTAAGGAAGATTTTAAGTTCCTTCATACAGTGTTTCAATACTGTAAAAATCACTTTATTGAGGAAATTTTGCAAACCTTAGCTCAGATCCAGAGGCCTCTGAGGAAGTATCACACAAATATGCAGTGTAGGTACTTTGATTAGTGAAGAATTGGCTTTGATGTAACCATTCTCTCCTCTCTCTTTTTCCAAAACAGGAAAACAAGCAAAAATATCAATATTACTTGTATTTAGCCATGCAGTTGTATTTTTATGATGACTCTTACTAATTTTTTCTAGCAGCCTGGTAACAGCAGAGCAGCTTTTGCTGCCCAGTTTTTGTTGTCAAAAATTGTCCTTTCAGTGTAATTTTTGGAGGGGACAGAGGTGGTGCCATACCCCAAACCCTACATTGCTCACAGAGTGTTTTAGAACCTTCCCAGATAAAAGTCAAGAAGGATGTGGAAAGAAAAAAATATGTCTCAAGTGAATAGAGATTGTAAAACGAATGGAGAATGTGGCAGCAAAACTTGCAAGGCTCCACTGGAAGGGTTGATTTCCTCCAGCTTAGTCTGAACAATTTTATTGGGGTGACAAAACAAAGTTTAAATTTAGAGTTGGACTTGCATAATCTGAGTTTCAGGTACAGTTTTAGTCCAAAAGGAAAACTCCAGGATGACTTGGTGACAAATATTTGAAAGCAGAGCAGAACGAGATGGTTTCCAGCATGGGCCAGTTTTGGAAGGCATTACACATTTTATTACCTGGATAGATGGGAATTAAAACAAAAAAAGTGAACTAGTACATCCATATAAACAGCCTGAAGTTTAAGTAACACTGAGAAACTAAAAATACCCTCAGCAGTTGGTGAGCTGAAGGTTTGTTACAATTACTTGAAGCAGGGTGACATTTTTAGCTGAGGTTGCGTGGTTTCATTGAAACTTTATTAAACAAACTGGAGCTGGAATATTCCCTGGAGATTTGGATGCAGCACTAATCTCCTGTTAAACTGGCTGCAGCTCTCCTGGAAATCCTCCAGCTCAGGTGGCACAGGAGCTTCTTCGTGTTAGCAAAGTTAACATGGACACACTGACAGTCTGGCACTTGGTTTCACTGATGGTTTTTGGAAGTGGGCAGGTGGATTTTAAAGAATTATCAAACAGTATCTAATGATTGTTTCTTGATTTTGTTACCTTGAATCAGCCTCGCAGTCAAAAGGTCACCTGTGTGGTGGGGAGGTGTAAAGAATGAAATGTGCAGTTCCAATGGAGTCTCTTTCCCTGCAATAATTCTGAGGTTGTGCCACCTGTTATTGGCAGGTGGGATGTGAAGATGGATTTTTTGCTGTGTTCACTGCCACAAACTCATCCTGGGAAATTGTCAGTGTCTGTTTTTCCCTGTCAGCCTGTGAATACAACAAGGGTGCACCCCATAGTGTGGTGTCTGTCTCCTGTGTCTAATGACAGCAGCTTGTGAATGCTCTTCTCAGAGGTGTTTGTAGACAACTGGCTCCTGGAAGTGTTTGGGCAATCTGTGCCTTTGGAAAAAGTGAATATTCCTAATGAAAGGACTTCAGTCAGTGGAGGAAACTGGTTTGTCAACTAGGCTGGTGTGTAAAGGCAGGATGAAAAACCCCTCTGTGTTCTGTGATGCTTCCTGTGCGTTGGGTGTGTGGAATTGAGAGGAAAAAAAGGCAGCTTCTGGGGATGAGAGTGTTCTAATTTCTATTAGTATTATAGTAATAGATATATTGCTTCTAGAAATGTTCCTTTAATAATTGAAGACTTAGTTTTATTTCCTCTCAACACACCATCATGTTCTATCTCTGTTGAATAATTGGTGCTTTGGTGTTGGGATTTTGTATTCAAATATTTTGCCTTCCAGACTCGTAGTAAACATTGATAATATCTTTGATTTATACTCTGCTCATTTCAGTTGTACTTTCATGTGCATGGATCTAAATGTATAATGAACTTATCTTTACAAAGCTCTGCAGATGATTTTAAATGGCCAGCATCAGTCATTTTAATGGCTCCTGGGGAAGGAATGGAAGTAATTACCTTTCCTGTTATTCCATGACCTTTTTGGTAGTTTCTGCATGCAAACAATAATACTGAGTGGGCTCTGGCAATAATAACTTGCTTTTGAAATGTAACATGGGCTGGCAGTATCAACTCATCACTCCTGTTAAATGCACTGATAGTGCAGTTGTGTTTGAAGCTCTTGGGAGTATTGCTTGGCAAGTCTTGTTCCCAGCCTTCTCCTCACCTTGGCTGGCACTCCAGTCCCTCCCATGGCTTATGGAAAATACCTTTATTTGGGATTTTCCTACTCCTGAGCACTGCCTGGAGTGCACACTGGGCAGTCAGGGGTGCTGTAAGCTTAGCAAATGCTGTGCTTCTATAGAAACTTTTGCCAAATAACCCCAAACCAGATTGGACTGAATTGTGGGGACATCAAAAAATTAACAGAGAGGGAGAAGAAACCAGAACACAGAGTTCATTTTTTGTTAAAGATATGTGTGTGTGTGCAGGCATATAAAAACTGCAATAAATGAGAATATTTTCATCCCAAAACTGTTGTTGGATTTAGTCTTGGATGCAGGTTGTTTGCTTTGCTCTGCCAAAACGACAAAGCCTACTAGTAGCTTCCCCTTTCCACGATCCCTGAGCAATCCCAGCACTCATTAAACGTGGGCAGTTGTCCCTGCTGGCTGAGGATTTGTTGTGCTTAAAGGTGATGGGAGGTGAAGAATTCTCTTCGTTCCCTCCTTGTCTGAGTGTTCATTAAAGCTTCACCTGTAAAGGCACACGGTGACTCTGGGTAGATGTTAATGTGAAATAATGGAATTGAAACACCTTCTAAGCCAGGTAACAGTATGAGACCAACTTTCTTCTGCCATGTAATTAAAGCAGGCTCCTTTTAGTAAAACAAGATATGTGCTAATGATAATCACCACTGTGCTAATTGATAGCTCTGCTGCTGTGTGGGTCACACTTGAGGTTTATCTCTTAGATACCTTTTTTTTTTTTCTTTATGGTCAGAAGTACTCGGAATCTGTAATAAAATTTGAGAGGAAACAACCCAGTTTCTGTTTTTACACAATTGTTAAGTAGAACCAACATCTGTTTCAGCGTTGACTCGGATTAAAATTAGGAAGGAATGTTTTAATGTGATTTACTTTTAAGGATTGATTTTTTTGCTTTTGATGAATGAACTAACTGAAAAGTAGATGTTTTACTGAGTGCTGGATTAAGCCCTCAAGTGCTCTGTTTTATTTTGGCTGACAAAAAGCTCGACAAGCCTTTGGCCATGGCAGTGTTGTTTCTGTCTGGCTTGTGATAGCAGGGTAAGGAAAATGCCTTGCTATAAATACAGTGACACAGCTCCCTGTGCAGCATCATTTCCCTGGGCTTCTGCATGGTAAATTGCTTTTTTTTCTGCATCACTCAGGAAAACTTCCAGGGGATCCTGTGCCATTCCCTGCAGCTTGGCTTTGGGCAAAGGGCTTTTTTTTTTGTTCCACGAGTTCCTTCCCTTCTTAAACACTGTCTAAGAAAGTTGCTCTGTGCTTGTAAAATCTGCTTTCCAGGGAGCTCCCAGGCCTGGATGAGTGGGATGTCATCACATTTTCCACCTTTACAGTTGTGCACAAGTTGCAACAGGTGTAGCTGGCAAACAGATTTTGGCTGTGCAAGGGAATCTTGGGTGAAGAATTACACGTAGTTCAACATTTTATTCCTGTTGAATCACACCTCACTGCACTGTCTCGTGAAGTTGTAGTGGTGATAAAGTATTTTATTTGTTTTAATACAGAAAAGCAGACTGGTTAATAGATGAAACCTCTTGAAAGATGCTGTTGGAGCTGCTCTTAATAATATTCACCACTGTTGGTTGCAGATAATTTCCCTGGCTTACATGCAATGCAAAATTGATCATAAAGCTGCTTTATTTTCCTTTGTGTGACAAGAATGGTGCTGAATTTAGAACAAATTACAATCCACTATTGTAGTCAGAAAACTTAGGCAGTGAGCTGTTGTTCACAGTGATTGTAACCACAGATCTGCTTCCCTTCTCTCTTTTCAAGCAGGCTTAGATTATTAGATCTCATTTTCCCACTCTTTAGGGGAAATCATGCATTTAATTTCTTCATGTCTTTTTATTGTAAAGATAAACGTAAGGAGTGGAGGATTTTGAGATTCCTTAAGCTATTATACCCTTCTGTAACATCTTTATTGACCACATTTATTTTTTTTTCCTTTCCTCTGTTCTCAGTTACAGACATAGAACTGAAGAGGCTCAAAGATGCTTTCAAGAGAACTTGTGGCCTCTCCTATTATATGACCCAGCAGTGCTTCATCAGGGAAGTTCTGGGTGATGGGGTCCCTCCCAAAGTTGCTGAGGTGAGCTGGGAATTGTGTTTTCCTGGGAAGCCACAAGCAGTGGATAATGGGCAGCTGGATGGTGCTGGGCACACACAAATGTTTATGGAGTTGATTGAATTGCTTTCCATTTTTTTTTTTTTTTTTATGCAATATCACAATGCACCTTCTGTGCCTGAAAATGGTTTTCCAGATTGGATTGTGGGTGGGATGTGCTGGGCTGAGAGCTGCTCCCAGCTTATTAATACCTGGTAGATGACTTGGATGTCAACCTGAATATCCAGATGTCAATTTGGGCAATTAAAAGATAGAGAATTTGTAGCAAGACCATAATGACAGATTTTATTTACTGCAGATGCTGTTGGTTTCTTTGAGATTCTATTGGCTGTTACTTTGTTTTCTGAAGATGAATCTTTACAAGCTCTTAAAAATAAATTTGTTCATTATAAATGAGCTGGAAAATAACCAGAATCAAAATTTGCAACATGGATATAAACATATATCCATGTATATACATCTAAAAAAAAATAATAATACCCACCTACACACGTGCATGTTTACAAAGTTGTTTTCTTTTATAGAATTACCCATTTCTTGAGAGAGATATGAAAATATTATTGGTAGGGAGACAAAGATGGGGCAGACCTTTCAAATGATCTCTTGCTCCATGTCATTTCTAGTCACAGCTTCTATTTTTGGCATCCTCAGAGCTGTTGACCTCAGAGGCAGCGTGCAAGTCTCCCGGTTTTATTTAGATAATGTGAGTGCTCAAGTGTTGCATTGCTGAAGGTTTTACACTCTGGCAGAGTTCCTTTTCCTGAGCTTAATCTTTTCTCCATTCTTCTTTTCCCCCTGTTTTTCCTAAGTGTTGGCAAAGGGGATGATTGTGCCTCACTTCTGTAAACAGTTGGCTTTCTGTGTGGGTGTTTAAGGTTTCAGCAGGAAAATTTGCAGTGCAAAAGGAGGGATCTGATTTGGCCAGAGCTTAAAGCCTGTGTTCAGTACGAATTTTTGGGTTTTCTGGGTGCCTTGAGAGTTGATAACCCCTAAGATTAAACAAAAAATATACCTTTCACAATGTATGATTAGTTTGAAAATAGTATGAAATATTGAGAATTTTATGTTCTTCATTAACTTGTACTTTTATATCCCTTTTATGTCAGTATTAAGGATTACATTACTGATCTGGTCACAAATGGAGATTCTGAGGTTTGAAAAATCTGCTGGCTGGTTTTTATTTTATTTTTAAAAAATCTGTCCTTAAAGACACAATTTTGGTGATGATTATCACTTTTGACACTCATAATGGTTATAGAGCAGTTCTTGGTTTCCAGGTGGTGAAATAAAATTAATGGAAGACTCCTAATTGGTTTTTGATGGCTTCTCATCAGAACTCATCTCAAAATTCGAGTACAAATTATGATGTACTTGTAGCATTCATTCTCAGGCAGTGCAGTATCAAATCTGTGAGCCTGAAAACTGTAAATTGGGCCAAAATTGGGATTTGAGTCAAGGGATGCTTTGTAATTCCTGGCTGCAGGATGGGGAGAGGCAGGCAAAGTCATTAGGCAGCTAAAAAAACCAGAGTTTTCAGCCTTTCAGTCACTAAAAGATCATTTGGAGCCTCAGGTTGCTGGGCTGTGTGCTCTGCATGTTGTGAATTATGGTTTTTCATATCTGAGCAGTGAGAGGCCTTCAGGAATTTGTTAAATTAAAAACACAGGAGTTTTAAATGGGACATAAAACAGAGAATTGAAACCAGTGGGACTTTAGGCCAACAATTTGGGTGGTTGTCTTGTACACAAAACATTTTTAAAATGTTCAGGACAGTAACGTTCTGGGGGGATTTCTTGGGAGAATGGAGTTAAAGATATTAATGAAAGGAAATGCAGAGATGTGTCTGTGTTGTTGAAATGCAGGAAAGCTGCTCAGGTGGTGGGAAGCACAGCTTTGGTTTTTAAATCTTGTTATGCTCTTCCATTGCCCGTGGAGCAGAACATGTCAGGCTTAAATTTTATTTTTAAAAAGTGCTGTGTGCCATATAATGATAATAAATTTTCCATTCTGAAATGCAAATCGCTGTGATTCTGCCTGGGTGTGGCTGTTTTGAGTAAAGCTACAACAGCATTAAGTAATTTTGGAAAAGAAAATTGCATCACATTTTGATGGTGCGTGTTATGAGGTTTTCCAAATGCCACACCAACGTGAAAAAATTGTGGAGTTCCTTCCTTAGAAATGATGTGTTCCATGATTATTCAGTGTTTATAAACTCTTCCCCAGGAATGATTAAGCAGCTAAACTCCAAGCAATGCCAGCTGCCTGTGGTTGTAACTACATATATTCAATACTGATACATTGGACACTATCCACAGAATTCCTTTCCTCTCTTTATCTCATGAGCAATCCTTGTGTAGTGTTGAAATAATGTAGAAATGTAATATTTGGTGCTTATTTGGTATTGCAGCTGAGATGTACAAAGTTCAGGAGAAGTAAGTGGATATTTTAGCTGCATATTTATAAAAGTAATGATTCCAGTGTAATCTGAAGGTAAATTGCTCACGTGGGCAGTGGAGCCTTGAAGGCATCTGGTGAAAGACACAAGGATTAGACATAAAAAGTGTGGAATTCAAATCTCTGCCTTGAAGCCTGTACCATTGTTGTATCCAAATAAAGCACAAATTCACTTTTAGTAATTCAGCCCTTCAAGCATTTGTAAATGGATTAAAGTTTAGTAACACAAGAGGCTGATCTGAGCCCCCTGTGGAAATGAAAGTATTTGGGTAACACTGTGTCTCAGAGAGGATGTTTTTGTGGAGAATGAGATCCTGCTGTGCACTGATTGACAAAACCATGCCTGCAGAGAGATGGTGGTAGGCCAGGGAGGGGATGGAGGGAGGGATGGAAATTGGGGAGGGATGGAAATTGGGGATGGATGGAAATTGGGGATGGATGGATGGATGGAGATTGGGGATGGATGAAGGGATGGATGATGGAGGGAGGGATGGATGGATGGAGGGATGGAGGGATGGATGGAAATTGGGGATGGATGATGGATGGATGTTGGATGATGGATGGAGGGATGGCTGGATGGATGATGGAGGGATGATGGATGGATGGATGATGGATGGATGGATGGATAGATGGATGGATGGATGATGGATGGATGGACAGATGGACAAGGAGAGGATCTCTGCAGGTCACCCAGCACTGTTGGGTGTCTGCAGCCAGGCTGCAGCAGCAGCAATAAATCTGCTGTGGCCTCTCTGTTTTAGGTGTTCCCTCATCACCTTCCTGCCACCACAGCACTGTGTGGCTTGGCCAGGGCTGGTTTTGTTTGGGCACTCCCAGTCCTGGCTTCATTTTGACTTGTAGTGGAAACCACCCTGTGATGGTGCAGTGACTCACAGGGCTCTGGTGTTCCCCTCTTGCTGCCAGCCTGGTTTTGGGGATTCCTGCTGCATCCCCTTGATGCATTTGAGGTGGTCATAGCTCAGCCTGGAGGAGATTTCAGCCTTGATAAAAAAATTTGGGGAAACAACACCACGAGCAAGAGAGGAGTTTCTTCACTGGAGGGTTCTAAGGGGGAATTTTAAATTGCTGTTCATGGCTTGTAGCTGTGTTTCAATGAGTAAAAGCTGGTTATGGGCACCAGAAGAGCCACAAAAGGTAACACAATAATAAAGTGTATTTAGCTGAAGAATGTGAGGTGAAGAGCCTAAAAACCACCTAAGATGGAGCCTCAGTATAAGCTGCTGTTTTTACTTCTGACGTCTCTGTTTGCCCTGGTTCTGGTTAACTTCTCAATTTTTGGTTAACTTCTCTATTTTATTCTTCTAGGTTATCTACTGTTCATTTGGAGGAATATCCAAAGGGCTGCACTTCAATAACTTGATAGTTGGATTAGTTCTACTCACAAGAGGCAGGGAGGAGGAGAAAACAAAATGTAAGTGATGTAACTTAAAACATAATGAGACAGTGGATTGTGAGTGTAAATGTGACCTTTTTACAGTGAAGACAGGATTTTTGGAAGCATTTTTAGCTGTGGTTTTTTTTGAAATTAAGTGCATTTTTGTTTTCTGTATTCATCAACATTAAATATTTGCCAAGTCATCATGAATGTCAGTGTTGGGATCCTACAGAAAGCCTGATGATCTCTGTATGTGGGCAGAGGAAGGAGGATGGCATTGATATTTAAAAAAAAAAAAGGCATCTGCCTACTGACTTCTGTTGTTTTGTCTTCTCTGTTAATCTGACTTGGTAATATTAATTTTCCTTTTGATTACAATGGTAAAAGGAAAAGGAAGATCTTGACCTAAACCTTGTGGACCTATATTGATCTTGGATCAACCTAAGTTTTTAGTCCTTTAGTTGTTGCACAGCTCTTGACATTGTCAGCCAGTTAGAAACTTGAAATTTGAAAAGAAAGTCACTGCCATAGATGTTTACAGATATTTCTATTTCCTCAGATATTTTCAGCCTCTTTTCTAATGAATCTGGGAGTTATGTTGTCCGTGAAGAGATGGAGAAGATGCTGCATGTGGTTGATGGGAAAGTCCCAGAGTCTCTCAAGAAATGCTTCTCTGAGGTTTGTCAGGCACCTTTTCTCCTGCTGCATTTACAAAAAAAGTCAAGATTCCATTAAGGAGCTTCTTTTTCATGCTCAAGCACGTATGGGAACAAATTGACCTTGTTTAATGGGGCAAAAACTCATGGTTTTTTGTGTTGTGGTATTACATGTAATTTATATTGATGGGAACAGTGTTTGGTGTATAAATGCAGCCATTCTCTGTGCTCCTGTATTCACTGTGCTGCTTGGAAACAGATCATTTCCCAATGCTAATCATGTCATCAGGTAAATTTAAATACTAATATTGCTGGTGGGAACTTAGTCATTAGTGTGAACATTTTATTGCAATCAGGGAAGAAATCTAGAACACAAAGCTGAGAAGAAAGAAAATCTGCAGCCTGGATTTAAAAATGCCTGACAGCAGTGGTTGCTTCAAAAAAATAATTTTATGTTATTGCTTTTGTATCATTGTTCCTGCCAGGAGCTACAACATTTAATTATGCTTTAGGTTGTTTGAGAGATGTAATCTTTATGGAGCTTGCTGAAGTCCTTCTCTAAACCAGGGCATTGGTGCTTAGCCATAGATGATTATCATAGATGATTCTTTGACTCCAGGGATCCTGATGAATTTTCAGGGTATTTTGCTTGGTTTGTTATCACAGGACTAAGAGCAGCAAAATGGAGACATCATTGTCCATTCCTCTGGCAAAAGGATTGACCAGATTGACTGGAAGCTTTATTGATGGCTATCAGTTTGCTTAATTACTTGAGATTTCATTGTTCTGTGCTGGAGATAACCCTGGCTGTGGGCATGGCCTGAGCCAGGCTCTCATCTGGCCCTGGTGTCCTGTTGGCTTTGGAGGCACTGATTGCATTCCTGACTCCTGGCTGGAATCACAAATCCTCAGTCCACTGCAGTGCAGCTTCTGGAGCTGACCCACGGTGCCATTTCCTATTTCGAATTCCCCATCAGAGTGCTGTGATGAATTGCACCCCTACAAGTTAATTGCACACTGTCCAAGAAATCCAGAAATACTTTATGAAGCCTTGCAGGAAGATGAGTATCAATCTGGGCTTCAGAGCATTTTCCTGTTGAAGAAAATGCTGCATATTGATTTTTCTTTTAAAATGAAAATAGTGTAATAACCCACTCAGCAGGATTTACTGGGCTCTTAATCATCCGTGGTCATTGCTGGAGAGGGAAAGTTTAATGTTCCTGCTGTGGGCCTTCCTGCCTTGCCTTATGGAGGATGGGTTTGATTTCAAGGATGATGTTTATAGGTACTTCTGTTCATCAGAATTATTGCAGGTACTCAGTTAGAAATAGAAGCTTTTGAATATATCTGAGTTTTCCTTTTTGTTTCTGAAATAAAGGGGAAAAATTCAGTGATAGCTGCATTGCTGAAGTTCCATCACAGTTCAGCTGCAATCATTGCTTGCTTCAAATGTTTTCTTCCTCCTGTCCCAAGTTTTTCTGTCCCTCCTCATTGTCCTTCCAGGGAAAATTCGAGTTTCAATGACCCAGCTCTTGCTGCCTTTACAAAGAACAGTGTAAAAATAGAGGGAAAGGGTGGAACAGGGGTGAGAAAATGTTCTTTTCTCTTGATCCAAACTTTTGGAGAAATGAAAGGATAAGAAATCAAAGTGAGGGGTGGCACAGGGTGCCCAGAGAAGCTGTGGCTGCCCCTGGATCCCTGGCAGTGCCCAAGGCCAGGCTGGACAGGGCTTGGAGCAGCCTGGGACAGTGGGAGATGTCCCTGCCCATGGCAGGGGTGGCACTGGATGGGCTTTAATGTCCCTAACAACCCAAACCAGTGTGTGATTTGTTGGATGAAAATATAAAACTCTTTAGTCTAGAAAAAAGAGGCATAAAAAGAATGAGTGTGTGGAACTGAAACAACCCCCTGCAATGGGAATAGGAAGGAAATGTTTCAGCAGGGCTGGTGATGAACCATTGGAGCAGCCTGGCAAAGGGAATATAGTGAATTTTCAATTTTCTGCACTTGGCAGTTGCAGATAGTCCGTGGCCAAATGCAAATTGTTGGATTCTGTAGAGATGTAATTCAGTGAAGTTTAATGGTCTGTGATATGAGGGGAGTTTAAATAATCAATGACTTGAAACCTCTTCCACTTTGCAGCCCCCTGTTTGTTTCCCCTGGAGATGAGAATCTCCATATAATGAGTTTGTCTACTGATAATGGGTTTGCTTTTATTTGAGGTAGTTTTGTAGGTCCTGTAGAAATTAGTCTGCTGATCCCTCTGGTTTCATGGCTACAGCTTGGCAAGGATTCAAATAAATGGTTTAAACAGCACTGAAATTTTGTGAATGTGTAGTTTTTATGTATTCCTGAACAGGGAGACACAGGAGACACAGGATGAGGAGATCCTGAAAATGTCATGTTCATATTTATGCTCCAGTGTGGGTTTTGGTCAGTAGGGGCAAAAAAGTCCACATTTTCCTGCAGTAATTAATCAGTATTAGTTATTAAACAGTATTAGTTATTCCCAAATCTGATTTTTCTATGTTGTTTGTATACCTGCACAGACAGAACAGAATGTTTATGATTTTACAGCACCTGTTTTTTTTTATGCTGCAGCAGAGCTGGTATCTATAATAATACATTCAAATTCATCAAAATAACCTCTGCTATTTTGAATTGCAAGTAACCATTTTTCTTTTCATCCCTTTCACCTGAGGTTCAGGGTAAATGAGTTTCCAAAGGCCACATTGAGTAGGTGGCTGAAATGCAGAGAGAACTGAAAGTTAATTTCCCTCCCATTGCTGTTTCAAAAAGAAAGGGAAAAACAGGCATGGCTCCAAGCAGAAAAATTACATTAGCACTTATTTTTCTAGGAGATTGTCCCAATTTTTTTGTTCATACAGCTGGATGGTTCCTATTTACTGGCAGTGAGGAAAACAGCTCCCATTTTCTGGTTTTTCTTGCAGGGTGAGAAGGTGAACTATGAGAAGTTCAGGGTTTGGCTGCTGCACAACAAAGACGCCTTCACCTTCTCCAGGTGGCTGCTCTCAGGAGGGGTCTATGTGACCCTCACTGATGACAGTGACACCCCAACCTTCTACCAGACCCTGGCTGGAGTCACACACTGTGAGTAAAGGTGCTTCTTGTCCTGCACATCTTAAAAAAAAAAAAAAACCAAAAAAAAACCAACCCTGCCAGAGTTCACAGGCAGAATCGTCGTTCATTGACCTTCCCTGCTCTGCTCCGTTCTCTTCAGTGAGAGAAATTCCTTCCCTGAGCTCTCTGCTTGCTGTGCTGTGCTGTAAAATGTTGTGTACAAGGACACTGAGTTGTTATTTTTAAGAGATAATAATGCTGAGGCTACAACACTTCTATAGAAGTTTGCTACCAAGCAAGCTAAAAAAAAAAAAAAAAGTATCTTCTGAAGTGGCTGGCTGGTAATACTGGGTTTATTTTGGTGTTTATAGTGGGTTGTAAAATTACTGAGAGAGTTGAGAAAATAATATTTGTTTCAAAAATAAGTGTTACCTCTTAATTTGCTTCTCCAGTAAAATAAATAATATTCCTGGCATGTGGTAACTAAAGACAGACATCCTCAGGAATTGTCTCCAGAGGAGAAGTGCTTCCTTATGTCTATGTTAATGTAAAAGAAGGAGCAGCTGGTCTTTAAATTAAATCTAAAACCAAAAGGCTGATAAACAACTCTTGATGTATGAGTGTAATGCAAGCATCCATTCCATCCCTGAGGAGAAGGGAGTTGGTTGTGGAGGTGTCAGGGATTTGAAAAGTCTGGTTGTGTTTTCTGTCCTCTCCTGGATTTTCCTCACTGCTGTCATTGTGGCATTCAGTCTCCAATGGGTGAATTACTCGAATAAAGCAACACAACCCTTTTTATCCTCTTGCTTTTAAATATGGGCATTCAAACTCTTTTGTGACCGTCTGAAATGAAAATGCATAATGAAGTCAGGAGTTTATGAGCAGGTAATTTATTTGCATTACATGAAAGGCTGCAGGAGACATTGAGGTTACAGAAAACCACTGAATATTGTGAGGTCTCATAGAGAAGGCAGAAAAAGAGGAATGTGAAAAAATCCCCAACCCTCTGAGTGTTCTGGAGTTCAGCTCTGGGAAACATCTTGACCTGTATCAAACTGAGGTCTGCTCTTTTTTATGCTTTGAAATGGAAACTTTCAGAACAGTTTTTACTGGGCTTTTCACAGAAAGTTTCTTTTATACTGAAACTGAGGTTTGGAATTAAATAATTTAAATTTAACAGCTACTGTTTTAGTAGATTTTATTTCATATTTATTGTTGTTCTCACTTCTGGTTTTGGTCCCTGTCACTGGTACCATTGTGTCAGAGCTGGGATGGAACTGTTCAGTGAATTCCAGAAATCCATGTAGCTGATGTGGTTATTGTCCACAGAATTGGAAAGTTCACGTGACAATTATGTTTAGACCTCTAGATAAAATTAAATTTTACTGAATTCCCTCGTGATTTACAACAGTGTAGGAATCTCATCCAACAGATGCCAAACTAAGGAAAATGTAAGTGCTGAGCACTTGGAAGTAATTTCAGCCTAATCAGGTCACTCCAAAGAGTAAAAAATTCAGTACAGAGGTATTTTTAACACAGCTGAATGTGTTAAAACACTGAGAGCTTGTTCTTGATATTTTTCCTGGGAGATTGGATGCCTTTGCAAGGACCAGGAAATGAGATAATGTTTGGTAAACTGAGGCAAACACCATCATAGAGAGAAAGAGGGAGATTTTTTCCCTTTCTTCTGTTGTAAAAGGCAAAGTGATTTGTGCCACTCACTGGTGCAATGAGGAATTTCTCAGTCCTGGCACAAAGCTCAGACCCCCCTCCCCAGCCTTACCTCACCCTGCTTCCCATCCAACTTCTTGGACAATGTGTCAGAGCCATGAAAAATGGCAGTGATAAAAATAGGGAAAGTTATTCCCTTTGATTTAGAAACAGCCCCCATTTCACTGCAAAGCATCAGTGACTCCATTTCAATTTGCTTAATGAGCCAGGCTATCAGGGAAACAAAGGAATACTAATTTTTTGTTTGTAAATAACATTTGTTTTGGTGTGCAGATGACTTTAATTACATTTCTCAACACATAATTAGAAATGAAATTTTAAAGTTACAGGAAGTTGCACACACTTGCTGCTTTTAATCAAATTTTGTTCCATCTCACTTAAATCAGAAATATGAATAATTTTATTTGAAAGCTGCCAAAATAAGTGGCCTTTGTTCCTAAAAAGGCAGTTTCAGGGATATGAATTTGTCTTACACCTGAGGAGTGACCAAGTAGCAGTAGATTGGATTTTCTCCATTTTCTGGTATGATCACATGCATTTAAATTTATTTAATATATATATTTTTGAAGCCATCACATAGAACAGCATCATGGTGCAGGCTGTAAATCCCACATTTCTCTCACACTGACTCAGGGGACACCTCATTGATTTAGCTGGAAATGTTTCTTTTTTTCTGCTCCAGCATAGGTGCTGGTTGCCTTTTTTGTGTGTCATTTTGGTGTGACTCAGTGTCATGCAATGGGCTTAGACACTCAGGTTTTCAGCCCTTTTCCATGGGGAAAATCATTCTGTTCATCAAGTTGCTGGTTTTGAACTGACAGAATGTTTAATTTGTACTTCTTTGTCACCCAGTTCTTGTGTCACTGAGTTCTGATTAAATAACATCCAAATTCCCTTTTGAATGGAAGAGACTCCTGTGCTGTCAGAAAAATTCATCTTGTTCTTTCTGACAGCTGTCACCCACTGAGGTGCAGTTATGACTGCAATCAGGACAAATAATTCTATTTTAGAATATACATTTATCACTCATTTAGTACAATAAATAAGAGAAGCCCTGCATAAGCAGGCTGGGTGGTTGAAACGTTTTTGAAACAGCAAAAAAATCGAGGCTCAACTTTGTGTCAGAGCTGGGATTGTGAACTCTGTGAGAGGATGGAAGGAAGCTGCACTGAGGAGATCCCTTCCCTTAAAAAAAAACCATAAAAACCTGGGTGTTAAATCCACGTTGTGGAGCTGGGACACCCAGTCTGGGAGCAGGGATGGACAATCCTGGAGAGTTTGGCTTTAGAAAAGCTGCTCTTAAAGGCTCCTTTCATCCCAGGCTGCCTTTCCCAAATGGGAACTCTGGTGCTGTGAGAGGAGCTGTGCTCTTGGCACCTCCCTGATCCCACCTTGAACACGGATAATCCAAACCAGAATATTCCATATTCTGCTGGATGAACCCCTGCATGCTCACACACACACACACACACACACAAGGATCTCTCCTGGCTCTGCTTTTAATATTCCCTTCCCTGTGTGTTTGTTTTTAATTAGGAAAAGCACAAAGATGAAAGTCATGACAGCAGCCCAGGCCAATAAGTAAAAGCCTTGGTGTCACTTAATCTGTATTTTGCCACTTGTTATCCTCTTAGTTCCAGGCTATTTTATGTCTTGCAAAGCAGCTCTCAATCCCAGAGTCTTCTGGGGTTTAATTTGAAAGCCACAAAGGGGAGTTTTTAGTGAAGGAGCAGTGCTTGGGGTGAGTTTTTTTTGGCCATGAAGAAGCAGCAGGGCCTGGGGTCTGCCTGGAGCACGTCATGGTGAACAGGGAAAGCATCCAAGTGCTGGTAAAATGTTGGGAATATGGTATGTTTGTGCTGCTGTGAGCCAGACAGGATTGTACCCATAGGTGGGTAAATATTGAATTTCTGTCATAGTGCAATACTTGGTGAATTCTGATTGTATGAAGAATTGTAATAAGGAGTGGCTGAAATGAAATCATGCTTTTAAATTTGTTTTCTAAGGTAGATTATTCATGGCTTGGTATCGATGGAATATTTTAGAGGGGCATTTTGTGGGAATAGCATTCAAATGGAACAAGGGGGTTTAGTGTTTATCACTGCCATGCACCTGCCTGTTGATCAGCATTCTAAATGAACTTATTTTCAGTATGTTTTCAGTTTTAGATGATGTTTTGACTGAAAATGTTCATTTGTTCTTCCTTTACAAGAAGAAGATTGTGCTTCAGTTGTACTTATCATCCTTCTGATTATATTGGTCTAATTCTTAGAGAATTGAACCAAAAAATATGATTCACAATTTTAGGGATCTGAAAGTTTTTTTGTATTTCTGATGGGCAAATAATGAGGAGACATAAATCAGCATGTGGTAGTAAACTGCTTAAATTTCTCAGGTGCATCAGGTTCATGTGACCTCAAATCATCATATCATGTATTTAATTACCAAAATGAATAATTACTTGGCCTAGAAAGCCAGTGTGTCCTGAGGTTTTGGCCTATATTGTGTAGATAAAATACATCTTTTTAAGTAATCTGAATGAAAGCCCAGTTTATACTTTGATGTGATTTGAACAGACATTAAGGAAAAAAGTTTCTGTTTTGAAAAGATAAAATCCTTGATCTGTCCAAAACCTCTGTGGAATATGGAGTTTTGTCATGCACAGTGATATGTTTGGGTATTAAGTGCAGTGTGCTTTTCCCATGCTTCATTTAACTTCAGTAACAAATATGATTATGTGTATAATCATAAATTGCCAGAGAGATTTCTTTTAGTTTGCACTCTTAGATGGTGCACTGCATATCCTGAGTCTGATTTACAAGATTATGTGCAAAAAAATCACTCTGAAGAAATCAAATTATGCAACAGCTGCTGCTCAGCTGCAGTTAAAGTTCCTGTGTGCTGCAATCCAATAAATCCTGCTCCCTTTTATTCACTGCAACTGGTGCACTGGGCTACAATTTGTTATAACTGTGAAGGAGAAATTTTCTTTGTCACATTTTTACTCGTGGTTAACCTGATTTGTGTAAGGCTAATCAGTGCTAAGAATGTTATTTTACTACTTGGTTTTACTTTCTGAAGTTGCTTGGCTCTTGTGCAGAAAGTCAGCACGGTGGGGCTAGAATAAAAATGTAACACTGTGCTGACACTTCTCAGCTGTTCTTTTAAAGGTGATTATTTGAAAATTCTCTGTCTTTAAGTGACCGTGATGTCAGTTCAACCACTGTGAACACAAACACAGACAAGATGCTTTCTGATAACTTTTCTGAGATGAAATAATAAAACAGTGAAGCTACTGCTGTAGAAACATCTGGGAAGTACAATTAAAAAAAAAAATCAGAATACAACTGACTTCTACTGTAGGTGTTTGAGAGTGGTTCTCTGGCAAAATACAATGTTCTTAATTACTAAAGATAAATATTGCACCTGCCAGAGAAAGGTTTCTGCACATTTACTCTTCAGTGAGGACAATTTGAGCTTCCTGCTGGCTTTGGAATATTCTCAGTGTTCCATCACTTGAGGAATGAAGTGCAGCTCACACATTTGTTATTCTTCCTACTTACAGAGGTGGATTAAAAGGAAGCAAAGTGATTTACACGGTCATGCACAAGAGAACATAAATAATGCTTTTGTGTTTGCTAATGAGAGCAGTAAGGTGGAAGTGGAATTCCTGTAAATGGCAGCACAACCTCCCCTCTGCCATTGTTTGGGAAGGGGGAAGAGCCCTGGGATTCTCCTCACCTCTGGGATATTTCTGTGTGCTGATTTTTCAAGAAATAACTCCTCTGTTCCTCTTCCTTGATTTCTAGTAGAATCATTTCCCTTTATAAATTTGGATTGCTGCTTCCTCACGTGCTGGGGACAGAGTTTGAGTAGGGCCTGTGGTGATGGGATATGGGGTCATGGATTTAAGGTAAGAGTAAGATGTGAGGGAAAAAGGTTTTGTGATGAGGTGGTGGATTCCTCATCCCTGGAAACATTCCAGGCCAGGTTGGATGGAGCAACCTGATCCAGTGGAAAGTGTCCATGGAGGAGAGTGGGGTGACCTTTAAAGGTCCCTTCCAACCCAAAAAACTTGATGATGACAAGCCCAGCCAAGGGCCAGGGGATGGGAAAACACAAAAAACTTGGTGATGAGTGCCCAGCCAAGAGCCAGGGGATGGGAAAACCCAAAAAACTTGGTGATGAGTGCCCAGCCAAGAGCCAGGGGATGGGAAAACACAAAAAACTTGGTGATGAGTGCCCAGCCAAGAGCCAGGGGATGGGAAAACACGTCAGGGGATTGATCCATCTGGGAAGGAGAGGGAGAGGAGAAAGGAAATGAGTTTTTTTTCTGGATCAGCCCTTCTGTCCCTGTGTGAATGCACAGGAGCTGGGAGTGATGCCCTGAGGAATGGGGAGGCAGGGCTGGGGTTGTCACCTCTGTGACTGCTCTGAAGACACACAGGAAAGGGACATTTGGCTCTGATGTCACTTCTCCAGCTGGGCTGTCTAAAAACACCTGACAGGAAAACACAAACCCCTTCCACTCCTTCAACTCCAGGTATTTTATTCAGATTTTCCCACTCTTTCTGCTGAGGGTAAGGAGTTGTGTAAGTTTTGGTGCATCATGTCAAGCTCCTGCTGGGTACTTACAGCTGCTTCATACTCACTGCAGGTCACCTGAGTTACTCCTTTGAGTAAATTATTGCCACTAATGACAGAAATGGGCAAAGAAATCAAGAAAAAAAATCTCAATTTGATGCAACTTTTTTAGGCAGAACCCTTCTGTTCTTAAGCCTCAGAGGATTATTATTGTTTCTGTGGACTAAACCAGGCCAAATAGCTCAAGTTAAACCTATTAGAAAACTGGCATGGATTTAAAGGCTCAGAACCATCTGGGAATGAGATCACACGTAGTGTGCTGCTTAATATAGACAGCTTTGTCATTACAGATCTATTTGAGAAGCAATTAATTGGCACTGACCTAAAGCACTGTTGTGACACACTTGCATATGTAAAAAGGTTAGAAATATTGTTGGGCAGAAATTGAATCTTGGTTTTCTTTTAAATGTATGTATATTTAATTTCAAGGGTAAAGCATAAAGAGAGCATTTGTATAGAATTTGTTTATTAATAAATAAATGTATTTGTATAGAATGTTTGAAGGAATACATAAGTTCTTCCTCTGGCTATTTTTTATCCATCCTTGCTTAGCACCTTGTTTTATTTCTTAGGTTTGGGGTTTTTTCCCCTTTTAAAATTGCCTTTTAAGTTCCTCTGCGTTGTAGGTTTGTGTAACCACTCCCTAGTGGGATTTTACTGGGATTGTAAATAATTCTGTAGTATAAATAATAACATGAAACAAACTATTTTATATTTGGGAAAAAAAAATGCTGACATAGAATATTTAAATGTCACATTAAAATTTAGCCTTATTAATTTAGCCTTGTTACTGTATCAAAAAGCTAAAAATTTCAAATAGGAGTTTGTTAAGGGCAGCCAAGTACTACATAATTTTCCTAAAAGTCCTGTGGTTTATTTTTTTTAATGCTGCTTCACATCTTTTTTGAGGATTTAAATACTGAATACCTTGGGAAAATAAGACACTGCACATATAATCTGCCCGTTCAAATCACCAGAAAGAAACAGGTGAAAAAAGGAAGAGGCTCTAACAGTGGGAAAAGTTCATTTCTGTGTTTTTACACACTTGTGATGATGTTATTGATGGTGAACTCCTCGATGGTGAATGGGTAAGAAGATTCTGTGGACAAAGGAAATAATTTTGGTTTCTTTTTGTTGATTCTGCAGTGGAAGAATCTGACATCATCGACCTGGAGAAGAGATACTGGCTGCTGAAAGCTCAGTCTAGAACTGGACGCTTTGATTTGGAAACTTTTGCCCCTTTAGTGTCGCCCCCAATCCATCAATCTCTGAGTGAAGGTATGGAATGAGATCACTGAGCAACCTCTGCTGCTCTGGGATGGATTTTAAAGTCTCTTCTGAAATGGCCTTTAAGCTTGAAGGACAGAATAACTTCACTGAGTTCTGAAAAATTGGGAAAAGAGCCCCAAGAAATCTGGTTTTTTAGGAAATCTGGACTGCTGAAGGAAATACATCACATTTTATGTAGGAGCTGCCCTCTAGGTCCTTAAAACTTTTAAAGATTCTGTAAAGACAAACTTCTGGCCCTGAATGAGAGAAAATGGAGCATTTTTAAAGTGACAATTGGGAGTTTCATTTATTAAATGACAGCTCAGTGTGCAAGTCAGCTGTTGTATCCTGCAGCCAATGAAACATTCCTCCCTGGCAGTGGAAATGAAGATTTTATTCAGGAAACTCAGTCAGGAGATTTGTAGGTTGTTATTTGTGCTGACACCCAAACTGGTCTGTCCAGTTGAAGCCACTCTGGTAATGACTGGAGGTTGCAGTTGTCCAATTGTCATTTGCTGCATGACATGAGGACATTCAGGGACATTCACTTGCATTCCAGTTCTGGAGTGACAATTTTTTTTATCTCCCAAAGGTTGGCTTTACTGATAAGTGCCACCAGTAAGTAACAAATGGGAAAATCATCTGCTATGGTGAAAAAAAAAAAAACCCCAAAATTTATGTGCAGTTCTGCAGGGATGTATCCCCACTTCCTTTTGTTTCTGGGTGTGTTTTATCTGCTTAGTGATTTAAATTTACACAGCTGCTGTGGGGAAACTTGAGTGGTTTCTGGTCATTCTTTAAAAAAAATCTGGGATAAATAATGCTGAATGATTTGAACTCTTAAATGCTTTGAAGGCTGGTAGCTACAGCTCTTCACTCAGGGCTGAGTTTGCAGTGAAATTCAGTGATTTCCATAGGAATTTTTGTTACAAGTTCTGGCCATACTGCTTCAGCTCCACTCTAAATCCCTCATTCCAAGGAGGAATGTGAGGAGCAGGCAGCTGCTCAGAATTCCTGATTCCCTCCCCAGCCCTGGCTGCATCAGCCATCCCTGCAAAGATCTCATTCCCCTTTCAATGGTCTTAGTAATGCTTAATTACCTTTATTACAACTCGATGAGAAAAAATGAGAAGTGTTTGTACTTCTCCTTGCCCGTGTTTCCCCGTTTTTCCCCTCGTGGAGGTGCTGTAACAGGAGATATTTTGTGGTTTGCAGGTTTGTTTAATGCTTTTGATGAAAACAGAGACAATCACATAGATTTTAAAGAAATTTCCTGCGGGCTCTCAGCATGTTGCAGGGGACCCTTGGCAGAGAGACAGAAGTGTAAGTATGCAAAATTTAACTGTTCATTTGGGAGGAGTTTTGCAGTTTGATCGATGAGGTTTAGTTGTTTTCACCTTTTGAGATTCTTTTCCCACTGAACAAGTCTGTGAAAGGTGACTTTAGAAGTTTAAAAAAAAAAGAAAAAAAAAAAGAGGAATTTTAAATATCAAGGTTTCCTTTTATAAAGGATGATTAAACCTAATTCTGTGTATTTTACAGCTTATCAGTAATTCCATGTAAATTATCTAACGGGGAAAAACTGCATTTCAGAAGTAATTTTTGCAGTGTTCTGCATTTTGAGGCAGAATTGTGTATCTCAATATAGAAAGTGCAAACACTTAGCTACTCATTATCTATAATAGAAAACAAATGTCCTATTTGATTGTCTTGTGGTAAAGAGCATGTTGTGGCTTTTCACTGCCCAGCTCCCAGCTGGCTCCCTGCAAGGTTCCTGTGTTTTGAAACACTTTTTTTGTTCCCTACTTCTCCAAAACCACATTGTTTCAACTTCCAAGCTGTAATTCCCTGGAAATTTCTGGATGCACATATGTTCCCTGCTAGGTCCCATCAGCAAGCACAGCAGAGGGACTGCAGGAATCTGGATTTGAATTTATTAAACACAGCTGCTCCATTTCCTCACCTCCACACGTGCATCCCCCCTGGCAGAACTGTCAGCACTACATCAGCTGCTCAGGGCTCTGCAAGGAATAAAGGGGAAAAAAAAAAAAACTTGTGGAATGGTTCTAAAAAACAAAGTTATTTCCTTTTCTCTCAGTTTGCTTCAAGGTGTTTGACGTGGACAGGGATGGGGTCTTGTCTCGCACCGAGCTCAAGGACATGGTGGTGGCACTTTTAGAGGTCTGGAAAGACAACAGGACAGACAAAATCCCTGTGAGTGCTGTCTGGGGCTGGTTCCCTTCTGTTTCCTGAGCCATCCTTCCAAAGGAGCAATGTACCTGATGTTTGGGAGGGGGTCAGTGACCCCCTCGGCTGGGCTTGGGGACAAGTGGCTGTCACCTGCCCCAAGCACAGGGTTGGGTTGGAGTGTTGTCCTGACCTGTCCAAGTGACAAGGTGGGATTACAATGTGTGTCCTGACCTGTCCAGGTGACAAGGTGTGATCACAATGTGTGTCCTGACCTGTCCAAGTGACAAGGTGGGATTACAATGTGTGTCCTGACCTGTCCAGGTGACAAGGTGTGATCACAATGTGTGTCCTGACCTGTCCAAGTGACAAGGTGGGATTACAATGTGTGTCCTGACCTGTCCAAGTGACAAGGTGTGATCACAATGTGTGTCCTGACCTGTCCAGGTGACAAGGTGTGATCACAATGTGTGTTCCTGACCTGTCCAGGTGACAAGGTGTGATCACAATGTGTGTCCTGACCTGTCCAGGTGACAAGGTGGGATTACAATGTGTGTCCTGACCTGTCCAGGTGACAAAGTGGGATTACAATGTGTGTCCTGACCTGTCCAGGTGACAAGGTGGGATTACAATGTGTGTCCTGACCTGTCCAGGTGACAAAGTGGGATTACAATGTGTGTCCTGACCTGTCCAGGTGACAAGGTGGGATCACAATGTGTGTCCTGACCTGCCCAAAGCTCACTGGTTTCTCTAGAATGTGTTCTTTCATATAAACACAGCTACAAAAGCACAGCTTTTTGTCTGGGAGCCCTTGGTTTGAATTACTGAGAGTTTCCAGCATCTCCTACAGTTTTATTTTTATTCTGAGCACATCCTGCTGGGAGACTTTTAACTCTGATTTCTAATCCTTTTGTTGAAGGAATTGGACATGAGTTTGTCTGAAATCGTGGAAGATATTTTACATGTGCATGATAACACAAAGGTAGGAATTTGCTGTTCTTTCCTTGTCATTTTTATACCCCAGTATCTTCAGTTTATTTATAAGGAGGTGCTTTCTTTAGAGCAGAGATGTGTCAATAAAAGAAGATTTTTCAAGAAATGTCAGTTTCCCATTAAAATTTACCACGTTGTTCTGTGAAAGAAAGAACATATTTGAATTTTATAAGCCATTTTAATACATGAAGCTAAACCCAAAATGCATAACCAGATGAAATTAATTGGAAGCCTGCACTGTTTGCAAGGCTCTGCTGTGCATAACTAATACCAGTTTTAAATCTGATGCTTGACTTCTGTTCTGGTGAAACTGTTCTTTGTTTCCTGTTAAAATTGATCTTGAGAGAGAGTGCAGAAGTTTATCTTCTATTTTATGCTCTGTCAAGGCACATTATCCTCCTATGGAGGCATCTGTCATGACAAAACAAAAAAATCTTGGTGGTTTATATTGTGCTTTAAATGTAGCTGGGTGTAAATCTGTAATTATCTGTAATTCCCCTCCTTACTCTTTGGAAATTTGGAGATATCCTCAAAAAATATTGTGGAAGTTGCTTCCATGATTTCATCCTTTGCTTCACTAATTGGGAAGAGTGTCTGGAAAGGATAAATAATTTATGAAAAACTATAAAAAATGTCTAGAGATGCTTAATTACGTGTTTGAGTCGTTGTCTTGCCTGCCTGTACTCCAACAAAGTGGTGGGCAAATACTTTATTGTAATTCTTTAATTGCCAAAGCAGTGGAAATTGTGGCTTCTCTGCTTCATCCTTTGAGGTTTTTATTGTTTGCTTCTTGGAAAAAAAAGATAGTTTGTAGTCAGCAGTCCTGACTCCACAAAGAGTTAAAAAAGAAGACTTCAGTTTTCAGCATATTTTTGTAGTGGCATCATCAGTGTAGTGCTGGAAAGAGCTGATGGTGCAGTAATTACATCAATTATTTAACCTCTTTTTGTGTGTTAGCTTTGACCTGGGTTACCTCTGGAGAAAATGGTCTGTAAGGAGAGGCAGAGTAACTGCCAGTGCTGTAAAATTGGCTCAGAATTCTATTGCCAGATTAAAAAAAAAAAAAAAAAAAAAAAAATCAGATTGATCCCTTCACTGAATCCAAGATTCCCTCTGACATGGTCAGTGTTACACCACTGTGACTTGGCAGGTGATGAAGAATTAATGAGATTTGTGATTTTTGAGATCACAAGGGCTTGCTGACCCAAAGTGGGTTTTGCCAGCCCTCAGAGGAGGGTGCAGGTGATGGAGGAGGTTCCACACTGAGCCCTGCTCCCCCTCTGCACTCCGAGCTCTGCACTTCTCTGGGTTGCCTGTGTTATGCTAAAACTGGAATTTTTCTCTTTCACTGGATCAAATTTTATTTAAATAGTGCTAGATGCCAATTTTTATGGAATCCCTGTTTTTTTTTCATGCCTTGCATGAGACAGGTAATGAGAATTTTACCAGCACCACGTTCATGTTTTGATGGGTTTTTCCTCCCCTTTTCCTTCTCCTCCCTTCCAGCTTGGCCACCTCACTCTGGAGGACTACCAGATATGGAGTGTCAAGAGTGCTCTTGCCAACGAATTTTTAAATCTGCTTTTTCAGGTATGTTTAGGGGAAATGGGAGGTTGTAATTTACAGTAATTAAGTGCTGAGCTTTCTGCATGGGCCACGAAGTGCAGCATCAGCATTTGTGTGCACAGGAGGGGATGTGGCTTTGCAGCTCTGGGCTGCCTTGGCACAATGATTCTGCCTTTGATTATTATTATTGCTCCTTGCAGTGCCTGGAGATGCCTAAAGCCTCATCTGTTCAGGAGAACTTGGTGCAACGCTCAAAAAATGAAATTTTGAGTCTATCAACAATTATATTTTCCATTAGACAAAGGCTGGGTTTGAAATGATTTTTGTGGCAAATCTTTGCCAAGGAAATAACCCAGGCAATGAGTAAAAAAAAATCTGATTCTTTACATTTTACAACCAGTTTCTCTTTACATTTTGTCTTAAGGCTCTCTAAGGTACCTCTCATTGCTCCCTTAATGAAGCAGTCCTGGAAAGCTGGGCTGTCCTCTCACTGTTCACTTGCAGAAGCTGAGGATTAAGTATGTGCTGAATTGGGTTTTAATTGAGTTTGAATTGGATTTTTTTAAATCCTTGAAAGCCATATTTTAGCTCTGGCTCGTTTTGTGCGGAAAATAACCCTCAAAGATATTTTCATCCACTGCAGTTTGTTCCTTACCTATTTTTCTTTGAGGTTGATACTTGGAGTTTAAATTACAATAATAATAATCCTAATTGGCCCATGACTGCTTTATAAATTACATTTTGGATGATGCTTTCCCAAGAGCTTCAGGGTGACTGAGTGAGAGTATCCTGAGGCCACCAGCAGCACCACAGCTGGAAAGAATAACAGCAGCAAGTTCTTCAAATTCATTTTATCTCTAATTACATCAAGTTTGCTGAAGTTGCAACCTTCTCCAGAAGGACTGTCTTTATTTTTGGCCTGTCTGGCATCAAGTATCCCCTCATAACTAAATATTGATGAACTAACAAATATCCCTGCAATCTTGACAAAGAATGAATGAAGATGTAATAAATCTGTCTTAATGCTGATTACACATCACCAATGTTGCACATTGCTCACTGGGAGTCTCATTTACAATGTTTTTTTTTCTCCTGGCATAGCTGCTGTATTTTCATTTTAGATTTTAATTTTTTTTTTAAATAACTTTATCACATAAAGCACAGGGCAGAGTCTGCAATTGATTTATCTGAGCATTTATTTGAGGTGTCATATGCCTCATCTGCAGACAGAAAAGCCAAATATTCTGAGTGGAAAGCTTGTCAACAAATGGATTTGTTTGCAGAGGGACTGGTTTTATCTGAAGAATCTCATTTTAGCTCAATGCTGCACAAATTTAAAAAGAAACACCAGACCCAGCTGTGTTGTGTGTGCTGGAAAATCTGTTGCTTCCCCCTGGCTAATGGCCTTTGTTTCATTCAGAATGTGATATGGTTCTCTCTCCCTGTAATATCAATTTAAATAAGACATCTTAGCAGTGATTAGAAATCTCCAGCTGAGCTAGAAATTGATAGCCTCAAAAGAGACCTAAGGAGGAGGCTGGAAATCATGGGCTGAGCAGCAAAACCATCTGGGAGGGTCCTGAGGAGCCCTTCCCTCCTCTGCTCCCTCCCTGCCCAGCTTTACTGGGACAGAGGAGCCTCTGCCACTGGTTTGTACTGGGAATAAAACCCCACCCAGGCCAGGCAGCTGGCCAGGACATGGGGCCTTCTCCTTGGAGTTCAGTTCAAAACTAAATTAAAGAAAAAAGAGAAAGGCCTGCACATTGCAGAGTGGCTTTGGCTGGGCTTTGGGGTGCTGGCTCTGCTTGGAACTCCTTCCCCAGCCTCTCCAGTGCTTGTTTCCCTTTCAATCCCATCTAGAACTTCTCATTCCCAGATTTTTCCCTTTCAATTCTTTTTAAACTTTTAGTTCATCCTCTTCCAAGCACTCGCACTTTCCCAGTTCCTCATTCCCTCTCTCCAGCACACCCAGAAATCTTAATTTGTGCATCTGATCCACATGAGTCCTGGGATTTGTCACAGCCTGAAAATCATGAAAACTGCTTTTCTCTTCCCCTTAATATTTGTCTTGGGGCATTTGACATTCCTGGTGCTTTTATCTTAACAGGAGGAACAAGTTGGGAATCTCACAGCTCAAAAGACTTTTTTATTAATGATTTATTCAATTTGAAGTAATCTTGCTCCATTATTAAATGATGAAAAGTCTCATCTGAGTTGGTTTTTTTTTTTGTTTTTTTTTTTTTTGCTTTTATTTGCCTGTTAATAAAGATTCCTTTCTTTCTCCAGGTGTGTCACATAGTTTTGGGACTTCGACCTGCCACCCCAGAGGAGGAAGGACAGATTATTAGGTGTGTGCTTTGCTCAGAGGCTTCAATGCCTTTCAGATCCACCTTTTAGTATTTTCAAAAGAACTGGAAATTGCCATGTTTGAGCTAAAAATTCCCATTCTCTCTGTGCAGAGGCTGGCTGGAAAGGGAGAGCAGGTATGGCCTCCAGCCAGGGCACAACTGGTTTCTCATTGCTATGCCCTGGTGGCACCAGTGGAAAGAATATGTCAAATATGTGAGTAGAATCATCATAATAATGATAATATTTATGCTGAAGAAGTGATTTCTTGTCTTTCTGAATGTGTTGATGGAAAAAGCAGTGTGGAGGAAATTGCTGGAGCAATAATGCTGAGAATTGAGCATCTCCTGTCTCTTGGTGGAAAAGAATTGTTCTGCTGAATCATTGTAATGTGGGGAGCTCTGCACTGTAATTTCATTAAACTCTCATCTCTTTCATCTCAAAATACTTTTTGAATCAAAACCATGCTCACAGGAGCATTTCTTTCAAATCTTCTGATCCATCTGATAATAAAGCTGCCCACTTTGGGTTTGACTTGGGCCACAAATACACTCTGAATTTTCTGGGCAAAGGAGGAAATTGGTCTAATTTGCTTTAGAGGCAATGACAAAAACCAATCTAATACCCAATCACAGGAGTCTTGCTGAAACTTTATAGATACAGAGTGCTCTTTAATACCCTTTAGTTAAAATACTTAAGCTAAAGCACCACTGAGTTGCACAAAATACAGAATGTTTAATAAATTTAATAACATTTAATTGGAAGTAAATATTATTTGCAGGCTAAACAAGTGAAATAAACCCCTTAAAAGAGTTCTTACACCCTCATAAGTAATCATATAAGTACTTGATTTATTTTATAAAAACAAATAACTGGAAGTACTCAGAAAACTGCAGTGTGTGCATTAACTAACCTTGTAATGACCATTATTCTTTGTGCACAGTGAATTGGCCAAATGAGGGTTGAAATGCCAGAAATTCCAGGTAATTTGATGCTCAGCCTGGTGTGAGTGCTCAGATGTGCTCAGGATTTCATCCCTAATCCTTTGCATAATGGCACGAGGCCATTACTCACTGCACTTCTCAAGCAAAAAATAAAAAGAAAAAAACCCACCAGAATTTGTGTGAAAATGCTGCAGGTTTGAGGGAAAAAAAAAATGTGGTTTTTGTTGTTGTGCTTGCTGTTCTCATTTAACCATTCAAACTCCAAGCCTTGAAATATTTACAGCCTGTAATTTATTTACAGCTGTAAATAAATAAATGTATTTTATTTACAGCTGTTTAAAACCAGGTATATTTTAATGTATCTACGTAGGGAAAATAAGTTTGGAATTCTGACTCTGCAGAATGGTTTATTTGATAGTTTTAACAATTTTGGGAATTTATTTCTGCTTTTTTTTTGCTGTTGATACATGCAGGAAGCATTTTTCCTTCAGCAAATCATGTGATGTGCAAAAATGTTCGAAGAACTGTGAATTTTTGGTGGTTGCTTTGACTGCCATGACTTCGATCTTGGCTCATAATTAACTTTTCCTAATTTCTTCCCAACTCTAGGATGCAAACCCAGTTGTGATTGAGCCTTCATCTGTTTTGAGTGGAGGTAAGAACCCCCTGGCAGCTGCTGCAGCCAATAGCCCAGAACAGGGAGAAGACAAAATGGGAGGTCTTAATGACTTCAGTGCACCAGAAGAAAAGTTTTCAGATAATATTTCCACTGCCTCAGAAGCCTCAGAGTCCACCAGCAGCAGTAAGCATCTTATTTCCTTGGAGGTTTAATGTAGAACAACTTTTGGGAAAAAGTGCACATTGCATGGATCCCTGGAGCCAGACACATAACACAGCTTGGGTTGCAGGATTTTTTAGGAATTTTTTTTTTTTTTTTTTAGGATTTTTTTTTTTTATTTTTTAGTCTGTGGTGGTTCAACACAAAGTCTGGTTTAACAGCAATTCATCTGTTGTGCTGGGATTTATTTCCAGAATTCTTTTCAAGATTTTTTGTTGTCCTGCTGTTTATTTTCTGAGTGGATTTTTTCCCCCCACTTTCACATGAAGTTGTTTTCAGCTGCTTGATCCTATACTCTGCCATGCAATAAAAGAGGGAAGAAAGAGGAAAAAGCCATAAGGAAAAGCACAGTTGTAGTTTTACAGGGCATGTGATTTAAATTTGAATGAGTTTGTGCAGATCCTTGGAGCCATCCTTGTGAAAGAAGAGATTTTTGTCCTGATTTTCAATGAGTTCTTATGAGAATTGGAGATTTTTCTTTTTCTTGTAAGGCAGCTGAAGGTTGCATATTTTAAAATCATAACTTCAATTGAAATTAGGTAAATTACTGTGATTTTTTTGGGTATAGGGATTGGGGAAGACAAAGGACAAGAGAGACAAAGGTTTTTTTCTTTTTATTTTAATTTTTATTGAAATTTCCATTTAGTTCTGCATGACCAAAGCAGCTTCTATAAGAATAAAACCATTTGCCTTTTCAAGGAAAAGTAAAACAAAACATTATTGGCTGTATCTCCAGTTCTGTATATGAATTTTTTTAGGAATTTGATGTTCAAACATCCAGATAACAACTAAATGCTCACCACATTTGCTCATGCCAAGCTGGTCAGGCTGTTTCAGAGCTGTGTTTGTATAATCATGATTTAAAATATATAAAATAGAATATAAAATCAAAAACCCCTTTCTGAAAGATAACACATTTATCCCTCTGGAGGTGGAAGAGTTGCATGTTACACTGCAGGAGGAAGGACAACAAACTGAATATTTTTTCAAACGAGGATACAAGAGTGTAACTCATTCCTTCGTGGTTTATGGGATCAGGAACTGAATGATTTCTTTTTTTTTTTTTTTTTTTTTTCTTGCTTTGTGCACAGATACTCTGTACCCTGGCACCCCAGGCTCTGAGGTGAGCTTTGCAAGGCAGCACAACACTTCAGACAACAACAACCAATGTTTGCTGGGCTCCAATGGCAATGCCCTGCTGCAGCTGAACCCCCAGAAACCAGGAGCTATTGATAACCAGCCCCTGGTGACACAGGAGCCAGTGAAGGTAAAGGCAGCCATGGCAATAGAGGAAAAACACATTTTAACTCTCTTTTATCACACATTTTTTATGTTGGTTTTTTTTTTCAGCTTAATTCTAATTAACGCTGCTCTGTCATTCAGCAAAATTTCCGTTTCTTCCTCTTATTTTAAGAGGGGAAAAATTGTGTTCTGCTTCTAAGGCTGCTCTTGTGTTTTGTGAGAAAAGAAGCATTCAAAATATTCTTACAATTGGAAAGGTATTTATGAAAAGACAGCTTGCAGCATTACATGTAAAATACTTTGCCAATCAAACACTTCAGTGTTTCCATTTCAATATGGATTTACTGCTGGTGCAGAACAATACAGTAAAATAAAACTGATAGTTTTTGCACCATGAGTGCAAATAGAACATGAAACAGAGCAGCAGCAGCAGTGCTGAGCAGAGATGGGGTTTTTCTATTCTAAGTTGTTGGAGTAGGTGACACAAGAGCAAAACACATGAATTTTGTGCTGCACAAGCTTTTAGAGAAACAGTAAATAATGAGACTTGAACGTTAATTACTGTTACATTTAACTACCATCTCAGTGTGAAAAGCAGCTGCTAATTGTTACTTAGAAGTCTTTTAATAATTAAAGAGTGTTCTGTGTTCATGAACTGAAATCATTGTGGCCATGTACTAATTTCTCCACTTGAGATGTGACAAAACCCTTTTTTTAATTTTTTTTTTTTTTTCTCCAAAGGCTGCATCATTAACAATGGAGGGTGGAAGGTTAAAGAGATCCCCACAGCTGGTGGAAGGCAAGGACTATGTCATGGTGCCAGAACCAGTTTGGAGAGCACTTTACCACTGGTATGGAGCAAACCTGTCCTTGCCCAGGCCGGTGAGTTGTGATTTTAAACACTTTTGAACAAGCAGATTTGTCCAGTGGCACGAGGTAACCTCTTACAGGCATCTCCTGCTTCATCCTGTGTCCTGAAGAGCAAACTGGGAAACAGCAGCTCCAGACTGACTGTGGATGAAAGTTGTGGCTGTGTAGCTGCAGGATTGCAGGATTGCAAGATTGCAGGATTGCAGGTTTGCAGGTTTGCAGGATTGCAGGTTTGCAGGATTGCAGGTTTGCAGGATTGCAGGTTTGCAGGATTGCAGGTTTGCAGTTTGCAGGTTTGCAGTTTGCAGGTTTGCAGTTTGCAGGTTTGCAGCAGGGCAGAGGTGCTGCTCAGCTGCTGGAGTTTGCTAAAGCACACCAAAGTGAACCTGAGCAAACTTTAAAAGGTTTGGCATCCAAACTCTCATCTTTAAAAGCTGAGATGTAATTAAAAAGTTGTAAAATGGGAAGTGGGATACCTGCAGCTCTGAGAACCTGTTTTTTCTCTTTGACGATTTCATAAATATGGGGAAGGCAACAATTCCTCCTTCAGGTTCAGCATCACACAAACACAATGTGCAAAGTTTGGGGAAGGGCTCAAAAAGTGAATCCAGGAAAGAGAACAGACCAAAACTCTTCTCTGCTGGAATGGCTGCTCAGGAGGAGCTGGAGCTGCAGGATTCTGCTCACTTGGAAACATTGGAGACTTTTTCTGCAATTTCTCTTGAGTGTATTTATTCCACAGAGTGGTTGGTTTGTGCTCTGTCAGGTAGTCCCTTGTAGGAGATGCACTTAAAAAAAAGGATATGAGGGGATTTTTGTGCTGGTAGCAATAGAATTTTGGTGGTTGATGTCACAAACATTGAGTGTCACAGATGGGAGAGGATTATCTCTGTGTTTTTTGACAATTTGGTCTGTTGGCTCTAGTGCATACAATTATTTTACAGGGAAAAATCACTGGCTTCTTACCTCCTCCCACACTTTCTCCATGGAAACAAACACCTTTCATGATCCAGAAAAGGCCACATCACTTTATACACAAAGTAATGTGCTTTTTTTCCCTCAGAAAATGTCACACCATTGTTTTTGTTGTAGCTGAAGTTGAATTCTGTGGCACTTCAGTGTGGTTCCTTCTCACAGCTTGAGCTGTTTTCTTCTGCTTCACGTGGTCACAAAAAGACTGAACATTCCTTCCATTTCTGCTTGTATATTTGGGCAGATCTAGGTGGCAAAACCTTTGTAGAAATGGTGACTGAAAAGCTGCAAAATACATTTTGGGATAATTTCAGCTTTTTCTATCAAGGAAGCAAAATGCAACTAAAGTAGGTTGCAGCCTGTTTGTACATTATGAAGGTTTTAAGTCAATCCTGTGGTTCACAAAGTTCAAACCTAATGTCTTATCCTGCATTTTTCAATTCTTTCAACAGTTGTGAAACTTTTATGTGGAAGTATTATACACTGAGTGGAATTAATGAGGTTCATTGTGGATTCACATATATTCCAGGAATTATAAAAATATTCTTTCCATGGTGTGGTGCAGAGAGTGATGCTGCACTAAATAAGTTGTTTGCTTTTGTCAACCTGCAGCTAATAAGCTCCAAAAAGTGCTTAAGAATCAGAAAATTGTCATACCTGGAGATATTTGCCTAAAACCCCACGAGAAATTCGGATTTTTTTGGTCGCCTCATAAAAAGAGTTCCGCTTTTAAATAATTTAATCCCTTTTTAATGATTGAATTGCTATTCCACGCTTGCAAAGTGAATCTCTGAAATGTTCCAAACGTGTTTTGCAGGTGATCAAGAACAGCAAGACCAACGTGCCCGAGCTGGAGCTGTTCCCTCGGTACCTGCTGTTCCTGCGGCAGCAGCCGGCCACGCGCACCCAGCAGTCCAACGTCTGGGTCAACATGGGTATGATGAGCCTCAGAATGTTCCCTCAGCATTTGCCCAGAGGTAACTTAAGAATGCAGCAAGAACCACCAATCCCCCCCTGTGCAGTTTCTAGGCCAGCCCAGGCTGGGGGAGCTCCCCCTGCTCTGTGCTTGTGCTCCAGCTCGATGGCCCCGCGGCACAATGGGGGCCTTCCCTGTGCCCCCTCCTCGGGGAGGAGGCCAGGGAGCATTTCCAGGCCTTTCCCTGTGCCCCATCCTCAGGGAAGAGGCAAGGGAACATTTCCAGACCTTTCCCTGTGCCCCATCCTCAGGGAAGAGGCCAGGGAGCATTTCCAGACCTTTCCCTGTGCCCCCTCCTCGGGGAGGAGGCCAGGGAGCATTTCCAGACCTTTCCCTGTGCCCCATCCTCAGGGAGGAGGCCAGGGAGCATTTCCAGGCCTTTCCCTGTGCCCCATCCTCGGGGAGGAGGCCAGGGAGCATTTCCAGACCTTTCCCTGTGCCCCATCCTCAGGGAGGAGGCAAGGGAGCATTTCCAGGCCTTTCCCTGTGCCCCATCCTCAGGGAAGAGGCCAGGGAGCATTTCCAGACCTTTCCCTGTGCCTCATCCTCAGGAAAGAGGCCAGGGAGCATTTCCAGACCTTTCCCTGTGCCTCATCCTCAGGGAGGAGGCAGCAAGGGAACATTTCCAGACCTTTCCCTGTGCCCCATCCTCAAGGAGGAGGCCAGGGAACATTTCCAGACCTTTCCCTCTGCCCCATCCTCAGGGAGGAGGCCAGGGAGCATTTCCAGGCCTTTCCCTGTGCCCCATCCTCAGGGAAGAGGCAAGGGAGCATTTCCAGACTTCTCCCTGCCCTCTTCTTGAAGGAAGAGGCACCAAGGAATATTTCCAGACTTTTCCCTGCCCTCTCCTCAAGGGCAGCAGGGAGCATTTCCAGACTTTTCCCTGCCCTCTTCTTGAAGGAAGAGGCACCAAGGAACGTTTCCAGACTTTTCCCTGCCCTCCCCTCAAGGGAAGAGGCAAAGGAGGCATTTCCAGGGGAATGAGTTGATTGCCACTGTTATGGGTGAGTTGGGAGTGAGAAATGAGCATTCAGAAGCTGAACTGATCCAAAGAGCCAGAGCTGGGCATTCCCATTTTGGGAGTGATTCCTGCAGCCATGGAATAGGTGCCTCTGTGCCTTTCTGATAGTGCAGTGGCACAATAAATTCAATTAATGCTCAGCCAACTGCTTCTGAGTTACTTGGGCAGCTGGGCTTTGATGCCCAAAATTATTTAATGCTCTTTAGAGAGTGATGAAGTGAATGGAATATGAAGACTATTATTTGATGTAGTTCAAAAAGACAATTAAATACCAAGTATAAACACTCAGCTAAAATCTATTTGTCAAAATTGTGGTGGTAATGCTCACCAACAGATTGTACAAGAGTAATCTTTAGGTTGTGGCTTCACATTTCAGCTGAGGTGTTGCAGGGTTTGCTTTGCACAAGAGGCTGGAAGGGATCTCTGCTGTTCACATTTGGACACACATTTACATCCACAGTAACATATCCTAAAATGGGCTCACCTGACTGCTGAGAATTCAATCCTTCAGCCTTGCCAGTGTCACAATGGGGGTAAAACCCTGCTGCAGGTGCTCAATTTTTCACTGCTTTGGAAGGATCTCAGCCCTGTGCAGTCAGCAGCTGCCTGTGCCATCGAGTTGTGCTGCACAAACTGCCTCTGCCCAAATTCAGCTTTCCTGCCTGACCTAATCCAATGAAACTGCTTTGTTTGGACATCCTAAAATGCCCAAATTCCAATGAAGAGAAATCTTCTCATGTGCCAAATTTGATCTTGATTTGGAATTACTTTGCACTGCACTAATTTGATTGTCCAATCTGTTATTAATCTTGTGGAGTTCTCAGATGTGCTTTCTTGCTGTAATCTTACAACTAATCCTCTGATCCCTAATCTCAGAAAATGTTGTTTTCTTTTTAAAAAAACCTGAGTACTTTGCTTGGTACACTGAAGCCAGACTGATGCTTTGCTGATTTATAAGGTATCATTTACTCTCTTGTCAAATTGCATGTGATAATGTAATACTGCACCTTTTCATGTTGTACTGTTTATTTTATTGTCATCTTTTCACAGTGAAAATGGAATTGTGTCACTTCTCAGGCTACTTAAGTATTGCAGTTGCCCAGTTTGGGTTTGGCTGGATAATATAAAGCTTTTCATTTTAAACCAAAAAAGCTCAAAAAACCCCAAACCTCTTAAAAGTTGTTCTCATCTCTATTGCAAATGTTTTATATAAAGATGAGCTCCCATTAGCAAGAGCAACAATCTTGACCAATTAATTTGTTGTTGCAAATGTGAGCTCGTTGAGAAATTTTGGTGGAAATCCCAGGTGTCTTCACAAAATGTTTTGAGGAATTGAGTTTTTAAGAAATTTAATTAAGAGTACTTCTATTGTGAGCTGCCAGGCTGATTTCATGTGCACAGATCAGCATTCATTCCCACAGAAGAGCTGCAGCAAAGTCATGCTACTCCCAAAAACAGTCAAACTGGGTTTTTTACCTTATATTTTACTTAGAACATTCTCTCCAAAAGGAAATCCTTATGAAATTTTGAGTCCTTTGCTTTGAAAATTCCCTTTGCTTCTCATACTATGTCTTTTAAGAGACAAAAAAAAATTGTGAAAACTTGTAAAACTCCATTGAATTTTAAAATTTCCTGTGAGAATCTCAGAGAAGCAATTTGCTAGTAGGTTTTGCTAAGAAGGGAGGTATTTTATCTGCTTTGTGACAGCAAATTTGTTGTCCCAAAGGGTCGGTAACAACTGAGTTTCCACCTAACTCATAAACACAAACACTCCACGTGTGTAACCCTTTTTACAGAGAGGAAATTCAGTGTGAAATTCTTGATGTGACCTCTGGGTGAATCCATTCTCTCACTGTGAATGCAGGCAATGTCCCTTCCCCAAATGCTCCTCTGAAGAGGGTTCTGGCTTACACTGGCTGCTTCAGTAGGATGCAAACCATCAAAGAGATCCACGAGTACCTGTCCCAGAGGCTGAGGATCAAGGAGGAGGACATGAGACTCTGGCTCTACAACAGCGAGGTAAAATTGCTCCTTTTCCTTCCTTCTTTCAATTCTCTCATTTTTATATGATGTTCTTTATTCCATTCCAGCATCTGTTAACTACACATGCACAGAAAAATGAGAGTGGCCATAAGGATCTTTTACAGTTGCTGTTTATTTGTCAGGTTTTTTTTGTTTCATTTCCATTTGAGGTGAAAGGAATCCTCAGAGTGTACATGTAGAACTCTAATTCTGTGATTTATTTTTTTTTTTTTTCCTGCAGAACTATCTCACTTTGCTGGATGATGAAGATCACAGACTGGAATACCTTAAAATCCAAGATGAGCAGCATTTAGTAATAGAAGGTATAAAAAGTACAATTGACTGTACCTCTAAAAATAGAGATTTACAGAGGGAACCTATGGGGAGGTGGTGGCAAAGCTAATTTAGGGAACTTTGCATGTATTTTATCCCTCCTTTGAAATACATTTGGATCTTTTGTTGATTTGCAACAACACAAAATAATAATGGTGTCTCATGAACTGATTTATTCAGACCTGGTGGATCTTTATTGAGAATTACAACAAGCACTGAAAAATTTGCTATTCAACAGCAAAAGCAATCCCAAGGCTGCTTCCTAAAAATGTTTCTGGTGTGGTTGGAGGGATGCCAGTGTTAGAATGAGTTCCAATAATGATTAGAAACATTGAAATGAAAACTAGCAAAAATAATAGCTAGAAGTAAGCACATTTCTAATCCTAAATATTAGAAAATTTTAATTAAACCTCTTCAGCTATGTAAGCTCTCTGGAGTAAGTAACAAATTTTAAAAGCTCCTTTTCATGTCCTTTTCTAGTTCGAAACAAAGACATGAGCTGGCCAGAGGAGATGTCTTTTATAGCAAACAGCAGTAAAATAGACAGACACAAAGGTGAGTCTTTCACAGAATCACTGGATTGTGATGAGGAGAAAAATCCAAGAAACCAATTGAAATGTTGAAACAATTCATTTAAACACTGTTAACATTGGGTGAGGTCTTTTATGCTGCTTTGCTTGGCCTTTGTATCAATTTAAATGCTGGAAATGTGGGAGGGTGAGATTTTTTGTTTGTTAACTTGCATTTTGACAAAGGAAGAAATAATTAAGATTTTAACAGATGAACCCAGAATTTTCAGTACCATAATTACCTGTAAACATTCTGTATGGATTGCACTGCTGTATGTGGTGGATCAGATCAACAAAATACCTCAATTTCTGTGAAGCAGAGTTGAGAGAGCAGATATTTTAAAGATATTTTAAACATCTCCATCCATGTAGTGTCATAACTGGGAGCAGCTTCAGTTAAACTGCTTACTGTGAGAAGATGCTGCTACAACGTTGTGAATTTTCTCATCTCACAACTGCTAAAATGATGATGATTTTTAATTTTTTTTTTGCTCAGTTCCCACTGAGAAGGGTGCTACAGGCCTGAGCAATCTGGGGAACACTTGTTTCATGAACTCCAGCATCCAGTGTGTCAGCAACACCCAGCCCCTGACACGTTACTTCATCTCAGGGAGGCACCTGTACGAGCTCAACAGGTAATTCCTGGGGGACATCAGTGACATTTTGGGTGCTGGAACATTTATTCAAAGCTGTCTGCTTCTGCAGGCTGAAATTGAGTGTAAAGGAATGATTGAAATTCAGTGTTACCAGCTCTGCAGTCGATGCTGTGTTAGAAACATGGAAATAAAACCTCTTATTTCTGAGAGCAGGAAACATTTCTGCTTCCTTCCTTCATCTCCAGGCTTGAGCTGTGGGTAAATTCTAAATCTGGTATTAATTTATTAATTCCTTTGTGATTTCTAGGACAAATCCCATAGGAATGAAAGGACACATGGCCAAGTGCTATGGGGATTTGGTGCAGGAGCTGTGGAGTGGCACCCAGAAGAACATAGCCCCCTTAAAGCTGAGGGTGAGTTATTATGGGGTGGAAAAGAAGAATTCCTTGGAAAAGCTGAATTTCAGTGCACTTTTTCCTGGTGTTGCCTGTATTGTAGCAGTTGGGAGACTCAGAGTTTTGAGTGTTCATCACACCTGGTGGAATTAGTGGTTATAAGGCCAAAGGAGTTATATGGTCTGAAGATGTGGCTTTTTTAGCCCTTTTTAGGTATTAAAATGGTACATTTAGGTACTAAATGATACATTTACTTGTAAATGAGCTTTTGTTCTGAAAGCAAAGGGGCTCCACTCAGCTCCTGGCAGTTGAATTTGTGTTCATTCACACCACATGTCTCATCTACAATATTTTGATTTAATTTTACGTTTTTTCCATGATATTAAATAAGTTTCTGCTGTTTTTTTTTCTTTTATAGTGGACAATAGCAAAATATGCTCCAAGATTTAATGGCTTTCAACAGCAAGACTCACAGGAGCTTCTGGCTTTTCTTCTGGATGGGCTCCATGAGGATTTGAACAGAGTTCATGATAAGCCATATGTGGAGCTGAAGGACAGTGATGGTCGGCCAGACTGGGAAGTAGCAGCAGAGGTGGGGCTTCAAATCTTTGACTTTGGGTTTTTTTTAATGTGTTTTTTCTTTTCCTTACAGTACTAAGCTGAGAAGTTGTTGATGAGGCAATGCTTTTGGGACTGTAGCACTCTTTGGGTCTTGTCAGAGCTGTGATTTACAGAGATAATTTCACCTTTGAGCTGAAAATTAATTTTAATTGTTGTAATAAAATTAGGAAGATGGTGCTTCACAATAATTTTGAACGACTCAAAATTAGGGAGTATCAAAATACTTCAAGATGCCTGATGATCCCCTCAGAAATATTTTAAATGATGTCATACCTTGATTATTGTGTTGAGAGCTTCACTTGTGCTGTAACTAAATACTTCTTATTAATTAGAAATTAGGAAATAACTTCTGTGGAAATAATTTGACTCCCATAGGCCAATGAAACTTTGGAGACCAATGAAGTAGACTCCAGTTTCTAACTTTGTATTCTATTTTTTGTGCTTCATTTCAGGCCTGGGAAAACCATCTGAGAAGAAACAGATCCATTGTTGTAGATTTATTTCATGGGCAGCTGAAGTCACAAGTGAAATGTAAAACTTGTGGGCATATAAGTGTTAGGTTTGACCCTTTCAATTTTTTATCCTTGCCTTTGCCAATGGACAGCTACATGCACCTAGAAATTACAGGTGAGTAAATGTGTAATTCTTAAAATAAAATCTTTATAAAGGGGACAGCTAGAAAACATCACCTTTTGTGTTACTACTTATTATTTTAATATAACAGAGTGCAAGAATTTTCATTGGAACACAGTTCAACCAGGATAAAACATTTAGAAACAGAAAAGGATTGATTGAAGGATTTAATACAAAACCTTTTTAAAAGGGGGATTTTGAGAACTTTCCTTCTGTTCCCTCTCTTGTGGAGGTTGTCCTAAATCTGCCCAGAGGAAGAACAGGGGCTGGGAGAAAAATACAATATGGGTCATGAACTGTGCTCTGAAGGAGCTGTGCATGGCTGGAAAAGAGGCAAAAGGAAAGATGGTAAAAAAGTGAAAGAAATTCTGAAACCATTTTCTATTGCCTGTGCAGCAAGAGATTTTCTGACATTGTGACATCGCCTGCAGGCCTTGAAAATTGACTGGGAAGATAAAATAAATCATCCATTCAAGTTGGGGAAAATATTTTCCAATAAGTGAGGAGCTGTAATATATTATTGTCATTAAAAGTTGCCTGGCTTGCTGAGCAGGGTGTTTCTTTTCCCCTTTAAAGTAATTAAATTAGATGGTACCACTCCTGTTCGATATGGGCTGAGATTGAACATGGATGAGAAGTACACAGGCTTGAAAAAACAGCTCAGTGAACTCTGTGGCCTCAAACCAGAGCAGATTCTGCTTGCAGAGGTGCACAGCTCCAATATAAAGGTAAAAAGAAAAAAAAAAGTTTAATTATTGCTGCAACATGCTTCGGGTGTTTTTGTTACTTCTTTATTATTTTTAACATTTAAACTTTGCTTACAAGAGCTGGGGAATAATTTAACTAAAAGTATGATAAAAAATCAGCTTAGTTATCTCTCTATATCAGCTTTTATTTCATTCTTAAACAGCGATTTGGCTTGCTGTAAATAGATAAAAATTGCTTGCTAATGATACTTTTAGGAAAAAAATCATCTTGAGGTAATAAATCTCAAGGTGCTGTGATGAGTTTCAACCCTCTCAAGACACCAGGACCATAAGTAATGGCTGCCTTCCAACGTGTGTGGATATTTTTGCTTTAGATTAAAATTGCTTGAAATGAGAATCACTGATAACTCCTGCAGAGGGCTTGGCCTCTTTTATTCTCCTGGAAAGGTGTAAGGAGGGAGGGGGAGAGAGAGGAGCTGATCAATGCAGTTTGCAGAAGAACACAACACCTTTTGGTCACAGATCAAGGTGTCCAAGTGCCTGAGCAGCTTTCCCTCTCTCCTGAAGAACTTCCCTCAGGACAACCAGAAGGTTCGTCTGTCGGTGAGCGGCTTCCTGTGCGCCTTCGAGATCCCCATCCCAGGCTCCCCCACGTCAGCATCCAGCCCCCTGCAGACAGGTGAGAGCAAACTCGCAGGGACATCGTTCTTCCTCTCCTGCTTTAGGGCAAATTTTGGGGGAAAACGGCAGGAAGGAGCCCCCGGAAAGCAAAACCCCCACGGCTCCTCCGCCCCGCCACCGGGTTTGGGAAGAATTTCCTCAGAGAGGAGTGGGGAAAAAAACCTGTTTATTTAACAAGCAAAACACTCCCCAGCACAAAAAAAATGAACAACACCAGATGACAAAAACTCTTTTACAGCTCTGAAAGGATGACAAACTCAGTCACTCCTGTGAGTGGTCGCCCAGTTATCAGTCTCCAGCACTGGGGGTGACTGCTGCAGGTGACAGAGTGCAGACTCCTGGTGTTTCTTGGTGTTTCCCAGGTCCCCGTCCAGAACACGTTCTGATGGTATTCAGGAAAGGGAAAAGAAAGAAAGAGTCCAGAGAAAAAATTGGACTGCCTAGCTGAACTAACTAATCAGCAAAAGCAAAAAGTAGGAGTGAGAGCAAAGCGAAAACAAGCGAGCAAGCCTCTCCTAAACACAGAGCATGGGGGAGGTGAGCCGGCTGATAACGAGACAAAACAAAGCTTCACTTTCAGAGCCAGTCCTGAAAGCACAGGACATGATACCAAACACAAACAGAACTCACCTTTGGGGATACAAGCACCATAACGTCCCCCTAGGACACTTCCCCTGTGCCCAGCACTGGTGAGGCCACACCTTGAGTGCTGTGTCCAGTTCTGGCCCATCAGTTTAGGGAGGATGTTGAGACTCTTGAGCACATCCAGAGGAGGCAACGACCCTGTGAGGAACAGCTGGGGGAACTGGGCTTGTTCAGCCTGGAGAAAAGGAGACTCAGGGGTGACCTTATCACTGTTACAACTCCTGAAAAGTGGTTGTGTCAGGTGGGGTTGGTCTCTTTCTCCAAGCAGCACTGACAGAACAAGAGGACGCAGCCTCAAGCTGCACCAACAGAAAATTAGGTTGGATATTAGGAAAAAGTTTTTCACAGAAAGAGTGATAAAATACTGGAATTGTCTGCCCAGGGAGGTGCTGGAGTCACCATCCCTGGATGTGTTAAATAAAGCCTGGATGTGGCACTGGGTCAGTTGAGGTGTCAGGGCATGGGTTGGACTCGATGATCTTGAAGGATCTTGAATTCCAACCCAGTGATTCTGTGAATTCTGTGAGTTTATTTAAGCTGCACAATGTTGAGAAGCTCAGCACTAAACTTGATCCTTAAGCAAGGATTAAAGAAAGGACGAGTGCTGGTTGTGTTTGGTACCCCCACAGAATGGGAAGGATAAAACCCCTGAGATCAGCGTGGTTGCTGTGGAGGATTGATCATTGCATTGTCTGCCTGCAGAGATCTCAACTGGGCCATCAGCCAATGGAGCCCCCAGCATCCTGATGAACGGGGATGTCCCCAAGCCAAGCCTCATTCCCAATGGGATGCCAAACACCGTGGTGCCATGTGGGACAGAGCGCAGCCCTCCCAGCTGGAGCCTCAACGGCCA